>CM060904.1:1245205571-1246455571 GCA_030737815.1 Allium fistulosum | reverse complement strand
ATTTAAAGAGAATCATAAATACTTTTATAATAAGGTTTTAAACATAATTATGCATACTTTTAACACTTGTTAGTTAAGGGATTCATGCAATGACATTTGTATTAACAAGTGGCAACATTATCTTTGTTTAAAAATTTAATTTATAAATAACTTATGTTAGAAGAAACCTGATTTTTCTTTTCAGTTCAAAACATTTTTCTCAGTTCGAAATCTTCTTCCTCCATCTTCTTTTCTCTCCATCTTTCTAAATTCAAAAGAAATTCTAAACTGGAAACAAATCCTCAAACTAAAATCAAACCCTGTAAAACTCTCAAGCAAATTAAAAGCCTGTAACAAGTTTTCAAGCATGCAAAGTTCTTCACAACAACAACTTCAACCTGCTTTCCAAATGAAGTTCAACTGTAATTTCAACATGCAAATGGTTCTAATTCAACAATCAAGTTAAAGATTCAACTATTTACAAACATGCAAAGGAGGATCAAAAGATTTTCACAAATCAAAATTTAAAAGCCTGGAAAACACTGCTCTGCTTTGTTCTCTGTTAATTTTAAGGTGAGTAAACAAATTTTAAAAACAGTTTAATCTAGTTTTAAACTAAAAATGCATGTGATGGTATTGGTTTATATTGAATTCTTTAGCTCGAATTTATCTGAATTTGTATGCATGTGTATTTGAGATGTCTGTTTATATATATCAGGTTCTCTGTGTTCCAGTCTATGATCTTTTTGCCTTCAAAAATTCGAATATCTCAATCTACTCAATATTAGATTTTGGTATATAGATGGAAGTTGTTTGTTAGGATATGAAGATGATTTTAAAAATAGTTTTAAGACTTTTAATTCAACAAATAAATTTTAAAAAGGGAAATTACAGTGAAACTCAATTTTATGTTAAAAATCAACAGTCTTAATTCTTGATTTAAATTACATAAGTGAATTCGTGTTTGCAAATCACGAATTTTAAAATACTTATCATGATTTTTAGATTGTTAATCAATGAGGATTTTCGAGATGAACGTTATGGGTACTTTTATCAATTTCCGATGATCAAGGTGATGATGGTCGTCGAGCTTGTAACCGGAGGTGGTTGGTGGTTTGTAGATACTAGGAAAAATGGCCAGGCAATTTATCAACGTTCGAGGCGATGGGAATTTGATGAGATAGGGTTTAGTGACAGGATTTTGTTGTGAGGGATGTCGAGCTTTGTTCGACAATAATGGATCATCAGACACGATCGCGATAGGTGGAGAGGATTGCTGGAGTCGTGGCGAAGTTGCGGCGAAGTGGGCGAGGCTTCTCGAGGCAGAGTTCTTCAACGTTGGGTTGTTTTCTGATCGAGATATGGGTTCCAGTTTTGATCGAGATGGTTCGTTTTCGATTCGTGTAGGTTATGGATGATCTGGAATCGCGTATCGGTTCGCGAGGCTGAAGTTGATTATCGAGGATCGTCGCGGTGATCTACGGTGGTCGGAGACGATGGTACACGTGCACATGCACGTTTGGATGTCTGAGTGTTTCGATGGTTTGGGAACAAAGGGGTTTGCTCGAGTTTTCTTTGGGAACGATCGAGTTTTACTCGAAGCAGTAGGAGGTTGCAAGAGGACTCGGGGTAGACTCGGGGGTTTTAGTGGGATTACTCGGGTTTTTCATTTGTTTAGACTCGGGTTGTTTTATTCCAGTAACCAGGTTTGAAATTTTAAAGCAAACATATTTTTAGTTTTAAAATTTAAAACAGGGACAAGTTTTTAAGTATTAAACAAGTTTTTAAATAAATAAATTTTCAATTTGATTAAACATGTTTGAAAATGGCTTTCAAAGATTTAAGTGTATTAAAATTAAATGTTTGAATTGTTTTGTTAAAGTAAATTTTATTTCAAAATTGATTTTTAATTTACTTTTAATAAAGTAAATGATTTGAGTAAATGTTTAATAAATGTAAAGTTTATTCTTAATTAGTTAAGTAGAGATTAATTAAGAACAATTAATTAATAAATAAATTTAAGCTTAATTAATGTTTGTAATTAAGAATAATTACTTAATAAAGTAATTAGTGGATAGTTAATGAATTAATTAGAGATTAAGAGATGATTGATTAGTTAATTAATTAATGTAATTAATTTTAGATTAATTAATTAGCCTAATTAATTTAAGATAATCAATTTATAATTAAGTGAGTAAATTTCTTAAATGAAGTGATTAATAAATAATTACTTAAAGTAATTAGGAGGAGTAAATTACTCATGGAAGTAATTGAAGTGATTAATAGGTAATCACTTGTTGTAATTAATTAAGGAATTAATTAAGTTAATTGTTTGAAGTTAATTAATTATGGAATAATTAATTAATTAAAGTATTAAGAATTATTTAATGATGGAATTAATTATTGGTTAAGTAATTAATTAAGAAAGTAATCAAGATTTTTAATGGAAGTAATTAGAAGATAATTACTTATGAAAGTAATTAAGAATTAATTACTTAATTATAGTTTAGTTAATTAATAAATGTGATTAATTAAATGTGTTTAATTTAAGATTAATTACTAAGAGTAATTAATTAATAAAGTAATTAATTAAGGATTATTTGTTAATTTAAATTGATTAATAATTACTTAATGAAGTAATTAAAGATTAATTAATTAGATTAATTAATCAAGGTTAATATAATTAATTAAGAAGTAATTAATTAAGATAAGTAATTACAAATTGTTAATTATTGTTTATGATTAATTAAGTCTAATTAATTAATGAAGTGGTTGATTAAAATTAATTATTTAATTAATAAAAAAAAGGTTAATTAATTAATAAGGATTATTGTAATTAATGATAGTAATTAAAGGTTAATTACTGTATATGGTTAAGGATAATTACTTGATGTAATTAAAGATAATTAATCAAAGGAGATTAATTAAGGAAGATCATTTAGATGTTTAATTAATTAATTTGTAATTAATTAATGATAGTGAGCAGGATTAAGATAATCCAAGTAATTAAAGGATAGTAATTAATTTAATTAAAGGTTAATTAAATTGATTAGAGTAAATCAATTCTGTTTAGATAATTGATTAATATTGGATGTTTGATATTGGGTGATTGGTTGATATTGGATGATTTGTATGTCTCTGATATATATATGATATATGCTGCTTTGTGAGATGAATGTTGATATGAATTATCTATTGTGATAATGTTATTTATCTATCTGTTTATATCATTCAGAATATAAGTTTAAATGTTTAAACCTTTAAACAACTTGGCCTTAAAAGATACGTTTTGGATTTCGATGAGACCGGGATCGGGTTTCCGTATACCGGTATTCCAGGTCTGGAGACCCGAATACCACATCGATCCAAATTAACGATAGGTCGTGAATCTCAAGTGAAGATGAAGATTCAGAGTGCAAGGGTTATTGTCGTTAACTCTGAGGGTGATTCCAAAACGAGTGTAACGAGATAATGCCTTCGGTTTCGTTCGAACCTGGAACGAACTTGTATGGATTGAATGCTTTCAGCACATCGTCAGGCGGACGATGAGCATTCTAAGTGATATGTTCTGATTAAAGGTAATCGTAACCTCAAGCCTCATCAACCGGGAATGGCTAAAACAGGGGAGGTGCAGCAAGGTTTCATGGGTAGCACCCACTGAGAGCAAGATAGATCCCTGTCTAGAGGTCCCTTTTCTTTTATTCGGCTTAGTGTGTGGTTGGTCGCGCCAACTACGGGATTATCTTGTTCGGGATTATCCAGTAAGGGATGGTTCCGGCTTTGTGTTGCAGGGGAGCGGGCGTACTCCTCGGTATGGTGATCTAGGCCACGTACTGTGACGGGCGGTACCGCAGTAGCCCTGCCATTGTATGGAATCCAAACTCCAATAAGTGCCGTACGTATTAGTTGTGCCCAACTATGTTGGAATGTGAGATGTAAGCATTTCAGCTATTTCTGTATTTTACTTGAAAACCCTAGACCCTATTATAATACAATCAGATTTCCTATCAAACGTTTTAGTTAGCGTAAGGTAAAAACTTACCCATGTTTATTTGTGGGGAGTCTTACGTGATACTTTTGATTTCAAAAGTTTTCAAAGTTAAGCAATCTAACTGTTTACTCACACCAGACCCATGTCTGACCCACGTGTTTATTTTCTGTTTTATTAAACTCTTGGGTACTCAATATTGTATTGAGTAGTCGAGGGATTCAGGTTAGCTTTGACGAATTCTGGAGGAGATTTGGAGCAGGAGGCTTCACCGTGTAGATATATGATGATTTCGCTGTGTATATGTTGTGTCTGTATCTGTGATACTTGAGTTGTATGAATTAGACAGATGTTTATAACTGTCTAATATGTGTTGTATAAGTTGTGTAACTCCGATGTATATGATACTATGTAATATTCTATATGATATATTATATTTCATTCGTTTCCGCTGTGAGATTCTTTTGTGTTGTTGTTTCTTCTTTTCTATCCTTTCTTCTTCTATCCCTTTCTTTCTTCATGATGATACGACTTTCTGTGGAGAAAAAGTCGGGTCGTTACAGTTGGTATCAGAGCAGTAGGTTGAGTGAATACCTAGGCTCTGAAGTGGTGTCTATCTTGAGAGCGCGTAATTGTTAGATATATAAAAATGGTTTTATATTGTGTTAATTGATCGGTTGAGTGGTATATGGATTCTGGTCAATACGAGTAGCTAACGTTATTGATAGGGATCTCTAAACACTTGAACCAGGCCAACAGACACAATATTGTTTTAAAGAGGTAGATGAAATAATTTTACCCAGAAATAATTTCTATATAAAAAAAATATATCATTTTAAATATATATATTTATGTATTTCTACCTATTTATTGGGTTACCTGTTCGGGTTTTCCAATATAAGTTATAAAGGTAGATAAGGTGGTAGTGTGTGTAACACAATTACCAATAGTTGGAGTTTGAATGTTTGAGGTTGGAAGTATATATCGAGACTATAAACCCAATATCGTCTCGAGTAAGTTGGCAGTATGGAGTAAGGATGTCTCGGATCTCTGAAGAAAATCCTTTTCAAGATTCGGAGTCCATTATTGGAATGTAAGATTGGTTGAGCTCGGGTGAGAAGATTTTCTAGAGTTGAATCTATCAGTTGTGCAGAAGTAAGTGATGGTAGCTTGGCGACTTCAGGAAGGAGCAGTTGTGTGATAAGACGCATATCTATGGATGTTCCCGAAGGAGATTTTCTTTTGGAACAAGATTAAGAAGGTATTGGAGGAACAGTTGATGTCTACCGCAGGAAAGACTCGACTGTATAGGAATTCTCTGATATCAAGTAAGAGAGTTTTGTCTATTTTGAAGTATGGGACTAAGGTCGATTAGTTGTTCTTCGGACATGGTCTCATTGTTCCCTTAAGAAGAGTAAGTTATTGGCGATTGGTTTGGAGCCCGAGTTTCTTTTGGATGTCTGCCATCTCGGAGATTCGTTGAGAGGTTTGTTGATGGTTTTAGTTTTGAGAAGCCTTTGGATTAGAAGTTCTTGGTTAGCTGTGATAGCAGTGCAGCTCGGAGTGTTCGGTGTGCTGTCGAGATAGAGTTTGGAAGCAGCAGTGTGGTTCGTTTCTTCGATGGTTCCGGAATCTTTGTGGTTCTTCTATCAGCAGTCCGAGTAGATGGTGAAGTTTTTCTTGAAGGGTTAACCTTGTTTGGAAAAGCTTAAGGCTGTTTTAATTGGTAAAGAGAGAATAGTATCTTTGGAATCCGAACTAGGTAGGATCGCAAAAGTGACTTGCGATTAGTTTGAGAGTTCATCTTGAGTAATCTTTTGGATGGAGTTGAGGCATCTCAAGAGAAAGTAAAAGTTATCGAAGAGGTCAAAGATTTAGTTTATATCGATTTGTTCCTAGAGAAGGATTGGTGAAGCATCTTAGAATTTTATGGAGTATCTGTGTTTTCTCTTCTACTTCTAGTTTCGAGTTTCCTCTAGCCAAGGATAGCTGAAGACAGTACCATTGACCGAGGACTCGTCCATTCTTTGAGTTGTTGGCTATGTCTTTAAGATAACCAATGTTCCCGCTTGTTTGTGGATCTAGTTTGTGCTCGAGTTCATCGACATTCTCATCTATTTCAAAATCAGAGTTGTGCAGCGAAAGCAAAGGTAGTAGCTGTGCAAGAAAGGAAGTAACCTCAGATTTCTACAAGAAGTTTATGTGAATTTCTAAGTGGGTATAGAATTTTCTAGAATCTGGGAGAAGGAAGTTCAGTCTTCTATTTCTTGTGGAGAAGAGTTTGTGGATTTCAGCAGATTTGAAGATCATTTTGTGCTTGGTTCATAATTGTTTCAAAAAGCATCAGCAAAGGTTGAGCTGATCAGGAAGAGATGAGGTAGCTCGGGATCGTCTGGTGAGCTATGCAGATATGAGTCAGAGTTTGGAATTCGGAGTTGGAAATTGGAAACTGTTTAAATTTTCCTCGATTATAAGAGCTATAAGATTTGGTAAGTCTGGAAGCTAGCTCCGAAATATTTTGGATTTTCTTGTGTTCTTGAGAGGAGTAATTCTTTGTCTACAGGGTTGAATGGCCAGTTTGGATATCTGGAATCCATTCTATTTCACGTATCTCTGAGGGAGTACGTGTATGATCTATTATTGATTATAGAATCTGCAGTTCAGATGGATTTGGAAGTTGAGTTGGACTTGGGTATGATCTGATATTTTGTTCAGATTGGTGAATCTAAAGAAGAGAGGAGCTCTGGATTATGGTGTGTAGTTTATTTAGCTTCTGTAGAGCGAGTCTCCCGGTGATTTATATCCGGGGAAACTCTAGATAGTGTTAGTAGATCTATCCTGATTTGTATTAGGATAGTTAGTTAGGTTTGTTTGATTGTTTGATTGGTTGCTTTGGTTGTTAGGAATTGGATGATAGGTATGCTTTGCTGTTTTAAATTCTTGGCTGGATTATTAAATTAACTTTGCTTTTAATTTCGAGGACGAAATTATTTTAAGGGGGGAGGAATGTGATATCCCGGGTTTTTGGACAATTTAAATTTAATAATCGGTATTGATAATTTAATTGGATTGATAATTTTCTTTCTAATTTTAATTTAATTTGGTAATTAAATCTTTTAAAGGCTAATAAATATTTAATCTGGAAATATTTAAATTTGGTAATACTTGATCTTTTCTAATAATTTAAAATTGATAAGATTTATTTTCAAAGCTAATAAAGTTTTAATCTATTTATAATATATATTTTGCTATATATATTGTGAATAGAGAATCTTTTGTTTAAATAAAAGATGAATTTTCAAATTATAATATATATGTATGTATATGTTATAATTTGGATTGTTTTGAATTTAATTAAATCTATTGATAATTTACATATGTATGAATTGTAATTTTAAAAGCTTTGTTTTAAATTTAATATCTTTCAATAGTTAAAGATTATTTCATTTGTTTTCAAAATATAAGATAGTTATTTATTTAAAAAAAAAATATAGTTTTAAATAAGTTTTCTTTTTAATATCTCTAAATTTAAAAAAAAGGGTTTGTATATATAAATAAAATTAAATAATAATTCACAATTACATAAATATAAATATAAATGCAAATTACATAATTTAAAGAGAATCATAAATACTTTTATAATAAGGTTTTAAACATAATTATGCATACTTTTAACACTTGTTAGTTAAGGGATTCATGCAATGACATTTGTATTAACAAGTGGCAACATTATCTTTGTTTAAAAATTTAATTTATAAATAACATATGTTAGAAGAAACCTGATTTTTCTTTTCAATTCAAAACATTTTTCTCAGTTCAAAATCTTCTTCCTCCATCTTCTTTTCTCTCCATCTTTCTAAATTCAAAAGAAATTCTAAACTGGAAACAAATCCTCAAACTAAAATCAAACCCTGTAAAACTCTCAAGCAAATTAAAAGCCTGTAACAAGTTTTCAAGCATGCAAAGTTCTTCACAACAACAACTTCAACCTGCTTTCCAAATGAAGTTCAACTGTAATTTCAACATGCAAATGGTTCTAATTCAACAATCAAGTTAAAGATTCAACTATTTACAAACATGCAAAGGAGGATCAAAAGATTTTCACAAATCAAAATTTAAAAGCCTGGAAAACACTGCTCTGCTTTGTTCTCTGTTAATTTTAAGGTGAGTAAACAAATTTTAAAAACAGTTTAATCTAGTTTTAAACTAAAAATGCATGTGATGGTATTGGTTTATATTGAATTCTTTAGCTCGAATTTATCTGAATTTGTATGCATGTGTATGTGAGATGTCTGTTTATATATATCAGGTTCTCTGTGTTCCAGTCTATGATCTTTTTGCCTTCAAAAATTCGAATATCTCAATCTACTCAATATTAGATTTTGGTATATAGATGGACGTTGTTTGTTAGGATATGAAGATGATTTTAAAAATAGTTTTAAGACTTTTAATTCAACAAATAAATTTTAAAAAGGGAAATTACAGTGAAACTCAATTTTATGTTAAAAATCAACAGTCTTAATTCTTGATTTAAATTACATAAGTGAATTCGTGTTTGCAAATCACGAATTTTAAAATAGTTATCATGACTTTTAGATTTTTAATCAATGAGGATTTTCGAGATGAACGTTATGGGTACTTTTATCAATTTCCGATGATCAAGGTGATGATGGTCGTCGAGCTTGTAACCGGAGGTGGTTGGTGGTTTGTAGATACTAGGAAAAATGGCCAGGCAATTTATCAACGTTCGAGGCGATGGGAATTTGATGAGATAGGGTTTAGTGACAGGATTTTGTTGTGAGGGATGTCGAGCTTTGTTCGACAATAATGGATCATCAGACACGATCGCGATAGGTGGAGAGGATTGCTGGAGTCGTGGCGAAGTTGCGGCGAAGTGGGCGAGGCTTCTCGAGGCAGAGTTCTTCAAAGTTGGGTTGTTTTTTGATCGAGATATGGGTTCCAGTTTTGATCGAGATGGTTCGTTTTCGATTCGTGTAGGTTATGGATGATCTGGAGTCGCGTATCGGTTCGCGAGGCTGAAGTTGATTATCGAGGATCGTCGCGGTGATCTACGGTGGTCGGAGACAATGGTGCACGTGCACATGCACGTTTGGATGTCTGAGTGTTTCGATGGTTTGGGAACGAAGGGGTTTGCTCGAGTTTTCTTCGGGAACGATCGAGTTTTACTCGAAGCAGTAGGAGGTTGCAGGAGGACTCGGGGTAGACTCGGGGGTTTTAGTGGGATTACTCGGGTTTTTCATTTGTTTAGACTCGGGTTGTTTTATTCCAGTAACCAGGTTTGAAATTTTAAAGCAAACATATTTTTAGTTTTAAAATTTAAAACAGGGACAAGTTTTTAAGTATTAAACAAGTTTTTAAATAAATAAATTTTCAATTTGATTAAACATGTTTGAAAATGGCTTTCAAAGATTTAAGTATATTAAAATTAAATGTTTGAATTGTTTTGTTAAAGTAAATTTTATTTCAAAATTGATTTTTAATTTACTTTTAATAATGTAAATGATTTGAGTAAATGTTTAATAAATGTAAAGTTTATTCTTAATTAGTTAAGTAGAGATTAATTAAGAACAATTAATTAATAAATAAATTTAAGCTTAATTAATGTTTGTAATTAAGAATAATTACTTAATAAAGTAATTAGTGGATAGTTAATGAATTAATTAGAGATTAAGAGATGATTGATTAGTTAATTAATTAATGTAATTAATTTTAGATTAATTAATTAGCCTAATTAATTTAAGATAATCAATTTATAATTAAGTGAGTAAATTTCTTAAATGAAGTGATTAATAAATAATTACTTAAAGTAATTAGGAGGAGTAAATTACTCATGGAAGTAATTGAAGTGATTAATAGGTAATCACTTGTTGTAATTAATTAAGGAATTAATTAAGTTAATTGTTTGAAGTTAATTAATTATGGAATAATTAATTAATTAAAGTATTAAGAATTATTTAATGATGGAATTAATTATTGGTTAAGTAATTAATTAAGAAAGTAATCAAGATTTTTAATGGAAGTAATTAGAAGATAATTACTTATGAAAGTAATTAAGAATTAATTACTTAATTATAGTTTAGTTAATTAATAAATGTGATTAATTAAATGTGTTTAATTTAAGATTAATTACTAAGAGTAATTAATTAATAAAGTAATTAATTAAGGATTATTTGTTAATTTAAATTGATTAATAATTACTTAATGAAGTAATTAAAGATTAATTAATTAGATTAATTAATCAAGGTTAATATAATTAATTAAGAAGTAATTAATTAAGATAAGTAATTACAAATTGTTAGTTACTGTTTATGATTAATTAAGTCTAATTAATTAATGAAGTGGTTGATTAAAATTAATTATTTAATTAATAAAAAAAAAGGTTAATTAATTAATAAGGATTATTGTAATTAATGATAGTAATTAAAGGTTAATTACTGTATATGGTTAAGGATAATTACTTAATGTAATTAAAGATAATTAATCAAAGGAGATTAATTAAGGAAGATCATTTAGATGTTTAATTAATTAATTTGTAATTAATTAATGATAGTGAGCAGGATTAAGATAGTCCAAGTAATTAAAGGATAGTAATTAATTTAATTAAAGGTTAATTAAATTGATTAGAGTAAATCAATTCTGTTTAGATAATTGATTAATACTGGATGTTTGATATTGGGTGATTGGTTGATATTGGATGATTTGTATGTCTCTGATATATATATGATATATGCTGCTTTGTGAGATGAATGTTGATATGAATTATCTATTGTGATAATGTTATTTATCTATCTGTTTATATCATTCAGAATATAAGTTTAAATGTTTAAACCTTTAAACAACTTGGCCTTAAAAGATACGTTTTGGATTTCGATGAGACCGGGATCGGGTTTCCGTATACCGGTATTCCAGGTCTGGAGACCCGAATACCACATCGATCCAAATTAACGATAGGTCGTGAATCTCAAGTGAAGATGAAGATTCAGAGTGCAAGGGTTATTGTCGTTAACTCTGAGGGTTATTCCAAAACGAGTGTAACGAGATAATGCCTTCGGTTTCGTTCGAACCTGGAACGAACTTGTATGGATTGAATGCTTTCAGCACATCGTCAGGCGGACGATGAGCATTCTAAGTGATATGTTCTGATTAAAGGTAATCGTAACCTCAAGCCTCATCAACCGGGAATGGCTAAAACAGGGGAGGTGCAGCAAGGTTTCTTGGGTAGCACCCACTGAGAGCAAGATAGATCCCTGTCTAGAGGTCCCTTTTCTTTTATTCGGCTTAGTGTGTGGTTGGTCGCGCCAACTACGGGATTATCTTGTTTGGGATTATCCAGTAAGGGATGGTTCCGGCTTTGTGTTGCAGGGGAGCGGGCGTACTCCTCGGTACGGTGATCTAGGCCACGTACTGTGACGGGCGGTACCCCAGTAGCCCTGCCATTGTATGGAATCCAAACTCCAATAAGTGCCGTACGTATTAGTTGTGCACAACTATGTTGGAATGTGAGATGTAAGCATTTCAGCTATTTCTGTATTTTACTTGAAAACCCTAGACCCTATTATAATACAATCAGATTTCCTATCAAACGTTTTAGTTAGCGTAAGGTAAAAACTTACCCATGTTTATTTGTGGGGAGTCTTACGTGATACTTTTGTTTTCAAAAGTTTTCAAAGTTAAGCAATCTAACCGTTTACTCACACCAGACCCATGTCTGACCCAAGTGTTTATTTTCTGTTTTATTAAACTCTTGGGTACTCAATATTGTATTGAGTAGTCGAGGGATTCAGGTTAGCTTTGACGAATTCTGGAGGAGATTTGGAGCAGGAGGCTTCACCGTGTAGATATATGATGATTTCGCTGTGTATATGTTGTGTCTGTATCTGTGATACTTGAGTTGTATGAATTAGACAGATGTTTATAACTGTCTAATATGTGTTGTATAAGTTGTGTAACTCCGATGTATATGATACTATGTAATATTCTATATAATATATTATATTTCATTCGTTTCCGCTGTGAGATTCTTTTGTGTTGTTGTTTCTTCTTTTCTATCCTTTCTTCTTCTATCCCTTTCTTTCTTCATGATGATACGACTTTCTGTGGAGAAAAAGTCGGGTCGTTACACTCAAGCCTCATGTATTTTCCGGCTTCATGGAAGAAATCGGGTAAAGTAGCTGGTTTTTCTTTTGTCAACCTTCTAGCAAATTTAGTGTCCGGATGCACACCACTGCAGAGGGCCATTAGGATAAGCTTCTCATCGGCATCTTGGACTGCGGCTGCTGCGGCGTTGAATCTGGTTAGGTATTGCTGCAGCTTCTCTCCAGGTATCTGTTTGACGCTGGATAAGGAATAAGCGTCCTTAGGTTGCTCCACATGAATGCGGAACTGACTGATAAATTTTTCTTTCAACATCTCCCACGAGCTGATGGATCCCTGGAGTAGATGACAGAACCAGGAGGTAGCAAGATCTGCTAAGAAGAGCAGAAAGCATTTGCACAGTACTCCCTCTGTCGCCCCACTCATTAGCATATGCTGCGTGTACCTCTGTAAGTGTACAACGGGGTCGGAGGTTCCTTTGTAGGGTTCCATTGTTGGCATCTTCCATTCTCGGGGGGTGATAGCAATTTCGATATTGCGGGCGAAAGGGCTGGTTACCCTAGCGCCTATCCCTCGATCTCTTTGCTCCCATTGGACACACTCTCTGAATAAGCATGCCATCCTTTCATCAGAACTTGGAGCAGATAGAAATGAGTTTGGTTCTGTTCTGTGGGATTGATTCCATCCAGATGACCTGTAGCGATGGTATCGTCTATCATCCCTCACATTTTCCAGTGGCTGCCTTTGATCTTCAGGGAGCATGCTAGGGTCAGCTACAGTTGGCCCTTGCCTTGATCTTCCCCTGCCGAGTTCTGATCTAAGCACTTCCTCGGGTCCAACTTCGGGCTGGACTCTAGCTCAGCCCCGTTCACTGGCGTTTCCGTGGTTAGGCAGTATGACCGGCTCAGCTACAGTTGACCTCCGTCCGGTACCTCCCCCGTTGGGTTCAGTACCAAACGTTTCCTCAGGCCTAACTTCGGGCTGTGCTCGGTCTCGGCTCCTACCATGGCTACTTCTGCTATTAGCTCCTTCGAAGAAGGAAGATCTTTGTTGTCTCTGAGATCCTCCAGACTGGGACTCGCCCCATGATTCAGTGTTGCGGTTGGATTCTTCAGCGTCCCTTAAGCGTGACATGAGATGGTCCACCAAAGCTTCTTGCTGGGATGTGAAGCGGTTAGTTACTTCAGCCACAACCCTGTCTAGATCTGCCCTAGTAATGGCTGCAGGCTGTCCTGTAGCAGGAGTGGTTGGGTTAGCCTGTCCTTCATTTGTTTCTGCTGCTGGAGGAGGATGATTTCCTTGATTCGTGACAACTGGATCTGGAAGACTGCTGGATGCGATGTTTTTTCCTTTATTAACATCTTTTCTCGGTTTGGGAGGCATGTTTTCTGAGTGGCGAATGATGCTGTTAGGAAAACTGTTAAGTGGATGAAGCTGAAGCCTGAGTTCAATTCTCAGTGAAAGCACCAAAAATGTTTGCACAAAAAATGGACAAACACCTCAAAGTCGTATGATTTAGTAGATTTTATGTTGTTCTTTGTGATTTGGGTGATTTATGCAAATATATGAAAAGCAAGGACTAAACTGTAAAAGACACGCAGATTTATAGTGGTTCAGCCTGAATGTGCCTACGTCCACTTTATATATTATTTCTCCTTTCTATTTCAGATTACAAGTACAAAGCTTTGATACAAGTATCTGAAAGTTGTTTGAAAGTTCTCTCCGTGCTTGGGCTCTCAAACTTGTCCTCCATTGCTGTACCCATACCCCTCTATTTATAGAGTGAGGCAAGGGGTAGGGGTCTAGGATGTATACAGCTGCTGGTGGGCTTGGGCTGATGCAATTTGGCCTGGCAGAGTTGGTCCGGTATGCTTTGGTCCGGTGAAAGTTGGTTCGGGGGTGAGGGCATTGCTTGGTCCGGTGGTGAGTGGTTCGGCAGTGGTTGGTTATTGAGTGGTTCGGTGGAGGCTGGTTCGTGAGTGGTTTGGTGGAGGCTGGTTCGTGAGTGGTTCGGTGGAGGCTGGTTCGGTGGGCATGGGATGAAGTTGATTCGGTGGTCGGGATGGAGCCGGTCCAGAGAGTTGATTCGGTGGTAGGGAAGGAGCCAGTCGAAACACACCCAACAGGTACGGTAAGCCCAAAGCGCGTCGGTCAATTTCTGAGACCAATCTTTTTTATTTTTGTTGACAATTTTCTCCAAGATTTGTTTTATTTGACGATTTGAACCTTCAACTTGGCCACAAATTTGAGGATGATACGGAGTGGATATCTTGTGGGTTATCGAGTATTTCTTCATTAAAGTTTTAAAAGAACGATTGCAAAAATGGGTGCCTTTTTCACTATTATTGTGCGAGGTGTGTCGAACCTCGAAAAGATGTTTTCTTTGAGAAATTTCACAATAATTCTATGGTCGTTGGTTTTGCCAGGAACGACTTCGACCCATTTTGAGACGTAATCGGCAGCGAGAAGGATATACAAGTTTCCAAAAGAATTGGGAAAAGGTCCCATAAAGTCGATACCCCAAACATCAAAGATTTCGATCGTAAGAATGGGGTTTAGAGGCATCATATCTCGTCTAGAAATTCGTCTAAGCTTTTGACATTGATCGCAAGTTTTACAAAATTCAAAAAAGTCTTTGAAAGGAGAAGGCCAATAGAAACCACACTACAGCACCTTTTCCGCAGTTTTTCGAGGACCGAAATGTTCACCGCATGCTTGATCGTGGCAAAATGAAAGAACACTCCTGATCTCATTATCCGGAATGCAACGTCGAATGATTTGGTCAGGAGAATATTTGAACAAGTATGGATCGTCCCAATAGAAATATTTCACTTGGGACATGAATTTGCATTTGTCCTGTTTGGACCAAGATGAGGGAGTTCTTTAGTGACTAAGTAGTTCACTATATCGGCGTACCATGGGTCGATAGAAATTGAAAGAAGTTGTTCATCGGAGAAGTTTTCATTGATTGGCAAAGAAGATGGTGCATTAGGAAGACGAGATAAGTGATCAGCTATGACATTATCGGATACCTTTTTGTCTTTGATTGTAAGGTCAAATTCTTGAAGTAAAAGGATCCAACGAATCAAACGGGATTTAGAATCCTTTTTGGCAAAAAAGGTATCGAACGGTAGTATGGTCAGTGTAGACCATGATGTGTGAATCTATAAAGTAAGGTCAAAACTTTTCGAGTGCAAAAATGACAGCTAGAAGCTCTTTTTCGGTTGTTGTGTAGTTAAGTTGAGCGTCGTTCAAAGTCATACTCCCATAGTAAATGACATGAAGGATTTTGTTGATGCGTTGTCCTAGGACAGCACCAACCGCAAAGTTAGAAGCGTCACACATTATTTCAAATGGGAGATTCCAATTGGGTGCACAAATGATTGGAGCAGAAATGAGTTCGTTTTTGAGACGTTCGAAAGAAGAGATACACTTAGAGTTGAAATCGAATGGAACGTCTTTTCCAAGAAGAGTCGTCAAAGGACGAGTGATTTTGCTAAAGTCTTTCACAAAGCGTCGGTAGACGCCAGTGTGTCCTAGAAATGATCGAATGTCCTTAACAGATTTGGGAATGGGTAGATTTGCAATTACGTCAACTTTTGCTTTATTTACCTTAATGCCTTTAATTGAGATGATATGTCCAAAGTCGTTTTCTCTTAAGGAGATACACTCAGAGTTGAAAACGACTTTCATGATATGACCGAATGGCAACGTTTCGTTATCACCTAATTATGTGTACTTAAGGTGATCGGGAAGTGGTTTGAGGTCTAACTTTGGGAGTTTCTCGATCAAAGAATTGGGTTGAGATTCAGACTCAACTGGAAGCGATTCAAAAGGAAGATTGTATTCAATCTCATTGGGTATTTCATGAAACAATTTCGTACTCAGCTTCACGTTCGTCGTTAAGGTCAAGTGTCTCATTTTCGAAGTTTTCGTGAATGGCACTAACTTCCAACGTTTGGTCACGAGGTTCGTTTGATTGGCTTTCATGATTGAAAATATTAAGATCCAAAGTCACGTTTCCAAAAGAGATTTTCATCGAACCGTTACGACAATTGATTAAGGTAATTGAGGTGGCTAAGAATGGTCGGCCAAAAATCAATGGAATTTGACTCGCGGGATTTGTCATGGGTTGTGTTTCGATAACGATAAAATCAACGGGGAATAGGAATTGCCCTACTCGAATGAGCACGTCCTTAATTTCTCCCACGGGCTTCTTAATGGAACGATCGACGAATTGAAGCGTGACTTTTGTGGGCTTGAGTTCACCTAAGCCTAATTGTTCGTACACGGAGTATGGAATCAAGTTGACACTCGCGCCTAAATCAATCAAACATTTGTTAATCGTCTTGTCTTCAATTGTACACGAAATCGTAGGGCAGCCAGGATCTTTGTATTTTACGGGCATGGATTGGGACAAGACTTCACTCAAACTGGCAACTAAGAAGACTTTTTTAGGCACTAGAGTGTGTCACTTTTGGGTACACAAGTCCTTAAGAAATTTCGCGTACGTTGTGACTTGCTGAACGATGTCAAGAAGTGGAATGTTAACTTTGACTTGTTTAAAAATTTCTAACATCTTTTCCGTTTGGTCCGAGTGTTTCTTTGGTCGAAGACGATGTGGAAATGGAACACGATACTCGTTAGGCGGGTCTACTTGAGTAGAAGAAGAAGAATTTTGATTGGCATTCAATTCGACAATTGGCTCCCCGTTCTGTTCGGATTCGTTCATTGCTTTAGAAGTGTCGGGAGAGGTTTCCGGTAAATCGTTTGGATTAACGACTTGATTATCGATTTGTTTACCGGAACGTAGAGTTGTGATAGCATTCAATTTGGTGACATTGCTATCTTGAACAACAGGGGCTTGATTTGAATTTACGTTTTGATTTCTGGGATTTGGAAGGGGCTGGCTTGGGAATGTTCCTTGTTCACGTTCACTTACAGACGTGGCTAATTGACTCATTTGCATTTCAAGTTTTGCAATAGATTGGTTTGTGTTTTGCATATATGAGGTCAATAAATTTTGCAAATTGTTATTTGATTGAAGGCTTTGAGTAGTTGCTTTAGCCAACATTCCAAGAGTTTTCTCAAGTGAACTTAAACGTTTATCATCTTGGGGAGGATGAGAAGAATTTGGTTGAAAATTTGATTGTTGCGATTGATTATGAGACAGTCCCGCAAAGTTTGGTTGAAAATTGTTGGGCTGAAAGGGTGGATTTCGAAGCATTATTCGGAAACACTTGAAAATTGGGATGAATCATATTCGTGTTGGGATTGTTTTGGTTCCAAGCAAAATTCGGATGATTTCTCCAACTAGGATTATACGTTGGAGAAAACGGGTCGTTCTTGACTTTATTGAAAGCGCTAATTTGTTCGACATAATTATGGCACTGATCAGATATATTATTATGATCGTTGCATTTATAACAAATCGGTTGGGAAGCTTGGTTCATTTGATTCGATGAGAAAACGTTATCGAATTTTTTAATCATTGCGTCGATCTTAGCTTCCAAAGAAAAAGAAGATCCTATCGAGTGTGCACTCGATCGTGAGTAAATTGATTTTTCGTTCGAACGTTTCCACTAGGATGATTTTTCGGTGAGGTTTTCAAGAAATTGCCAAGCATTGTCATGATGTTAGGCAAGAAAGTTGCCTTGGCACATTGATTCGAGCATGGTTTGTGAGCTGTTTTCGTGTCCATCGTATAAGATTTGGAAAATCGTCCATTTTTTGAAGTTATGGTGTGGACATTTTATCAAAAGCTCTTTGAATCTTTCAAAATATTTTCCGAATGGTTCTCCCTTGAATTGATGAAAATTTACAATTTCGTTTCGAATTCTACTCGTTTTTCCAAGGGGTAGAACTTTGTTAAGAAAGCTTTTACGAATTCTTCCCAAGTTTTAATCGAGTTCGATGGTAAGCTGTACAACCATTTTTCATCGTAATCCATAAGAGCGAATGGGATTAATCGAAGTTTCATTCCATCATCGGAAAGTTGTTGGAGTTTAATGGTTGCGCAAACTTGTTCGAATTTCGTCAAAAAGATGTATGGTTCATCGTGTTCAAAATTGCCAAATTTTGGAAGCGTGGCAATATGGTTCGAGTGAATTTCAAAATGGTTACCCGTAGGGGCGGGTAACGTGATGCAAGATGGAATAGAAACTCTATCGGGGAAGATTCTATCCATAAGAGTTCGAGGAGTGTTCTCGTTCGCCATTTCAGGAGGATCGTCTGTTCGAGTTAAATGATTCGTTGATGAGTCGCGAGTCAAACGATTTGTTGTTATGTGACGAGTCCAAGTACTCATGCACAAGTGAAAGTCGAGAAGAGAAGGAAGTTAGAATTGAGTTTAGAGAATGAAATAAGATTTTGAAAATGAAGTGAAAAATTATTTTTGTTTTTGTTTTTTTTAAGAAAGGAAACTATTTACTAAGTGAAATTTATTTTTCAAAAGAAAAGTTTGATTTTTTGTTTTTTTTTTGCTTTTCAAATTTTATATTTTTTTGTTTTTTGTAAATTTTGGTTTTTTTCTAAATTTTCAGATTTTCAAATATTTACCAAAAGGAAAACTTTTTTTGTTTTGTTTTTGTTTTTACAAAATGGAAATTTGATTTTTTTTTTCTTTTTCAAAAGATTTTATATTATTTTTTTGGATTTTTGTTTTTGATTGAAAATTTTTAAAGGAAAGGAAAAGGTTTTTTTTGGAATTAAAAACTAAGTTAAGTAAAAATTTTGGATTTTGGAATTTTTTTTAAATACGCGTGAACTAATGCAACTAAATGAATGCAAAAGAATTAATTACAGTTTTCTGTCCTTAGTAGCTCCTAACCCAAAATTGTATAATCACACTTTGTCTTAAATCAACAAAAATATTTCACAGCCAGGTAACGGGCAGGGGTTATCGGTGCACCACGAATCACCGTCGCAATGCAACCAAAGGTTTAAGTACCTTCAGAGGAACAACCACTATAATGTTTACGAATCACCGTAATATTTATAAATGGTTATTACTCTGTCGTAGCCTAGACACTAAGAAATAAAACTGTTCAAGGAACACAATTGTCAAGATACAATTAAGCCCTAAGTGAGCTCGTGACACCCTTAAGTCGAATGTCTAACCTTTATTATTAGTCAAATTATACGAAATGCGATTTGTGGGCTAAGGAAAGGGTGATGAAATCCATCACCTTATGTGAATTGGGGTATTGCCCTTAGAAAATAAAACAAGATGAGATTAATGCAAAACAAAAAATTAAACGTGTATTAACAATGCAACTAAAATGAAGTTTGTTTTTGTTTGTGGATTTTGAATTTTTTTGTATATAAATGAAAATGCAAGCAACCAACAATGCAATTCGAATAAAAATAAGAGATGAAAGCACAATACCAGAGCATGCAGATTATTAGCATTTTTTTTTAAAACGGCAATTTTTTTATGTCAGCAAGCTGAGCAGTTTTAGCAAGCAATTCTTCCTTTTATTTCTTGCAACCTGAAAATTAAAAATAAGATATATACAATTTTTTATATATGTTTATCAAAGAAGAAAACAAAGCAAGCAAAGAAAAACCAAACAAATGAAAACTAAAACTAGTGAAAATTGATACTTATTTTTTTTTGTTTTTTTTAAATATATAAGAGTGGAACTTAAAACAAATTAAAACCGAAACAACACAATTTTTTTTGGATTGAACAGAAAACAATTTAAACAAAACAAATTAAAACAAAACAAAAGGGAAAAAAATTCGCTCACTAAACCTTTAGCCCGGCCCAAACAAAGGTACCCCTAAATCGATTTATACCCAATTCGTGCTCTATTCAAAAAAAAGGCAAACTTCAGAGGGAAAAAAAGGTCGTCGTGATGAGTTGTAGAAGGTTAGAGGAAGGATCGCTTGACGTTGGTCGGTGGATTTTTGGGTAGTGGAATTTGCGGCGGTGATGCTTTTGCCGGTGGCGAGTTCGATTGGGTTTGCTGTTGGAGTTTCGTGTTGATGGTTTTGTGGAGATGAGGGACTGCTGTTGAAAGAGGTGGTGAAGGCAGCTAGATGGTGGATCTGTTGACAATAGAGGGGAGTGTTTCAGTTGTCAGGGTTGATGTAGTTGAGTTGGCAAGGAGGAGTGTTGGTCAGGTACTGGTCAGCGTTTGAATCATGGGATGTTGCTGCTGAAACGACAGTATTGGTGCGCAGTTTGAAAGGAATGGAAGGTGGTTGTTTTGGAGGTGTGTTAGAACAGTGAGACGTTGTATGGTTTGTGGAGGAGTCTAAAACAAGTGTTGTCGATTGTTGTTGTGGTGGCCAGAGAGGGATGGTCAGGTAGGGGCTCGATGTAGAGGAGATGATGTGGTATTTGATGAAGTGGCGAGGCTATGTCAAGAAGTGGTATTTGAGCAGAAATGTCTGGAATGGTGATTCTCTGGTGATGCTTGGCAAGTTTTGGTCGGTGATGTGCAGGCTTGGTGGCTGTAAGTTGTGATATGATGGTGTTTCGGTTGTATGTAATATGGGGATGTATGAAGTTATATGAAGTTGGAGATTTGATGTGAAGGCTGTTTGCAAGGCAGTGTTGTGATATCAGTGTAGAGAATGATGTGTGAATGATGTGTGGAGCCAGCCAAGAAGAGGTAGAGTTTGATAGAGGGTTGGGTTGTCTTGCCTGAAGGCAGTAAGGCAGAGAGGTAGAGTTGATGTGTGTTTTGCACTGTGATGAAGTTTTTAGGTTTAGTTGCACTGCTGTTCGATGAAGTGAAATGAAGAGTATGAAGTAGAGGAGTATAAGTAGATGCAATGTTGAAGTTCTAAAGGGGATGAACTGCTGTGGATGTGTAGTTGTGTAGTAAGGCAGGGATGTGGTGTTGAAGTGGAGTTGCTTGTTTAAGAGTAGGGGATGGAATTGGAAATAAAGTGAGAAGTTTGGGTATTGTTGATACGTGCAGGCAGTAATTATGATTCGAAGAAGCTGAAGTGAATGTCAGTGGAAAAGGAAGATGATGGTTAGTTTTGATATCGTGGTGTTGATAGACAGTGGGAAGTGGAGATGTGAAGGCAGTAGTGGTAAGGATGACAGGCAGTAAACTGTGTAGTGGTGAAATGATGGTATGGGTAGATATGCTCAATTGAAAGAGATCAGACGAATGGACAGTAGCTAATGTATGTAGGGTGTTGATGAAGTTAAATGGATGGTAGAGGGTATAAGTGTGCAGCTTTGCAATGCAGAGGAGAGTTTGGCACTGCAATATTGTGAAGAAGAAATATGAGTATTGTGTATCAGAAATGAAGTGGCTCTAAGGTGGAAGTAATGTAGTTGTGTTTTGACATGAATGGTAAGGCAAGGATGAAGAAAAAAAATGAAGTGTAAGTTTTAAGGCGGCTGCAGTTTGTCAGGGAGGTTGATGGCAGGAGTGGCAAGTAGGAAGGCAACAGTGGACAGAGGGAAGAAGCAGGGGCTGTGCACAGTGAAATATGCACAATGACTGAAGTAATTTTTTTTTCGGTTGTAAAAGCAATGTAAATAAAAATGGAAATGCAAAGAATATAATGAAATTGAAATGTAAATGAAACGAAATTATTTTTTTGAAATATGAATGCTACTTTTTTATAGAAATGCAAAAGCAACTAGAAATTGAAAACAAGAGATGCACACAAATAAATGCAAAAAAAATCACACAAACACACTGTGAGAAATGCGGATTACGGATCTTAAGGCTGGAATTAACACTAGAGGATGGATGAATAGTATTTTAAGGAATTACTAATTCTTTTTGAGTTTATATTAATTTGAACACAAATGTATGCAATATTCAAACACAGATATTATCACAGAATCAAACACAGATGCAAATATGAAGTAAAAGCAATAAAGGAAAGAACACACCGGATTTTATACTGGTTCGGATTTACCCTACATCCAGTCCCGCAACACAAGTACGGATTTCCTTTCAAAATCAATTCTTACAATTACACCCTCGATTTCAAGGCCACGAGGTACACCGCTCCAGATTCACAATCCTCTGGGTAGATATACTTGATTTTACGGGCAACAAGTTCACCCAATTGATTTCCTAGGCTACAATCACACCTTCTCTCACTTGATTGATTTTCTAGGCTACAATCACACCTTTTCTCGTTCGAGTAATTATAAAGAAGCCTATAACTCTGAATAGCACTGGGATCTTGTTGAGATAGTGATAGAGAATCAAACCAGAGATGATCTAGTTAGATTCAATGGTGATTTCGGCAGAGTAATGGTAAAAATGTATATAAAGAAATGTGGAAGAAGAAGAGAAGTGAAATCGGAAAAATATGAATATAAATTCGTTTAAAACATCCCCTATTTATAGTAGAACAATATACATGTCCATTCGTAAAAGGTTATGACGAATAGACACTTCTTTTGAAATTCAAAATTTTGAAGTTAACCGAAACCATGTCGACAAGGGTCCCTAGGGGTTGTCGACATGCCTAAGGAATTTTTGATAATTTGTTTTTCTTTGAAAATAACTTTTATCTTGTATTAACACTTTTAAACTTTATAAATATACTTTACTATAGTTAAAATACATAAATAAGTATAGAGAATAATATTTTGATATATATAAAATTTTACTATAATTTCATATTTAAATCTTAAATATAAATATTAAAAGTTAAGTACATTATAATTAAAGGTAGTTTAAAACCAAGTATAATTTTGATATTGAAAATAAAGATTATTTTGAGACTAAAAGTATTTAAAACCAGGATAAATGTTTTTGATTTAAAAAGGAAGATTTTGAAATCATTTTGAAAACAAGATATAATTTTGTAAAACATTTGAATAAAAGTTAGTGGATACAATACGATGTTCCACTAGATTTTTCGTAGGTTCCATCCTACTTAGGGTTCCATCCCTTTAACAGGCTCGAAGTGGATTCCATTCCACGAATAAAATGGATTTTAAGATGTCAGTGTTTTTCTAGGAGTTTTAACAAAATTCCTAACTAAATTACTTATCTTGAAATCTTGAACTCTTGATAATCTTGATACTCATGAGTCTTGAATCTTGATATCTTCGATCTTGAGTTCATCAGTTCTTGAATCTCTATACTGTACAATCTTCATTCTTTGTACCTGCATGTTTATATTCTGCATATACATATATATCTAAACCATAACGTTAGTATTTATATTTTATAACAAGTCCTAAGGTTGTTGTCATCAAAACCAACTTCTCAAGGACTAACAATCTCCCCCTTTTTGATGATGACAACCTTTGTTTATAAAATATCACTTCTATCCTAATAACTCCCCCTAAAACTAATTACTCCCCCTTAATCTATGCCTAACTATCCTATTTTATACTTCTCCCCCTTTTTCATCAACAAAAACTAACTTCTGACCATATAACACCCCCTTATTCTTTTACTAAAGTACCTGCATAAAATATATAGTGAAGTATATAATAGATAGATTAAGAATTATTTATACTTATTAGACATGATAACTAATCAAAGATCATATAATATATATACATATTATGTTTTTCACATCAATCCACACCAAATCAAATCAAATCAAATCAAATCAAATCAAAATAATCCAAGCAATCAATTTTTAAAACAACGCAAACAAGTAAAATCAAACATTACGTGGAACTTCCACCCATCCTTCTTCTCCAAATATTGGATCTTCTTTAATGGCATCCCAATTTTCATTGTCATTGGTGAGAGAGACTGAAGGATGTGCAGGGAGGAAATCATCCATCGAATCGCATCGAAATGCTTTTCTTGTTCTTGATCATCTGCATTTGACTCAACTCTAAGTGCCGCTGATTTCGGAGAATAAAAGAAAGAATTAAGGGTTTCTTCAAGATTTTTAGTCAAATTTTGAATTGGATTGGCCATTTTTGAATTTGTGAGAAGAAGTATAGATAGAGTAGATAAGAAATGATTTTGAGTGATGAATTCTGGAAGAAATATATATTTATAGATGTAGAAATTCGTTTGAAATGAATAGACATAAGGTAGTTTGTGACAACCCGGATTTTTAACGCCTATTAGTTGGGTGATTAACTAATTTAAATTATTGGAATATTAATTTTGATAGTCGAATTGTGATGACCCGGGATTTGGCAATATTATTTTAATAAGAATTTTATTTGATAAATTGAAATACAAACTTATCAGTTTAAAAACGAATATATATTTGTGTATTTTGGAATAAAACTATAGTTTGAAAATTTAACATAAGTCCTTCAAAAATATTTAAAAGTAAAATCCATCTTATTCACATTTAATTGAAGTAATCTCTACTTATTTACATTTGATCTAAATATATATTTATGATGTAATCTAGGTAATAATGTTTAAAGAAAATAAATCTTATTAATATATAAACATAAGTATAAATATATATACATAAGTATAAATTATATGGATATAAATTAAGAGTTGATAGTTTATGTTAAAAAAAGAAATAAAAATAAGTATTGATGTTAAATAAATATCTCAAATAAATAAATGGTTATGTAAAAAATATGAAATGAACTTAGGATAATTCTAGAATTG
This sequence comes from Allium fistulosum, assembly GCA_030737815.1. Classification (NCBI taxonomy): domain Eukaryota; kingdom Viridiplantae; phylum Streptophyta; class Magnoliopsida; order Asparagales; family Amaryllidaceae; genus Allium; species Allium fistulosum. Next base: position 1,246,430,947 of record CM060904.1, on the reverse strand, counting down.
TGTATATATATAGGGTAATACATGTAGTTATACAATGAAGTAAGACAAAAGAGGAAAATAAAATATATACAGGAGGTACTAAATAAAAAAATATATAGAATGTGTAAACTTGAAAAGGGACCAAAGCATTAAATGCCATCATCTCTAATACAAGGAAAAAATTATATCAGCCTGCATATGGAAAAATCTCTGACCAAACTAACAAAAATCTTGTACCAGTAATACTTACCTCTGTATACTTGTTCTATATATTTATCAATCTCATGTTTTCCAATTCATTCATCAAAACTAGCATTCCAGGAAATAAGAAAAACATTTAAATCATACAACTGAAACTTAAATAAACAATTCAACTTAAGCAATCAAGGAGATTAAAATCCAGGCTGATAGCTTTTCAAAATAGGCTGTGTTGTTTGTTCAAAACCAAAAGCTGCTCTCTGTTCAAAGTTTTTCAGGTGAGTAAACTTTTAACCCTATATATATGTATCTTGATCTGCCTGTGATAAATGCTTGTTGTGTGATTGTGAAATGTTTGTAAAGTTGTAAATATTTCTGCATGTATATGTATATATATAAACATAAAATAATTGATACATGTTTGTGTATATGTATATATTCCTCTCTGTTTATATTAACAGGCTCGGTTCCTCTAGAAAAATTCATATCTTCATATATAATCAAATTAAGGTTATGATCATAAAAAAGAAAAGAATTGTATGAATGGAATATAAATTTTAAAAATAATTTCAGGTATATTTATTGAGTAATTATTTCTAAAAAGGGAAACTTACAGTAGATTCATTTAAAATCAGAAAAATCAAGTAGCAAGATTTCGGGTTTGAATTATATAAACAGATTCGTAATGAAGAATGATGATTTTTGATGTGAAGATAACGATTTTTAAGATTAGGAATGAGTAGAAATTGCGAGTTGATCGATTTATGCTTTTTCGTTGATTTCCGATGATCGACGACGAATGGTTCGTCGTGCTTTGTTCTGGAAGTGGCTCGAGCATAGATGGGTAAGGGAAAAATACTGGTGGTATTTATCGATGATCGAGGCGGTGGAATTTTGGCGAACTAGGGTTTTGTTGCTGGTTGAGTCGACGATGTTTCAGAGACGATTTCATCGTCGGGGATGGATCGGGTTTGTTCGCGATGGTGGGAATGGAAGTTGGATGATGTGGCATAGCTTCAGTAAAGGGGGCAGGTGATCTCAAGGTCAGAGACGTCGGGAAGAAGAAGATTTCCGGCCATGGTGGGTTCCAATTTGGTCGAGAATGGCTCGTTTTCGATTTATATGGGTTTCGATCGATCTGGGTTCACGTATGTGTTTGCGTGGGTTCGAGTGGTTGTCGAAGGTCGCCGCGATGACCTCCGGCGATCGAAAGAGCTGGTATACGTGCACCACGTGCACGTCGTATATGGAAGTTGAGGTGCTCGGGTTGGTCTCGTGCAAATGAAGGAATGTCTCGAAGCAGTTGAAGGAAATTCTCGAAGTAGAAGGGAATGCAGGAGACTCGAAGCTGGGATTAGGGAAAGTTTCTGTAACGACCCCGGATTTTAATCAAATTTAAATTGATAATTAATTGAATTTTTGAAGACAATTTGTAAAATTAATCGATAAGTGATGCGAGTTTCCCCGAACTCAAATAAATTTGGTATAAATCATTTTAAACTTTAAAATATTGTATATATGTGTGTATATATATGTATTTGAGCATATTTGAGTAAATTTGAAATAATATATATGTATATATATTTGATTTGAATTTAAATCGTAAATAAATGGTTTAAAAATGAAAATATATATATATGATATAAAAGTGATAAAATAAACAAATGAAATCTAACAACAAAGCTTTATTTATAAAGTAGCATTATTGAATACAAGTATGAGAATAAATAATTTTAATTTTAGAATTGATGGTTAAGTTAAAAATATAAATAAATGAAAATAAATATGTATATACTTGTAAAAGAGAAAGAAAAAAACTAACATATAAAAATAGATATGTATGAAACCAAACAACAAAAGAAGGAAACAAATATATGTAAAATAAAATAAAATAAATACATAAATAAATTATAACATAATAAATAAATTATAACCACAACAAAATAAAAGAAAACAAACAAATATAATAAAATAAAAATAGAAGTTTACTTGTATTACAAATTATAAGACCAAACCAAACATACATTCATGTACACTAGAAAATAAAAATATGAAACAAGTGTGAAAGCTTGTAAAAGAAGCCATATCAAACTTCCTTCATTTTGGTACAGCCGAGAGTAAGGAAAATAAAAATCGTACAAGGATAATTAATGCAGCCCCAAACAAGTATAACTCAGCCTCCATACGAAAAAAATATCCCTGACCAAATACAAAAGTCTTGTACTAGTTGTACATTCCCATGTACAAAATAAATTATTACTTGTAAACTAAATTCACATATATCAACTTTCATCTCTCAGTTTCGTTCATTTAGGCTGTGCAAAACCGAGGAAATACCATTTAAAATCTAAACAAAACTTCAATTAAAACAACAAGATATTAATACAAACCAGAGATTAATTGAAGACTTCAGTTTGCATGTTCACAAGGCTGTTTCAACTTGGAGCCCTGTATTCTTTCTCTGGAAAAACAACTATGAGTAACTTTTGTTGTTATCAAACTTAAAAGTATAATCTGTTGCATATATCTGTGAATGAGTATACTTACACACACACATATATATATATATATGAACCCTTTGTGAATATTTAAATGGTTGAAGTATTAGTGTGCAGGCTGTTGTTTTCATATGATCTCTATCTTAGTTTGTAAACAAAGATTTCAATTCAAAAATCTTCTCTGCACAATCCACTCATTGTTTGGATTTCAAATCAAAACAACAACTGTTTGTTTGACCTTGAACAAAATTTTAAAAATATATTCAAGTTAAAAATACTGGGTATCATCTTTGGAAAACTAAAGAACTGAGCACCACTTCATATAAGTCAAAAATTCAAACTTCTCAATTCACGAATTCAGGCATGTAGATTGAATTCGTATATCAAAACATGATTTTTAAAGTAAAGATCATGATTTTTAGAGCTAAGATAAAGGAGAAGTTCATAAATGAACTGGAAATGGGTTTGGGGCAAATTCAGCTGATCGGAGGATTATTGGAGCTCGGGGTTTCGCGTGGAGGTGAAGAAGCCTAGGGGGCATCGGAGAAAAATGTCCGGAGATGCTCACGTGCACGGTGGCGACGGCGGTGAGCGTTTTTCATTCGTAAACCTAGTTTTGACGTGTACTTGTATTTTGGTTCGTTCATCGTGGGTGATCGATCGAGTGCAACGCGCTTTTGGGTGATGGAAGAAGGGAAGTTAACTGGTAGTTGGCCGGAGTTGTATGAGTTCTGGTGGTTGGGGTGTGGCGAACGAGACGATGACAGGTTTGGTCGTGATGGAGTTGTTGTTTCCAGGTTTCACTTTTATGCTCGATTTTAAAATCAAGACGTTGGAGGAGTTTTGGCGATTGGGGATGGCTTCTTCGATGGTTGCCGAGTTGCTCGACGATGAGGCGATGGCCGGTGGTGACGGTGGTGCTGTGCACGTGCACGAGTTTTTGGAAATCTGGAAATCATTGTTGGTTTGGGAGGAAGCAGAGAAAGACTCGGGTTGATCTCGAGAAATTTCTGGGTTTTGCTCGAAGCAAATTAAGATTTGACTCGAAGCATTTTTGTCTGGCCTCGGGTCAGTTTTGATTTGTTATAGGTTTTGTGAAACCTGTCTGTTTAATTTTAAACAGAATTTGAATTTAAAAGAGATTTTTATATAAGTTTAGAAACAGAATTTGAAAGATGGAATTCAAATTAACTTTTGAATTCTAGTTTGAAATAAATGAAGTTTTATAAAATTTAAAGTATTTAAACAACTTTAAAATGTTAAAGTATATTTTAAAAAGTGATTTGAATTTAAAATTGAATTTGGGTTTGAAAATGTAAATTCCTTTTATAAAACAAGTGTTTCTTTAACTGGTGATGTAAATAGTTTTTTTTAATTGTTTTTAAACTTTGTAAAAGTTAAAGTTGTATTCATTGTAAATCTTAAATTAAAATGGAATTTGAAAGTAAATTTGAGTAAATTGTTTTAAATACTTTTGATAATGATAATTTAATCACTAATAAGAATAAAGTTTTATCTTAAAGATAATATAAATTTAATGATTTATAATTCATTAAAATTAATAAGGTAATTAAAGAATGATTTATTTAGATTATGAATAAATAATTTAGCTCAATTAATAATTAGAAATGATTAATATTGATTTAATCTAAGATAATTTCTTAAGAAAGCAATTAAAGAAATGTTATTAGTTAATGAAGATAATTAACTAGAAATTATTAAGTAATTAAATTAATGTGATTAATTTTTATAATTAATTAGATTTATTAATAAAGATAATCAATTGTAATTTGTCAATTACTTAATGAAAGCAATTAAGGGGTTAATTAATTATGTAATTGGTTTAAGGTTAATTAATTAATATGACTTATTAATTAAGGTAATTAATTTGAGGATAATTAATTAATTAAAGGTTAATTAATAAATGATTAAAGGTCAATTAATTAAAATGGTTTATCATTAATTAATGATTAATTAACCAAGATTTGTAGTTATTCATAAGTAATTAATCTGGTATAAATTAATTATAATCAGATATTAATTGATCCTACTTGTGAATGTTTGGACTTGACTGAATAATTGAATTGTTAATATCTCTGAATTGTGATGCTTTGTGACATATTACGATTAGTGTGTGATCTGTAATGTAGTTAAGTATCTGTGATATAATTTATTATCTATGATATATATATCTGTGATCTGTGAATGAACGATAAGCGTTATAGTTTATATCCCTTATCAACTATATTCTGTATTTTGATCTGTGATGATTGAATGATGTTGCACTACTGTGTGGAACCCCTGGACTACACCATACACACACAAAAATGGATTTCACGGGGAAATCAGTTAAGTCACAGATTTTTGATAATTTTAAAGATTGAATTCTTGAATTCACATGGTTTTGGAAATTTGAATTGAGAGCTTTGAAAATGAGTTTCAAATGTAAAAGTTATTTTAAACAACATAATAAAACTTGATGTTTAACAATTTGATTTAAATTTGAATTCAATACTTGAATTGAATTCAATGATTTGGAAAACTAATTTTTTTCAACTGATAAAAGCTCTTATATAAGAAATGGATTTCCAATTTGAATTAAAGGAATTTAAAGTTTGAATTGAAGATGGTTTTCCGAATTACGAATAAATCTTTAAAACATGTTTTTGAAAATTATAAGTTAAATCTTTGTTTTTGAGATTTAATGAGTTAATCCAATTAAAATGGAAACTAATTTGGGAAATCTGTGAATGAATCTTTCTGTTTTAAAGGATTAAAATGGTAATGTGTTTAAACCATTTGAAAGGAAGTTTGGGTTTAAGTTGTGACTTAATTGAAATTCCATTATCCATATGTTTTTAAAAATATTGCGCTTATTATTCGGTTTAGCCGGGAGAGGACCTTTGTGTCATATAACCCATTTCGAATAATGATACGTCGTATATGGATGGCATTTGATGACCGGTGGTGAAGACCGGGTATTTGCGAGAATGATAGGATGACCTATCGATTGTCTCTGCACTGAGTTGTGCCGGTATAGAGATTTCCTAAGTGATGGGAAATCCGATCGGGATTGTAAATACCCGGATTGCAAGGGCTTCTTCGGAAGTGCCTTCGGTTCTGTTCGAACCCGGACCAGACTTGTATGGTTACATGTCTGACATTACAATTTGAGATATAAAAAAGATTTCTTTCAAATACATTTCTGTTGGTGTAGGAAAATTTATTCTCTTAGCTTAACACCCTTCTCTGAGACGTACGAGCTCAGAGGTTATGTAGTTGAAGGTTATCAGCGATATACTCCCAATTTGGTAATATGGCATGCTAAGTGTTGCTGTGTGTTGATCATTTATTGATCATTTGTGATCAAAGCACGGCTTTCGTGTAAAGCGTAGCTTTGTGGACGAGACCTCATCGAACCTCACAGACCGAAAATGGTCGAAACAGGAATGATGCGGCAAGGTTATGAGGGTCGCGCCCTTTAGGGTATGTCATTTCCTTATGGAAAAGGGTGGTATCAGGTATGGAGCCCTGGTATTTAACCTATGTGGATACTCCAATCTCATTTACTATGTGATTGTCTGTTTGATCGAGGCGCCTCGGATAAAGGTCCCAAAGGACCGAGGATGACATAATCGTGAGTTACCTGTTACAGGGGTAACCCGGCCTTGTGCTGCCAGAGAGTAGTTGTCTCTCGGGATGTCCAGCCAGAGGCGATCCCATGTGGCGGTAGGAAGTTCCTTAGCCTGACCATTTGTTGGAAATCCATTTCCCAATACAAAACTTGTAAGGTTTTAGTTGTAGAACCTGCCATTTACTTATGGTGGTCACCACTGTTTAGATGGTAGCTATAGTAGGCATACGATACTGGTCGTATGTTGGCTAAGATTAATATTATACTTTCGAAAGGTTTTCCTACACTATGCACTAGTAATAATATCGAATGATTTTGCGTAGTAAGCATGTTTGACTATCATAAGTAGAAATCTCCTCCAATTCTGCGTTTGCATTGTGTGTGTGACAGGAGGTCTTATAGTAGTTTCATTTTCCAAAAGCATTGCGGGTTTCAATGTTTAAAATTCTTTTGTGTTGATCATTTTAAAGATAAACTGTTTTTGTTACTCACACCAGTCCCACGACTGAGTCGGAGTTTATTGTTCCCTTCCTAAACTCTGGGTGCCCACCATTTTCCACACGGGCAGTCTAGAGTTAGGTTTATCAGATATTCAGGTTGAGTAGATTATCTGGAGCCAGTTCAGTTTTGGAGTTCATTGACTGCACTTGCTTATCTTTGTGCATCATGATGGAGGTTCGAGCTAGATGTTGGAGTCGTTGGATTCATTCTCTTTTGAGGATCATTTGGAGTTATCAGTTATGTTTCCCGCTGTATCATTATCTATCTCTGATATTGTTGTATCATGTTGATATCATTGTTGTATATCATACTGGATATTGTATTCATTGGAGTTGTATATGATATCATCTATTTCTTTATTCCGCCGTGTTGTTATACTTAATGGTGTTATAAGCTCCGGTGAACCAGATTCGGCGTTTGAATCTACGGCATTTTGAGTAAAAGTGAAGTATGGGTGCCGATTTTCGAAGGCCGAGTTTTGGATCGCTACAACGTGGTATCAGAGCTGAGGGTAAAACTTTAGCTCAGGAGTATAACACATTAAGTAGCTCATTAGAGATAGGGTGAAGTATACCCTAGAATGAGTAATCTCTAAGATATTCATTCGAATGCCTCAATAAATTCTTTTGCTATTCACTGATAGTAAGTATGAGTGCAAGAAAAGAACGAGATAGGGGACAGGGGAATACCACCACGAATTGGTCAATACCCTGTAATAACAAGGAAACAATCTTTTCTCTATCAGTCTCTTTTGTTTGTCATCTTTCCTTAATTCATCAATGATTCCTGGTAGATCGAGGAAGAGATTCGATATATTAAAATGGGACATAAACTCCAAATAGACCAGAATTGTTTGTATGGATGAATTGGTTGCTTTGGTTGATAGGTATACTTTGGTTCTAAACTGAAAATTTTGAAATTGTATATATATATCTATCTGTTCTTTGGGTCCCAATATATTCTTCGAATGGTTAGTTATCCCTTCGGACTAACCAATGCCCCTGCATATTTCATAGATCTGGATAACCCGAGTACCTTGTGAAGTATTAAAACAGATTCGTTCTTGTATCTGTTATTGATATTCTGATTTGGTAAACCAAATGCAGAATAGATATTCAGTTTGATTTGATGAAATGTTTTTCATCTATCTTTGTGTCTCCTTGGCAATTTCGAGGACGAAATTCTTTTAGGGGGGAAGTCTGTAACGACCCCGAATTTTAATCAAATTTAAATTGATAATTAATTGAATTTTTTAAGACAATTTGTAAAATTAATCGATTTAAGTGATGCGAGTTTCCCCGAACTCAAATAAATTTGGTATAAATCATTTTAAACTTTAAAATATTGTATATATGTGTGTGTATATATATATATATATATATATATATATATGTATTTGAGCATATATGAGTAAATTTGAAATAATATATATGTATATATATTTGATTTGAATTTAAATCGTAAATAAATGGTTTAAAAATGAAAATATATATATGATATAAAAGTGATAAAATAAACAAATGAAATCTAACAACAAAGCTTTATTTATAAAGTAGCATTATTGAATACAAGTATGAGAATAAATAATTTTAATTTTAGAATTGATGGTTAAGTTAAAAATAGAAATAAATGAAAATAAATATAAGTATACACTTGTAGAAGAGAAAGAAAAAAAACTAACATATAAAAATAGATATGTATGAAACCAAACAACAAAAGAAGGAAACAAATATATGTAAAATAAAATAAATACATAAATAATATATAACACAATAAATAAATTATAACCACAACAAAATAAAAGAAAAAAAAATATAATAAAATAAAAATAGAAGTTTACTTGTATTACAAATTATAAGACCAAACCAAACATACATTCATGTACACTAGAAAATAAAAATAAGAAACAAGTGTGAAAGCTTGTAAAAGAAGCCATATCAAACTTCCTTCATTTTGGTACAGCCGAGAGTAAGGAAAATAAAAATGGTACAAGGATAATTAATGCAGCCCCAAACAAGTATATCTCAGCCTCCATACGAAAAAATTATCCCTGACCAAATACAAAAGTCTTGTACTAGTTGTACATTCCCCTGTACAAAATAAATTATCACTTGTAAACTAAATTCACATATATCAACTTTCAACTCTCAGTTTCGTTCATTCTAGGTTGTGCAAAACTGAGGAAATACCATCTAAAATCTAAACAAAACTTCAATTAAAACAACAAGATATTAATACAAACCTGAGATCAATTGAAGACTTCAGTTTACATGTTCAAGGCTGTTTCAACTTGGAGCCTTGTATTCTTTCTCTGGAAAAACAACAATGAGTGACTTTTGTTATTATTAAACTTAAAAGTATAATCTGTTGCATATATCTGTGAATGAGTATACTTACACATATATATCTGAACCCTTTGTGAATATTTAAATGGTTGAAGTATTGGTGTGCAGGCTGTTGTTTTCATATGATCTCTATCTTAGTTTGTAAACAAAGATTTCAATTCAAAAATCTTCTCTACACAATCCACTCATTGTTTGGATTTCAAATCAAAACAACAACTATTTGTTTGACCTTGAACTAAATTTTAAAAATATATTCAAGTTAAAAATACTGGGTATCATCTCTGGAAAACTAAAGAACTGAGCACCACTTCATATAAGTCAAAAATTCAAACTTCTCAATTCACGAATTCAGGCATGTAGATTGAATTTGTATATCAAAACATGATTTTTAAAGTAAAGATCATGATTTTTAGAGCTAAGATAAAGGAGCGGTTCGTAAATGAACTGGAAATGGGTTTGGGGCAAATTCAGGTGATCAGAGGATTGTTGGAGATCGGGGTTTCGCGTGGAGGTGAAGAAGCCTAGGGGGCATCGGAGAAAAATGTCTGGAGATGCTCACGTGCACGGTGGCGACGGCGGTGAGCGTTTTTCGTTCGTAAACCTAGTTTTGACGTGGGCTTGTATTTGGGTTCGTTCATCGTGGGTGATCGATCGAGTGCAACGCGCTTTTGGGTGATGGAAGAAGGGAAGTTGACTGGTTGTTGGCCGGAGTTGTATGAGTTCTGGTGGTTGGGGCGTGGCGAACGAAACGATGACAGGTTCGGTCGTGATGGAGTTGTTGTTTCCAGGTTTCACTTTTATGCTCGATTTTAAAATCAAGATGATGGAGGAGTTTTGGCGATTGGGGATGGCTTCTTCGATGGTTACCGACTTGCTCGACGATGAGGCGATGGCCGGTGGTGACGGCGGTGCCGTGCACGTGCACCGTGCACGAGTTTTTGGAAATCTGGAAATCATTGTTGGTTTGGGAGGAAGCAGAGAAAGACTCGGGTTGATCTCGAGAAATTTCTGGGTTTTGCTCGAAGCAAATTAAGATTTGACTCGAAGCATTTTTGTCTGGCCTCGGGTCAGTTTTGATTTGTTACAGGTTTTGTGAAACCTGTCTGTTTAATTTTAAACAGAATTTGAATTTAAAAGAGATTTTTATATAAGTTTAGAATCAGAATTTGAAAGATGGAAATAAAATTAACTTTTGAAAGTATTTAAACAACTTTAAAATGTTAAAGTATATTTTAAAAAGTGATTTGAATTTAAAATTGAATTCGGGTTTGAAAACTCTAGTAAATTCCTTTTATAAAACAAGTGTGTCTTTAACAGGTGATGTAAAAAGTTTTTTTTTAATTCTTTTTAAACTTTGTAAAAGTTAAAGTTGTATTCATTGTAAATCTTAAATTAAAATGGAATTTGAAAGTAAATTTAAGTAAATTGTTTTAAATACTTTTGATAATGATAATTTAATCACTAATAAGAATAAAGTTTTATCTTAAAGATAATATAAATTTAATGATTTATAATTCATTAAAATTAATAAGGTAATTAAAGAATGATTTATTTAGATTATGAATAAATAATTTAGATAAATTAATAATTAGAAATGATTAATATTGATTTAATCTAAGATAATTTCTCAAGAAAGCAATTAAAGAAATGTTATTAGTTAATGAAGATAATTAACTAGAAATTATTAAGTAATTAAATTAATGTGATTAATTTTTTTAATTAATTAGATTTATTAATAAAGATAATCAATTGTAATTTGTCAATTACTTAATGAAAGCAATTAAGTGGTTAATTAATTATGTAATTAGTTTAAGGTTAATTAATTAATATGATTTATTAATTAAGGTAATTAATTTGAGGATAATTAATTAATTAAAGGTTAATTAATAAATGATTAAAGGTCGATTAATTAAAATGGTTTATCATTAATTAATGATTAATTAACCAAGATTTGTAGTTATTCATAAGTAATTAATCTGGTATAAATTAATTATAATCAGATATTAATTGATCCTACTTGTGAATGTTTGGACTTGACTGAATAATTGAATTGTTAATATCTCTGAATTGTGATGCTTTGTGACATATTACGATTAGTGTGTGATCTGTAATGTAGTTAAGTATCTGTGATATAATTTATTATCTATGATATATATATCTGTGATCTGTGAATGAACGATAAGCGTTATAGTTTATATCCCTTATCAACTATATTCTGTATTTTGATCTGTGATGATTGAATGATGTTGCACTACTGTGTGGAACCCCTGGACTACAGCATACACACACAAAAATGGATTTCATGGGGAAATCAGTTAAGTCACAGATTTTTGATAATTTTAAAGATTGAATTCTTGAATTCACATGGTTTTGGAAATTTGAATTGAGAGCTTTGAAAATGAGTTTCAAATGTAAAAGTTATTTTAAACAACTTAATAAAACTTTATATTTAACAATTTGATTTAAATTTGAATTCAATACTTGAATTGAATTCAATGATTTGGAAAACTAAATGTTTTCAACTGATAAAAGCTCTTATATAAGAAATGGATTTCCAATTTGAATTAAAGGAATTTCAAGTTTGAATTGAAGATGGTTTTCCGAATTACGAATAAATCTTTAAAACGTGTTTTTGAAAACTATCAGTTAAATCTTTGTTTTTGAGATTTAATGAGTTAATCCAATTAAAATGGAAACTAATTTGGGAAATCTGTGAATGAATCTTTTTGTTTTATAGGATTAAAATGGTAATGTGTTTAAACCATTTGAAAGGAAGTTTGGGTTTAAGTTGTGACTTAATTGAAATTCCATTATCCATATGTTTTTAAGAATATTGCGCTCATTATTCGATTTAGCCGGGAGAGGACCTTTGTGTCATATAACCCATTCCGAATAATGATACGTCGTATATGGATGGCATTTGAAGAACAGTGGTGAAGACCGGGTATTTGCGAGAATGATAGGATGACCTATCGATTATCTCTGCACTGAGTCGCACCGGTATAGAGATTTCCTAAGTGATGGGAAATCCGATCGGGATTGTAAATACCCGGATTGCAAGGACTTCTTTGGAAGTGCCTTCGCTTCTGTTCGAACCCAGAACAGACTTGTATGGTTACATGTCTGACATTACAATTTGAGATATAAAACAGATTTCTTTCAAATACATTTCTGTTGGTGGCGGAGAATTTATTCTCTTAGCTTAACACACTTCTCTAAGACGTACGAGCTCTGAGGTTATGTAGTTGAAGGTTATCAGCGATATACTCCCATTTTGGTAATGTGGCATGCTGAGTGTTGTTGTGTGTTGATCATTTATTGATCATTTGTTGATCAAAGCACGGCTTTGTGAAAAAGCGTAGCTTTGTGGACGAGACCTCTTCGGACCTCACAACCCGGAAATGGTCGAAACGGGAATATGCGGCAAGGTTATGAGGGTCGCGCCCTTTAGGGTATGTCATTTCCTTCTGGAAAAGGGTGGTATCAGGTATGGAGCCCTGGTATTTAACCTATGTAGATACTCCAATCTCATTTACTCTGTGATTGTGTGTTTGATCGAGGCGCCTCGGATAAAGGTCCCAAAGGACCAGGGGATGACATATTCGTGAGTTACCTGTTACAGGGGTAACCCGGCCTTGTGTTGGCAGAGAGCAGTTGTCTCTCGGGACGTCCAGCCAGAGGCGGTCCCATGTGGTGGTAGGAAGTTCCTTAGCCTGACCATTTGTTGGAAATCCATTTCCCAATACGAAACTTGTACGGTTTTAGTTGTAGAACCTGCCATTTACTTATGGTGGTCACCACTGTTTAGATGGTAGCTATAGTAGGCATACGATACTGGTCGTATGTTGGCTAAGATTAATATTATACTTTCGAAAGGTTTTCCTACACTATGCACTAGTAATAATATCGAATGATTTTGCGTAGTAAGCATGTTTGACTATCATAAGAAGAAATCTCCTCCAATTCTGCGTTTGCATTGTGTGTGTGGCGGGAGGTCTTTTGGTAGTTTCATTTTCCAAAAGCATTGCGGGTTTCAATGTTTAAAATTCTTTTGTGTTGATCGTTTTAAAGATAAACTTTTTTTGTTACTCACACCAGTCCCACGACTGACTCGAAGATTATTGTTCACTTCCTAAACTCCGGGTGCCCACCATTTTCCACACGGGCAGTCTAGAGTTGGGTTTCTCAGATATTCAGGTTGAGTAGATTATCTAGAGCCAGTTCAGTTTTGGAGTTCATTGACTGCACTTGCTTATCTTTGTGCATCATGATGGAGGTTTGTAACTACTTGCTATTTTGGACCATTTGCATCCGCACATGTCGAACTTGAATGATTCAAAATACCGAATTGTTAATTTAAATTCAGAAAAACTAAGCATATACAGTAAATAAATAGAACACAGATCACAGACACAGAGTAATAATTGCAGCGGAAACAAAAGATAGTAGTTCATGAAGCTACTATATACATATCAGAGTTAAATAAGGTACAACAGATGTCTCGAATACAATAGTCAAATACAATAACAGAATGCATCACTGGAATCAACTAAATATCTGAAAGCTGGATAGATAGCTGGATCTCCAAGCGAAGCTCCAACTCCAAAGGTGAGCCTAGAATACTGGTACACTTAGTCTGACCCGAGCGTAAAGCAAAACACAAAACACCCGAGTCAGGATTAACATTCTTATATTAATAAATCCAACTCAAGTGAAATAGCAATTGAAATACAAGTAACTCAAAGGATGTTTGGAATAACCATCCTTTAAGGATCCGTTAAACTATCTACTATGTAGTAGTGTACGGTAAATAGATAATGCCTATCAGTAATATAAAGTATCAAAATAGTGTTAAGGCGTTACCATTATCCCCCTTAACACATTTATATAAGCGTTATAGTCTATACATCACTGTAAACTCCACCGTAAACTAGGGGGATATCAGGGAGTACTCCATAGGTATAACACAAAACAAATCGTAGTGGTCGCGTATAGGGATACAAGTATGACAAGGCACATGAGGCAATACCCAAGGTAGTGAAACTACCGTTTGCCTAATCCAGACTGGTGAGAACGCATTGCCTCAGCGATCGCAACACCGCGAAACAACACTCCCAAAATCAAGGGTGCACCAATCGACAACAAGTAATTAGTAGTTTACGAAGAAGTGTGTTCGCTCGAGGCAGCTAACCCCATTTGGCCCGGCACGGCTCCTGTTTTAGTCATTTCCAATTTGACACAAGTGTCAAGGCTATCCATTATCGTTCTCTTTCTTCAGTCATCACGTACATCATCCAACCACTTCATTCTGGATCATACTCCACGTATAGTTATTAAAGTGGTATTCGGTTTAGACAGTGAGTATGTCCCTAACCGATTCCGGTCTCTTTAATAACTTTCGTAATTATTACACCGATTGGTCGTTTATTCATTTCAAAACCAAATCAAATCCAATTTCAAATAGAATTTGTAAACCAATATTTCATTTCTCTTTCTAAATCAATTTCCATAATTTACGTTTCAAAACTACCACATTCATAATTTCAAAATCTTATAATTCAATTTCAATTTCTATTTAAAACAATTCAAATATTGATTCAAGTTCGTATATAAGTTTCATTCCGAAATCATTTAAATTAATTTAATTTAACATTCAAATCAGTTTAACTTCATTGATCGTTTTCATTCAATATTCATTTAGTAAGTTTGTCATTCAAAACAATTTCTATTAAATTTCCAATTCATTAAATCAATTACTTAAGTTCAACTTCATTATATCAAAACTTACAAATTGCATTAAATCAAATTCATCAAATCAAATTCTTTACCTTTCAAGTCTTACATTGATTTCAATAAAACACATTTTATTTCTTATTAAAGAAAATTCAATTTCACTTATTTATTTACTTAGTTACAATTTCAAAGCATAATTAATAAAGAACTAAATTTCACTTATTCAAGAAGTTAAATTCCACTTATTGAAGAATTCAATTTATTTAATTTTTAAATAATTCAATCTCATTTAATTATTTAATAATTTCAAAACTTAATTATTAAATAATTTCAACTTAATTATTAAATAATTTCAATTTTAAAACTACATTCTTTCATCAACTACTATGTTAATATTTTAATTCAGATTATCAAATATTAACATTTTCCTTCCATAAAGTTCAAATTTCAACTTCATTTCAAAACCTTATTATTTATTCCAATAAAATCTTTATTTTGTTTTCAAATCAAATTATTAACCAATCGGGTTTTTATTTAATTCTCTAACCTAAGTCAAAGTTTATTTGGGTATTTATCATTTCAACTCGATTCCATTCAATTCAAAAAAATCAAAGCATATCAAAGGGAACTTGCAGTGTGATAACTGGGATGGTGTCAAAAGTAAATAAACAAGCAATAACAACAATCAATAACAATCCAATAGTTAATTCAAATAATCCTGAAATAATCATATTAATCCACATTGTTGTTTGTGCAAATTAATATAATTATTACTAGAATCTACACTATCATTTCATATAGATTAAAGATTATTACACTCATATTAATACGGTTCTTCATTTGATATCAATTATTCAATTTCATACTAAATAAATTTAAGCAACAAACATTCAATGGTTCAAGGTGTACTTAACCAAATTTTTACGTGTCAATTAATTTAACATTTCAAGTGGGTCATATTATACAAATTTAACTAATCAAATTCGATAAATATATCAAATCTAACTATCCTACGTCAATTTCGATTTCAAATTATTTATCACTTACTACATTAGCAATTTAACGTCCAATGTCAACATCAAACAATCAATCATTTATCAACCAAACTGGATTATCATTTCATAAATAACAGATAATGGTGTCAGATGTCACAGAAGAACTAATACAGGTAATAACATATACAACAGTGTAAATAACTAACAACAGCATATTTCAATTGTTGTTTCAATTAAAATCAAATTTAATAAATAAAAGAACATTAATCGTGAGTGATTGCTCACCTTTAGAGGCTAGAGAGGATGGACAATGATGTGAGTTATAAATCCAAACACGAACTTCGAAATAAAGCAAATTGGACTCGATTCGACGGAGAGAACAGGCACGACGGACAAGGTTGATAACAGAATCGATAAACAAATCAGAAAAGAATTGATAGAATAGCAACGCTAAACATATTATTATTGTTATTTCCATGAAATCAATATTTGTGCAAACACATATTATTTTAAATAATAATAAACACATATAAAACTGACATCTATTTATTTTTATAAAATCACAGAACAACCTTATTGTGTATGAAATATTAAACTATCACTAACCCAATATATTAAAGTGTACCGTAATCAAAAATTCCAACCTAGATATAGCAACCCTTTAACAACTTTTAAAACTTTATATACTTCATAAACAGTAAAACTTTATACATATTTTATTGTGTACTTAAAAACACGGCATAACTCAACTTGCATAACAATATTTATATATTTAAAATCCTGTAGCCACAAAAATAACCAAGCTTACATAACCTGTATACTTCGTACATATATATAAACTAAATAACCTATCAACTTATAAACGAATATCTGTATATAAATCCTTAAAACAAAACAGTGGAAACTATCAATATATACGACTAATATATAATAATATATATTACACACGCAATCCCATATATACATATATATACGTTTTTTTTATACAAAGAAATTACTGAAACCCCCCCATATGAAAGCACGTACAACTATTAAGAACTTTATCTTTGTAGCGACATAGAGTATATTTATAATACATAAGAAAACAATTGTAAACGGTAAACAATATAAACTTATATATTCCTTTAAAACAGTACTTCCCTGAAAGCACGGCTATAGTATCATACCCACGCATTATATCTATATATCAGTATAACAGCTTAAAAAAACAAAACAATATTATAACAATTGAATTACCTAAGTAAATATGATGAGTGGCTGCTAACTAGAGGAAGAGAGTTGCCTCGGTGAGGGAAGGAGGATGTGAGTTTCCATGTGTCGAACAACGGAGAGGAGATCGACAGGCAAGCAAGGGGAGAAGGCGGAATTGCTCACAGGGGAAGGTGAGGCGAGGTCATGAAGATGTGATGGCCCACGGCAAGGTGCTGATGTTGACGTAGGGAAGGTGGAAGTCAGGTCGAGGTGGCTACAAGCTTGGTGGAAGAGATGGCTACAGCTAAGGGATGCATGGATATTTGCTGTTGTTAGAGGAGGTCGATGAGCGCTAGGCAATCACGGTAGTGGTGAGAGAATGGAAACGAAGCGGTTCGGATCTAGTGGGTGTTTAGTGCATCAGGTATGCATGGGTTTTGAACAGCGGATGGTTGAGGCGAGATGACTATGTGCGGAGCTTACTTTGGAAAGGCAATGTGGTCAGGATTTGGATGGATCTGACTGCACGTGTGGAGTGATGGGGTTAAGTGGAAGCTAGCGGGATGGTTAAGGCTGCGGTGGATCTGCAAAAGGGGAAGGGCATGCTTGTTGTTTGCATGGAGGGTGTTTGCATGAGGAAGGGGATGTCGGATGTGGCACGTGAGGGCGAGCTTGGTAGATCAAGGGGAGAGTGTGCTCGAGTGGTTGTATGGGCTGCTGAAGGTAGGTTGGCGACCATGGAGTAAAGGAAAGTAAAATGGAAGAAGCAGGTATGTTTTAACTCAAATATGTACTTTGCTTCCATAAACATTTTTTCTTTAGTAAAGAGTAAACAGAGGGATGAAAAAGAAAAAGAAGGAAATAAATTGAACCAGGGGAATGTAGAACGAGCCAGAAAATATTAAATTGAGGCTAGGAAATAGTGAAAGTCACTTGCTAAATTTAAGAAATAATTAATTGCCAACGACTGTTGGGTTTACACTTGGTGAGATATGAATGGTCAAGAGGAATTTGAAATGTTCAAAACCGCATCGAAACTGCAAATAGTCTCGTCGATCCCGCAGCGAACTGAACTTCAAAACAGAAAATAAATATACCGTAGGGATCAGTGTGACTAGACGATCAAAACAATATAAAGATATCAGTAGTACGTTTGAATTATAAAAATTCAAATTTTCTACTAGCGGAAAATGCAGCAGAAACGTAGAAAAATAAGATCGATGGAGCTAAAGAAGTCCGGATTTTGAAAAATGAAAAATGACGTCTTGCTCAGAAGATGGTTTAGAATTTTTCTATATAAAAATATTTAGGTTTCGAAAACATTTTATTTTCATCAATTACTAACAGATTAAATTGAAATAAAATTACACACGAAAAATAAACTTCCATATTTTTGGATGAAAATTTGCAGTTTGCTATGTTTAATTAGACGCATTTCATATATCAAATTTATATTTCAAAATTTTATGGTTTAAAATTTCACAAAATTTCAACTAATTACGTTATTAAACAGTTAAAATTTACGGGTCGTTACAAGGTTCGAGCTAGATGTTGGAGTCGTTGGATTCATTCTCTTTTGAGGATCATTTGGAGTTATTAGTTCTGTTTCCCGCTGTATTATTATCTATCTCTGATATTGTTGTATCATGTTGATATCATTGTTGTATATCATACTGGATATTGTATTCATTGGAGTTGTATATGATATCATCTATTTCTTTATTCCGCTATGTTGTTATACTTAATGGTGTTATAAGCTCCGGTGAATCAGATTCGGCATTTGAATCTATGGCATTTTGAGTACAAGTGAAATACGGGTGCCGATTTTCGAAGGCCGAGTTTTGGATCGCTACAGTTTCGTATGGCTCGGGGTTTTTGGGCCATGATAATATGTTTTGAAAATAAAAAGTTTTAAATATTGTAATAAATTAAAGATGAATTGTTATACAAAACAATTAATTTTAACTTAGGGGTTTCAACTTAATAATGAACTTATTTCAAAGATTATTTAAAACAAGATTTAAAATATAAATGATTTATCTTAAATAATGGTTTGGATTTTCGATTAACTTAAAACGTTTAAGTTAAATTATGTGAGTTTGTTCAAAGGTTATTTAAATAAGACTTAAATGATGATTTTGTAATTATTTAAGATAAATGGACTATCTTAAGATTTAAGGGTCGTCACATAATGATAATT
Organism: Allium fistulosum; assembly: GCA_030737815.1. Taxonomy (NCBI): domain Eukaryota; kingdom Viridiplantae; phylum Streptophyta; class Magnoliopsida; order Asparagales; family Amaryllidaceae; genus Allium; species Allium fistulosum. Next base: position 1,246,411,673 of record CM060904.1, on the reverse strand, counting down.
ACTTAATGGAAGTAATTGATGATTAATTACTTAGAGTAATTAATTAAAAGATTGATTTATTAAGGAAATTAAATTAAGGGTTAGTTAATTAATGTGATAAAAAAAGGTAATTAATCAATATAAGTGATTATAGAATAATTAATTAGACAAATTAATTAAAATTATTGTTAATTACTTTATGAGAGTAATTAAAGAATTATTAAATGTGAATGGTTGAAGGTTAATTAATTTGTGTAATTAATTAATTAAAGACTAATTACTTAATGTAATTAAAGAATAATTAATCAAGGAGGATAAATTAAGATGGGGGATTAAAGGATCGTTAATTAATTGGTTTGTAAATAACTAATGTTAGGTAAGCAGGATTAAGGTAATTCAAGTAATTAAAGTTGGTGATTAATTTAATTGGAGATTGATTAAATTAATTAGGAATTATATCTAATAAATCTTGCTTATGGATGATTGAATGATATTGAATACCTTGGATTATTTGTTATTCCTGGTTTGTGATTGAGATGCTATGTGATATGATGTTTGGATATGAATTATCTATCTATAATAGAATCGCTATGTGAATATTTACTCTGAATATGAATTGATTTGTTTTCACTTAAATAACTTGGATTTAAGATGACATTGGATTCGAAGAGACCGGAGTCGGGTATCAGAAAATACCCGAAACCACTTCGAATAATAATTTAAATTCTTATAAATTGGATATGTGAGATTAATCAGGATGGAATGAATAAGTTAAGTAACCTAGACATTTAATCCTGGAAACTGTTGTGTGTGATAAATGATTTACTATAATAAGTAAGAACTCGTAAAAGTACGAGTTACCCTAGTAATTCACCTAAGTTATATAGCTTGGTATTTCATATTTTATGGGTTTACTCACGCTGGTTTCCAGCCTGACCCGGGTGTTACTTTGATGTAATGCTCGGGTCAGACCGAGTATTACAGATTTTCAGGTGAGGACGTTCTGGAGCTCAGGTGGTGAGCTGGATGGCAGGAACGTATGGAGTGTATTCCGCTGTGATATGTTTTTATTTATTTGGGGCATGTTGATTTTAACTGTCTAGTGTATGTGTAAATGTTGTAACCTTGATATATTGATATAAATTAACAGATACAGTTTTCCTTTGTATAACTGCTATTTTATTTAATATTATATTTTGATCCGCTGCGAATGTGAGAATCTGTGTTTTGGTGTTTCTGTTTCCTTCTTCTTCTTCTATCTCTTTTCTTCTTTTATTTACTATTTGGAATATTCGAGATCGAAAATTTTAGGTCGTTACATTTGGTATCAGAGCAAAGGTTAACGAGAACCTTGGCTCTGGTGGGATTACTCATTAAGGATAGGGTCAATGGTACCCTAGAATGAGTTGAGTGTATATATATATATATAGGCATATGAGAGCGTACTTGTTATTTTCTTATATAATGATTTTGAAAATGATTTTTATATAAGTTTATCTTTTGATATATAGAGAAATAATTTTTCTAATTATTAAATATATTTAAAAGAATTGGTTGTTGAATCATTGGAATTAAATAGAATAATGAGAATTAGTGGTAATAGTAATACAACCAAATTGAAATTGAATGAAGATAAGTTTGAAATGGATCCAAACTGAAACTAAAATCCTGAATTTGTAGAAGCATTTTCAGAATAAGATAATAATAAATTGGTATCCAGATATGATAATCTGGGTTATTATCATAAATGGTTGTTGTGGTTAATAATGAAATGCTGTTAATGATTAAGAAAAATGAAATGTTTTAAGGAAGTAAACATTTAGGTGAGTATGACTTATAAATTGGAATTGAAGATAATTTAAATTATGAAGTTTTAAATCTAGGTTCAGAAAATTTGAAATTTGTTTCAAAGTGTTAAAAGAAATTTGTTCGGAATTAAAACCAAAAATAGTTTAAATTTAAGGTATAACTTGGTGTGCAAAGGAAATATGTATATATGAGGGATATACATAATATCAAAAATGATTTGAATTAAACTCTAAGTTTTGAGTTTAAATTTTGCTTGGAATGTGATGTGAAAACCCAAAGTGATAAGTTTTTGAACTTATAAGTGAGAAGACTGTTAATATGAAGTTTAAAATTTGAAATGGGAATTCAATTTGGGTAAGGTTGACTAGATTAAGTAAATTGAATTTAACTTTGGGAAAGTTAAATAAGTTAACAAACAACCTGAATTGGGAATTTCAAGATGAAATTGAGTTTTAACTTAGGGAAGTTAAATGATTGGTTTAAATGGGAAGTTATGAGTGGTCTCAAAATGGGTTTGAGATTTGGAAATTGAAAATGGATGCTGTTAATTGGTGTTTGGATAAATTTGGATGTTTATTTATTTTGATATCCTTCTATTGTTATAAATAATCTATGAAACTGAGAATTGGTTTTGAAGTTAGAAATGGATAATAAATTAGAATCGGAAGATTAAATTGTTTTTGAATTCTTATTTGAACTTTGTAATAAGTTAAGTAAAGATAATTTTAAAATGGAATTTTGGAATTTGGATTCAGAATTAAATGGTTTAAAGATTTAAGTTGTTAAATTAAAAATAAAGGTTGATTTGATTTAAAGTAAGGGTTAATTTGACTTAAGGGATTAAATCAACATTTAAAATTTTTAACTCGAATTTATATAATTCAAGATGGTTTTAAGTTGAGATTTGAATAGAATTAGTTCAAATTGAATTTGATTTGAATTAATTAGAATTGTGATTGAAGATGGATAAGCATAAGTTTAAATGGAAAATTTGAATTGAAATAATTTGAAGTGAAATTGAAGTTGAATAAGTTTAAAATTCAAATGGGAGATGATTTGAATGTAGGATAGAAATTGAGGTTAATTTAAATTGAATGGAAATTGAATCAATTTAAATGGAGGTGGAAATTGGAAATTGATTGGAAATGGGGATTGGAAAGTTGGACAGTTTGGCTCTAGACTATTTTCAAAATAATTTGGTTTAATATAAACCTATTTTTCCAAGCTACTTACTATATAATCTTTCTTTTTAAAGCCAAACTATTTTATACTTATTTTACAATTATTTTTGGAACAAATTATTATTTTTCAACTATTTTATAACTAGTTCCTATTTTACAACTATTTTACAATTACTTAAATATTCTATAACTATTTTCCAACTATTTTACAATTACTTATCTATTTTACAGCTATTTTACAAACTAAAAATTATTTTTCAACTACTTGTCTATTTTTAATTTTTCGAGCTATTTTCTAAATTCAAGCTGGACAGAGTTCAAACTGTTTATGATTAAGTATTCATTTGAGATAAGAATTGAAGTGATAATCCAAATAAGGGTTTAAGCAATTGTGAGTAAGTGAATGGAAATCAAAGTGAAGGTGAATAGAAAGAGAATTGATTTGGATAATAACCAATAAAGATAAATATGTAGGATGTACGTATATTATTCTATTCACATAGTTATTTGATCTAGATTCGAGCACAGAATTTCGAGATAGTTATATCGATCCGATTTGGGATTTTTCGCTCGATTTTCGACGGCGAACCTGGATATGGATTTTTGATTGGTTCTGGATATTCTCTATCATAGTTGTGACTATGCAAGGAGAATGACGGTTTCTGATCAAGAAACCAGATCTAAGTCCGCACTAGGAAGTCGGGTGGACAATACTAGTTCGGAAGTGAAATTGTGTGATCGAGTGAGCGATCAGATTGATATTGCGTACGGATGACATGTGGACCTCGTACGGGTTTTGAATGAAATTGATATGGAAAATTTATGGATAAGAACTGTAAAATGGTCTTTGAAATGAAAAGTATATTTTGTGGAATATATGATGAGGTAAAATGGAAATTGGGAATTTCTATGATTAAAGATTCACTTTATGAAGAAAAGTAATGTGGTTAATAACTTTGTAAAAGAATAATCAAATTTGAATATTTGATTTGGAATAAACAAAGTTATATATCTTTGTTATACATGGTAAACTCCCCTTGTTGAATCTATTGACAAAAGAAAAGGGTTTTGGAAGTATTTGGAGTATAAAAGTGAATTTATACAAGTATGAAGTGATTCAAAAATTTCCCAAGGATATTATATATATACGTATATATATAAAGGATTTTGTGAAAATGATTGGAAAATGGATTTTGGAACCTTTGAATTGGAAAGGCTTTTGATTTTTGGAAAAAAATTAATATTGGAATTTGGAAAAGCCTAATATGAGAATTATCGATTTTGTAAAGGAGCTTTATATGAAATTCATACTCGGTGTATGATTTGAAAAATACTATATGTGTATAGTATAAAGTGTTTTGAAGTGGCTCTAGGGAAAAAGGCGCTCCCTTGAAATGAACTTCTCAGGAGTACCATAGGTTGGTACTGCCTTGAGCCTCAAAGGGAGAGGTTCTAAAGTTGATCCTGTGAGGAGTCCGGACAAAACTAGTTCCTGAGGATCATGTATAGTGTGTAGCGGAAGTCGAGGGCGCTGATGCCTACAGAGGCATTTGGGTTATGCTGTGACGACAGTGTAACTCGATGTCACTACGATCTACTGCAGACCATAGCGAAAGGCGTGTGTGCCGCTAAGAGCCAACAGTCTACGTTTGATTTTATATCGGTAGACTGCGACACTATGGTAACATAGCGAAAGTCGTGTGTGCCGCTGAGAGCCAACAGTCTACGTTTGATTTTATATGGGTAGACAGCGACACTATGGTAACATAGCGAAAGTTGTGTGTGCCGCTGAGAGCCAAAAGTCTACGTTTGATTTTATATCGGTAGACTGCGACCTATGTAAGAGTGGAGAAGTTTCATTTTTGACAGCGAAAACCAAGGGCGGTGATGCCTACAGTTACATGGACTTTTGCTGTGATGGCAACGTAACCCTGGAATGTAACTGCGATCTGTTGTGGGTTCTATGGCGTAATCGAGGGGCGCGGAGTGCCTACAGTTACATGGACTTTTGCTGCGATGGCAACGTAACCCAAGATGTAACTGCGACCATGGATGGGGGTGATGATTTCCAGAGCATTCTCACCAAAGACATTTCCTCTATTTTCAAAAATGTTTTCGATATTTTCAATAAAAGTATTTTTCAAGTATTTTCACTGGATGTTGAAACGGGTTTACCAAGTATTCATAGATTTTCAGTCCTACGCCTGATCAACGTATGACCGAATTTCTATGAGAACGAGGATGGACTTGTTGAGACATCGAGTTATAAAAGTTTTTTTTTTATAAAAACCATTTTAGTAATATTATATAGATTTTAAAAAGTATTTTTAAAGCTATTTTGATAATATTATGTAGATTTTTAAAGTGTTTTTAAAATTTAAATAAAAAGAGTTAAGAGTTAAAAATGTTCAAAAAGTAATTTAAATGATAATGAAAATTTTAATAAAATTCTGGCTTCGTTCCTTTTCGAGGACGAAAAGTTTTAAAGGGGGGAAGAATGTGACAACCCGGATTTTTAACGCCTATTAGTTGGGAGATTATCTAATTTAAATCATTAGAATATTAATTTTGATAGTCGAATTTTGACGACCCGGGATTTGGCAATATTATTTTAAAAAGAATTTTATCTGATAAATTGAAATACAAACTTATCAGTTTAAAAACAAATATATATTTGTGTATTTTGGAATAAAACTATAGTTTTAAAATTTAACATTAGTTCTTCAAAAATATTTAAAAGTAAAATCCATCTTATTCACATTTAAATTGAAGTAAGCTCTACTTATTTACATTTGATCTAAATATATATATTTATGATGTAATCTAGGTAATAATGTTTAAATAAAATAAATCTTATTAATATATAAACATAAGTATAAATATATATACATAAGTATAAATTATATGGATATAAATTAAGAGTTGATGTTTATGTTAGAAAAAGAAATAAAAATAAGTATTGATGTTAAATAAATATCGCAAATAAATAAATGGTTATGTAAAAAATATTAAATGAACTTAGGATAATTCTAGAATAGTATATATATATATATAGGGTAATACATGTAGTTATACAATGAAGCAAGACAAAAGAGGAAAATAAAATATATACAGGAGGTACTAAATAAAAAATATATAGAATGTGTAAACTTGAAAAGGGACCAAAGCATTAAATTCCATCATCTTTAGCACAAGGAAAAAATCATATCAGCCTCCATACGAAAAAATCTCTAACCAAACTAATAAAAATCTTGTACCAGTAATACTTACCTTTGTATACTTGTTCTATATATTTATCAATCTCATGTTTTCCAATTCGTTCATCAAAACTAGCATACCAGGAAATAAGAAAAACATTTAAATCCTACAACTGAAACTTCAATAAACAATTCAACTTAAGCAATCAAGGAGATTAAAAATCCAGGCTGATAGCTTTTCAAAACAGGCTGTGTTGTTTTTTCAAAACCAAAAGCTGCTCTCTGTTCAAAGTTTTTCAGGTGAGTAAACTTTTAACCCTATATATATGTATCTTGATCCGCTGTGATAAATGCTTGTTGTGTGACTGTGAAATGTTTGTAAAGTTGTAAATATTTCTAGATGTATATGTATATATAAACATAGTATAATTGATACATGTCTGTGTATATGTATATATACCTCTCTGTTTATATTAACAGGGTCAATTCCTCTAGAAAAATTCATATCTTCATATATAATCAAATTAAGGTTATGATCATAAAAGAGAAAAGAATTGTTTGAATGTAATATAAATTTTAAAAATAATTTCAGGTATATTTATTGAGTAATTATTTCTTTAAAGGGAAAATTACAGTAGATTCATTTAAAATCAGAAAAATCAAGTAGCAATATTTTTGGTTTGAATTATATAAGCTGATTCGTAATGAAGAATGATGATTTTTGATGTGAAGATAACGATTTTTAAGATTAGGAATGATTAGAAATTGCGAGTTGATTGATTTATGCTTTTTCGTTGATTTCCGATGATCGACGACGAATGGTTGGTCATGCTTTGTTCTGGAAGTGGCTCGAGCATAGATGGGTAAGGGAAAAATACTAGTGTTATTTATCGATGATCGAGGCGGTGGAATTTTGGCGAACTAGGGTTTTGTTGCTGGTTGAGTCGACGATGTTTAAGAGACGATTTCATCGTCGGGGATGGATCGGGTTTGTTCGTGATGGTGGGAATGGAAGTTGGATGATGTGGCGTAGCTTCAGTAAAGGGGGCAGGTGATCTCGAGGTCGGAGATGTCGGGAAGAAGAAGATTTCCGGCCATGGTGGGTTCCAGTTTGGTCGAGAATGCCTCGTTTTCGATTTATATAGGTTTCGATCGATCTGGTTCACGTATGTGTTTGCGTGGGTTCGAGTGGTTGTCAAAGGTCGCCCCAATGACCTCAGGCAATCAGAAGCGCTAGTATACGTGCACCACGTGCAAGTCGTATATGGAAGTTGAGGTGCTCGGGTTGGTCTCGTGCAAATGAAGGAATGTCTCGAAGCAGTTGAAGGAAATTCTCGAAGTAGAAGGGAAGGCAGGTGTCTCGAAGCTGGGATCGGGGAAAGTTTCGTATGGCTCGGGGTTTTTGGGCCATGATAATATGTTTTGAAAATAAAAAGTTTTAAATATTGTAATAAATTAAAGATGAATTTTTATACAAAACAATTAATTTTAACTTAGGGATTTCAAGTTAATAATGAACTTATTTCAAAGATTATTTAAAACAAGATTTAAAAGATAAATGATTTATCTTAAATAATGGTTTGGATTTTTGATTAACTTAAAACGTTTATGTTAAATTACGTGAGTTTGTTCAAAGGTTATTTAAATAAGACTTAAATGATGATTTTTTAATTATTTAAGATAAATGGACTATCTTAAGATTTAAGGGTCGTCACATAATGATAATTACTTAATGGAAGTAATTGATGATTAATTACTTAGAGTAATTAATTAAAAGATTGATTAATTAAGGAAATTAAATTAAGGGTTAGTTAATTAATGTGATGAAAAAAGGCAATTAATCAATATAAGTGATTATAGAATAATTAATTAGAGAAATTAATTAAGGATCAATGTAATAAATTGTTGTTAATTACTTTATGAGAGTAATTAAAGGATTAATAAATGTGAATGGTTAAAGGTAAATTAATTTGTGTAATTAATTAATTAAAGACTAATTACTTAATGTAATTAAATAATAATTAATCATGGAGGATAAATTAAGATGGGGGATTAAAGGATCATTAATTAATTGGTTTGTAATTAACTAATGTTAAGTAAGCAAGATTAAGGTAATTCAAGTAATTAAAGTTGGTGATTAATTTAATTGGAGATTGATTAAATTAATTAGGAATTATATCTAATAAATCTTGCTTATGGATGATTGAATGATATTGAATACTTGGATTATTTTTTATTCCTGGTTTGTGATTGAGATGCCATGTGATATGATGTTTGGATATGGATTATCTATCTGTAATAGAATCGCTATGTGAATATTTACTCTGAATTTGAATTGATTTGTTTTCACTTAAATAACTTGGATTTAAGATGACATTGGATTCGAAGAGACCGGAGTCGGGTATCAGAAAATACCCGAAACCACTTCGAATAATAATTTAAATTCTTATAAATTGGATATGTGAGATTAATCAGGATGGAATGAATAAGTTAAGTAACCTAGACATTTAATCCTGGAAACTGTTGTGTGTGATAAATGATTTACTATAATAAGTAAGAACTCATAAAGTACGAGTTACCCTGGTAATTCACTTAAGTTATATAGCTTGGTATTTCATATTTTATGAGTTTACTCACGTTGGTTTCCAGCCAGACTCGGGTGTTACTTTGATGTAATGCTCGGGTCAGACCGAGTATTACAGATTTTCAGGTGAGGACGTTCTGGAGCTCAGGTGTCGAGTTGGATGGCAGGAACGTATGGAGTGTATTCCGCTGTGATATGTTGTTATTTATCTGGGGCATGTTGATTTTAACTGTCCACTGTATGTGTAAATGTTGTAACTCTGATGTGTTGATATAAATTAACAGATACAGTTTTCCTTTGTATAACTGCTATTTTATTTAATATTATATTTTGATCCGCTGCGAATGTGAGAATCTGGGTTTTGGTGTTTCTGTTTCCTTCTTCTTCTTCTATCTCTTTTCTTCTTTTATTAACTATATGGAATTTTCGGGATCGAAAATTTTGGGTCGTTACATAGTTATTCAAATTTCAAATTTAAAATGAGAAGTCATTTATGACCAGTGAATGTCGACATGGGGTATATGGGGTTGTCGACAGGGGTCGGTTCACTTTTATTACTTATTTTGATTTTGTGAATAATTGTGTATATATATATATATATATATTTCTATAATATACTAACATTTATTCTGCCGATAAGATAAGCTAGATAACAGAAATGCAAGTCAATTTCATTTCATAGTAGATCGATACAATGATTAAACATTAAGAAATACTAGAACATTCAAATTGGAAACAAACTGAAACAAATACAACAATAGGTAGAACTAGTTAGAGGATGAAGATAATCAAAGTTTCTTGCTGACTTTGGCGAAAAACTTGTTCATCTTGGATGACATTTTATCCAATTTCTTACTAATGGACCGTTTAAGAATCCGTTGATTCTTAACAATAGTCTTTTGATTTTTGAGTAAGGTTTTGTTGGTTGGATTAGAGGGATAATCAATACTTTCCAAGTATGTTTCACCTTCTTCTTCTTCTTCTATTTCCATTTCATCCCCTTCTTCTTCTTCTTCCTCCTCTTCCATCTCCTCATGGGCTAAACGCTCTTCCTTTTCGGCTAGAGTCTCATATGGTTGAAAAACATATGGAATTTTCATGAGTGAAATGTTTGAGTGATTAAAAACTTTTCTTGAAACAAATTCTTCTCCTTTGAAATCTACTCCAAAATAATTAAAAATCCGAGTGAGATAGATTCCATGATATAAAGTATTTTCACCCATTTCAAGATGTTTGGGACGAAGTTCATAACTTGCGCCCAATTAATATCATAATTTCCAAAAATAGCAAAAAGTGTTTTCCAAACTTTTGAAGTTGGATTGTTAAAACTTCACGATCTTGGGGTCAAAGTATGTTGAAAAAAAGATTAACAATTCTTGCTTTTGGTCGAAAATTTTGATTTTTGAATTCAAAGTTTTCATCTCCTTCAAAAATGTGATGAAATGTCTCACGATCATTTTCAACGATTTTAAAATTAGAAAGATCCATTCCCGTGCTTTTGCAATTGAGAATGGTGCCCAAAATATCACAATTTAAAATGATTCTAATGCCTTTGACACTACTCCAAATTTCATCATCATTTCCATTATAAAATCCACGGTTGAGATTTGCATAGAAAATTTTAACAAGATTTGGATAACACACAAAATCATTTTGTGAAGCATCAACAAGACTAAGAATTTGGTTGTTTGTAAAAAGAGAATCGATTTCATAAGAAGAGAAATCTTGAAATATAGCAAACTTTCCGGGATGGACTTTTCCATTGTTAGCATAGTTGATATATGCTTTTATAGCCTCCGGATCAATGAAGAGTTTCTCTTTCATGTTTCTGGAAAGTCTCATTGTGGAGGGGTTGCTTGAAGAAGCCCTTAGAGTAGAGAGTAGAGAGCTTGATATTTTGAAATAAGGGTTTGAATTTGAAAATGAAAGTGAAAAGTTGTGATAAGAGATAGTAAATAAATAGATTCTCAAAGGATAGATTCTCTAGTCAAAAGATAGCTTTTCAGAGTTTTGAAAGAAGCGAAAAGATGGAGGGATATTCAAACATTTGAATTCAAATTTGAATTTCAAACTTCTGTACCCTTGTCGACAACATGGAGGGGACCATGTCGATAGGTGTCCTTGAATTTTCGTGCTTTATTTCTTTTAAGAATTCTAATATATATATATTTATTAATTTTAATATCTATATATATATCTGGAATATTACTAGAATTATAGTATATTACATAATATTATGATACAAAAATAATAATAATAAAGTAATAATAAAATAATAGTAAAAATATAATAATATAATAATAAAAAATAAAAATTCAAACGACACACCAATTCAAAATCAATCAATCAAACATCCTAGTTTTAAGAAAGCAATTTCAACCAATGTATTGTAAACGTGTACCTTTTTCTGAGTCCGTTTTTCTGAATTCATCGGAGTCGTGAACTGCAGTGAAACACATATTTGAATTATCTGTCTTCTGATCATCATCGCTTGAGGATGAGTCTGAGTCATCTAGAGTGGCGGTAAATGCACATTTTCATTTCTTTGCGGAATCATTATTTATAGGAAGATTTTGCTTATATGGATGCGGACGGTCTCTTTTGATATGGCCTGGTTCGTCACAGTTGAAACATTTGATATAGTTTGGCACTACATTCTGATTACCGGAGTTCTTATAGTTGTTTCTCTTGAGATTATTCATCTTTCTGTATTTCAGGAATTTCCGAAAGTTCTTGGTCATAAAGGCTATCTCTTCATCATTATCGCTGTTTGAGTCCGATCCATGCATTGAATGCAATTGATTTCATTTCAGATGCTTTGCTTTCTCTTCTCCCAAGCATTTGAACTTTAAACGACATTAGATTTCCAATTAATTCTTCTATCTTTAAGGTACTGATGTCATTTGCCTCTTCGATCACAAGTGTCTTTTGATCCCATTCCGGAGTAAGAGAATTTAAGATTTTTCTGACTTGATCTTCTTCCGAAAATAACTTTCCCAAGGATATGAGTGAATGTACAATATCCTGAAATCTACTATACATATCTGAAATAGACTCATTAGTATTCATTTTAAATAATTGAAACTGATTTGTGAGCATGGAAATTTTGGTATGTTTAACTTTGCTTGTTCCTTCATGAGTAACTTGCAAAGTTTTCTGGATTTCATATACAGACTTACAAACTGACACTCTATTAAATTCATTCCTATCAAGTGAACAAAACAGAATATTCATAGCTTTAGAGTTATTTTGTGCGACTGTCTTTTGCTCAGCTGTAACAACCCGTATATTTGGACCATTTAAATTGACAATAATCCACACATGTCAACTTAAATAATACAAAACACGAATCATTATGGGATTATGAATACATATATGTAAATGAGAATCAATACAACATCACAGACACAGAATAGTCACAGAATAATGCAGCGGAAAAGTACATCATCATAATAGTAGTTCATGAAGCTACTATAGGAATACAACAATGTCTCAACATAAAGTGACAAAGAGAAATACAAAATGTGTAATACATAAGTTCACCAAATACTAGAAAGGAAATAACTGATAAAGATAAATGCTAAGTCTTCAGCATCTTCAACCAACCTTGATCAGCAACTGGATAGCTTCAGACTGACCCGAGCATATACAAAAGAAACACTCGAGTCAGGACTCAATATCTAATACAGGATAATTAGGTGCAAATAATAAAGTCCATAACTCAAAGATGAATGTGACACATCTTTAAGGATCCGATAAACTATCTATATATACAATAGAATACGCTAAATAGATAATGTCTAATCAGTAAAGTATGATATCAAAATAGCGTTAAGTTATGGCCCATTCCACCCTTAACACATTTTATTCCCAAGAGCATATACAAGACCGTAGTTTCCCCAAAACCGGAAGTCACCAGAGGGTAATCCATACACTAAAGGTACAAAACACAACGTAGTGGTCGCAAATAGGATAATCAGTATGACAAGGTACATGAGGCGATACCAACTAGGATACTAGTAGTTGCCTGATCCGGACTGATGTTGAGCATAGCAGCTACTATCTCAACACCGCGAAACAACACTCCCAAATCAAGGGGTGCACCCAAATCGAATCACAAAAGTAATAGATATGGTATCGAAGAAGTGTGTCCGCTAGAGATGGCGATCCTCAATGGCCAAGCGCGGCTCCTGTTTTAGTCATGTCAGGGGTCATCCAAAATCGTTCTCTTTCTTCAGTCAACGCGTTCACCAAAACCATCCACTTCGTTCTGGATCAACTCCGCGTATATTAGTTATTAAAGTGGTTTTCGGTATCGACAGAGAGTATGTCCATATCCGATCCCGGTCTCTTTAATAACTACGTATTAATTTCCCGATGGTCATTTAATATTAAAGTTTAAACAAATCAAAGTCCAAAAGTCAAGTTGCAAGTTTGACTTTCAAAATTTAACATTTCACAATTCAATTTATTTCGAACATTTAAAATTATATTTCCAAATGAAGTTTTAGTTCAAGTCCTTGAGTTAACCATACTTAAGTATTCAAGTTCAATTTAATTTCTATCCCCATTCATCGTTACATTACATTTAATCAAAACTTTGATTTAATCAATTTCAACAGCTAAATCAACTCCTTAACTTTAGTTGGTTTTACATTCCTTTTAAGTCACTTTGTTACTTAATCTCACCTTTAATTTATAACAAATCCCAAATTTATTAAATTTATCCAAATTATATTTAATTTCGAATCTAATCAATTCAATTTATTAGATTCTAAAACTTACTTATTCAAATCTCATTTCAATTTAACGTGTCCATCCGTTTATCTAACTAAATAGATTTATTAATCTGTTTCAATTTAATCCATTAATTTACTACGATTAATTCCATTAATTTATTACAATTAATCCTATTAATTTAATACCATTAAATCCATTGATTTATTTCAATTAAATCCATTCATTTATTACAATTAAATCCGTTCATTTATTACAATTAAATCTATTGATTTATTACAATTAAATCTATTCATTTACTACAATTAAATCCGTTCATTTATTACAATTAAATCTATTGATTTATTACAATTAAGTCTATTCATTTACTACAATTAAGTTTACTGTTTTATTACAATTAAATCCATAAATTTCGTTACTTACTTTCCAATGAATTTTTAAGTTCATTTCTTAATTTCAAATGAATTTCAATTTTAAAATGATTTTGTTGACAAATCGGGTTTCTTATCTTTAATTATCTATCCTAGGCCAAAGTTGTTCAATTTTGGGTATTTATCATTTCAACTCAATATAATTGAATAAAACAAAACATAGCAAAGGGAACTTGCAGTGTGATAACTGGGATGGTGTCAAAGTAAATAAACAATCAATAGCAACCATACACAACAATTTAACCGTTTATTTAAATAATCCCGAAATAATCGTATTTAATTTACATTTGTTATTTATGTAAATTAAATAAAATTATTCCTAGAATCCACACTATCATTTCATGCGGATTAAAGATTATTACATTATAGGTTTTCACTTGGCGTTTATTATCAATTTATTACAGCAATCATACATTCAATGGTTCAAAGTATAACTGATCCTATTTCTACGTGTCGATTTATTTAACATTTAAAGGGACAAGTTCACATATATAATCTATTTTGAATTTTAGACTATCCTATATCAATTCCAATTTCATATTAATTACCACTTATATTAACAACCAAATTCAACATCACATAACAAATTTAATGTCATAATTATTTCATATCTAACTTCAAATCACAATTTAACATCAACTATTTTAACATTCAAATTAATATCAATAACATCTATCACTTGATTATCATAGCATAATAGATTGAGTCGTGAATGAAATATTCACCTTGCGTGGTTGAAGAAGATGACGACAAAGCACGACAATGAATAGACTAGAATGGATGACACAAGCACTAATACGAACTATAAATCAAATAAAGATTATTCAACAATAGCTTAATACGATGTATATATATTGATTTGTATATATATATAAACCATACCAAACAACTAGATGAAAATAAGGCGGATGGAAGCTTAGATCGCTGGATTAGCCTCAACTGGAACTGCGCGGACAAGCATAAATGAGTCCATAAGTTACAAATTATGACTGATATATAATTTTATCAAAACGAAGAACAAAATAAAATAAAATAAAAAGTGGCAGCGGACGCGATAGCGGGCTAAGCGGGCTCGACGTGGCGAGTTGGGGTGGTCGAGGTAAGGCGGGCTGGTCGTGTTGCATGGGCAGTGGGTCGGGGCGGGCTGGGCTACTGAGGGGCAGGCGGAGGGCTGGGCAGGCGGCTCGGTGGGGACTGGGCTGGCGAGGGCAGTGCTGGTGCGGGCAGGGCAGGCGGGCGAAGGCTAGGGACGGTTGGCGGGCTGGGCGTGGGGCTGGGGCAGGCGAAGGGCGGCAGGCGGGTTCGGTGTAGGCGGATGCTGGCGGTAGGGCTGGGCTGGGCGGTGGCGGCTGGCATGGGACTGGGGTAGGCGGAGGGACTGGGGTAGGGTCTGGGCGAAGGCTGGGCGGATGGGTGGCAGGCTGAGGGGACTGGCGAAGGCTGGGCGTGGTGGTGGGGTCTGGGTGGCGCGGAGGGCGGGCGGAGGGCAGGCGGAGGGGCAGTGGGCTGGGTTGGTGGGAGGTAGTGGAGGAAGCTTCATTTTGCTTGAGGAGGAAGAAAGAAAAAAAAATATGAGGAGAAGAGGAGGGCAGAGGAATACGTACCAAAGATGTAAAATGCAAATGAGTGAATGAAGTGAACAAGTATAAAATGAATATTATAACAAAAACCAAGAGTATCCAACTTATTTCTTTGGTAACTGAATGGCTGTTGGCTTTCCAAGGCAATTGAATAGACAAAGGCTTGTTAGGATACTGAACGTTGGAGAGAATGGGTACCGTTTTATGCTGCGTAACGGACCCGTTTGCAATCCGTTAAATGAATATAGTCCGCAGCGCCGAACTCCGATTGACATAAACAAATATACCGTTTTGATCAGCGCGACGAGGCGAATGCAACGGTATACAGATATCAGTGGTACGATTAAATTATAAAATTAGAAATTTTCTATTGTAGAAAATGCAGCAAAAACGCCGAAGAATAAGATCGACGGAGCTGAGGATGTCTGAAATTTGAAAAACGAAAAATGATGTCTTGATCAGAAGATGGTTTAGAATTTTTCAATGCAAAAATATTTCGGTTTAGAAGATAAAAATTTTCGCGTTTAAAATAATCTGATGTGAAGTAAACGCGAACGAAATTTGCTGCGGTATTTTTCGACGAAACTTTTCCCATATCTATAACTATCTAGGCACAATTTTTAAACAAAGTTTGGACGCTAATTGAAATCGTATGAAAGTTCCATAATTTTATGTTAAAATAATGGATTCAAAATTTTAAAATTGGGTCGGAATTTCAGGGTCGTTACATTCTCCCCCACTCAAAACTTTTCGTCCTCGAGAAGAACGAGACGGTGAAGTAAGAATGGAGTAAGCGGAAAAGTCAAGATAGATTTTTAAGAAAAATTGATTTATACCTAAAATCAGTAATTCGGGGTTTGAATCTCGAATGCTATCCTCAGTTTCCCATGTGCAATCTCGCTCATCTGCACTCCATTGGACCTTTACTAGATTTATAGACTTCCTTCTTAATTGCCTTGTTTCCCGATCGACTATTCGAAGTGGTCTCCTTTCGATATTCAAATCTGGCTCGATATCTACTTCATCCAACTGAGCAATTGGAATGGTCATGGATGGATCTCGCACGACTTTCCGGAGGTGTGAAACATGGAATATGTTGTGCACGCCCTTAAACTTTTCTGGTAATGCAACTCTATAAGCCAGTGTGCCAATTCTCTCGATGATAGTAAATGGTCCGACAAATCTTGGGGCAAGCTTCCCTCTACGACCAAATCGAATAACATTCTTCAAAGGTGATACTTTCAGAAATACTTCATCCCCAACCTGGAATTCCAAATCTCTTCTACGCCTATCTGCATAGCTCTTCTGCCTATCCTGTGCGGTCTTCATCTTTCTTCTGATCTCATTAACCTTCTCGGATGCTTCCATAATCATATCTGGGCCAAGAACCAATCGATCACCAGGCTCAATCCAACAAGCTGGCGATTTGCATGGCCGTCCATATAAAGCTTCGAATGGTGCCATATCGATACTCGCCTGATAACTGTTATTATAAGTGAATTCAACCAAATGGAGATGGTCTTCCCAAGATCCACCGAAATCAATAATGCAGGCCCGGAGCAGATCCTCCAAAATCTTATTTACCCTTTCTGTTTGGCTATCTGTTTGAGGATGGTAAGCTGTGCTCAGATTCAGTTTAGTGCCCAAGACGTCCTGAAACGCCTTCTAGAATTTACTAGTGAATATAGGGTCTCGATCGCATACAATACTAGATGGAACCCCATGAAGTCTAACAATCTCTCTCATATATATCTCTGCCAAACTTGAAGCAGTACGAGTGGTCTTAACAGGAATAAAGTGAGCAGATTTTGTCAACCTATCAACGATCACCCATATACCCTCATTACCTTTTCTGGTCCTCGGTAATCCATCAATGAAGTCCATAGAAATCTGATCCCATTTCCAACAAGGAATCTCTAGGGGTTGAAGTAAACCGGCAGTCTTCTGGTGATCGGCCTTGACTTGTTGGTAGGTGGTGCATCTACTGACATATATAGAAATATCTCTCTTCATCCCACTCCACCAATATAAATGCTTCATATTACAATACATCTTAGTGACGCCAGGATGAAATGAAAGTGATGACTGATGATTCTCTCTAAGTACTTCTTGTCTCAGTCCATCGACATTAGGAACACAAATACGGTTGTCGATCCTTAGAATTCCATTACTATCAATCTGTGCTCCTATTTTACCGTCAACATTTCCGACTCTACCAAGAACTAACTCCTTCATACGATAGAGCAAAGTATCCTCATATTGTTTAGCTTTTATGTGATCCATAAGAGAGGGAGAGATGTCAAGTTGAAATAACATGCCTTCAACAATATTACAGCAAGACAATGCTTTGCTACGACTCAATGCATCAGCTACAACATTTGCTTTCCCAGGAGTATAAGTGATGTCGAGATCATATGCAGCTAAAAATTCGAGCCATCGGACTTGCCTCTGATTCAAATCCTTCTGAGAAAAGATATATCTCAAGGACTTATGATCAGTGAATAATTCGAATTTTGTTCCTAAAAGATGATGCCTCCATAGTTTCAGAGCAAATACAACGGCAAGAAGCTCTAGGTCATGTGTGGCATAGTTTAATTCGTGGGTCTTTAACTGACAGCCAGCATAAGCAATAACTGTAACGACCAGGAAATTTCAAACCCGAAATTTCCAAATAGTTAGAAGAAAAAGAAAGAGATAGAAGAAAGAAACAGAAGAAGAAGAAGAATCAGAAACATCAACATCTCACATTCCCAGCGGATAAAATATAATAATAAATGATAATAGTTTTACAAAACAATATTATATCTGTCGATTACATATTAAAAACATCAGAGTTACATATTTATACAGACACTGGATATACATAATTATCAAGCCTCAGATATACAATAATATAACACAGTAGAAACACTCCATACGTTCCTGCCATCCAGCTCGTCTCCTGAACTCCCAAACGTCCTTACCTGAAAATCTGTAATACTCGGTCTGACCCGAGCATTACATCAAAGTAACACCCGGGTCAGGCTGGAAACCAGCGTGAGTAAACCCATCTAACATGAAATTCCAATGTATAGAACTTAATTAAAACCCGGGGTAACTCATTCATTCTACCAGTTCACAACTTGTTATAGTCAACACTTATATTCACAAATCAATCACTAGTACCTTCACTTAGTTTCAAATGGTCCAGTTGTTTAAATTGTTCCATTACAGCCTATTGATATCACACATCAATCTATAAAGAATCATTGTAGATTACAAGTTCGAAGTGGTTTCGGGTATTTGTTGATACCCGACCCCGGTCTCTTCGAAATCAATGTCATCTTTATCTAAATTGTCTAAGTGAACACATATCAAATTAAATACAAGGTATTCTATTCACACAACAATTCATTATCGATAGATAACCCACAATATTACTGTTCAATCCATCATATCATATCATAGTACACCACAATTCATATATCAGAGATATTCAGACAACCAAGGTATTCAATTTAGGTTTATCATCTATATGCAAGATTAATAGTCACCATTCTCAATTAATTTACCATTTATTAATTATTAAATAATCCCTAATTAATGATCCCTCATTAATTATTAATAATTCTTTAATTACTTTCTTTAAGTAATTAAACTTTAATCAACTATTTATTGATATAACTTAATAAATTCTTAATTACCAATTAATAAATCTCTAATTATTTAATTAATTTCTTAATTAATCTCTAATCACTTGATTAATTAATTTCTAATCGTTTATTAATAACCCATACTTATTTAACAAATGATTCTAAATCCCAAATTAATTAACACTTAATTAATTAACTTATAATCCTAATTATTTAATTAATTAACACTAAACTATTAATTAATTAATTAAATTATTAAATTATTCTTTAATTACTTATTAATTTAATGAACCAAAATCATTAAACCTTACTTAATCTTTAAAATAAAAATTAGCCTTTATAACTGTAACAACCCGGTTTTTTTCGCGTCAGTTTATAAATGACGATAAAATCTTTTTTTATTGCTAATGCAGATTCGAATCAAGTTTAAATTCTTTTGAAAATTTGTTAAAGAGTTATACGGGCTTTCAATTGAACCCTGGCCCAATAACACTCTCACTTCTATCTTTAGTAAATTAGCCCGTTCCTTTTGTGGAGGGACTGTTTGGTACCCATTCCCCTTTCATTCGTTTCCAACCCTAGAAAAGAAAGTAAACTAACGAAAATGGTGGCGGCTTATCTCGTTCGTCCCTCTTCGACAAATTAGGGCTCGTGAAAATCAAAGGCGTCGATACGTCGAATTAATGGCAGATACTTCGATTTCTTCGATCGCGGCTACTTCATTTGGCGTAAGAAAGGTGAGTGAAAACTCACATCTAATTCACTCGACCCTGTTGGTCTTCGTTCGTTTCTGGTTAACTTTGATCTTCTGATTTTGTTGTGAAAATTGGGTTTTGTCGACTTCGACTTAGTTCGATTTTATCTGATGTTTGTGGTTTTGACGTCGACCATTTTAAATTGATTGCCGAAGTATCGAGTTGTTTTTGTGGTTTCTTCGGCTTTAAATCATTTCGTGGATGCCCTGGTTTTGATGTTTCGAATTGCTTGTTGTTCCTTTCGAGTTCATGTCATCACAGTGAATATTATTTTAAATTGCACATTCGTGTTGCACTGTGCATATCTCTGCCTGGTTTTGTTTTCACGTGTATTTCTCGATGGCACTGGTTTTTGATGATCTCTTTGAACTGCCGTGACTTTAGTTTTGACAAAACGGTAGATTTGGAAAATTGCTTGACAGTGGTGACTTCATATATGTGCATATATACCATTGTGGGTGTATGCATATATCGTGGAATCCACACTTGCGATTGCATCTCTATTGTATTCCTTTTGCTTTGAGATGAACTACTTTATCTAGTATCAGTGACTTTGATTTTGGGAAAAACTATTTTGAGACGAGAATTTCACTTCGTTTGTCTAACGACTTCGAGCTTAACTTTGAATTGTTGACACGTACATTCACCTCGGGCTCCGATTTGCATTCGAACATGCCATAGTGTTTGCTGCTTACCTGTTCATGTTGTAATTGACTTGATGATCTTTGTTATCTTTGCTTGTACTCCGGTCTCTGCTAGTTCGGGTTATTTGTGTAGATTTTTATGTGTATACTGTTTCTTGATACTCACGTTCCAAATTCGTGACATGGTCAATTTACTTGGCCACCACAGTTCGAATTTGAACGGTGCAGATTTGGATTTCGATCTTGGTTTCCATTGAATTTGATTCGAGCAGGCTACCGGGTTGATTTTGTGTCGTTCATTGTCTACTGCCTCGGCAGCACTTCTGTCCTAGTTCGATTTCACGGCTGTTACAAAAATTATCTGTGGCATTTTGATTTTTATTCTTGCTGCTTGATTATTTTTGTGTCTTCATGTATATGCATACATACCATTCTATGTGTGCATGCTTATGTTGTTGACCCTACACAAGTGGTTGCACCATTACTGTTTTAGTGTGTTTATGATACATGTCTGTAGCTCCATGTATTGATCTCGGCTGATGTGTACATCACATTTGAGTTTTGTTACTTGTTAGCATTTGGCCTAGTGCAGTTTCACACTTGGGGCTACACTTCAGTTCACTGTACTGTATGGTTTGCATTAATCTGGGACACTTGTTACCTTGATTTCCATTTTGACATTTCTGGTGCACTTGTGACCATTCACTGCTGCACTCAGGTCTGCGACATTTGTAACCTGTATATTCATGTTGGAGTTGTTCATTGAAGTTCATTCTGTTCATGTTAGCACTGGATTCATTTGTCTAGTAGGTCTGAGTTGCTGATTAGTTGCTTTTGATTCCCTGTGTCACTTTGTTCACTGGTCGAGTTCTTTACCTGATGTTATTTGATCTGTTTCACGGTTGTACCCATGATTCCTTTGCCATGTGCAGTTTGTTATGTACCATCACTTGTGTACATATTTCGTATTCTTCTAGATAAAGCTTTATTATTCTCTAATGAGGCTGGTTTGCGTCTTTTTCTGTTGAGTGTTGTAGTGCCATATCATTCGTGCTCTCACCTTCTGTTTGCTATTTCCCTGTGCCTTGCTTTGCGACATGTTGAACTTGTTCCACTTGTTGCCTCTTTCACTGGGTACACTGTTTCATTTCATTGATGCAGCCTTGCCCTTAAATACAAGTGGTGGCTGCATTTTCGTAGCAGTTTTACCCTTGTCCCTTGTGGTGACTTTATATTCTGTTGTGGCGAGGCAGTGCACGCGTGCGTGCACTGCAGCCCCCCCCCCCCCCCCGAATTGACAGATTTTAATGGATATCTCTTTTGTTCTTAATTCATCGACCTGTTGCGTAATTCGTAGGCTGTATTGGCGAGGCAGTACACGTTAGCGTGTACTGCAGCCAATTAGCATTGATGTTTTTAAATTGACATTTCAATTGCTTAAACTGTTTTGAGATTTCTGATTTGTTGATTTACACTGCTTAGTGTTATATCTGCCGTTATCCAATTCTCGTATCGAGAGTTGGATATACGAGATTTCTATGACTGTCATCTATATTGAGATTGATTATTACTGCCTATATGCACTAATAAACTGGTTTGAATTAGACTGATCCGGGTATTATTTTCTTTTGAATGTAATACTCGAGTCAGACCCGAGTTATTTCAGGTTGTAGATTTTCTTCTTTGAGTTGCTGTTCAGGATATGAAGACTTTTCACATCGTCTGAAGTTGTCAGTGTTATTTTGTAGTAGTCGTGTCATTGTATAGAACGATATGTATTCATGTATATTAGTCGATAATGTACTTGTATATATAACTTCTAGAGTCGACCGTTGTAGTTGTATCATATGTATTGTGTCAACTATGTATTAAATGACATCAGTTATATATATATATGAGATTTTTGTTATTATCTGTGTTCCGCATTTATATTATCTGTGTTATTCTTATATCTAATGTCCTAAACTATTATGAACCATCGTAGTTCGTTTTATACTAGTATTGGGTGTGTCGATGGGAGTAAATAAATAATAGAAGAAAAATAAAAAGTATGTACCACTCCTATCGAGATAACCAATGTTAGTGTAAGGCCAATTACGGATGGTCGCTCCTATCCAGCCTCATTCTTCGTAATAATAGACAGTATTTCCTTTAATACTCTTTGTTATTATGAGTATAGAGGTGGGGCGCCACAGTTGGTATCAGAGCTTGGGGTTTATGGACATAATATAAAACATAACTTGGATGGAACATATGTTACAACTATTAGTCGACGTTTTATCTGTGATTTGAGTCAAAACTAAAGTTTTGAAATTTTGATGAAATTTTTAAATATCGTTATTTAAAAATAAAAGTGAAATTGTGTTTTGTTGTTTGGATGAAATTGTGTTCTGATGATTTGATTGATTTGTGTTCTATTTATCAGAGTGCGCAGCGGAAACAGTGAAACTATCTTCGCTAAGTACAACTGATAATCTTTTTGATTTAAGAATCAAAATACAAAATTGATATGAATTCCAATTGTTGTTTACATAGCTGTAATTATTTGTTTCTTTGAGAATTTCGAATCCAAATTGAGGATTCGAAGAAATTGCAGATATGTGATTTTTGTTGAAATTTCCGCTGGCTTTCTTTTGTACTAATCATCTATTGATTAGATTTTGCTGTTTTGAATTGTCTTCATTGAAGATACCTTCGAATGATTTCTTTGTTCATTCTATAGTACGTGCAAAAATTTGAATTGCTCGTTACTGCATTTATTTTTACGTTGAACTGATGCTTGGTTATGAAACGTATTTTGTTGCCGTTATTTTTATAACGGGATTTTTACACCAATGCTATATTTTGAAGCACGGTGTTTTGTGGCATTTTTGATGAATGAAAATTCACTGACATTACATTTTGATGTAGATTGTTTTGATGTGATTTTGACGTTTTAAAACTACTGTCGCTTTGGCTTCAGTAACCGCCAAATTTTAAAAGTGGATTTTCAAGCGGTTATTCCGCAATACTGATTTGTAACCGTTTTTACGGTATTTTGAGAAGTACAATTTCCTTATCGAAATTGTTACTGATTTGCTGTTTTAATCACGTGATTGGAAAATTGTTTTAAAATGAAAATTGTTTTATAAAGTTGTAACAGTTTGCGTTTTCAAAAGAATGAGAAAGCGACTTAAACGATTCAGCAAAATTGAGGATTATGACCCCTTTCTTTTACTGTTTCGCTTAACTCCGGACTTGTCTAGTTGAGAAGGTGAATTGTTATTTTTACAAAATAAATAAAATTGTTTTCAGAAATTTAACAGTTTACGCTTTCAAAAGAATGAGGAAGCGATTTAAACGTTTCAGCAAAATCGAGGACTATGACCCCTTTCTTTTACTGATTCGCTTAATTCCGGACTTGTCCGTTTGAGAATGTAAAGTGTATTTTTATAAAATACACAATTTTGCACTTTCAAGGAAACGATGAAGAGATTTAAACGATTTAGCAAAAGTGCGGAGTATGGAACCACACTTTTACTTTTTCGGTTAATTCCGGACTCGTTAATTGAATATCTGTTGTTTTGACGATTTTGATGAATTTTACACTTTCAAGGAAACGATGAAGAGAATCAAACGATTTAGTAAAACACGTGGTATGGGACATGTGCGTTTGCTATTTCGGTTAATTCCGGACTCGTTAATTGAAACATTTTGATGCTTTCGTGTGCTTTCGAGCCACTATGAGGACCTTCGGGTCATTTGTTGGGCTTTCGGGCCACTCTGCGGACCTTCGGGTCAAATACCAGTACTAGACCTTCGGATCACTCTGCGGACCTTCGGGTCAATCTGATGGGCGCCAAAATTATGTTGAGTACTTGGTAGGCTTCGGCCACTCTGAGATGCACGTGCGGCGAATTAAAAACTCGCCATCTTATGGGATCGATCCAAGCTTTTATGTTGATTTTCTAGTCTTCTTAATTGATTTCTAGATATTTGTTGCTTCCAATTATCTGCAGGTAATTTGATATTTGTTGATATGAGTTCTGATTATCGTTTTTGATAATCGGATATTTGTTGTTTCTAATTATCACTTGTGATAATTAGATATTTGTTGATATGAGTTCTGATTATCGTTTTTGATAATCGGATATTTGTTGTTTCTAATTATCGCTTGTGATAATTAGATATTTGTTGATATGAGTTTTGATTATCATTTTTGATAATCGGATATTTGTAGTTTCTAATTATCGCTTGTGATAATTAGATATTTGTTGATATGAGTTCTGATTATCGTTTTTTGATAATCAGATATTTGTTGTTTTTAATTATCGCTTTAGATAATTAAATATTTGTTGATTTGAGATTTAATTATCGCTTTTGATAATTAAATATTTGCTGATTTGAGATTTAATTATCGCTTTTGATAATTAAATATTTGCTGATTTGAGATTTAATTATCGCTTTTGATAATTAAATATTTGCTTATTTGAGATTTAATTATCGCTTTAGATAATTAAATATTTGCTGATTTGAGATTTAATTATTGCTTTTGATAATTAAATATTTGCTGATTTGAGATTTAATTATCGCTTTTGATAATTAAATATTTGCTGATTTGAGATTTAATTATCGCTTGAGATAATTAAATATTTATTGATTTGAGATTTAATTATCGCTTTTGATAATTAAATATTTGCTGATTTGAGATTTAATTATCGCTTTAGATAATTAAATATTTATTGATTTGAGATTTAATTATCGCTTTTGATAATTAAATATTTGCTGATTTGAGATTTAATTATCGCTTTAGATAATTAAATATTTGTTGATTTGAGATTTAATTATCGCCTGAGATAATTAAATATTTGTTGATTTTAGATTTAATTATCGCTTTAGATAATTAAATATTTATTGATTTGAGATTTAATTATCGCCTGAGATAATTAAATATTTGTTGATTTTAGATTTAATTATCGCCTGAGATAATTAAATATTTGTTGATTTGAGATTTAATTATCGCTTTAGATAATTAGATATTGGTTGATTTGAAATTTGATTATCGTTTTTGATAATCGAATATTTGTTGAATTTGAAATTTGATTATCGCTTGTGATAATCGAATATTTGTCTTCTGATTATCGTTTGAGATAAGTGAATATTTGCGATTTTTGAGATTTGAGCTTCGTCTTTCTCTCTGGCGATTCAGGTGAGTAATTTGATTTACTCACATTCAATTCGTGCTCTGTATGGGATTTCTGCTCTGTTTTTCCCTCTCTTTTAGTTGCTGGAACTCGATTGATTCTTGCTCCTTATAGTCGCCTGATTTTGATTCCTTGATCCCCTCGATGTTGATTCTTTTGATTGAAACAGTCGAACCTTTTGATTTCTTATCTAATACTTCCCCGCTGATACTTGCTTTGCTTATACCTTCGACATTGCCATGCTCTTATGGATGTTACCTTTTGCCCATTTATTCCCTATAATTGCATGGATGCAATTTCTTTAAGGAGGGGAGTCTGTAACAACCCGGTTTTTTTCGCGTCAGTTTATAAATGACGATAAAATCTTTTTTTATTGCTAATGCAGATTCGAATCAAGTTTAAATTCTTTTGAAAATTTGTTAAAGAGTTATACGGGCTTTCAATTGAACCCTGGCCCAATAACACTCTCACTTCTATCTTTAGTAAATTAGCCCGTTCCTTTTGTGGAGGGACTGTTTGGTACCCATTCCCCTTTCATTCGTTTCCAACCCTAGAAAAGAAAGTAAACTAACGAAAATGGTGGCGGCTTATCTCGTTCGTCCCTCTTCGACAAATTAGGGCTCGTGAAAATCAAAGGCGTCGATACGTCGAATTAATGGCAGATACTTCGATTTCTTCGATCGCGGCTACTTCATTTGGCGTAAGAAAGGTGAGTGAAAACTCACATCTAATTCACTCGACCCTGTTGGTCTTCGTTCGTTTCTGGTTAACTTTGATCTTCTGGTTTTGTTGTGAAAATTGGGTTTTGTCGACTTCGACTTAGTTCGATTTTATCTGATGTTTGTGGTTTTGACGTCGACCATTTTAATTTGATTGCCGAAGTATCGAGTTGTTTTTGTGGTTTCTTCGGCTTTAAATCATTTCGTGGATGCCCTGGTTTTGATGTTTCGAATTGCTTGTTGTTCCTTTCGAGTTCATGTCATCACAGTGAATATTATTTTAAATTGCACATTCGTGTTGCACTGTGCATATCTCTGCCTGGTTTTGTTTTCACGTGTATTTCTCGATGGCACTGGTTTTTGATGATCTCTTTGAACTGTCGTGACTTTAGTTTTGACAAAACGGTAGATTTGGAAAATTGCTTGACAGTGGTGACTTCATATATGTGCATATATACCATTGTGGGTGTATGCATATATCGTGGAATCCACACTTGCGATTGCATCTCTCTTGTATTCCTTTTGCTTTGAGATGAACTACTTTATCTAGTATCAGTGTTATCCCAACTTTTGGCAAAGCCGAGATACCCAAAAGATTAACTGAAAATCAATGATTGTTAGTCATGAACATCGATTGTGCATCGCAGGTTCACCACGGATATCGATGAATTTTGTCCGAGTCCGGATCGGGCTGCAATTGATAAGACATGTCAAGCAAGGCCAGATGAAGCAACGTTCCAAGTTTCGAGTCAATCCGAGTTCGTATGCTCAAGATATCGCCAAAAGGAAATGGGTGAAATAGGCTAGGCTCGAATCCATGAGGAAAGGTTGATTCGAATCGATCAGAAAATCATTGCGTCGAATCCATCATGTTCGACTCCATCTGCTTCGTATCCATAAGAGCTGCAGGTCTTCGACTCCATCGAAACCTTCGAAATCACAGAGGCAAATCACTTCGAATCCATCCGGTGTCGCTGGTTCGAATCCGTCCTTAAGAGATAACTTCATATCGATCGCCTATTGTTTTCCAACAATCGATACGAACAAAGCACACTGGAACCATCCTATGCCTGGCATTCGAATCCATATGGTTTGAACGACTTCGAATCGATCAACAAGTATAGACCATGACCGATTCGAACGCACCTTGCCTCGAACCCATTCCCGCCTTCGAATCCAAACATCTCGAATCCACCACAGCTAAAACCAAGGGTTTGACCCAGAAAACTCGGAGAAAAAGGGGGAATTACTCGGAGCACGCGCACCACGTCATCATCTTCACGTGCAGGAGGATCGATTCGAACGAATCGATTCGAGCATATCGATTCGAACGACTCCAGGAAGCGAAAAACACCATATTGAATCGATCATAACTTGAGATCTACAAGTCCAAATGCCATGAAATTTTCACAGAAGCTTAAGCACATGATGAAGAATGTTCACACCAAATTTCAGCTCGATTGGATGATTTCTTGATCGATTCGAACCAAGGGTCGAATCGATCCCAAAGTGGGCCCGGATCCCCAGATTTCGGCCATGTGGGCCCCCTGACGTGCCAGAACTGGTCTCCCCTCATTTTAGGCGAAATATCAGCCTCCTACACCTATAAATAGAGCCCCTAGTCATTCTTAGAGGGTCGGACAATTCTTAGAGCTAAAGAGCGCCCTGATTCTGCCAGATTTACTCCAGATCACCATTGTTGCCTTAGATTCAGACTTAATTCAGCAAATCAGTTGTAATACAACATACGAAATTGTAATCTTCAAGCATCGAGCAATAAAATCCTAAAAACCTTGAAGTGGACGTAGGCCGGAGATAGCCGAACCACTATAAACTGTGTGTCACTGTTCATTATTTCTTAATTGCTACTTGATACTTGCTTAAGATCTGTGATTTGTGTGTGAATACTGTTGATTCGTATTCATACGCTGGTGCTTTCACTACACTTGGGGTTTGTGACCATTTTTGGCGCAAACACTTTGGTGCTTTCACTGAGAAGAACTAGCACCCGCTACACCAGATTCGAAGTTCAGATTTGGAAACTCGAAGGTTTGAAGACAATGACTCGACAAACTAGACAAAGAACTGAGAGGAGCCAACAGGCAGGAAGTCAAGAGGCATCCTCTGGTGCTGGAGAAGAACCAGCTTCGATCTACATCACTAGAGACGAAATGGAGACCATGGCCAATCTGATGCACGAAAGAATGATGAAAAGCCAACAAGAGATGCTGCAGAATTTCTTTGAACAGATGAGAGCTGCAGGAACACAAAACCCAGGACCAGCTACAGCGGCTGTGAATGTGGAACAAGGAGCTAGGGCTATGGAACCCAACGGAGGACAGAATACAGAACCAGAAGGCAATCAACAAGGGCTTGGGGGCAGGCTGGCAGGATCCAACGCAGAAGTACCTTTGGAAGGAGCTCAACCGGCTAGGGCCAACACAAATGCTAACGAGCCACCCGAAGAGTACGTACCAGAATTCCCTACAAGACTCGGAGGGCAAGACAGAGACATGACAAGGGGGCAACCCCTAGATGGAGATGAAAGAATGATCGGCCTAGTGAGACGACTCATGAGAGGAGGGTTTTCAGGAGGAGGATTGGAAGAAGTTAGTCGAAGTCCGTTCGCTCCGAATATCAGGAATGCACGGAACCCTCCAAAGTTCAAACTACCAATGCTGGATTCGTATGACGGGAAGTCGGATCCAACCATGCATATTACCAAATACATTAGACACATGGAAGTACTTGGAGCATCCGAGGAAGTGATGGCACGATGTTTCCCTTTATTTTTATCAGATTTGGCTGCACTTTGGTTCAGACAATTAGAGACTGGATCAATCAGGACATGGGGCGAGCTTGTGGATTGCTTCATGAGACAGTTCAGGGTCCACGTAACACGGCCCAAAAGTGTGATGACTCTAGCTTCAATAAAGCAAAGGACCGGAGAGTCCATAAAAGACTTTCTACTACGATTCAATGCAACGGTGGCTTCTGTAGATCACCCGGATCCATCAATGATTCTGATGGCGGTAGTGACAGGAGTTGGGGAAGGCACCGAATTCAAAGACTCTTTGACTAAAGATCCACCGCGAGATCTCGGAGAGTTTTTCCATGAAGCTGAAAAATTCATTCGGTTAGAAGAATCACGGGCCGAGAGGCGGGAAATAAATGTGGCACAAGGCGAAGGAACCGCCACGGAACAGCCCAGGGCAGACAAAGGAAAGAGGAAGCAGGATGATGCACATGATGGTCCTGACAAACGGAAGAAATTCCGAGAGCCTAGATTCAGGCAATACACAGACTTGGTGGCAGGACTGGAACGAATTTTCACCGAAACTCGGGGGCAACTCCCCTATCGAAAGCCACCAAGGAGAGATCCCACGGAGCGGGAACGCAGGACCGGAAAATACCGCCTATTCCATGAGCTGGATGGCACACTACCGATGAATGCCGCCACCTGAAGGATGAGGTGGAAGAACATGCCAGGAGTGGTAGATTGCCACAATATGTCAGAGGACGTGCAACGGCGGTCAGGCCCGAACAACTACCGCCTCAACCTAACAGGACTGATCCTAGATCGGGATCACGACTCGTCATCAACTGATCACGATGGCAAAGGCCAAGTTCAGGATATGAGCTTTGGTCACTTAGTTTTTTTATATTTGATTTTCAAAATAAAACGGCTATCCCACTTACTCATGTACGGGAACCGGAGAGATCCCTAGGCATGCTCTAAGATGGAAATAGACCGCTCCGCCCGGAGAGGCATTATCTTGTTTTTCCTGGTGTTTGAGATTGAACATCTAGGATTTGAATTTAATAAAGAAACACTTATTAAAATAAACCTTTGACCGGAGAGTTAAAGGATAAACATTAAATATCAATATAAACATGATCGCTTTATGATCCTACCCGGAGAGGTAGGATCCGGAGTGCAAGAAGTGAGTTGCTTCGCCGGAGAGCGACAAGATCAACTCACTTAAGCATCGTTTCCTATTCACCGGAGAGTGATTGGATCAGGATTCGATAAGAGCCCGGAGAGGCTATGATCGGCCCACGATTAAGGCCATGACATCGCTTAATGTTCGGATACACTGAACCGGAGTGCAGGAGGTGAGTCGCTTCGCCGGAGAGCGACAGGATTGACTCACTTAACGTTGTTTCCCCTTCACCGGAGAGTGACAGGATGGGATCCAGCATGAGCCCGGAGAGGCTGTGATCGACCGACGATTCAGGTCATGACATCACTTAATGTTCAGATACACTGAACCGGAGTGCAGGATGTGAGTCGCTTCGCCGGAGAGCGACAGGATTGACTCACTTAACGTTGTTTCCCCTTCACCGGAGAGTGACAGGATGGGATCCAGCATGAGCCCGGAGAGGCTATAATCGGCCGAGAACGACCAAGACATCGCTATACGCCCTAGCTGGGGCCAGAGTGCAAGGGATAGAAAGCAACGCCGGAGTGCAATAGGATCTTTTTATTCAATCGCTAAATCTGGAATGGGCTCGGCAAGGGTCCGGAGTGACCATCAATAGTACGGAGAGACCGTAGAATTTCATTCTTAACTTCCACTGGGAAAAAATTGATAACAATTCGGCTACGAACAGCCATGGACTTGATTGAAAATGCTATAAGCTATGAGATACACATGAACTCACTACATTTAATTTGAGACTGATCAAAACACGCCTTTTACCAAAAGGCATGTTTTGGGGGGCAAAATGTTATCCCAACTTTTGGCAAAGCCGAGATACCCAAAAGATTAACTGAAAATCAATGATTGTTAGTCATGAACATCGATTGTGCATCGCAGGTTCACCACGGATATCGATGAATTTTGTCCGAGTCCGGATCGGGCTGCAATTGATAAGACATGTCAAGCAAGGCCAGATGAAGCAACGTTCCAAGTTTCGATCCGAGTTCGTATGCTCAAGATATCGCCAAAAGGAAATGGGTGAAATAGGCTAGGCTCGAATCCATAAGGAAAGGTTGATTCGAATCGATCAGAAGATCATTGCGTCGAATCCATCATGTTCGACTCCATCTGCTTCGTATCCATAAGAGCTGCAGGTCTTCGATTCCATCGAAACCTTTGAAATCACAGAGGCAAATCACTTCGAATCCATCCGGTGTCGCTGGTTCGAATCCGTCCTTAAGAGATAACTTCGTATCGATCGCCTATTGTTTTCCAACAATCGATACGAACGAAGCACACTGGAACCATCCTATGCCTGCCATTCGAATCCATATGGTTTGAACGACTTCGAATCGATCAACAAGTATAGACCATGACCGATTCGAACGCACCTTGCCTCGAACCCATTCCCGCCTTCGAATCCAAACATCTCGAATCCACCACAGCTAAAACCAAGGGTTTGACCCAGAAAACTCGGAGAAAAAGGGGGAATGACTCGGAGCACGCGCACCACGTCATCATCTTCACGTGCAGGAGGATCGATTCGAACGAATCGATTCGAGCATATCGATTCGAACGACTCCAGGAAGCGAAAAACACCATATTGAATCGATCATAACTTGAGATCTACAAGTCCAAATGCCATGAAATTTTCACAGAAGCTTAAGCACATGATGAAGAATGTTCACACCAAATTTCAGCTCGATTGGATGATTTCTTGATCGATTCGAACCAAGGGTCGAATCGATCCCAAAATGGGCCCGGATCTCCAGATTTCGGCCATGTGGGCCCCCTGACGTGCCAGAACTGGTCTCCCCTCATTTTAGGCGAAATATCAGCCTCCTACACCTATAAATAGAGCCCCTGGTCATTCTTAGAGGGTCGGACAATTCTTAGAGCTAAAGAGCGCCCTGATTCTGCCAGATTTACTCCAGATCACCATTGCTGCCTTAGATTCAGACTTAATTCAGCAAATCAGTTGTAATACAACATACGAAATTGTAATCTTCATGCATCGAGCAATAAAATCATAAAAACCTTGAAGTGGACGTAGGCCGGAGATAGCCGAACCACTATAAACTGTGTGTCACTGT
Organism: Allium fistulosum; assembly: GCA_030737815.1. Taxonomy (NCBI): domain Eukaryota; kingdom Viridiplantae; phylum Streptophyta; class Magnoliopsida; order Asparagales; family Amaryllidaceae; genus Allium; species Allium fistulosum. Next base: position 1,246,379,226 of record CM060904.1, on the reverse strand, counting down.
TCATTATTTCTTAATTGCTACTTGATACTTGCTTAAGATCTGTGATTTGTGTGTGAATACTGTTGATTCGTATTCATACGCTGGTGCTTTCACTACACTTGGGGTTTGTGACCATTTTTGGCGCAAACAATCAGTGACTTTGATTTTGGGAAAAACTATTTTGAGACGAGAATTTCACTTCGTTTGTCTAGCGACTTCGAGCTTAACTTTGACTTGTTGACACGTACATTCACCTCGGGCTCCGATTTGCATTCGAACATGCCATAGTGTTTGCTGCTTACCTGTTCATGTTGTAATTGACTTGATGATTTTTGTTATATTTGCTTGTACTCCGGTCTCTGCTAGTTCGGGTTATTTGTGTAGATTTGTACGTGTATACTGTTTCTTGATACTCACGTTCCAAATTCGTGACATGGTCAATTTACTTGGCCACCACAGTTCGAATTTGAACGGTGCAGATTTGGATTTCGATCTTGGTTTCCATTGAATTTGATTCGAGCAGGCTACCGGGTTGATTTTGTGTCGTTCATTGTCTACTGCCTCGGCAGCACTTCTGTCCTAGTTCGATTTTACGGCTGTTACAAAAATTATCTGTGGCATTTTGATTTTTATTCTTGCTGCTTGATTATTTTTGTGTCTTCATGTATATGCATACATACCATTGTATGTGTGCATGCTTATGTTGTTGACCCTACACAAATGGTTGCACCATTACTGTTTTAGTGTGTTTATGATACATGTCTGTAGCTCCATGTATTGATCTCGGCTGATGTGTACATCACACTTGAGTTTTGTTACTTGTTAGCATTTGGCCTAGTGCAGTTGCACACTTGGGGCTACACTTCAGTTCACTGTACTGTATGGTTTGCATTAATCTGGGACACTTGTTACCTTGATTTCCATTTTGACATTTCTGGTGCACTTGTGACCATTCAATGCTGCACTCAGGTCTGCGACATTTGTAACCTGTATATTCATGTTGGAGTTGTTCATTGAAGTTCATTCTGTTCATGTTAGCACTGGATTCATTTGTCTAGTGGGTCTGAGTTGCTGATTAGTTGCTTTTGATTCCCTGTGTCACTTTGTTCACTGGTCGAGTTCTTTACCTGATGTTATTTGATCTGTTTCACCGTTGTACCCATGATTCCTTTGCCATGTGCAGTTTGTTATGTACCATCACTTGTGTACATATTTCGTATTCTTCTAGATAAAGCTTTATTATTCTCTAATGAGGCTGGTTTGCGTCTTTTTCTGTTGAGTGTTGTAGTGCCATATCATTGGTGCTCTCACCTTCTGTTTGCTATTTCCCTGTGCCTTGCTTTGCGACATGTTGAACTTGTTCCACTTGTTGCCTCTTTCACTGGGTACACTGTTTCATTTCACTGATGCAGCCTTGCCCTTAAATACAAGTGGTGGCTGCATTTTCGTAGCAGTTTTACCCTTGTCCCTTGTGGTGACTTTATATTCTGTTGTGGCGAGGCAGTGCACGCGTGCGTGCACTGCAGCCCCCCCCCCCCGAATTGACAGATTTTAATCGATATCTCTTTTGTTCTTAATTCATCGACCTGTTGCGTAATTCGTAGGCTGTATTGGCGAGGCAGTACACGTTAGCGTGTACTGCAGCCAATTAGCATTGATGTTTTTAAATTGACATTTCAATTGCTTAAATTGTTTTGAGATTTCTGATTTGTTGATTTACACTGCTTAGTGTTATATCTGCCGTTATCCAATTCTCGTATCGAGAGTTGGATATACGAGATATCTATGACTGTCATCTATATCGAGATTGATTATTACTGCCTATATGCACTAATAAACTGGTTTGAATTAGACTGATCTGGGTATTATTTTCTTTTGAATGTAATACTCGGGTCAGACCCGAGTTATTTCAGGTTGTAGATTTTCTTCTTTGAGTTGCTGTTCAGGATATGAAGACTTTTCACATCGTCTGAAGTTGTCAGTGTCATTTTGTAGTAGTCGTGTCATTGTATAGAACGATATGTATTCATGTATATTAGTCGATAATGTACTTGTATATATAACTTCTAGAGTCGACCGTTGTAGTTGTATCATATGTATTGTGTCAACTATGTATTAACTGACATCAGTTATATATATATGAGATTTTTGTTATTATCTGTGTTCCGCATTTATATTATCTGTGTTATTGTTATATCTAATGTCCTAAACTATTATGAACCGTCGTAGTTCGTTTTATACTAGTATTGGGTGTGTCGATGGGAGTAAATAAATAATAGAAGAAAAATAAAAAGTATGTACCACTCCTATCGAGATAACCAATGTTAGTGTAAGGCCAATTACGGATGGTCGCTCCTATCCAGCCTCATTCTTCGTAATAATAGACAGTATTTCCTTTAATACTCTTTGTTATTATGAGTATAGAGGTGGAGCGCCACAGTTGGTATCAGAGCTTGGGGTTTATGGACATAATATAAAACATCGATATCATCACGTATTCGAAATCGAGTAGCTCAGCACCACCTGGAACCAAAAGCAAACCTGGAAAAAATGCACGAATCCTTTTCTCCGATCGCCTAAACATCTGAGCTTCCGACCAAAGCTTCGTCAATGTCTCCACTTCAATTTCCCAAAATCTGGTGGTGCTCGATCCACCAGAGTCGTCGCGAAAATCAATTTTCCGGCCTACCTATAAACTAGGGTTCTAGAAAAGATTCTACTGCCGCGACCTCCACCATGAATTTCATCACCAACGATGATTTTTCCCCGACCCACGGCAGACTCCTCCACCTTCAGACAAAAATCCACCCCTTCCAGTCGTCTAGATCAACCACGGCAACTCGAAATGCCAAAAACAGGAAACCACAAACTGCTCACTCAACTTAATGCTAAAAATTGTAATTTCACTTCTAAAATTCATGTTTTCAAACAATGATTCAGATCATATATCTAAATCAATATATCTAGAAGTTCGAATTTTGACAAAAGCTTAAGTTTACTGCTCTATTTAGTTTTCCAGGGTAATTCTTATTTTGTTTTAACTTAAATAAAATTTTATACTCTAATATATGATATAACAAACAATTATTGTTATAACTTAAATCAAAATATTAACTAGGTCGAAAGATACAGGATTTTTAAATCAAAACTTTAAACTTAAACTGGGAACAGAGATACACATCAATAACAGACATGCACACCAATTCATTCAAGTACATACATGCACAGATATTTGCTTAAAAATGTATTCACAGATAAACTTATTTTAAAGATAAGCATGCAACCAGATTTCAACATTAAAATTTTAAAAAATATTGTTACTCACCTGTTAAAGAAGAACAGAGCCTTATTTGAAAGCCTGGAATTTGATTTTTCTCTGAATTTGAAAACTTGAAAACTAGAAATTGAATCAGATCTTCTTGGTCTTTGAATCTGAAACTACTGCTTGATTGTTGAGATGATTCTTGAGTTATTACAGGTTGAAAACTGATTGTATTTAAATTTGAACTGAGTTGCTTGCTTAAATCTGAGAAAATCTTGTTTGATTTGCTTTTAAAATTGGCATCTTGCTTCAGGTTTGAAACTTTGATTTGCACTTCAGTTTTAAAGATGATTCAAATAGCTGTAGTTTGATTTGGTTAGAGGAAATTATTGGTTTCAGATTTTCGTTTAGATGTTGGCTGAAGATTACTTAAGTTATGAAAAGAATTGGAAAATATGAGGTTAAGAGACACTTGTTTTATTATTATTTTTATATATATAACATTTGTCACTTGGTTTATTTAATAGCTTACACATGTTATTTAGATGTATTAAGAGACTTACACATGTATTTAGAGTGTTTTAAATTTTTATTTAAATTGTTTAAAAATCTATACATTTTAAATTATTCTTATTCATGTGTAATTTTAAAAGAAAGAGTATTTATTCTTTATTTAAATCTTTTCTAATGTTTTACAAAAATTTATGTATCATTTGTTTTAAACTTTCCTATGTATATTTACAAACCATTATAGTATACGAAATTTTAAAAGAGAGCATAATAAATCCTTTATTAAATCTTATTTTAACTATCATGCCTTCAAATGAATAAATATTTATCTTTAGAGTTTTTAAAATACATAGTTAACTTTAAATAACTTTTGAAAATTTATTATATTGGATTCAAACTCATGCTTCAAATCACAATATATATATATACACACACACACTCATATACTTGTAAACTTATAAATTCCAACTTTATAGAGTTTTTCATATATCTATTCATAATATTCATCCAGATATTTGTATAAATTTGTTCAACTAACTAAAAACCAGTATCTTAATAGTAAAAATCAGTTAATTTACCAATTTACCAGATATCCAAAAATCCGGGTTATCACATTCCTCCCCCCTTTAAATCTTTTCGTCCTCGAAAAGGAACGAAGCAAGAATTTTATTATAATGTTGATTATTAGTTAAATTATTCCTTAGACATCTTAACTCTTAACTCTTTTTATTTAAATTTTTCAAAACATTTTAAAAATCTACATAATATTATCAAAATAGTTTTTATAAAAATACTTTTTATAACTCGATGTTTCAACAAGTCCATCCTTGTTCTCACAGAAATTCGGTCATACGTTGATCAGACGTAGGACTGAAAATCTATAAGGACTTAGCAAACCCGTTTTCAACACCCAGTGAAAATATTGGAAAATAATTTATGAAAATATAGAAAACATTCTTGAAAATAGAGAAAATATCTTTGGTGAGAATGCTCTGGAAATCATCACCCCCATCCATGGTCACAGTTACATCACGGGTTACGTTGCCATTGCAGCAAAAGTCCATGTAACTGATGACAGCATGGAACCCACAATAGATCGCAGTTACATTCCAGGGTTACGTTGTCATCATAGCAAAAGTCCATGTAACTGTTGGCTCTCAGCGGCACACACGATTTCGCTGTCAAAATGAAACTTCTCCCACATAGGTCGCAGTCTACCGATATAAAATCAAACGCAGACTGTTGGCTCTCAGCGGCACAAACGACTTTCGCTATGTTACCATAGTGTCACAGTCTACCGATATAAAATCAAACGTAGACAGTTGGCTCTCAGCGGCACACATGACTTGCGCTATGGTCTGCAGTAGATCGTAGTGACATTGAGTTAAATTGGTTTCACAGCATAACTCAAATGCCTCTCTGGGCACCAGCCCCTCGACTTTCGCTGCACAAATAATCCTCAAGAACTAGTTTTGTCCGGACTCTTACAGGATCAACTTTAGAAACCCCCCTTGGGGCTCAAGGCAGTACCACCCAGTGGTACTCCTGAGAAGTTCATTTCAAGGAAGCGCCTTTTTCCCCAGAGCTATTCTCAAAACACTTTATATTATATACTTATAGTATCTTCAAATCATACCCTTTATGATTTATCAAAATCTCCTTTACACAAAATCGATTACCAAAATCGATAATTCTCAAACTAGGCTTTTCAAAATCCAAAATTGATTTTCCCAAAAATCAAAAGCCTTTCCCAAATTCATAGGTTCCCAAAACCTTTTCCAAAATCATTCTCATAAGATCCTTTATATATATATAGATATAGATATATATAACTTTTAAAATCTTTGGATCATTTCAACTTTGTATAAAACCTCTTTTATACTTCAAATATTTCAAAACTCTTTTCTTTTAGCAATAGATTCAACAAGGGAAGATTTACCTTATATAACAAGGATATATAACTTTATTTTATTCCAAATCAAATATTCACATTTGATAAATCTTTTATAAAGTTATTAACCATATTTCTTTTCAAAAACCATTTTACAGTTCTTATCCACAAATCTTCAATATCAATTTCATTCAAATCCGTACGATGTACACATATCATCCGTACACAATATCAATCTAACGCTCAATCGATCACACAATTTCACTTCCGAACTAGTATCGTCCACCCGACTTCCTAGTGCGGACTCAGATCTGGTTTCTTGATTAGAAACCGTCATTCTCCTTGCATAGTCACAACTATGATAGAGAATATCCAGAACCAATCAAAAATCCATATCCAGGTTCGCCGTCAAAAATCGAGCGAAAAATCCCAACTCGGATCGATAATACTATCTCGAAATTCTGTGTTCGAATCTGGATCAAATCAATATGCGAATAGAATAATATACGTATATTCTACGTATTTATCTTTGTTGGTTATTAGCCAAATCAATTCTCTTTTCTATTCACATTTCCTTTAATTCCATTCACTTATTCTCAATTGCTTCCATTTCCAATTGAGTTATTACTTCAATTACAAACAGTTTGAACTCTGACCTATTTAAATTTAAAAATAGCTTGGAAAAGTTTAAAGTAGATAAGTAGTTGAAAAATAGTTATTAGTTTATAAGACAGTTTCAAAATAGTTAAATAATTTCAAAATAATTAAAAAGTTTCAAAATAATTGTAAAATAAGTATAAGATAGTTTGGGGTTTAAGAAGAAAGATTGTATAGTAAATAGTTTGGAAACATATACTTGTATTAAAACAATTTGAAAATAATCCAGAGCCAAACTGTTTAATTTCCCAATCTCCATTTCCAATTAATTTCCCATTAATTCAATTTAAATTTCCACTTCCATTTAAATTGACTCAATACTTCAATTTCCATTGAATTTTATTCAATCCCAATTCAAGTTGAATTAATCTTAATTCCTTTCCAAATTTCAAATCAAATTCCATTTGATTTTAAACATATTCATTTTAATTACAATTTCAAATTATTCAAACTAATTTCAAATTGAATCCACTTAAATTTCAAATCATTTCAATTTCTAGATGAATTAATCCCAATTCCCATTTGAATTTTTGAACTCATTCAATCTTCAATTTTTATTTTAAATTAATTCAATTCAAATTTTCCATTTGAATTTTAAACTTATTCATCTTAAATCACAATTCACATTTATTCAAATCAAATTCAGTTTGAACTAATTCAATTTAAATCTCAATTTTAAACTATCTCGAATTATATAAATTCGAGTTAAAATTTTTAAATATTGATTTAATTCCTTAAATCACAATTCCTTCACTTTTAAATTAATTCAACCTTTATTTTTTTATTTTAACAAATTAAATCTTTAAAACTTTTAATTATGAATTCAAATTTCAAAATTCCATTTTAAAATTATCTTTACTTAACTTATTACAAAGTTCAAATAAGAATTCAAAAACAATTTAATCTTCAGATTCTAATTTATTATCCATTTTCAATTTCCAAATCTCAAACCCATTTTGAGATCACTCATAACTCCCATTTAAATTAACCATTTAACTACCCAAGTTAAATTTAAATTTCATCTTGAAATTTCCAATTCAAGTTATTTATTCAACTTATTTAACTTCCTTCAAGTTAAATTTACTTAATCCGGTCAACTTTTCACAATTTGAATTCCCATTCAAATTTTAAACTTCAGATTAATAGTCTTTCCCCTTTTAAGTTTAAAAACTTACTTTACTTTGGGTTTTACATCACATTCCAATTTAAAACTCAACACTAAGTGTTTATTTCAAATCATCATTGGTATTATATATATTCCTCATATATACATTTTCTTTACACACCAAGTTATACTTTAAATTTTTAAACCACCTTTGTTTTTAATTCAAAACAACTTCTTTAAAACAATTTCAAGTTTTCTGGATTTAGATTTAAAATTTCACAATTTTAAATTCTCTTCAATTCCAATTTATAAGTTATACTCACTTAAATGTTTACTTCCCTAAACATTTCATTTTGCTAAATCATTAACAACATTCATTATTAAACACAATTACCATTTATGATAATAACCAAGATTATCATATTTGGAAACCAATTCATTATTACCTTTATTCTTGATAACATTTCTACAAATTCAAGATTTTAATTTTAGTTTGAATTCATTTCAAACTTATCTTCATTCAATTTTAATTTGGCTTTATTTCTATTACCACTTAATTTAATTCCAATATTTTAACAACCAATTACCTTAATATTTATTAGAAAGAAATATCATTTTATATATCAAAATATATTCTTATATAAAATCATTTAAAATCCTTATATAAGAAAATAACAATTACGCTCTCATATATATATATATATATATATATACACTCAACTCGTTCTAGGGTACCATTGACCCTATCCTTAACGAGTAATCCTAATAGAGCCAAGGTTCTCCCTTAACCTTTAGCTCTGATACCAAATGTAACGACCCAGAAATTTCGAATCCGAAATTTCCAAATAGTTAGAAGAAAAAGAAAGAGATAGAAGAAAGAAACAGAAGAAGAAGAAGAATCAGAAACATCAACATCTCACATTCGCAGCGGATAAAATATAATAATAAATGATAACAGTTTTACAAAACAATATTATATCTGTCGATTACATTTTAATACATCAGAGTTACATATTTATACAGACACTGGATATACATAATTATCAAGCCTCAGATATACAATAATATAACATAGTAGAAACACTCCATACGTTCCTACCATCCAGCTCGTCTCCTGAACTCCCAAACGTCCTTACCTGAAAATCTGTAATACTCGGTCTGACCCGAGCATTACATCAAAGTAACACCCGGGTCAGGCTGGAAACCAGCGTGAGTAAACCCATCTAACATGAAATTCCAATGTATAGAACTTAATTAAAACCCGGGGTAACTCATTCATTCTACCAGTTCACAACTTGTTATAGTCAACACTTATATTCACAAATCAATCACTAGTACCTTCACTTAGTTTCAAATGGTCCAGTTGTTTAAATTGTTCCATTACAGCCTATTGATATCACACATCAATCTATAAAGAATCATTGTAGATTACAAGTTCAAAGTGGTTTCGGGTATTTGTTGATACCCGACCCGGGTCTCTTCGAAATCAATGTCATCTTTATCTAAATTGTCTAAGTGAACACATATCAAATTAAATACAGGGTATTCTATTCACACAACAATTCATTATCGATAGATAACCCACAATATTACTGTTCAATCCATCATATCATATCATAGTACACCACAATTCATATATCAGAGATATTCAGACAACCAAGGTATTCAATTTAGGTTTATCATCTATATGCAAGATTAATAGTCACCATTCTCAATTAATTTACCATTTATTAATTATTAAATAATCCCTAATTAATGATCCCTCATTAATTATTAATAATTCTTTAATTAATTTCTTTAAGTAATTAAACTTTAACCAACTATTTATTGATATAACTTAATAAATTCTTAATTACCAATTAATAAATCTCTAATTATTTAATTAATTTCTTAATTAATCTCTAATCACTTGATTAAATAATTTCTAATCGTTTATTAATAACTCATACTTATTTAACAAATGATTCTAAATCCCAAATTAATTAACACTTAATTAATTAACTTATAATCCTAATTATTTAATTAATTAACACTAAACTATTAATTAATTAATTAAATTATTCTTTAATTACTTATTAATTTAATGAACCAAAATCATTAAACCTTACTTAATCTTTAAAATAAAAATTAGCCTTTATAACCACTATACTTAATATTATCAAAAGGCTTAAAATATTTCAAGTTAAAACCATTCACTTCTAAACTTCTTTTAATTCATTTTAAATTAAAGATTTAAAATAAATTACAAATTAACTTTACCAAATTTAAATCAATTTACAAAATCTTCTTAAATCCAAATGTTAAGAAATACTTAACATTTATAAAGGAATTTATAGGATATTCAAACCCTTTTAAATTATACTTTAAAACATTTTAAAGATGTTTAAATAATTTAATACAAATTTATTTATTTCACATTTGGGATTCAAATTAAATTGAATCCATACTTTAAATTTGGTTTTAAAACTTTATTTAAAATCCCACTTTACAAATTTAAACTTATTTTAAATTTTTAAAACACTATCATGTTTCACTTCTGTTATCAATAAATCTACCCGAGCCAACTCAGTTTTTCCCCGAGTGCAAATCCTATTTGCTTCGAGTTTTCCACTTCCTTTTTCCTTCGAGTCACACTCGGCAACTACTCGAGATCAACCCCGAGTTCAAGCTTTCTTTCCCAACTAGCATACTTCCAGATGCACAGGACATACACGTGCACATGCACTGATCGACCAACCATCTCCGGCTATCCACGACCATCCCTACACGTCGACGATCCTCCTCATACTCCATTCCGACCATTAGAACATCGATATCATCACGCATTCGAAATCGAGTAGCTCAGCACCACCTGGAACCAAAAGCAAACCTGGAAAAAATGCTCGAATCCTTTTCTCCGATCGCCTAAATATCTGAGCTTCCGACCAAAGCTTCGTCAACGTCTCCACTTCAATTTCCCAAAATCTGGTGGAGCTCGATCCACCAGAGGCGTCGCGAAAATCAATTTTCCGGCCTGCCTATAAACTAGGGTTCTAGAAAAGATTCTACTGCCGCGACCTCCACCATGAATTTCATCACCAACGATGATTTTTCCCCGACCCACGGCAGACTCCTCCACCTTCAGACAAAAATCCACCCCTTCCAGTCGTCTAGATCAACCACGGCAACTCGAAATGCCAAAAACAGGAAACCACAAACTGCTCACTCAACTTAATGCTAAAAATTGTAATTTCACTTCTAAAATTCATGTTTTCAAACAATGATTCAGATCTTATATCTAAATCAATAAATCTAGAAGTTCGAATTTTGACAAAAGCTTAAGTTTACCGCTCTATTTAGTTTTCCAGGGTAATTCTTATTTTGTTTTAACTTAAATAAAATTTTATACTCTAATATATGATATAACAAACAATTATTGTTATAACTTAAATCAAAATATTAACTAGGTCGAAAGATACATGATTTTTAAATCAAAACTTTAAACTTAAACTGGGAACAGAGATACACATCAATAACAGACATGCACACCAATTCATTCAAGTACATACATGCACAGATATTTGCTTAAAAATGTATTCACAGATAAACTTATTTTAAAGATAAGCATGCAACCAGATTTCAACATTAAAATTTTAAAAAAATATTGTTACTTACTTGTTAAAGAAGAACAGAGCCTTATTTGAAAGCCTAGAATTTGATTTTTCTCTGAATTTGAAAACTTGAAAACTAGAAATTGAATCAGATATTCTTGGTCTTTGAATCTGAAACTACTACTTGATTGTTGAGATGATTCTTGAGTTATTATAGGTTGAAAACTGATTGTATTTAAATTTGAACTGAGTTGCTTGCTTAAATCTGAGAAAATCTTGTTTGATTTGCTTTTGAAATTGGCATCTTGCTTCAGGTTTGAAACTTTGATTTGCACTTCAGTTTTAAAGATGATTCAAATAGCTGTAGTTTGATTTGGTTAGAGGAAATTATTGGTTTCAGATTTTCGTTTAGATGTTGGATGAAGATTACTTAAGTTATGAAAAGAATTGGAAAATATGAGGTTAAGAGACACTTGTTTTATTATTATTTTTATATATATAACATTTGTTACTTGGTTTATTTAATAGCTTACACATGTTTTTTTGATGTCTTAAGAGACTTACACATGTATTTAGAGTGTTTTAAATTTTTATTTAAATTGTTTAAAAATCTATACATTTTAAATTATTCTTATTCATGTGTAATTTTAAAAGAAAGAGTATTTATTCTTTATTTAAATCTTTTCTAATGTTTTACACAAATTTATGTATCATTTGTTTTAAACTTTCCTATGTATATTTACAAACCATTATAGTTTAAGAAATTTTAAAAGAGAGCATAATAAATCCTTTATTAAATCTTATTTTAACTATCATGCCTTCAAATGAATAAATATTTATCTTTAGAATTTTTAAAATACATAGTTAACTTTAAATAACTTTTGAAAATTTATTATATTGGATTCAAACTCATGCTTCAAATCACAATATATATATATACACACACACACACACACTCATATACTTGTAAACTTATAAATTCCAACTTTATAGAGTTTTTCATATATCTATTCATAATATTCATCCAGATATTTGTATAAATTTGTTCAACTAACTAAAAACCATTATCTTAATAGTAAAAATCAGTTAATTTACCAATTTACCAGATATCCAAAAATCCGGGTTATCACAACAACCATTCCATTGTGCATAAGAACAGCGCCTAAACCTTCTCGGCAAGCATCTATATAGACAGTTAATCCTTCACTTCCATCGATTACCGCAAGAACAGGGGCTGAAGTTAACTTATGCTTCAACTCATTAAAAGCTGATTCGCACTTCTCACTCCAAATAAACTTAACATCCTTCCGAGTTAAAGCAGTGGGCAGAAATCCGGGCAAAGTGCTCAATAAATCTGCGATAATAACCGGCTAAACCCAAGAAACTACGAATATCTGTAGGAGTTTTAGGAGTCTCCCAATCATTGATTACGGCGATCTTAGCTGGATCGACCGAGATCCCATTTTCAGAAACTATGTGGCCCAGGAATCTCACTTCATCTCACCAGAAGTGGCATTTAGAGAATTTGGCCTTAAGTTGATGATTTCGGAGAGTTTCCAGAACATAAGCAAGGTGTGTCTCATGCTCCTTCTTGTCTTTGGAGAAGGCGAGAATATCATCAATGAAAACAAGAACAAACTTGTTAAGCACATCACAGAAAACTCGATTCATCAAGTCAACGAAATAAGCAGGTGCGTTGGTCAAACCGAATGGCATAACCAACCATTCATAGAATCCATTCTCAGTATGGAAAGCTGTCTTATGGATACTATCTTCAGCAACTCTGAGTTGGTGGAATCTAGTGGCTAGATCAAGTTGTGAGAAAATTTTAGCCCCATGGAGTTGATCGAATAAATCGTTGATGCGAGGCATCGGGTAACGATTCTTGAGAGTGCGTTTGTTCAGTTCTCGGAAATCAACACACATGCGAAGAGATCCATCTGATTTGGTGACAAATACAACTGCAGCGCCCCATTCAGAACTACTTCTCCTAATCAAGCCTTTAGCAAATAGATCATCAATTTGGGTTTTTAGTTCAGCTTTTTCTTTAGGAGCCATCCTTCGGTGTGGGAGAACTACAGGAGTAGCTCCAGGAATAAGATCAATATGGAAATCGATTTCCCATTTGGGCGGTAAAGAGTTGACCTCTCCAAATACATCGGGAAATTTCTGAACAATAGGGGTAGTGTTAAGATCATCCGGATGAGCATCAAGAGAGAATATGAAGCTTCTGGCATATTTCTGTGGTGATTTGCATTCAATGGCAAGTGGCTGATCCATGTCGCTTACCAAAGAAACTGAACGAGTTTTGCAGGAAATAACATCATCAAATTTGCTTAACCAATCAGCTCCTAAAAGAAAGTCGAATGCTTGGAATCCAAGTACATAGAAATCCTAAGTGAATCGAGAAAAATCATACATAAGTGCAACTCCCTTGCAAACACTTCGGAGGTTAGCGGGTCCTCCAATGGGATTTGAGACACATAAGGAGGTAGTAGCAAGAGTAGGTTCTAATTTGAGTTTATTACAAAGGTCAATGGATATAAAACTATGTGAAGCACCAGTATCGAATAATACCCTAACAGGTGTAGCATGTAAATGAAAAACACTTCGTAAGGTACCTTGGTCATCCTGGGTGGGTGGTGCAGGGGGTGCAGGTGTGGTGATAGCAAATACTCCAGATGGTGTGCCACGCTTATACAGTGGGCAGTCTTTCTTGAAATGACCCGGCTGGAGGCAGACATAGCATAAATCTTTCCTAGTCGTAGAAGGTGGTGGAACAGCAGCTCCGGTAGATGGACAACTATTAGCATAATGGCCCTTCTTATCGCATTTGAAGCAAGTGATATTAGCAAGGTCGATTGGGCTTTTTTGAGCATATCCCAATCCTGTAGTCTTCTGCCAAGCTTTCTTTTGTTGATCAAAGTTCATCTTCCTTTTCCCGGGCTGGCTAGAAGAGGGCTGTGTAGGAATGGCCTTGGCAGTAGGTCCCTTAGGCTTTGCCTCATATCTAAGAACATAATCTACAAGCTCTGTGAAGGTGAAATGAGTGTGGCCAGTAAGCAAGTCATAATATTCTGGTCTAGCTCCCAAAATGAATTTCTCGTTCTTCAGAAGTGGTGTATCGATCGAGCCAGTTCCGAATTTTGAGAGTTCGTTGAATTTCCTCTCATACTCAGAAAAAGTCATACTGCCTTGCTTAAGATCCATGAAAGCTCTATAAAGTTGGGTTTTCCTAGCAGCTGGCATCCATTGTGCCGAGAAAGTATCCCTAATCAAAAGATAGGCTAGATAAATAACATTGCAAAGATTGTAAGAAGAATTTATACTACGGAATCCAATTAAATTTTATACCTAAACTGGGCCCAAGTGATGGTGTCCTCCTCGATACGAGAAGTAACTGATTCCCACCAATCTTGCGCGGCATCCTGAAGTTGCCAGGTAGCAAGCTGACGCTTCTGAGCATCAGTGATCTCTAGACCTGAAAATATCTTCTCTAAGCCTTTAAGCCATTGTTGAGCCTCAATAATGTTCTTTGATCCAGAAAAATTAATACCTCCAAGCTATGAATACTCCTTACTAAGAATGGTGAATCTGACGGGAGCAGGAGCGGCAGGTGCAGCCTGAGCAGGACCATTGCCACTTCCACCCCTATTGTTTCTTCTGGCACTCATCCTGAAATACCAAAAGAAATTTAGGACCAAGGATAAAATCAGAGAACTAAAAGGAATATTCAATCGACAAATCATGGAGTTTGAAGAGGAAGGGTCTGGATATTGAATCGATTCTCCTCATTCTAGGGTATTGCTACCCTATCTCTAATGAGTTTCAAAATCCCGAACTAAGGTTTTTAGGGAAACCGAAGCTTTGATACCAACTGTAACAACCCGTATATTTGGACCATTTAAATTGACAATAATCCACACATGTTAACTTAAATAATACAAAACACGAATCATTATGGGATTATGAATACATATATGTAAATGAGAATCAATACAACATCACAGACACAAAATAGTCACGGAATAATGCAGCGGAAAAGTACATCATCATAATAGTAGTACATGAAGCTACTACAGGAATACAACAATGTCTCAACATAAAGTGACAAAGAGAAATACAAAATGTGTAATACATAAGTTCACCAAATACTAGAAAGGAAATAACTGATAAAGATAAATGCTAAGTCTTCAGCATCTTCAACCAACCTTGATCAGCAACTGGATAGCTTCAGACTGACCCTAGCATATACAAAAGAAACACTCGAGTCAGGACTGAAGATCTTATACAGGATAATTAGGTGCAAATAATAAAGTCCATAACTCAAAGATGAATGTGATACACATCTTTAAGGATCCGATAAACTATCTATATATATAATAGAATACGCTAAATAGATAATGTCTAATCAGTAAAGTATGATATCAAAATAGCGTTAAGTCATGGCCCATTCCACCCTTAACACATTTTATTCCCAAGAGCATATACAAGACCGTAGTTTCCCCAAAACCGGAAGTCACCAGAGGGCAATCCATATACTAAAGGTACAAAACACAACGTAGTGGTCGCGAATAGGATAATCAGTATGACAAGGTACATGAGGCGATACCAACTAGGATACTAGTAGTAGCCTGATCCGGACTGATGTTGAGCATAGCAGCTACTATCTCAACACCGCGAAACAACACTCCCAAATCAAGGGGTGCACCCAAATCGAATCACAAAGGTAATAGATATGGTATCGAAGAAGTGAGTCCGCTAGAGATGGCGATCCTCAATGGCCCGGCGCGGCTCCTGTTTTAGTCATGCCAGGGGTCATCCAAAATCGTTCTCTTTCTTCAGTCAACGCGTTCACCAACACCATTCACTTCGTTCTGGATCAATTCCGCGTATATTAGTTATTAAAGTGGTTTTCGGTATCGACAGAGAGTATGTCCATATCCGATCCCGGTCTCTTTAATAACTACGCATTAATTTCCCGATGGTCATTTAATATTAAAGTTTAAACAAATCAAAGTCCAAAAGTCAAGCTGCAAGTTTGACTTTCAAAATTTGACATTTCACAATTCAATTTATTTCGAACATTTAAAATTATATTTCCAAATGAAGTTTTAGTTCAAGTCCTTGATTTAACCATACTTAAGTATTCAAGTTCAATTTAATTCCTATCCCCATTCATCGTTACATTACATTTTATCAAAAATTTGATTTAATCAATTTCAACAGCTAAATCAACTCCTTAACTTTAGTTGGTTTTACATTCCTTTTAAGTCACTTTGTTACTTAATCTCACCTTTAATTTATAACAAATCCCAAATTTATTAAATTTATCCAAATTATATTTAATTTCGAATCTAATCAATTCAATTTATTAGATTCTAAAACTTACTTATTCAAATCTCATTTCAATTTAACGTGTCCAACCGTTTATCTAATTAAATAGATTTATTAATCCGTTTCAATTTAATCCATTAATTTACTATGATTAATTCCATTAATTTATTACAATTAATCCTATTAATTTAATACCATTAAATCCATTGATTTCAATTAAATCCATTTATTTATTACAATTAAATCCATTCATTTATTACAATTAAATCTATTGATTTATTACAATTAAATCTATTCATTTACTACAATTAAATCCGTTCATTTATTACAATTAAATCTATTGATTTATTACAATTAAATCTATACATTTACTACAATTAAGTTTACTGTTTTATTACAATTAAATCCATAAATTTCGTTACTTACTTTCCAATGAATTTTTAAGTTCATTTCTTAATTTCAAATGAATTTCAATTTTAAAATGATTTTGTTGACCAATCGGGTTTCTTATCTTTAATTATCTATCCTAGGCCAAAGTTGTTCAATTTTGGGTATTTATCATTTCAACTCGATATAATTAAATAAAACAAAACATAGCAAAGGGAACTTGCAGTGTGATAACTGGGATGGTGTTAAAGTAAATAAACAATCAATAGCAACCATACACAACAATTAACCTTTTATTTAAATAATCCCGAAATAATCGTATTTAATTTACATTTGTTATTTATGTAAATTAAATAAAATTATTCCTAGAATCCACACTATCATTTCATGCGGATTAAAGATTATTACATTATAGGTTTTCACTTGGCGTTTATTATCAATATATTACAGCAATCATACATTCAATGGTTCAAAGTATAACTGATCCTATTTCTACGTGTCGATTTATTTAACATTTAAAGGGACAAGTTCACATATATAATCTATTTTGAATTTTAGACTATCCTATATCAATTCCAATTTCATATTAATTACCACTTATATTAACAACCAAATTCAACATCACATAAAAAATTTAATGTCATAATTATTTCATATCTAACTTCAAATCACAATTTAACATCAACTATTTTAACATTCAAATTAATATCAATAACATCTATCACTTGATTATCATAGCATAATAGATTGAGTCGTGAATGAAATATTCACCTTGCGTGGTTAAAGAAGATGACGACGAAGCACGACAATGAATAGACTAGAATGGATGACACAAGCACTAATACGAACTATAAATCAAATAAAGATTATTCAACAATAGCTTAATACGATGTATATATATTGATTTGTATATATATATAAACCATACCAAACAACTAGATGCAAATAAGGCGGATGGAAGCTTAGATCGCTGGATTAGCCTCAACTGGAACTGCGCGGACAAGCATAAATGAGTCCGTAAGTTACAAATTATGACTGATATATAATTTTATCAAAACGAAGAACAAAATAAAATAAAATAAAAAGTGGCAGCGGACGCGGTAGCGGGCTAAGCGGGCTCGACGTGGCGAGTCGGGGTGGTCGAGGTAAGGCGGGCCAATCGTGTTGCATAGGCAGTGGGTCGGGGCGGGCTGGGCTGCTGAGGGGCAGGCGGAGGGCTGGGCAGGCGGCTCGGTGGGGACTGGGCTGGCGAGGGCAGTGCTGGTGCGGGCAGGGCAGGCGGGCGAAGGCTGGGGACGGTTGGCGGGCTGGGCGTGGGGCTGGGGCAGGCGAAGGGCGGCAGGCGGGTTCGGTGTAGGCGGATGCTGGCGGTAGGGCTGGGCTGGGCGGTGGCGGCTGGCGTGGGACTGGGGTAGGCGGAGGGACTGGGGTAGGGTCTGGGCGAAGGCTGGGCGGATGGGTGGCGGGCTGAGGGGACTGGCAAGGCTGGGCGTGGTGGTGGGGTCTGTGTGGCGCGGAGGGCGGACAGAGGGCAGGCGGAGGGGCAGTGGGCTGGGTTGGTGGGAGGCAGTGGAGGAAGCTTCACTTTTCTTGAGGAGGAAGAAAGAAAAAAAATAAAATATGAGGAGAAGAGGAGGGCAGAGGAATACCTACCAAAGATGTAAAATGCAAACGAGTGAATGAAGTGAACCAGTATAAAATGAATATTATAACAAAAACCAAGAGTCTCCAAATTATTTCTTTGGTAACTGAATGGCTGTTGGCTTTCCAAGGCAATTGAATAGACAAAGGGTTGTTAGGATACTGAACGTTGGAGAGAATGGGTACCGTTTTATGCTGCGTAACGGACCCGTTTGCAATCCGTTAAATGAATATAGTTCGCAGCGCCGAACTCCGATTGACATAAACAAATATACTGTTTTGATCAGCGCGACGAGGCGAACGTAACGGTATACAGATATCAGTGGTACGATTAAATTATAAAATTCAAAATTTTCTATTGTAGAAAATGCAGCAAAAACGCCGAAGAATAAGATCGACGGAGCTGAGGATGTCTGAAATTTGAAAAACGAAAAATGACCTCTTGATCAGAAGATGGTTTAGATTTTTTCTATGCGAAAATATTTTGGTTCAGAAGATAAAAATTTTCGCATTTAAAATGAACTGATGTGAAGTAAACGCGAACGAAATTTGCTGCGGTATTTTCGACGAAACTTTTCCCATATCTATAACTATCTAGGTGTAATTTTTAAACAAAGTTTGGACGCTAATTGAAATCGTATGAAAGTTCCATAATTTTATGTTAAAATAATGGATTCAAAATTTTAAAATTGGGTCGGAATTTCAGGGTCGTTACATCAACAGTCCACTGTGCAAAATCAGTTGTGGGTTCAAGATATTCAGTCTATGTGATATTCCAAGTATCTAGTCCTACTGATTGTAAATATATTTTCGTCCTACATGCCCAATATGCATAGTTACTGCCATTAAAAAGTGGTGGTCTGGCAGTAGACAGTCCTTCTACAAATGAACTAGTGTTGGTAGTAACAGCAGTACCCGTGTTGGTAGACATTTTGAAATTTTTCAAAATTCAGATTATGAAACTTTGAAAACCTTGCTCCGATACCAAATGTGAGAAATGCGTATTATGGATCTTAAGGCTAGAATTAACACTAGAGAAGGGGTGAATAGTGTTTTAAGAAATTACTATTTCTTTTTGAGTTTATATTAATTTGGACACAAATGTATGCAATATTCAGACACAGATATTGACGCAGCGGATATTACAAAAACAATGTAGATCAGTGAATGTAGTAATCGGTGGATTGGAAGATACTGAAATGCCCGAATTCGTTGATCCGAAGATACCGAACTCTAGCTATCTCGAACTCGTTGATCGCGCACGATACAGGGTTCAAAGATCTTCAATTCTTCAAGCGTTGATCAAGCGCACTTGATTCCGCGAATCGGCTTCTGCAATCGTTGAATCGAGCGCACTCGATTATCCGAAAGAGGAGATAGGAGATTACACTCAACTACCAATTTGAATGAAAGCACAAAGCAATCAAAAGAGAATTTTATTCAAAAATCAACAACCTTTTACAAATGACCATACATGCCTATTTATAGGCTACAACTCAACACAACAGAAAAATTCAAAAATTTTACAAGTACTTAGGTCGTGAGCGACCTACGACCTAAAATGGTTTGACCTAAGAATATACGCGACTTAGCATAGGTCGGCAGCGACCTAACAACAAACAGTTACAACACACTGACTTGACGACTTAACAATCAACGGCAGAGATTGTAACGTATCGGGTTTTGCCCGCTCAAAAATCAACATCCGTACTTCACATTGTACTAGAATGCCGCAGGTTCGACCGTTCAAATCTGATTCGCCGGAGCTATAACACAATTAAGTAAATAACACAGCGAAAGAAAAGAATAATACATTGATATACAATATCTGATAGAACAGAGTGATACAATGAATATCAATATACATCAGAGATATGATACAAGAAATAGCAGGGGAAAAGAAAATGATAACATCAGCAGCGGAACAATATCAATAGAAGTGATAACTCCAAAATGATCTTCAGACAAGAATGAATCCACAACTCCAAGATAAGCAACTTCGATGAATGAACTAGCTCCAGATAATCTACTAAACCTGAATATCTGAAAAGAAACCCAACTCTAGACTGCTCGTGTGGAAAATTATGAGCACCTAGAGTTTAGGAAGGGAACAATAAACTCCGGATCAGTCATGGGACTGGTGTGAGCAACAAAAACAGTTTATCTTTAACAAACAACAAAGGAATTTTAAACATTGAAATCCGCAATGCTTTTGGAAAATGAAACTACCATGAGGCCTCCCGCCACACACACAATGCAAACGCAGAATTGGAGGAGATTTCTCCTTATGATAGTCAAACATGCTTACTACGCAAATCATTGGATATTATTACTAGTGCATAGTGCAGAAAACATTTCGAAAGTATAATATTAATCTTAGCCAGCATACGACCAGTATCGTATGCCTACTATAGCTACCATCTAAACAGTGGTGACCACCGTACGTAAATGGCAGGTTCTACAACTAAAACCGTACAAGTTTCGTATTGGAGAAATGGATTTGCCAACAAATGGTCAGGCTAAGGAACTTCCTTCCGCCGCATGGGATCGCCTCTGGCTGGACGTCCCGAGAGACAAACTGCTCTCTGCCAGACAAGGCCGGGTTACCCCTGTAACAGGTAACTCACGAATATACCACCCCCCGGTCCTTTGGGACCTTTATCCGAGCGCTCGATATCCAACATCACACATATAAATACGTGTATCCACATGAGTAAGTATCTGGGCTCCATACCATAATACCACCCCTTTCCAGAAGGAAATGACATACCCTAAAAGGGCGCGACCCTCATAACCTTGCCGCAACATTCCTGTTTCGACCATTTCCGGTTTGTGAGGCCCTGACGAAGTCTCGTCCACAAAGCTATACTTTGTCACAAAGCTACGCTTTGGGTCAACAGATGATCAACCTATGATCACAAAGATAAATGATCAAACAAATGATCATATCACAAATGATCAAACACTAATCATCACACAGCAACACTCAGCATGCCACATTACCAAATTGGGAATATATCGCTGATAAATTTCAACTACATAACCTCTGAGCTCGTACGTCTCAGAGAAGGGTGTTAAGCTAAGAGAATAAATTCTCCGCCACCAACAGAAATGTATTTGAAAAAAATCTGCTTTATATCTCAAAGTGTAATGTCAGACATACAATCCATACAAGTCTGTTCCGGGTTCGAACAGAACCGAAGGCACTTCTCACGAAGCCCTTGCAAATCCGGATAATTTTCAATCACGTCCGGACTTCCCGTCACTAAGGGTGATAAAACCTCTATACCGGGGTTCAGCCGATGTAGAGTAACTCGACGGTAATCCTTCCGTTTTCAAAAATATCCGGTCTTCAACACCGGTCTTCAAATGCTATCCATATACGACGTATCACATATTTGGAATGGGTTATACGACCCAAAGGTCCTCTCCCGGCTAAACCGAATAGTGAGCGTAATATTTAAAAACATATGGATATGGGATTTCAATTAAGTCACAATTTATTACCCAAAACATTTCTTTTAAATGGTTAAACAAATTACCATTTCAAATCTTTTAAACAAAAAGATTTAATCTTTACGGTTTAAACAGTTTCCACACTTTAATCCTTTAAACAAAAGATTCATTCACAGATTTTCCAAATTAATTTCCATTTCAATTTGATTAACTCGTTAAACCTTTAAATCAAGATTTAACTTATAGCTTTCAAAACAATTCCATTTCAAATGATTTAAACCAATCATTATTCTAAATCTGTTAAAAATAAACAGATTCAATTCATAACTTTCAAAAAGAATTCATTCATAACTTGGAAAACCATTTTCACTTCAATATTGAAATTCCTTTAATTAAACTGGAATTTCATTTCTTATCGGAAAGCTTTTATCTTTTAAAACAACAGTTTTTATTTCGGAAAATCTGATTCATTCATACGAGTGGAAATCCTTGGGTTAAATCCAAATTCTCAAAATTATACTTTTAAATGGTTTAGATTCATACAAACACATTTATATCATCTTTAACCGTAACTTCAAATCATAGGATTCAATTTCAAACTTGAATTCAAATTTAAATCAAATTATTTAAAATTTCAAAACTCAATTAAGTTAGTCAAAATAACTTTTATCTTTGAAATTCTATTTCAAAAGCTTTTCACTTTAAACCCAAATTTCCAATTTCAAAATCAATTGAAAATAAAATTTCAATTTCAAAAACATCAAATTTACATTATCTGTGACTTAACCGATTTCCACGTGAAATCCATATTTGTGTGTGTAAAAGTGTAGTCCAGGGGTTTCACACAGTAGTGCAACACAATGAATCATCACATATCAAAATACAGAAACGTAGTTGATAAGCGATATAACTATAACGCTTATCGTACAGATCATAGATATATATCACAGATAATAAATTACATCACAGATTAATTTATCACAGACCACAACATAAATCAGGGTATATCACAAATCATCACATATTAGGAAATATCAAACAATTTAACATTCAATGGAATCTAAACATTCACAAGTGAATTTATTAATCAACTGATTAATTTAAATCAGATGTATCAATTTATTAATCCGGGTTAATTATCATAATTTAATTACAAATTATTTGAAATAAATCTTACTTTCAAATTGATTAGTTAACCTTTAATTATTAACTAATCAGTTCTTAATTCATGAATTAGTTGATCTTTAATTATTAATTAATAAACCTTAATTATCAATTAATAAACTTGATAACAAATCACTTAATCCTTAATTAATCTCTATAGATCAACCATTTCTTATTCATTAATTAATTAATAAAACCAAGTTATTAAGCAATACACTCAATTTCACTAAGTACTTCTTAATTACAAATTAATTAACCTTAAATTTTCTTAATTAATAAATTTTCAATTTATTAATCTCTAATTATTAGTTAATCAATCATAATCATTAATCAATTAAATTACTTAATTATTCTTAAATTAATCACTTAATTAACCTTTATCTTTAATTAATTAAATCAACCAATTATACTTAATTTCCTAATTAACTTAAGTAATTTCCAAGATAATAAAACTCCATTTAACTTAAGCTACATTATCTTGTAAATACACTAATTACCATTTACATTTAAAACCCCTTTAAATCTTTAAAATTAACTTAAACAAATTTTAGATTAAATAAATTCTAAAACTCTTTAACAAATGTTAAGAAACCATTTGATATTCATAAAGTAATGTTTTAAAGAAAGTTTTAACAAAATTTGTTTAAATTTCGAAAATAACATTTTTAAACTTTTTATAAAAACTGGGTTCTTCCTTCACTTCGGGTCATACCCGAATGATACTCGGGACCATCTCTGAGTTTCTCTACTTCTTTCCCTTATCTTCAAAACTTAGTTAAACTACTGTTTTAAAAACTGAAGCTCTAACACCTTCAAATCACTCGAGTTCGTACTCGCGTTATACACCAAAACCCCCGAGACACTCACGAGTCGAACTCCACAAAAACTCGAGCAACAGAACTTCATCTTCCTCAAAGTCATTGTTCCCAGATGCACAAACCCAATGCGTGCACGTGTAGACTACCGCGACGGCGCTCCGGCCACCATCGCGATCCACTACAAGTCGACCCCGACCCTCACAAGCCTTGCGACCTCCCAGACCACTCAATCTCGTCATCGATCAAAAACAAACCACCTCGACCAAAACGTTAAATAACCAACGTCTGGAAATCGCCTCGATCACCCAACGCCAACCACCGGAAGACCACAGACTTCGACTTCACCCTCTCCGACCATCCACGAAGCCATTTCCAAAGCCTCGTGACACTCGATAGCGTGATGGCCTCGTACGAACGAAATTTCACAGCACACTAAAACTAGGTTTACGAAAATGAAAACGTTGCCATCGCCTCCACGTTGACCTGGCCACACTCCTACTATTTTTCCAAGCTTCCCCTATCACTCCTCTACCTCTCGACCAAACTACGTCGTCTCCAATCGACGAGATAACCCACGGCAGCTCGGAAAGGCAAAAATGGTCGAGCTAAAACTGCTCTTCACTCCCTTGCTTAAAAATTCTAAAACTTGTTTTAAAAATCCTAATTTTGTGTGTAGTTTAGATTTATACCCCTGAATCTTTAAAACAAGAAGTTTGATTTTTAAACTTATTGAAGTTGAGCTGTGTTCTTTGGTTTCCAGAGTCACTTACAAGATAATTCAACTTAAATAAATTTTTAATGCTTGGATTATAGTTAAACAATCAACTATTGTTTACATCTTACCTTCAAAGAAATGATAGATTAAGTGGTGATGGTTGTTTTACCTTCCTACTCAAAAGGAACAACAACAGATAACAGAGAATTAAGAAGAGAATAGATACCCAGAGCTTTGCACAATCATTTATACCAAAATACACATTGTCACAGAGAAAAGACAAGCTCTAAATTAACTTAAGTCATATCTTTAAATAGGATGTTACTCACAGTTTTATGGAGAAGAAGAACAAAGACTTGTTTTTGAAATCTGTTTTGAACTTGAAAAACTGGAAACATGTTTCCACTTTGATCATTCTGCCAAATCCTTTGCTCACTGTTTTGTATTGATATGCTGGTGGTGGTTGAATGCTTGTTTTAGGTTTTTAAATGGAGTTTTATTTTGGTTTTACTTAGTTCGAAAGGAAAATGAAAAACTGATAAGGGAAAGTAATTTACAGAGTGAAGTATAAAACAGGTTGATATATACAACCAGTTACAGGGTATCATTTACTTTAGACAAAATAGTGTACAAGATGTACAAATTTTCAGAGATAGTTTATAGTTTGGTGGCCGAGATTACATTTTTATGTACTAGAAAAGATATTTGCTTTTATCTCATTTAATGCTATGTCCTTTATGTTTTTATTTTAGGCTTATCTTATTATTTTATACTTGCCTGCATCTTGATTTACAAACACATGCAAACTATATTTCTACTTTGCTTTTGATTCTTATCTTAGCACATTTTCTTCTTACCAGCCTACATACCTACTTAGACTTAGTTATACTCAAGTCTGCATACCCATACTCGAGCCATCGTTTACATACTTACCCTATGCAAGTTTATTTTTAACAAGTTACTATATTTTGACTTTGCAGATTTTCATTAGGGCTGGCAAATCATTCCTATGTATTTTATTGCCTTGTTCTATATTTATATATATTTGCTATTTTTCCTTTGCAAATTCAAAGATGTTTGTATTTCTTTTAAACTTTGTTCTTGCCTTGCCTACTTATTTACAGGCTGCAGCTTTGTCTCGTTTTCTATTTAATTTTAAATCTACATATGCTATTTGTTTCAGCCTACATATTTTCCAACTTTAATTCAAAAATTGAATTAATTATCAATTTAAATATTTATAAAATTCGGGGTCGTTACAGACTTCCCCCCTTAAAAGAATTTCGTCCTCGAAATTACCAAGGAGACAAAAAGATAGATGAAGAATATTTCATCTAATCAAACTGAACATTTATTCTGCATTTGGCTCACCAAATCAGAATATCAAGAATAGATACAAGAACGAATCTGTTTACAACTTCACAAAATACTCGGGTTATCCAAATCTACGAAATATACGGTGGCATCGGTTAGTCCGAAGGGATAACTAACCACTCGTAGAACATATCGGGACCCAAAGAATAGATAGATATATGGATACAATTTCAAAATTTTCAGTTCAGAACTAAAGTATACCTATCAACCATAGCAATCAAAGCAACCAATACATCCAAACAAACAATTTTGGCTCAGTTGGAGTTTATGTCCCATTTTTATATATCGAATTTATTCCTGGATCTACCAGAAACTATCGAAGAATTGAGAAAAGATGATGAACAAAGAGATCGATAGATAAAGGATAGACAAAAAGATTGCTTCCTTGTTGTTACATGATATTGACCATTTATAGTCGTATTCCTCTGTCCCCTATCCCATCCTCTTCTTTCACTCATACTTACTATTAGTGGATAGTAAGAGAATTTACTGAGGCATACGAACGGATATCTTAGGGATATACTCATTCTAGAGTTTACTTCACTCTATCTCTAATGAGTTACTTAACGTGTTATACTCCTGAGCTAAAGTTCAACCTTAGCTCTGATACCAAATGTAACGATTTGGGTTTTGCCTGCTCGAAAATCAACATCCATACTTCACATTGTACTAGAATGCCGCAGATTCGACCGTTCAAATCCGATTCGCCGGAGCTATAACACAATTAAGTAAATAACACAGCGAAAGAAAAGAATAATACATTGATATACAATATCTGATACAACAGAGTGATACAATGAATATCAATATACATCAAAGATATGATACAAGAAATAGCAGCGGAAAAGAAAATGATAACATCAGCAGCGGAACAATATCAATAGAAGTGATAACTCCAAAATGATCTTCAGACAAGAATGAATCCACAACTCCAAGATAAGCAACTTCGATGAATGAACTAGCTCCAGATAATCTACTAAACCTGAATATCTGAAAAGAAACCCAACTCTAGACTGCTCGTGTGGAAAATTATGAGCACCCAGAGTTTAGGAAGGGAACAATAAACTCCGGATCAGTCATGGGACTGGTGTGAGCAACAAAAACAGTTTATCTTTAACAAACAACAAAGGAATTTTAAACATTGAAATCCGCAATGCTTTTGGAAAATGAAACTACCATAAGGCCTCCCGCCACACACACAATGCAAACGCAGAATTGGAGGAGATTTCTCCTTATGATAGTCAAACATGCTTACTACGCAAATCATTGGATATTATTACTAGTGCATAGTGCAGAAAACATTTCGAAAGTATAATATTAATCTTAGCCAGCATACGACCAGTATTGTATGCCTACTATAGCTACCATCCAAACAGTGGTGACCACCGTACGTAAATGGCAGGTTCTACAACTAAAACCGTACAAGTTCCGTATTGGAGAAATGGATTTGCCAACAAATGGTCAGGCTAAGGAACTTCCTTCCGCCGCATGGGATCGCCTCTGGCTGGACGTCCCGAGAGACAAACTGCTCTCTGCCAAACAAGGCCGGGTTACCCCTGTAACAGGTAACTCACGAATATGCCACCCCCCGGTCCTTTGGGACCTTTATCCGAGCGCTCGATATCCAACATCACACATATAAATACGTGTATCCACATGAGTAAGTATCTGGGCTCCATACCATAATACCACCCCTTTCCAGAAGGAAATGACATACCCTAAAGGGCGCGACCCTCATAACCTTGCCGCAACATTCCTGTTTCGACCATTTCCGGTTTGTGAGGCCCTGACGAAGTCTCGTCCACAAAGCTACACTTTGTCACAAAGCTACGCTTTGGGTCAACAGATGATCAACCTATGATCACAAAGATAAATGATCAAACAAATGATCATATCACAAATGATCAAACACTGATCATCACACATCAACACTCAGCATGCCACATTACCAAATTGGGAATATATCGCTGATAAATTTCAACTACATAACCTCTGAGCTCGTACGTCTCAGAGAAGGGTGTTAAGCTAAGAGAATAAATTCTCCGCCACCAACAGAAATGTATTTGAAAAAAATCTGCTTTATATCTCAAAGTGTAATGTCAGACATACAATCCATACAAGTCTGTTCCGGGTTCGAACAGAACCGAAGGCACTTCTCACGAAGTCCTTGCAAATCCGGATAATTTCCAATCACGTCCGGACTTCCCGTCACTAAGGGTGATAAAACCTCTATACCGGGGATCAGCCGATGTAGAGTAACTCGACGGTAATCCTTCCGTTTTCAAAAATATCCGGTCTTCAACACCGGTCTTCAAATGCTATCCATATACGACCTATCACATATTCGGAATGGGTTATACGACCCAAAGGTCCTCTCCCGGCTAAACCGAATAGTGAGCGTAATATTTAAAAACATATGGATATGGGATTTCAATTAAGTCACAATTTATTACCCAAAACATTTCTTTTAAATGGTTAAACAAATTACCATTTCAAATCTTTTAAACAAAAAGATTTAATCTTTACGGTTTAAACAGTTTCCACACTTTAATCCTTTAAACAAAAGATTCATTCACAGATTTTCCAAATTAATTTCCATTTCAATTTGATTAACTCGTTAAACCTTTAAATCAAGATTTAACTTATAGCTTTCAAAACAATTCCATTTCAAATGATTTAAACCAATCATTATTCTAAATCTGTTAAAAATAAACAGATTCAATTCATAACTTTCAAAAAGAATTCATTCATAACTTGGAAAACCATTTTCACTTCAATATTGAAATTCCTTTAATTAAACTGGAATTTCATTTCTTATCGGAAAGCTTTTATCTTTTAAAACAACAGTTTTTATTTCGGAAAATCTGATTCATTCATACGAGTGGAAATCCTTGGGTTAAATCCAAATTCTCAAAATTATACTTTTAAATGGTTTAGATTCATACAAACACATTTATATCATCTTTAACCGTAACTTCAAATCATAGGATTCAATTTCAAACTTGAATTCAAATTTAAATCAAATTATTTAAAATTTCAAAACTCAATTAAGTTATTCAAAATAACTTTTATCTTTGAAATTCTATTTCAAAAGCTTTTCACTTCAAACCCAAATTTCCAATTTCAAAATCAATTGAAAATAAAATTTCAATTTCAAAAACATCAAATTTACATTATCTGTGAATTAACCGATTTCCACGTGAAATCCATATTTGTGTGTGTAAAAGTGTAGTCGAGGGATTTCACACAGTAGTGCAACACAATGAATCATCACATATCAAAATACAGAAATGTAGTTGATAAGCGATATAACTATAACGCTTATCGTACAGATCATAGATATATATCACAGATAATAAATTACATCACAGATTAATTTATCACAGACCACAACATAAATCAGGGTATATCACAAATCATCACATATTAGGAAATATCAAACAATTTAACATTCAATGGAATCTAAACATTCACAAGTGAATTTATTAATCAACTGATTAATTTAAATCAGATGTATCAATTTATTAATCCGGGTTAATTATCATAATTTAATTACAAATTATTTGATATAAATCTTACTTTCAAATTTATTAGTTAACCCTTAATTATTAACTAATCAGTTCTTAATTCATGAATTAGTTGATCTTTAATTATTAATTAATAAACCTTAATTATCAATTAATAAACTTGATAACAAATCACTTAATCCTTAATTAATCTCTATACATCAATCATTTCTTATTCATTAATTAATTAATAAAACCAAGTTATTAAGCAATACACTCAATTTCACTAAGTACTTCTTAATTACAAATTAATTAACCTTAAAGTTTCTTAATTAATAAATTTTCAATTTATTAATCTCTAATTATTAGTTCATCAATCATAATCATTAATCAATTAAATTACTTAATTATTCTTAAATTAATCACTTAATTAACCTTTATCTTTAATTAATTAAATCAACCAATAATACTTAATTTCCTAATTAACTTAAGTAATTTCCAAGATAATAAAACTCCTTTTAACTTAAGCTACATTATCTTGTAAATACACTAATTACCATTTACATTTAAAACCCCTTTAAATCTTTAAAATTAACTTAAACAAATTTTAGATTAAATAAA
This sequence comes from Allium fistulosum, assembly GCA_030737815.1. Classification (NCBI taxonomy): domain Eukaryota; kingdom Viridiplantae; phylum Streptophyta; class Magnoliopsida; order Asparagales; family Amaryllidaceae; genus Allium; species Allium fistulosum. The sequence goes on along the minus strand of CM060904.1, from coordinate 1,246,349,213 downwards.
TTCTAAAACTCTTCAACAAATGTTAAGAAACCATTTGATATTCATAAAGTAATGTTTTAAAGAAAGTTTTAACAAAATTTGTTTAAATTTCGAAAATAACATTTTTAAACTTTTTATAAAAACTGGGTTCTTCCTTCACTTCGGGTCATACCCGAATGATACTCGGGACCATCTCTAAGTTTCTCTACTTCTTTCCCTTATCTTCAAAACTTAGTTAAACTACTGTTTTAAAAACTGAAGCTCTAACACCTTCAAATCACTCGAGTTCATACTCGCGTTATACCCCAAAACCCCCGAGACACTCACGAGTCGAACTCCACAAAAACTCGAGCAACAGAACTTCGTCTTCCTCAAAGTCATTGTTCCCAGATGCACAAACCCAATGCGTGCACGTGTACACTGCCGCGACGGCGCTCCGGCCACCATCGCGATCCTCTACAAGTCGACCCCGACCCTCACAAGCCTTGCGACCTCCCAGACCACTCAATCTCGTCATCGATCAAAAACAAACCACCTCGACCAAAACGTTAAATAACCAACTTCTGGAAATCGCCTCGATCACCCAACGCCAACCACCGGAAGACCCCAGACTTCGACTTCACCCTCTCCGACCATCCACGAAGCCATTTCCAAAGCCTCGTGACACTCGATCGCGTGATGGCCTCGTACGAACGAAATTTCACAGCACACTAAAACTAGGTTTACGAAAATGAAAACGTTGCCATCGCCTCCACGTTGACCTGGCCACACTCCTACTATTTTTCCAAGCTTCCCCTATCACTCCTCTACCTCTCGACCAAACTACATCGTCTCCAATCGACGAGATAACCCACGGCAGCTCGGAAAGGCAAAAATGGTCGAGCTAAAACTGCTCCACTCCCTTGCTTAAAAATTCTAAAACTTGTTTTAAAAATCCTAATTTTGTGTGTAGTTTAGATTTATACCTCTGAGTCTTTAAAACAAGAAGTTTGATTTTTAAACTTATTGAAGTTGAGCTGTGTTCTTTGGTTTCCAGAGTCACTTACAAGATAATTCAACTTAAATAAATTTTTAATGCTTGGATTATAGTTAAACAATCAACTATTGTTTACATCTTACCTTCAAACAAATGATAGATTAAGTGGTGATGGTTGTTTTACCCTCCTACTCAATAGGAACAACAACAGATAACAGAGAATTAAGAAGAGAATAGATACACAGAGCTTTGCACAATCATTTAAACCAAAATACACATTGTCACAGAGAAAAGACAAGCTCTAAATTAACTTAAGTCATATCTTTAAATAGGATGTTACTCACAGTTTTATGGAGAAGAAGAACAAAGACTTGTTTTTGAAATCTGTTTTGAACTTGAAAAACTGGAAACATGTTTCCACTTTGATCATTCTGCCAAATCCTTTGCTCACTGTTTTGTATTGATATGCTGGTGGTGGTTGAATGCTTGTTTTAGGTTTTTAAATGGAGTTTTATTTTGGTTTTACTTAGTTCGAAAGGAAAATGAAAAACTGATAAGGGAAAGTAATTTACAGAGTGAAGTATAAAACAGGTTGATATATACAACCAGTTACAGGGTATCATTTACTTTAGACAAAATAGTGTACAAGATGTACAAATTTTCAGAGATAGTTTATAGTTTGGTGGCCGAGATTACATTTTTATGTACTAGAAAAGATATTTGCTTTTATCTCATTTAATGCTATGTCCTTTATGTTTTTATTTTAGGCTTATCTTATTATTTTATACTTGCCTGCATCTTGATTTACAAACACATGCAAACTATATTTCTTCTTTGCTTTTGATTCTTATCTTAGCACATTTTCTTCTTACCAGCCTACATACCTACTTAGACTTAGTTATACTCAAGTCTGCATACCCATACTCGAGCCATTGTTTACATACTTACCCTATGCAAGTTTATTTTCTAACAAGTTACTATATTTTGACTTTGCAGATTTTCATTAGGGCTGGCAAATCATTCCTATGTATTTTATTGCCTTGTTCTATATTTATATATATTTGCTGTTTTTCCTTTGCAAATTCAAAGATGTTTGTATTTCTTTTAAACTTTGTTCTTGCCTTGCCTACTTATTTACAGGCTGCAGCTTTGTCTCGTTTTCTATTTAATTTTAAATCTACATATGCTATTTGTTTCAGCCTACATATTTTCCAACTTTAATTCAAAAATTGAATTAATTATCAATTTAAATATTTATAAAATTCGGGGTCGTTACAGACTTCCCCCCTTAAAAGAATTTCGTCCTCGAAATTACCAAGGAGACAAAAAGATAGATGAAGAATATTTCATCTAATCAAACTGAACATTTATTCTGCATTTGGCTCACCAAATCAGAATATCAAGAATAGATACAAGAACGAATCTGTTTACAACTTCACAAAATACTCGGGTTATCCAAATCTACGAAATATACGATGGCATCGGTTAGTCCGAAGGGATAACTAACCACTCGTAGAACATATCGAGACCCAAAGAATAGATAGATATATGGATACAATTTCAAAATTTTCAGTTCAGAACTAAAGTATACCTATCAACCATAGCAATCAAAGCAACCAATACATCCAAACAAACAATTTTGGCTCAGTTGGAGTTTATGTCCCATTTTTATATATCGAATTTATTCCTGGATCTACCAGAAACTATCGAAGAATTGAGAAAAGATGACGAACAAAGAGATCGATAGATAAAGGATAGACAAAAAGATTGCTTCCTTGTTGTTACAGGATATTGACCATTTATAGTCGTATTCCCCTGTCCCCTATCTCATCCTCTTCTTTCACTCATACTTACTATTAGTGGATAGTAAGAGAATTTACTGAGGCATACGAACAGATATCTTAGGGATATACTCATTCTAGAGTTTACTTCACTCTATCTCTAATGAGTTACTTAACGTGTTATACTCCTGAGCTAAAGTTCAACCTTAGCTTTGATACCAAATGTAACGATTCGGGTTTTGCCTGCTTGAAAATCAACATCCGTACTTCACATTGTACTAGAATGCCGCAGATTCGACCGTTCAAATCCGATTCGCCGGAGCTATAACACAATTAAGTAAATAACACAGCGAAAGAAAAGAATAATACATTGATATACAATATCTGATACAACAGAGTGATACAATGAATATCAATATACATCAGAGATATGATACAAGAAATAGCAGCGGAAAAGAAAATGATAACATCAGCAATGGAACAATATCAATAGAAGTGATAACTCCAAAATGATCTTCAGACAAGAATGAATCCACAACTCCAAGATAAGCAACTTCGATGAATGAACTAGCTCCAGATAATCTACTAAACCTGAATATCTGAAAAGAAACCCAACTCTAGACTGCTCGTGTGGAAAATTATGAGCACCCAGAGTTTAGGAAGGGAACAATAAACTTCGGATCAGTCATGGGACTGGTGTGAGCAACAAAAACAGTTTATCTTTAATAAACAACAAAGGAATTTTAAACATTGAAATCCGCAATGCTTTTGGAAAATGAAACTACCATAAGGCCTCCCGCCACACACACAATGCAAACGCAGAATTGGAGGAGATTTCTCCTTATGATAGTCAAACATGCTTACTACGCAAATCATTGGATATTATTACTAGTGCATAGTGCAGAAAACATTTCAAAAGTATAATATTAATCTTAGCCAGCATACGACCAGTATCGTATGCCTACTATAGCTACCATCTAAACAGTGGTGACCACCGTACGTAAATGGCAGGTTCTACAACTAAAACCGTACAAGTTCCGTATTGGAGAAATTGATTTGCCAACAAATGGTCAGGCTAAGGAACTTCCTTCCGCCGCATGGGATCGCCTCTGGCTGGACGTCCCGAGAGACAAACTGCTCTCTGCCAAACAAGGCCGGGTTACCCCTGTAACAGGTAACTCACGAATATGCCACCCCCCGGTCCTTTGGGACCTTTATCCGATCGCTCGATATCCAACATCACACATATAAATACGTGTATCCACATGAGTAAGTATCTGGGCTCCATACCATAATACCACCCCTTTCCAGAAGGAAATGACATACCCTAAAGGGCGCGACCCTCATAACCTTGCCGCAACATTCCTGTTTCGACCATTTCCGGTTTGTGAGGCCCTGACAAAGTCTCGTCCACAAAGCTACACTTTGTCACAAAGCTACGCTTTGGGTCAACAGATGATCAACCTATGATCACAAAGATAAATGATCAAACAAATGATCATATCACAAATGATCAAACACTGATCATCACACAGCAACACTCAGCATGCCACATTACCAAATTGGGAATATATCGCTAATAAATTTCAACTACATAACCTCTGAGCTCGTACGTCTCAGAGAAGGGTGTTAAGCTAAGAGAATAAATTCTCCGCCACCAACAAAAATGTATTTGAAAAAAATCTGCTTTATATCTCAAAGTGTAATGTCAGACATACAATCCATACAAGTCTGTTCCGGGTTCGAACAGAACCGAAGGCACTTCTCACGAAGCCCTTGCAAATCTGGATAATTTCCAATCACGTCCGGACTTCCCGTCACTAAGGGTGATAAAACCTCTATACCGGGGATCAGCCGATGTAGAGTAACTCGACGGTAATCCTTCCGTTTTCAAAAATATCCGGTCTTCAACACCGGTCTTCAAATGCTATCCATATACGACCTATCACATATTCGGAATGGGTTATACGACCCAAAGGTCCTCTCCCGGCTAAACCGAATAGTGAGCGTAATATTTAAAAACATATGGATATGGGATTTCAATTAAGTCACAATTTATTACCCAAAACATTTCTTTTAAATGGTTAAACAAATTACCATTTCAAATCTTTTAAACAAAAAGATTTAATCTTTACGGTTTAAACAGTTTCCACACTTTAATCCTTTAAACAAAAGATTCATTCACAGATTTTCCAAATTAATTTCCATTTCAATTTGATTAACTCGTTAAACCTTTAAATCAAGATTTAACTTATAGCTTTCAAAACAATTCCATTTCAAATGATTTAAACCAATCATTATTCTAAATCTGTTAAAAATAAACAGATTCAATTCATAACTTTCAAAAAGAATTCATTCATAACTTGGAAAACCATTTTCACTTCAATATTGAAATTCCTTTAATTAAACTGGAATTTCATTTCTTATCGGAAAGCTTTTATCTTTTAAAACAACAGTTTTTATTTCGGAAAATCTGATTCATTCATACGAGTGGAAATCCTTGGGTTAAATCCAAATTCTCAAAATTATACTTTTAAATGGTTTAGATTCATACAAACACATTTATATCATCTTTAACCGTAACTTCAAATCATAGGATTCAATTTCAAACTTGAATTCAAATTTAAATCAAATTATTTAAAATTTCAAAACTCAATTAAGTTATTCAAAATAACTTTTATCTTTGAAATTCTATTTCAAAAGCTTTTCACTTTAAACCCAAATTTCCAATTTCAAAATCAATTGAAAATAAAATTTCAATTTCAAAAACATCAAATTTACATTATCTGTAACTTAACCGATTTCCACGTGAAATCCATATTTGTGTGTGTAAAAGTGTAGTCCAGGGGTTTCAAACAGTAGTGCAACACAATGAATCATCACATATCAAAATACAGAAATGTAGTTGATAAGCGATATAACTATAACGCTTATCGTACAGATCATAGATATATATCACAGATAATAAATTACATCACAGATTAATTTATCACAGACCACAACATAAATCAGGGTATATCACAAATCATCACATATTAGGAAATATCAAACAATTTAACATTCAATGGAATCTAAACATTCACAAGTGAATTTATTAATCAACTGATTAATTTAAATCAGATGTATCAATTTATTAATCCGGGTTAATTATCATAATTTAATTACAAATTATTTGAAATAAATCTTACTTTCAAATTTATTAGTTAACCCTTAATTATTAACTAATCAGTTCTTAATTCATGAATTAGTTGATCTTTAATTATTAATTAATAAACCTTAATTATCAATTAATAAACTTGATAACAAATCACTTAATCCTTAATTAATCTCTATAGATCAATCATTTCTTATTCATTAATTAATTAATAAAACCAAGTTATTAAGTAATACACTAAATTTCACTAAGTACTTCTTAATTACAAATTAATTAACCTTAAATTTTCTTAATTAATAAATTTTCAATTTATTAATCTCTAATTATTAGTTAATCAATCATAATCATTAATCAATTAAATTACTTAATTATTCTTAAATTAATCACTTAATTAACCTTTATCTTTAATTAATTAAATCAACCAATTATACTTAATTTCCTAATTAACTTAAGTAATTTCCAAGATAATAAAACTCCTTTTAACTTAAGCTACATTATCTTGTAAATACACTAATTACCATTTACATTTAAAACCCCTTTAAATCTTTAAAATTAACTTAAACAAATTTTAGATTAAATAAATTCTAAAACTCTTCAACAAATGTTAAGAAACCATTTGATATTCATAAAGTAATGTTTTAAAGGAAGTTTTAACAAAATTTGTTTAAATTTCGAAAATAACATTTTTAAACTTTTTATAAAAACTGGGTTCTTCCTTCACTTCGGGTCATACCCGAATGATACTCGGGACCATCTCTGAGTTTCTCTACTTCTTTCCCTTATCTTCAAAACTTAGTTAAACTACTGTTTTAAAAACTGAAGCTCTAACACCTTCAAATCACTCGAGTTCGTACTCGCGTTATACCCCAAAACCCCCGAGACACTCACGAGTCGAACTCCACAAAAACTCGAGCAACAGAACTTCGTCTTCCTCAAAGTCATTGTTCCCAGATGCACAAACCCAATGCGTGCACGTGTACACTACCGTGACGGCGCTCCGGCCACCATCGCGATCCTCTGCAAGTCGACCCCGACCCTCACAAGCCTTGCGACCTCCCAGACCACTCAATCTCGTCATCGATCAAAAACAAACCACCTCGACCAAAACGTTAAATAACCAACGTCTAGAAATCGCCTCGATCACCCAACGCCAACCACCGGAAGACCCCAGACTTCGACTTCACCCTCTCCGACCATCCACGAAGCCATTTCCAAAGCCTCGTGACACTCGATCGCGTGATGGCCTCGTACGAACGAAATTTCACAGCACACTAAAACTAGGTTTACGAAAATGAAAACGTTGCCATCGCCTCCACGTTGACCTGGCCACACTCCTACTATTTTTCCAAGCTTCCCCTATCACTCCTCTACCTCTTGACCAAACTACGTCGTCTCCAGTCGACGAGATAACCCACGGCAGCTCGGAAAGGCGAAAATGGTCGAGCTAAAACTGCTCTTCACTCCCTTGCTTAAAAATTCTAAAACTTGTTTTAAAAATCCTAATTTTGTGTGTAGTTTAGATTTATACCCCTGAATCTTTAAAACAAGAAGTTTGATTTTTAAACTTATTGAAATTGAGCTGTGTTCTTTGGTTTCCAGAGTCACTTACAAGATAATTCAACTTAAATAAATTTTTAATGCTTGGATTATAGTTAAACAATCAACTATTGTTTACATCTTACCTTCAAACAAATGATAGATTAAGTGGTGATGGTTGTTTTACCCTCCTACTCAAAAGGAACAACAACAAATAACAGAGAATTAAGAAGAGAATAGATACCCAGAGCTTTGCACAATCATTTATACCAAAATACACATTGTCACAGAGAAAAGACAAGCTCTAAATTAACTTAAGTCATATCTTTAAATAGGATGTTACTCACAGTTTTATGGAGAAGAAGAACAAAGACTTGTTTTTGAAATCTGTTTTGAACTTGAAAAACTGGAAACATGTTTCCACTTTGATCATTCTGCCAAATCCTTTGCTCACTGTTTTGTATTGATATGCTGGTGGTGGTTGAATGCTTGTTTTAGGTTTTTAAATGGAGTTTTATTTTGGTTTTACTTAGTTCGAAAGGAAAATGAAAAACTGATAAGGGAAAGTAATTTACAGAGTGAAGTATAAAACAGGTTGATATATACAACCAGTTACAGGGTATCATTTACTTTAGACAAAATAGTGTACAAGATGTACAAATTTTCAGAGATAGTTTATAGTTTGGTGGCCGAGATTACATTTTTATGTACTAGAAAAGATATTTGCTTTTATCTCATTTAATGCTATGTCCTTTATGTTTTTATTTTAGGCTTATCTTATTATTTTATACTTGCCTGCATCTTGATTTACAAACACATGCAAACTATATTTCTACTTTGCTTTTGATTCTTATCTTAGCACATTTTCTTCTTACCAGCCTACATACCTACTTAGACTTAGTTATACTCAAGTCTGCATACCCATACTCGAGCCATTGTTTACATACTTACCCTATGCAAGTTTATTTTCTAACAAGTTACTATATTTTGACTTTGCAGATTTTCATTAGGGCTGGCAAATCATTCCTATGTATTTTATTGCCTTGTTCTATATTTATATATATTTCCTGTTTTTCCTTTGCAAATTCAAAGATGTTTGTATTTCTTTTAAACTTTGTTCTTGCCTTGCCTACTTATTTACAGACTGCAGCTTTGTCTCGTTTTCTATTTAATTTTAAATCTACATATGCTATTTGTTTCAGCCTACATATTTTCCAACTTTAATTCAAAAATTGAATTAATTATAAATTTAAATATTTATAAAATTCGGGGTCGTTACAAAGATCCACGCGGCATAAGAATCAATGACCTCCAGAGCTTTGCGACTTAAGAACTTTGCGGTATCCCAACTCAACGACTTAAGGAAATCAATGGCATTCAGAGCTTTGCGACCTAAGAATGAACGGCATCCTTTCGTTTGCGACCTAACATAAGCGGCTTCAGAAATTCTTCGCGACCTAAGGCCTCGCGACCTAAGTCTCCGCGACCCAAGACTTTGCGACCTAACTTAGCTCGTTTCGTTTTCTTACGACCTATCATAGGTCGTGATTTGTTAGGTCGTAGCACCTTCTCAGCTCGTTCCTGCGACCTATCTCCTTGTTTTAACTCGGCATCCCCCAACCCGTTAGGTCGTAGTTCTTTCCCCGGTGATATGTTAAGTCGTTCCCACGACCTATACCTTAACTCGTTAACTCGTATGCGACCTAAAAACAAGTTAGGTCGTTCTAGTATCTCGTTAGGTCGTTGACAACCCAGAACCTTCTCCTTAGGTCGTAAACTCGAGTTAACTCCTTCCCCTGGTCTCCAGTTAAGTCGTAGCTCCTGCTCACATGCTTCCTTAGGTCGAAGACGACCTATAGGTACTTCTTTAAGTCGTGTGCGACTTAGTCCCTTAAGTCGCTTAAGTCGTGTACGACTTAGACCCTCATCCTGAGCTGCATCATCCTCCCCAGGTTGAGAAAAATTCGACCTCGAATTTGCACTTTCAGCATTCACCACAACAAACTCATCCCCATGATATGGTTTGAGATGCTTAACATTGAATACGTCAGACGTATACACATCATTTGGCAGCTTCAATTTATAAGCATTTTCATTGATTCGTTTCACAATTTCCACTGGACCAATTTTCCTGGCTTTCAATTTGTTATAAGCGCCTACTAGAAAACGATCTCTTGTTAACACTGCATAAACCATATCTCCTTCATTAAACTCAACATTTCGTCGTTTCAAATCTGCAGACTGTTTATACTTCTCATTTGCTTTCTCTAATCGTTCCTGAACGATTTTATGACATTCCGCCAATCCCTCAACAAAATCAGCAGCTTTCTTAACTATCTTCTTTGATTGTGGCACTACAGTTAGATCCAACGGTCCTTTCGGTAAGCTCGAATAGACAATCTGGAATGGACTGAACCTAGTACTTCGATTCACAGCACGATTATGAGCAAACTCTGCCTGGCATAACTTCACATCCCAACTCTTCAGATTATCTTGAACGAGACACCTCAATAAGTTCCCCAATGATCTGTTAACCACCTCTGTTTGTCCATCATTTTGCGGATGATAGGCACTACTAAACTTCAACTTCGTTCCGACCATTTTCCACAAACTCAACCAAAAATGACTCAGAAATCGAGTATCTCTATCCGACACAATAGATTCTGGCAATCCATGAAGTCGATAGATCTCCTTGAAAAACAACTGAGCAACATGAACAACATATGCCGTCTTCTTACAAGCAATAAAATGTACCATTTTCGAAAATCTGTCAACCACCACATAAATGGAATCGTTTCCTCGTTGTGTTCTTGGCAATCCCAACACAAAGTCCATACTGATATCCACCCATGGTTTTACAGGCACGGGTAACGGCATATATAAACCAGCATTAGAAGCAGTTCCTTTCGAAACCTGACAAATATGACAACGCTCCACAAACCTCTCTACTTCTTTCCTCATCGATGGCCAAAAGTAGGACTGTAAAATCAACTGTAAAGTACGATCTCTCCCCATATGTCCCTCTTCGTGTAACTCCTTGATAATCTTCATTCTTAGACTACCCTCCGGTATGCACAATCGATTTCCTTTAAAAAGAAAACCATTAACCATCATAAACTCACCAGTCTTCTCTTCATTGTCCCTTTCAACAAATTTCTTAAAATAAGAGTCTCCTGCAATCTGCTTCGGCAATAATTCAAAACCTGTCACTTCAACTTTCATTGTCGTCAACAAATGACTCCTCCTGCTCAAAGCATCAGCCACACGATTTGTTATCCCTGACTTATGTTTAACAACGAAAGTAAACTGTTGTAGATATGCAATCCACGATGCATGTCTCGCTGAAATCTTGTCTTGTCCTTGTAAATGCTTCAATGCTTCATGATCAGTATACAGAACAAACTCTTTCTGAAATAGATATGTCTCCAGTGTTTAATAGATTGTACAACATCATAGAATTCCACATCGTATGTACTGTATCTCATCTTCGCTCCTGACAACTTCTCACTGAAATATGCAATTGGACGTCCCTTCTGACTCAATACTCCTCCAATCCCAACTTTGGATGCATCAGTATGTAGTTCAAACACTAACTGAAAATCAGGTAATACTAGAATTGGTGCAGATGTCAGCAATTCCTTGATCTTCCCAAAAGCATTCCCTGCTTCCTCTGACCATGCGAATTGTTTATCCTTCATACAATCAGTCACAGGCGCCATCACACTACTAAAGTGTGGAATGAACCTTCGATAGAATGGAGCCAACCCATGAAAACTACGCACTTCCGTTATAGTCTTGGGCTGCGGCCAATCTCTGATAGCTTCGATTTTACTTTGGTCCACCTGTATACCCTTCTCTGAAACAACGTACCCCAAAAATAACACACTATCCGTCATGAACACGCATTTCTTCGTTGCTGCATAAAACTGTTCTTGTCGCAATACCATCAGCACTTCTCTAAGATGATTCAAATGTTCCTCTGGACTCCCACTGTAAATCAGAATATCATCGAAATACACCACCACAAATTTCCCAATGAACGATCAAAAAATCTGATTCATCACCCTCATAAAAGTACTCGGTGCATTGGATAAACCAAATGGCATGACCAACCATTCGTATAGACCCTCCCTGGTATTAAAAGCAGTCTTCCACTCATCTCCTGGTCTGATACGAATTTGATGATATCCGCTCTTCAAATCAATCTTAGAAAAGATAGTAGCTCCGCTTATTTGGTCTAACAAGTCATCCAACCTCGGCATTGGAAATCTATATCTCACAGTAATCTTATTCAATGCTCGACTGTCAGTGCACATCCTCCACGTTCCATCCTTTTTGGGTACCAATAAAGCTGGTACAGCACAAGGACTTAAACTCTCCTACACACGCCCTGTTCAAGCAATTCCTCTACCTGCCTCCGCAACTCTTCAAGTTCCTTCGGACTCATTCGATAATGTGGTCTGTGTGGCAACACAGCACCTGGAACAAGATCTATCTGATGTTGGATATCTCTCAACGGTGGTAACTCCGTTGGTAACTCCTCTGGAAATACATCGTCAAATTCTTTCAGTACTGGTTTTACTTCTTCTGGGATTTCAACCACTTCCTGACTCTCCCGTCCGATCAATAAGAACACTTCAGGCTCCTCCTCTACTTCCTTCACAAACTCTTTCAAAGATAATAAAGTTTTGAGCTCTTCAATCTCCTCCAACTTGTTTTCCTCCTGTTGTCTCTTCTTTGGAACTAGAGTAATCTTTGTGCTTTCAAACATGAAACTGTAACTGTTGGTACGCCCATCATGTTGCACCGCTCTATCATACTGCCACGGTCTCCCCAACAACAAATGACAAACGTCCATGTCCAAAACATCGCACCAGATTTCGTCTTTATATTTCTTCCCAATGGAAAACTTCACACGAGCCCTTCGTCCAACCTTCACCTCCCCGCCTTTCCTCAACCAAGCTAGCTTGTATGGTTTTGGATGTTTTTCAGTCTTCAATGCCAAATTCTTCACAGCTTTCGATGAAATTATATTATCACAGCTTCCAACATCAATAACAAATTTGCAAACTTTTCCCAGAATAGTACATGTTGACTGAAAAATATTGCTTCTTAACCAACTACAATCCTCCTCTTGCTTTGGTGTTAAACATGACCTCTTCATCATTAGATTATAACCTTCGTCTCCCGAAACTTCTTCTTCCTCCTCATCAGGTGGTGAATTGGAACATTCAGCTTCTTCATCCTCATCCTCAACCTCCGCTATCATAGCTCTCTTCTTCGGCTTTGGATATTCATTACTTTTGTGGCCCAACTCTTGGCAATTGTAACACTTGAAACCATTATTGACCTTCGCCTTCCCAACCTCGTTCACAACTGGTTTACTGATAGGTTTAGACACATTAGAACTTCCACTAACACCCTTCATTTGATTGTTGGAACTGGTAAACAGACCACCTCCTCGTCTACCCTGCTTCTCCCAAGCCAACGCTTTCTGATGTGCTTCCGCTACAGATCTAGGATCAAACATGTTAACCATATCCTGAATCTGCATTCTCAATCCTCCAATGAACCTAGATGTCAGCTGCTCTTCCGTTTCCATAATATCATTCCTCGCAATAAGTTGATAGAATTCATCAGCATAGTCATTCACAGATTTCGTCCCTTGTCTCAAATTCTGCAAACGTTGATACATCAAAGATTGATAATTGTACGGTAAGAACGTTGCTTTCATCAGTTTCTTCATCTTCTCCCAAGATTCAACTTTTGACTTCCCCATTCGTTCACGTGTAAGCTTGGTTTGCTGCCACCACGCCAAAGCTCTACCACTCAGCCTCGTAGCAACCAACTTCACTCTACGCTGTTCTAGAACTTCTTTGAAGTCAAAAATCTCCTCGACATTAGCCACCCAATCTAGAAACTCCTCTGCTTGCATACCACCTTTGAATTCAGGAATTTCAGTCTTCATCCCCGACTCCCATTTGTGATCATACTCAGCGTAATTTCTTCCTTGCCCTCGAACACTACCACCATCATACTCCTCTTCAAAATCAGATGTATATCGTTGTCTATCTCGTCCACCCACATCTCTACTACCTTCACGCCTACCACCATCATTCCTTCTATCTACATTCCTCCGTTCACGATCATTCACGTTCCTCCCACGTCCTTGATCATTTTCAACACTTCTGTCTCGATTGGAATGTGGCGAGACTCTACTACCCCCATGATTAGATTCAGGTGAAACCCTTCTCCGATTTTGATTCATCTCCGTCATAAGCTTCTCTAACCGGCCAATTCCTTCGTTAAGCTTTTCACTAAAGTTTTCATTGATTCTTTGCTCCATCTCATCAGCTTCTTCTCTTCGATACAAAGCTTCTACGTTTTGGTGGCGATTAGCTCTTCTTGGCGGCATACTTGAAATCTTTACAAACACTTCAGCACTTCAAAATTCAAACACAATTCGGACTTTGATCCAAAATGAAACGGATCGAAAACTTCCACTTTGTAGCAAATCGCGATGAACACGATGGACAAAGTTTCGGCCTCCAATTCAAATCCGATCAAACAATCTTCGAACAAGCCTTCTTACTCTCGGCCGTGATCAACAAATTTGAATCTTCACTTCAAGCTCGGCAAATCTATTCAACTTCTAAATGAATAGGCTCGAAGTCTCGATCTAGCTATGATTGGCTAGAACAAGCTCCGATACCAAACTGACGCAGCGGATATTACAAAAACAATGTAGATCGGTGAATGTAGTAATCGGTGGATTGGAAGATACTGAAATGCCCGAATTCGTTGATCCGAAGATACCGAACTCTAGCTATCTCGAACTCGTTGATCGCGCACGATACCGGGTTCAAAGATATTCAATTCTTCAAGCGTTGATCAAGCGCACTTGATTCCGCGAATCGGCTTCTGCAATCGTTGAATCGAGCGCACTCGATTATCCGAAAGAGGAGATAGGATATTACACTCAACTACCAATTTGAATGAAAGCACAAAGCAATCAAAAGAGAATTTTATTCAAAAATCAACAACCTTTTACAAATGACCATACATGCCTATTTATAGGCTACAACTCAACACAACAGAAAAATTCAAAATTTTTACAAGTACTTATGCCGTGAGCGACCTACGACCTAAAATGGTTCGACCTAAGAATATACGCGACTTAGCATAGGTCGGCAGCGACCTAACAACAAAAAGTTACAACACACTGACTTGACGACTTAACAATCAACGGCAGAGATCCACGCGGCGTAAGAATCAATGACCTCCAGAGCTTTGCGACTTAAGAACTTTGCGGTATCCCAACTCAACGACTTAAGGAAATCAATGGCATTTAGAGCTTTGCGACCTAAGAATGAACGTCATCCTTTCGTTTGCGACCTAACAGAAGCGGCTTCAGAAATTCTTCGCGACCTAAGGCCTCGCGACCTAAGTCTCCGTGACCCAAGACTTTGCGACCTAACTTAGCTCGTTTCGTTTTCTTGCGACCTATCATAGGTCGTGATTTGTTAGGTCGTAGCACCTTCTCAGCTCGTTCCAGCGACCTATCTCCTTGTTTTAACTCGGCATCCCCCAACCCGTTAGGTCGTAGTTCTTTCCCCGGTGATATGTTAAGTCGTTCCCACGACCTATACCTTAACTCGTTAACTCGTATGCAACCTAAAAACAAGTTAGGTCGTTCCAGTATCTCGTTAGGTCGTAGACAACCCAGAACCTTCTCCTTAGGTCGTAAACTCGAGTTAACTCCTTCCCCTGGTCTCCAGTTAAGTCGTAGCTCCTGCTCACATGCTTCCTTAGGTCGAAGACGACCTATAGGTACTTCTTTAAGTCGTGTGCGACTTAGTCCCTTAAGTCGTGTACGACTTAGACCCTCATCCTGAGTTGCATCAGATATTATCACAGAATCAAATACAGATGCAAATATAAATTAAAAGCAATAAAGGAAAGAACACACTGGATTTTATACTGGTTCGGAGTTACCCTATATCCAGTCCTGCAACACAAGTACAGATTTCCTTTCAAAATCAATTCTTACAATTACACCCTCGATTTCAAGGCCACGAGGTACACCACTCCAGATTCACAATCCTCTGGGTAGAGATACTTGATTTTACGGGCAACAAGTTCACCCAATTGATTTCCTAGGCTACAATCACACCTTCTCTCACTTGATTGATTTTCCAGGCTACAATCACACCTTTTCTCGCTAGAGTAATTACAAAGAAGCCTATAACTCTAAATAGCACTGGGATCTTGTTGAGATAGTGATAGTGAATCAAACCAGAGATGATCTAGTTAGATTCAATGGTGATTTCGGCAGAGTAATGGTAAAAATGTATATAAAGAAATGTGGAAGAAGAAGAGAAGTGAAATCAGAAAAATATGAATATAAATTCGTTTAAAACATCCCTTATTTATAGTAGAACAACAGCCATATCCATTCGTAAAAGGTTATGACGAATAGACACTTCTTTTGAAATTCAAAATTTTGAAGTTAACACCATGTCGACAAGGGTCCCTAGGGGTTGTCGACATGCCTAAGGAATTTTTGATAATTTGTTTTTC
Source organism: Allium fistulosum (assembly GCA_030737815.1). NCBI lineage: Eukaryota > Viridiplantae > Streptophyta > Magnoliopsida > Asparagales > Amaryllidaceae > Allium > Allium fistulosum. The sequence goes on along the minus strand of CM060904.1, from coordinate 1,246,333,207 downwards.
TTTGAAAATAACTTTTATCTTGTATTAACACTATTTTAAACTTTATAAATATACTTTACTATAGTTAAAATACATAAATAAGTATAGAGAATAATATTTTGATATATATAAAATTTTACTATAATTTCATATTTAAATCTTAAATATAAATATTAAAAGTTAAGTACATTATAATTAAAGATAGTTTAAAACCAAGTATAATTTTGATATTGAAAATAAAGATTATTTTGAGACTAAAAGTATTTAAAACCAGGATAGATGTTTTTGATTTAAAAAGGAAGATTTTGAAATCATTTTGAAAACAAGATATAATTTTGTAAAACATTTGAATAAAAGTTAGTGGATACAATACGATGTTCCACTAGATTTTTCGTAGGTTCCATCCTACTTAGGGTTCCATCCCTTTAACAGGCTCGAAGTGGATTCCATTCCACGAATAAAATGGATTTTAAGATGATAGTGCTTTTCTAGGAGTTTTAACAAAATTCCTAACTATTACTTATCTTGAAATCTTAAACTCTTGATAATCTTGATACTCATGAGTCTTGAATCTTGATATCTTCGATCTTGAGTTCATCGGTTCTTGAATCTCTATACAATACAGTCTTCATTCTTTGTACTTGCATGTTTATATTCTGCATATACATATATATCTAAACCATAACGTTAGTATTTATATTTTATAACAAGTCCTAAGGTTGTTGTCATCAAAACCAATTTCTCAAGGACTAACACACACAATATACTTTTTTTAAATGCAAACACACAAAAATTAAAACACACAAAAATCAAACAAAAATAATTCGAAGAATAGAAAATCAAAACCAACTCCCCCGCAACGGCGCTAAAAACTTGTTTAACGATGAATTTTCTATCGGTTTAGAAAATCGCCGATAAATTTCAAATTAAAATAAATACAAGCGCACAGCGTGCAAAAGTTAGTACGTGGCGAGTACGGGTCGATCTGCAGGGAATTGTTAGATTTTAAAAATCAATTCAATCAAATTATACTAAATGGAGAGGAAATTGTTAACTACAAACAAAATGAAGCTAAAACTAGAATTAAAATGAGACTAAAAACTATGAGATTAGAGAACAATTTAGAGTCAAATCCACTCTCATATTTTTGTAAATCAACAAAAAAATAATTTATGATCTCTAGTTTTGATATTAAGTGAAATAATTGTTGCATTTATCATAAGTATGGTTTATTTACGTTATTAATTAACATAACTTAAACCATCAGACTATAATACAACAAATAAACCACTTATAAATTCTCATGAAAATGAAGCTAAAGCAAAAGCTATTTTAAGTATGATCTATTTACTATTGTAATTAGTAATATAGATCATCAATTTTTTTTTAATTTCATTTAAAAATAAAAGACCAATTAGCAAATGATGATGTAAATTGTGTTTATGTTGAATAAGAATAACTCATTTTCAAAAGCAACATAAGCTATCAAATCCACTTGTATAAACTTACATCAAAATCACTTTCATAAAGCACAAATAAAAGAGATCATAAATCATAGAAATATTGAAATTACATAAAGTAATAGAGCTTCATTACCCCTAAAACAAAGGGGTTTAGCTACTCATTTGTGTTATCAAATCAACACTTGTAAATTTCAACATTAAAAAGTAAAGAAATAGAAACTAAGCAAAGGATGAAAAAGAGATTAACTACTAATTATTTGCATAAAATTAAAGCTATACTACTTGTATGAATGTAAATCTAATCTACTAACAAAGAAAAGTAAAGAGCATAGAAATAAGCATAAGAATAAAAGTAAAGAGAAGCATGTAGAAAAGAGAAGGCTTAGGAAGCCATTTTTATTTCATGAAACATTGTGTTTACAGCTTGCTAATTTCCTAAGTAAAATGAAGAGTGTAGAAGATATTTACATGTACATAAGAGTGCCATTTATACATACATAAAACCCTAATTCAATTTTTAGGATGCTTCCCAAAATGACCTTTAGGGAGTGTGGCCACCAAGTAACCATTAGCCACTAATTAATCCATCATTAAATGTGCATGAAGCTTTAACCTCCACTTAGTTGTCCATTAGCTTCTAATTGTAGATTTAGGCAAGTGGGTGGGGTCCTCCATGATCATGAGCTTGAATTATTTCCTTTTCATTCCTTTGTATTCCCTTGTGTATGCATATATATTCATGAAACCCTCTTCCATATGCATCAAAATTCCTCTAAAAATTATGAAAAATGTCTAAGTAAAAAGTCCATAATTATAACATGCACAAAAATGTCTATTTTGCCCCTGTATGAAGTTGAATATACGATGATTTGAAAATAATTGAATTTTGGTTTAAACATGTTAAAATGTCCAAATATGACTTTTATTTAAATAAAAATAGATAAAATATGGATGTAAAAATGTGCACATTTACGTGCACATCAGCCGCCTATTTATAGCCAATAAACCATGGTGCCATTGGTGGAAGGTCTACTCTTTGGATTGATGACTTGGCTTGCTACATATGGTATAAATTTGATCGCTTGTCATCATCTGTTTGAGTGCATTTTAATGCAGATTGCTGACGTGATACTTATATATATATATATATGTGTGTGTGTGTGTGTGTGTGTGTATGTCTTCTTTGTTTCCTTTCATTTATCTTGACCATTGATCTCAGTCTGGGATAACTAAGCTGCTAATTGTTGATTCTTGTTGAAATGCCTTTGGATTCGGTAGTTGATGCTCTTCGCTAAGCTTGTTGTCTTAGTTGGACAATGGTCTGGATTCTTCATTGACATTTTTACTCTTACTTTTGGATCATATGCTCTTGGTTACTGAGTCTGGTGTTTAAGTTCTCGTTGGAAACTAAATGATGGGTTTCAGAACTACAAGCCAAAGAACTTTCTTCTCAAATGGTTGAAATTTGCACTTTATGGAAATTATAGTGTAATAGATATCTTGTTTTAGCAAGATATGCTTTGGATCGAATCAAACAATAAATTACATACTATTGGTTTCTAGCTTTGTTCCTAATAGGTGCTACCCTTCCTTCAAACCACTCTTAGAAAGCATTAAGTCTTTTACTGATTGCTATGTCACATCGGATGGTTTTGAACTTGCAACTCCTAAGGTGTATAAGAATAGGAACGTGCTCTTCGAGTTTGCTATTCTAATTTTGGAAAATTTTCAACCATCTCTTTCTTTGGATTATTTAGGTCGGACCTTATTCTCTTGAAGCTCTAGTTGTCTACTATCGTGCTTGTGTGCACATGTACACACACATATATGTAGATTTATCATCAATTTCCTCTTTTTTTATGAAATTTAATGGATCAGTACCGATCCATGCGCCATGGATCGATATCGATCTGTGGTGCCTTAAACATAGGCGATTTATATGCATAAGTTTATGGGTCGGCTATTATTTATATATCGAACCCTCACTTCTCTATTTTTACTTGCTTTCATTTCTTTCTGCCTAAAGTCTTTCCTTTTTGAGCTTTCCATTGTCGAATCTTAAATCACCGACCTGACTTCAATTTTTGCACCGCTGTGCCAGCCTTCGACTTCGAGCCGTCACCCCTCTTCGTGGTCGATGCAATTAGAGCCACCAATTTGCGGCCTTAACTAACAAGCACCGAAGAAAATTCGAATGATTTGGACCTTTGACTCAAGCTCCTTTGAACCCATATACATCATTCGCTTTGGGTAGGTAGTAGTTTCAATCGGCAAAGCTCACTGCAAATTTGCACTTCGATTGTGCATGGCCAAGGTAAAAACACCACTTTTATCCCACTATGGATTGGTGCTGATTCTGTACTTGGAGTTTTGCATTGAAAATTTGAGTGCTATAGGATGCTTTGTGTAAGATTTGAGTTTTACTTGAAGCATGGCTGGTTTTTTCTTAGGCATGACTTGAGTTTGAGTTTTCTTGAGTATGACTCGAGTAAGCTTTGAGCCCTGCTTGTGATGAACTATAGTTTTTCCTGGTTAAGCAAAAAATTTAGAGTAAAATTTTCAAGCATGTCCACAAATTGTCAAATGGAACTCCACAATTAACTATAGTCGAGCCACGGTCGATGATCCTTGATTCGTTGGGGCGGTTTCTAATAACGGTCACTTCGAATATAAATAGACACTTTGAATAAGCTACTTGCCAACCTTTCAATTGAATGATCGACTAGAATTACATGATTCTAGATGCACACTGCACGATTTTAACTGCACACTATTACCCACCATCGATGTAGGAATTCGATTGATCAACACACATTGGTACCTATCGGGTCTGGTACATTGACTATACAGGGCACTTTTTCAAGCATGATTATTATGGCTTTTATTATGCTAGACACCTCTTATGTGATGTTTTAATAGTTATGGATCATAAATGCTCCTCGCATCTCTCCGCTATGGCTGCATGTCCTTCAACATTGCGATATGCCTAGTTTAATACTGAATCCAGCTCGACGATTGTGCCTAAAATACAGTCCACTTCTGCTCCTTCCCGATCTCATTAAGTCGATCTTCAAGCATGGCATGCTTTAAATATAGCTCCTTTTGTTTTTGCTGAAGAGCCCGTTGCAAGGGTTTCCCTCGATATCGATAGAGCGATGGAATTATTCTAAACGACCCTCAGGATTCTCCAGCTTTGAAGGTTGATGAAGCATTTCTTAGGAGGATATGCGAGAATCATGATATTCCATTTGAAGATTTGTTAGTTCCTATATGCTATCACCTGGCACATCTTCCCCCAATGTTATTTACATCTTGGAATCGATACATGTGCATGACCGGTTGCATTCCACCATTTAACCACTCCATTCTCATAATTCTGCAATTTATGAAGCTAGCTTCGGCCAACTACATCCAAACAACTATGCTTTTCTTAGCAGCATGTATATAGTTTTCGTTCGCTATCTGAATCATGAGCCCAATGCTTAGGAGATCCATTAACTGTGCAGTTTCAAGCGTCGAGAAGGATCTCCATTGCTTAACTTCTTGGAACCTTTTAGGGGTTGCCGGATAGTGCTGGTTCTTTGGAATATGTAAAGTTACTTCAAAGAAAAATTCTTTTTTGTACACTTTCCTCTTAGCTCTGCATAAAGGTGGTTGTTTGATGTAATTTTGCTTTCATATTATCTTTTATCTGATGCGAATGTCATTTCTTAAGATATTCACATTGTCATTTCTTATGATTGTACATAATTCAAGAAGGCCAAGCGGCACAGCCATAGCCACTACCACTGCGGATATCCATCAAGTCCCGTTCGAAGAAAGAGAAATGAGAACACTTCTTACAGAAGAGAACCTGTGTGACGCCCCACCTCTATGCTCACAATAACAAAGAGTATTAAAAGAAATATTGTCTGTTATTGGGAAGAATAAGGCTGGATAGGAGCGGCCATCCGTAGTTGGCCTTACACTAGTATTGGTTACCTCGATAGGAGTGGAATATATTTTTCATTTTTCATCTCTTATTTATTCACTCCCATCGACATACCTAATTCCAGTATAAAACGAACTACGATGGTTCATAATAGTTTAGGACAATATATATAATACTAACACAGATACAAAAAGATGATAATAGTTTAGGACAATATATATAATACTAACACAGATACAAAAAGATGCAGAACACAGACAACAAAAGTCTCATATATATAAATAACTGATGTCAGTTACAATACATTTAACACAATACATATGATACAACTACAACTGTCGACTCTGGAAGTTATATATACAAATACATTATCAACTAATGTACATGAATACATATCAACCTAATCAGTACACTGACTACTACAAAAAGAAGCAGACCACTTCAAAAGATATGAAAAGTCTTCGTAGCTCAAACAGCAACCCAAAGCAAGATATCTACAACCTGAAATAACTCGGGTCTGACCCGAGTATTAAATTCAAAAGAAAATAATACATGGGTCAGTCTAATTCAAACTCAGTTATTAATGCACAGAAGCAATAATAATCAACTATCAAATAGACGACATTCACATAAATCTCGTATATCCAACTTCTCGATAAGAGAATCGGATAACGACAGATATAACACTAAACAGTGTTAAACAACATATCAGCAAATCCAAATCATCAATAAAGATAGATAAAAAGATTATCAATGAAGATAATTTTAGAAAACAACAGAATTGCTTAAACAACAATTAACAACCAAATCCAATTATTAAATAAATAATTAGAGAATCTCAAAGTGGTTAAATCAAACCCAACTCTGTGTGGCTGCAGTACACGCACGCGTGCACTGCCTCGCCACTACAGTACGTGAAATCATCACAACAGTGAATACTAACAGCAATCAAAACCGCAGAGGTCAAAGTGAAACCCAAGCCAACAAAACAGCGTAAACAACAAAAATCTAATTATCAAAATGATAATTAGAAAACACATAATCTAACTTATCTAAAAGATAATTAGATATCAACAAAATCATCTGATTAAACCAAATCAAAATACAACTTCAAAATATTGAATTGAATCAACGAAACAATTCAAACAATCGAAATATCAATTAAATCTGTCACTTTTGCTAGGGCTGCAGTACATGCACGCGTGTACTGCCTCGCCACTATAATAATGCTAGTGAAACACAAACCAAAAGAGTGGCATAAACAAAGATATAACATGTATGCACTGTAAAACTTACCAGTGCAAGCTCCAAAAGTATACATATGAAGATTACACTGCAACAGGTCGGGAAACAAGCATATGCAACAACAACCATTGTTGTACACATGAATGCAACTAGAAATAATCAGACTTCAAGCTAAGCAATGGATTAGTACAATGGTGACTTCAACATAACAGTGACAGCTATGCAAAGTGAAACTGGATCAGTAAGCAAAACCAAAGTCGTGAATCAATGTTACAACATCAATGACCAGACTTATACATGAATCTGCACTGAAACAAAGAATGGCCAGAACTAAACTACGAGCTACAGATATCAGTTTTGAACAAAGATAATTCCATTGCAAATTCCATTGCAAATTCGACTATACATGTATACACACATATAACTGTATGTAGGAACATATATGAAGTCACACAAAATAAATAAGCAATGAATTGCAAAATCCAAACAGAGGCGAGTTCAAACCACAGTTTAAAGCAATACCAAAGTCGTAGTCGAAATGAGTTCGAAAATCATGGGACTGCAGTTCCAAATCAAGATGGTATTGAAATCAAATTATTTTCGCAAAAATCAAGTTTGCAAGCCAAGTCCAAAAACAACAGCTACAACTCAAATGCGAGCTCAATGAATCAAGTGAACACTTGTATACATGAAGATAATATGATCAAGGGTCTCAGATCAACAGAGACTGGAGTACTACCAGAGCACAATCTAATACAGTGATCAAGAGCAAGTGAAACTAACAAATCCAATTGAAACAGGACTAGCAAAGACCAGAGCACAAGCAAAGTGCCAACTGATCTGAGAAATAGCATATTCGAACAAAACAAAAATCCAACATCATGTTTCAAGAATGACCTAGTCAAATAGAAGTTTTATCAAAATCGAACTCAAATTATTTTCTCAAAGTCAAGCTTTCAAACCAAACAAGTGCAAACTACATGAACAAGAACAAGACCAAATCAGTACCACATGCACATGACAAAGACAGAGCTCGAAGTCAAGGCATAAGCAAACAAGCAACCATCAAGATTCAAAATCAGTAATACAATGAAGCCCTATAATCAAGTTCAATTCCAAAAAGGAAAAAGCAGCAGTATGCAAGTGTAAAACAAGTGAATTTAACACAAAGACCTCAAGTATAAACTGAACAGAGCTAATGCACTGCAACATGTACGTAATGACGACCAGGTAACAACAGTGAATCAAGAAAGACTCGAGTGCCACCAAAACTCAAAACCAAGCAGTGAACATGAAAATCAAAACCAGTGTATAGTTCGAACATATACTCAATGCAGCTATAGCCAAGACTTATATAATTCAAGTCAAGGATCAAGGCAAGCACTTGAACTGATGAAGGACGCAAGTAACTTCAAGAAACACAAAGCTCAAAATTTCACTTTATCAGGTAATTACAACTTGCAGTGACTAACAGTGAATAGCCACAGTTAAAGGATAACTACTCCATAGAGATATGGATACTAATAACACACAAATACATACCTAAATGCTCAGATTAACATGCAAGCACTAAAGTATTGTCTCGAAATCACCCGTAGAAAAAGCAGTGAAAAACCCAGGTTGCAGAGATGCAAAATCACAACAATTGCAGAAATTCGAAATTTAAGAAAATCATGTTTTCACCACAAAGTCACAGAAAATCAAACTAAAGTCCAGGTGAGTTTGAATCAGAAAGTCCAAGCACTAATATTCAAATAAAAAAAAATCAAATGGCTGAAGCCCAGCGTTGACAAAATCACTGAAGTTCAAACTAGATGTGAGTGAAGAATCACTCACCTTTGCAAATCGAACCGAAGCGGCTAAAGCAAGCCTTGTCGAAGAACGCACCCAAAGATCGCCTACTTCAGAGGCGAAGCCGTGGTCTTCAAAGGATCAAGCGGAGACAAAAGAAAAACGAAACCCTAATTTCGAGACCGCCATTTATTATCTTTTCGAATGTATTATTTTAGGTTTGTCGAATGAGGAAACGATAATAGGGAACGAGTCTTAACATCATCTCGGCACCAAGCAAAAGAAAGTGGATCAAGATGATTTTTTTTTAAAGCCCACAACCCTTTTAACAAAAATTTTAAAAGAATTTCAACTCAATCTAAAAACTTCAATTTGCAATTAGCAACAATATTAATCGTCTAATGATGATAATAAATTTTCACAAAAACCCCGGGTTGTTACAGACTCCCCTCCTTACAAAAATTGCGTCCCCGCAATTTTCATAATTAAAGTTGTCTATAACAATTATTTTTCTAACCTAAACTGGTTAAGCTAGAAAAATAAAGATCGAGAACACAAACACCAAAGAAATCTTTTAATTTCATAAAAGAATTTCACAAATTCTCAACAAAATCTAATTATCAAATAGATAATCAGAAAACAACAGAACTGATTAAATACAATTATCAGCAATATTCAATTATCAACTAGATATTTAAAATACAGAAAATCACAAAACAGCAATATCTAATTATCGATACGATAATAAGAAAAAGCAAAATCTAATTATCAACAAAGATAATTAGAAAACACAAATTATAAATCGCAAAACTGCAAATATCTAGTTATCCAACAAATAACTAGAAAACACAAACTTCATAATCAGCAAACTCTAACTATCAACATAGATAGATAGGAAACACCAATTCGATATGATCAACGTAATCCAAAATCAGTTAGAGACTAGAAAATCTCAAAATCATCAAAACTAGCAAATATCTGATCATCAAAACGATAATCAGAAAACCCAATTATCTAATTAACAAACGATAATCAGAAAACATCAGATAATTAGAAATCTCAATCAACAAGTATCTAATTATCTTAAATGATAATCAGAAATCACAAATACCCGATTATCAAAAACGATAATCAGAAATCTCAAATCAACAAATATTTAATTATCAAAAACGATAATCAAATCTCAAATCAACAAATATCTAATTATCAAAAACGATAATTAGAAATCTCAAATCAATAAATATCTAATTATCAAAAACGGTAATCAGAAACATCAAATATCTAATTATCAAAAACGATAATCAAATCTCGAATCTCAAATCAACAAATATCTAATTATCAAAAACGATAATCAGAAATCTCAAATCAATAAATATCTAATTATCAAAAACAATAATCAAATCTCAAATCAACAAATATCTTATTATCAAAAACGATAATCAAAAACAGCAAATATCTGATTATCAAAAACGATAATCAAATTTCAAATTAACAAATATTTAATTATCAAAAACAATAATCAAATCTCAAATCAACAAATATTCAATTATCAAAAACAATAATCAAATCTCAAATCAACAAATATTCAATTATAACAGATGATAATCAAATCTCAAATATCTAATTATCACAAGCGATAATCAGAAACAACAAATATTTAATTATCAAAAACGATAATCAAATCTAACATATCTAATTATCACATGCGATAATCAGAAACAACAAATATTTAATTATCACAAATGATAATCAAAATTCAAATCAACAAATATTTAATTATCACAAATGATAATCAAATCTCAAATATCTAATTATCACAAACGATAATCAGAAACAACAAATATCTAATTATCGATACGATAATTAAATCTCATAACATCAGATATCTAATTACCTGCAGATAATTAGAAACAACAAATATCTAGAAATCAATTAAGAAGACTAGAAAATCAACATAAAAGCTTGGATCGATCCCATCAGATGGTGAGTTTTTAGTTCGCCGCACGTGCATCAACAAATGGCCGAAGCCTACCAAGTACTCAACATAATTTTGGCACCCAACAAATGACCCGAAGGTCCGCAGAGTGACCCGAAGGTCTAGTACTGGTATTTGACCCGAAGGTCCATCAGAGTGGCCCGAAAGCCCAACAAATGACCCGAATGTCCAACAAATGACCCGAAGGTCCAACAAAGTGGCTCGAAAGCACACAAATCATCAGAATCATCAAAACATCAAATATTTCAATTAACGAGTCAGGAATTAACCGAAATAGCAAACGCACATGTCCCATACCACGTGTTTTACTAAATCGTTTAATTCTCTTCATCGTTTCCTTGAAAGTGCAAAATTGTGTATTTTGTAAAAATACATTTTACATTCTCAAACGGACAAGTCCGGAATTAAGCGAATCAGTAAAAGAAAGGGGTCATAGTCCTCGATTTTGCTTAAATGTTTAAATCGCTTCCTCATTCTTTTGAAAGCGCAAACTGTAAAATTCCCGAAAACAATTTTATTTATTTTATAAAAATAACAATTCACATTCTCAACTGGACAAGTCCGGAGTTAAGCGAATCAGTAAAAGAAAGGGGTTATAGTCCTCGATTTTGCTGAATCGTTTAAGTCGCTTCCTCATTCTTTTGAAAGTGCAAACTTTTAAAAATTTTATAAAATAATTTTCATTTTTAAAACGATTTTCCAATCACATGACTAAAGCAACAACATCAGTAGCAATTTCGAAAAGGAAATTGCACTTTCCAAAACATCGTAAAACGAACCTCAAAATCAGCTTTGCGGAATAATCGCTTGAAAATCCACTTTTAAAATTTGACGGTTACTGAAGTCAAAGCGACAGTAATTTTTAAACGTCAAAATCTCATCAAAATAATTTACATCAAAATGTAATACCAGTAAATTTTCATTCATAAAAAATGCCACAAAACACCGTGCTCCAAAAATTTAGCACCGATGTAAAAATCCCGTTATGAAGATAACGGCAACAAAATACGTTCAAACCAAACATCGGTTCAACGTAAAATAAATGTAGTAACGTGCAACTCGAATTTGCACGTACTACAAAAATAACAAAGAAATCATTCGAATGTATCTTCAATGAAGATAATTCAAAACAGCAAAAATCTAATCAATATATGATTAGCATAAAAGAAAACCAGCAAAAATCTCAATAAAAATCACATAACCGCAATCTCTTCGAATCCCCAAATTGGATTCGAATTTTTCAAAGAAACAAAATAAACATAGCTATATGAACAACAAAGGAAATTTATTTCAACTTCATATTTTGATTTTTAAATCAAAAGATTATCAGTTGTATTCAGCGAAGACAGTGTCACTGCTTCCGCTGCGCACTCTGATAAACCGTAACAAATTAATCAATCAACAAAACACAGTTTCACTTTTATTTTTAAATGAAGATATTTAAAAATTTCATCAAAATTTCAAAACTTTAGTTTTGACTCAAAGCACAAATAAAACGTTGACCAATAGTTGTAACATATGTTCCATCAAAGTTATGTTTTATATTATGTCCATAAACCCCAAGCTTTGATACCAACTGTGATGCCCTACCTCTATGCTCACAATAAAAAAGAGTATTAAAAGAAATATTGTCTGTTATTTCGAAGAATAAGGCTGGATAGGAGCGGCCATCCGTAGTTGGCCTTACACTAGTATTGGTTACCTCGATAGGAGTAGTATATATTTTTCATTTTTCATCTCTTATTTATTCACTCCCATCGACATACCTAATTCCAGTATAAAACGAACTACGATGGTTCATAATAGTTTAGGACAATATATATAATACTAACACAGATACAAAAAGATGCGGAACACAGACAACAAAAGTCTCATATATATAAATAACTGATGTCAGTTACAATACATTTGACACAATACATATGATACAACTACAACTGTCGACTCTGGAAGTTATAACTACAAATACATTATCAACTAATGTACATGAATACATATCAACCTAATCAGTACACTGACTACTACAAAAAGAAGCAGACCACTTCAAAAGATATGAAAAGTCTTCGTAGCTCAAACAGCAACCCAAAGCAAGATATCTAGAACCTGAAATAACTCGGGTCTGACCCGAGTATTAAATTCAAAAGTAAATAATTCATGGATCAGTCTAATTCAAACTCAGTTATTAATGCACAGAAGCAATAATAATCAACTATCAAATAGACGACAGTCACATAAATCTCGTATATCCAACTTCTCGATAAGAGAATCGGATAACGACAAATATAACACTAAACAGCGTTAAACAACATATCAGCAAATCCAAATCATCAATAAAGATAGATAAAAAGATTATCAATGAAGATAATTTTAGAAAACAACAGAATTGCTTAAACAGCTATTAACAACCAAATCCAATTATTAAATAAATAATTAGAGAATCTCAAAGTGGTTAAATCAAACCCAACTCTGTGTGGCTGTAGTACACGCATGCGTGCACTGCCTCGCCACTACAGTACGTGAAATCATCACAACTGTGAATACTAACAGCAATCAAAACCGCAGAGGTCAAAGTGAAACCCAAGCCAACAAAACAGCGTAAACAACAAAAATCTAATTATCAAAATGATAATTAGAAAACACATAATCTAACTTATCTAAAAGATAATTAGATATCAACAAAATCATCTGATTAAACCAAATCAAAATACAATTTCAAAATATTGAATTGAATCAACGAAACAATTCAAACAATCGAAATATCAATTAAATCTATCACTTTTGCTAGGGCTGCAGTACACGCATGCGTGTACTGCCTCGCAACCATAATAATGCTAGTGGAACACAAACCAAAACAGTGGCATAAACAAAGATATAACATGTATGCACTGTAAAACTTATCAGTGCAAGCTCCAAAAGTATGCATATGAAGATTACACTGCAACAGGTCGGGAAACAAGCATATGCAACAACAACCATTGTTGTACACATGAATGCAACTAGAAATAATCAGACTTCAAGCTAAGCAATGGATCAGTACAATGGTGACTTGAACATAACAGTGACAACTATGCAAACTAAAACTGGATCAGTAAGCTAAACCAATGTCGTGAATCAATGTTACAACATCAATGACCAGACTTATACATGAATCTGCACTGAAACAAAGAATGGCCAGAACTAAACTACGAGCTACAGATATCAGTTTTGAACAAAGATAATTGCATTGCAAATTCGACTATACATGTATACACACATATAACTGTATGTAGGAACATATATGAAGTCACACAAAATAAATAAGCAATGAATTGCAAAATCCAAACAGAGGCGATTTCAAACCACAGTTTAAAGCAATACCAAAGTCGTAGTCGAAATGAGTTCGAAAATCATGGGACCGCAGTTCCAAATCAAGACGGTATTGAAATCAAATTATTTTTGCAAAAATCAAGTTTGCAAGCCAAGTCCAAAAACAACAGCTACAACTCAAATGCGAGCTCAATGAATCAAGTGAACACTTGTATACATGAAGATAATATGATCAAGGGTCTGGCATCAACAGAGACTGGAGTACTACCAGAGCACAATCTAATACAGTGATCAAGAGCAAGTGAAACTAACAAATCCAATTGAAACAGGACTGGCAAAGACTAGAGCACAAGCAAAGTGCCAACTGTTCTGAGAAATAGCATATTCGAACAAAACAAAAATCCAACATCATGTTTCAAGAATGACCGTAGTCAAATAGCAGTTTTATCAAAATCGAACTCAAATTATTTTCTCAAAGTCAAGCTTTCAAACCAAACAAGTGCAAACTACATGAAGAAGAACAAGACCAAATCAGTACCACATGCACATGACAAAGACAGAGCTCGAAGTCAAGGCATAAGCAAATAAGCAACCATCAAGATTCAAAATCAGTAATACAATGAAGCCCTATAATCAAGTTCAATTCCAAAAAGGAAAAAGCAGCAGTATGCAAGTGTAAAACAAGTGAATTTAACACATAGACTTCAAGTATAAACTGAACAGAGCCAATGCACTGCAACATGTACAAAATGACGACCAGGTAACAACAGTGAATCAAGAAAGATTCGAGTGCCACCAAAACTCAAAACCAAGCAGCGAACATGAAAATCAAAACCAGTGTATAGTTCGAACAAATACTCAATGCAGCTACAGCCAAGACTTATATGATTCAAGTCAAGGATCAAGGCAAGCACTTGAACTGATGAAGGACGCAAGTAACTTCAAGAAAGACAAAGCTCAAAATTTCACTTTATCAGGTAATTACAACTTGCAGTGACTACCAGTGAATAGCCACAGTTAAAGGATAACTACTCCATAGAGATATGGATACTGATAACACACAAATACATACCTAAATGCTCAGATTAACATGCAAGCACTAAAGTATTGTCTCGAAATCACCCGTAGAAAAAGCAGTGAAAAACCCAGGTTGCAGAGATGCAAAATCACAACAATTGTATAAATTTGAAATTTAAGAAAATCATGTTTTCACCACAAAGTCACAGAAAATCAAACTAAAGTCCAGGTGAGTTCGAATCAGAAAGTCCAAGCACTAATATTCAAATCAAACAAAATCAAATGGCCGAAGCCCAGTGTTGACAAAATCACTGAAGTTCAAACTAGATGTGAGTGAAGAATCACTCACCTTTGCAAATCGAACCGAAGCAGCTAAAGCAAGCCTTGTCGAAGAACGCACCCAAAGATCGCCTACTTCAGAGGCGAAGCCGTGGTCTTCGAAGGATCGGGCGGAGCCAAAAGAAAAACGAAACGCTAATTTCGAGATCGCCATTTATTATCTTTTCGAATGTATTATTTTAGGGTTGTCAAATAAGGAAACGATAATGGGGAACGAGTCTTAACATCATCTCGGCACCAAGCAAAAGAAAGTGGATTAAGATGATTTTTTTTAAAGCCCACAACCCTTTTAACAAAAAATTTAAAAGAATTTCAACTCAATCTAAAAACTTCAATTTGCAATTAGCAACAATATTAATCGTCTAATGACGATAATAAATTTTCACAAAACCCCGGGTTGTTACAACCTGTATCTTTACAACCTGTTAGATGAAGATCGTAGTGTCGGCCACATTCCGGAAGTTAGGGATGATGATGGCGGTGATTCCTCACAAGAACACGATGTTATCGCGGATCTCGATTAATGTCATGAAGTTCCCCTATTCCGAACCACACTATCGATCCTTAAACAAATCAAAGGGGCGAAGATAGCGGAGACAAGAGCCAGCATGTTGAGGGACCATATAGCGAGTGTGATAGCGGTGGCAATGATGACGCTGTCATTGGCCATGAGTCCTCTAGTAACAGGAGCAATGGTGATTATGAATTCGTCATAACTTTACAACCTAAAATAAAGATCATTTCATCTCGGACGTCTGTGCAACCTCTACCAGCTATTGTGGTAGCAGTGACCCCCATCCCTCCTTTTGGGAATATCTCTATGTCGACATTGGGTCCTTTGGTCTCGTTAATATCAACATTGGAGATATGACATCTCATGTTCGTCTTCTTGATAAAGTGCCTACTACTTGTGCGGGGGAAATAATCCCTGTTGGCAAGCTCTAAATCCATAATCCATGGGGGACATTAGGATAAGTTTAAACTTACACGGCACTGCACTCTTGCCCCGTTCGCACTACTTTTTTGTCTAGTTGGTACTAACTTATCCGTGTTTCTTTTATAGATTCTATGGAGCATAGGAATTTATATGACACTCTCCAAATTTAGGGGAGTAAATATAAAAAGCTTAGATCTCCAGGCCGTTCCTGCGTTTCGTCCCATGACTTTGATTCGGGAAGGCGCTCAGGCTATGATTATAGGAACCGGAACAGAGGTTAAAGGTCTCATGAGTATCTCCACGATGCAGGTCTGGTTCAACCTTACCGCACAGCATGGATAAGCACTCGATAAGACCCAATCCTATCTCGTCCATTGAGATACCAATCGCTCATGTTTTAGTTCCTCCATTTATAAAAATGACCACATCTGCTCACTTGCCATGACGCTATTAGCAATCGTTTGAGATTATTCCATCTAATCTCTTCGCACTACCGCAAAGATGGAAGCCATTTCCAATCCTTACATGGCTGCCATGAAGCATACTTTTTCGATGGTTTTCTTCGATGATGTCCTTTTTGTTCCTCAGCGAAAGGATATTTCTCACCAGGTCAGGTCTGACGTCGTAGCTTATGTAGATGACATATATGATCAATCCTTCAACTGGAAAAGGATAGCTAAGGCTATTTCTGATGTCAACTACAAGAGAAAAGTGGAGTTTGTTGGGGTGATAAAGATGCAAGAACAAGACATGCCCATCATCTCTTTTTTTCAAAAGGTAGTTGAAGAGCTCAATGCTTCCTTGGCTGAGGCCAAGAAAAAGCTGGAAGACCTGACTAAGCATGTTGAGAGGGATCATCTAAATCAGCAAAAGAAAATTGAGGCTACTCTTGGAGAACGAACAAATCAAGAAAATTACGATGGAGCAAGCCTAAAAATTGCTCGGTTGAAAAGGTTGCTCGAAGATGAAAAGAAGGAAAAAAACGATGCGCTCACCTAGGCTTAGAATTATTGTGATGAGTGGCTAGATGCTTGTTAAGAAAAAGATGACATAGAAGCCAGAGCGAAGGGTGTTAAGGAGAAGGTAGAGGTTGCAGAGAATAGAGTTAAATTCGAGCTTGAGCCTATTCTTGTGCAGTATAATGCAAACGTTGTCAAGTTTGGTAACTTGAAATGATTGGAGGAGGGATATCCCTTAGCTTTGGCTATAGCCTGAGAGGTGATCATGAGATGGGAGCAAGAACACTCCGATGGAGTTGAGGTCAACGAGGAGATAAAATTCGACTCTTTGGACGTCGAAGACATAGAAGCGCTCAAGGTCGGTGAGCGCATCTTACGCCCATAACTGATTATCGATGACCAGAAAGATCGGGGTGAGAGTCTTAGGTCTGCTCTTCATGACTCAACGGTAAATATTACTGCTCCCATGACTTTAGAACCGTTGAATATTGAAACCGTCCCTCCTCCTCCTAGCTTTACAACTATTTCTACTACCAATGCATCTTTTGTTTTCTCAACTATTTCGACACACTCTTTGGATGCCCAGTACAACCCCGATGAGCCTTAACTTCCACAGCTAGCTATTTTATCCCCTATTCTAGATGGACGGTCTGGTGGCACCCCAACCCATACTAAGTCTACGTCTCCTGGAGCTATATTGTTAACCTCACCCATATTTGGGATGGCTCATATGACATTGTTCGAAGTCACTAATTTCTACTTTTACATTTTTCAAGTTTCAAGTTAACCTCCCACCATTCCTCTAGCCGATGGACATTTACCACTGGGCATACAAGATACGGTGATTGAATCGGTCATTGTGTCTGCCCCTATCCCGACCCGGGCTTCTCTAGCAGGTACTATTCCTAGTCTCGATGATTAAATGATTCACAATTTGGATGAGGAAGCTGAAGGTGATCTTTATGGGGGCTCAGAAGTAGGTAGACATAGCCATTACTTGGGTTACTGATCGCATGTTAGGAGTTCTAACGTCGAAGATACAACAAATGCAGGCTATGTTAGCAAAGGAGATTAAACAACAAAAGATCGAAGTCGTTTCCCCTTCTTTATCCTTTTTACTGCCTTTGATGCCCATTTCCATTCCCAGCTCCACTCAGGTCATCGAAAGTAGTCAAAGCAAGCCTCTAAATTATCCAAAATGCGATTATGATTGGTAAAATGACCCGAAAGGTTTCTTTCCGAAAGAAGGAAAAGGTAGAAGAACGAGTAGAAGGAAACATGGCAAAGGCAATGGTGCTCATTCTTCTGGAGAATGTGGGATGGAGAAGAAGTGGATGTGAAGAAGAGGAGAAGAAAAGGAGGACGAAACCTGGCAAAGGTAGTAATGTGGGCACAACCACCACTTTTCGTCAAGAAAGTTTGTTAATAAAGGATAGATTTGTTTCCCATCAAATCCTATGTCTATCTGTTCATGTATCAAGAAACATATTTATTTAGCTAACTTGGTAGCTTGTTTTTTCCTATTTTTAGCCAAGCTTCATTCGTCTAGTGAAAGCTGTAGAGTTTATATTACAATACACGCTAACTTGGGTGTTTAACTCTTGGCATTCAAGTTTGGTCTTGCAGATCTTCAAGCATCGACTGAGATTGATCACCTTGAGAGGTGTTGTGGACGTATATTTCTTAGACATTTTTTAATCCGATTTTGCTTAACTCTGAGCATCAATCATTTATGCCCTACCCATGAGGCTAAGTTAGAGTGATGCCTCTCTCTTCGCATCGATCATATATGCCCTATTTGGCATGATGCTTATCTCTTTGTGTTGCAATGTCTACCTCTGGACATTTGCATCAGATCTTGCCTAACTCTAGGCATTGATCGATATTTTTGCCAAATGTTGGGCATGGTTTGATGTTTTGCGCATCTTCGGGCTTTCTTGTTTGACTATTATATGTTTATACTCCAATGACGAAGTCGTGGGTTAGAGGGGTTAATTTGGATCTAACTTTGGATGTCCCGGAACAATATTGTTCCTTAGGTCAAGTCACGGACCATAGAATTCGATTGGCACCTATGGCGATGGCCCTGCACCTCCGAATATAACCAAATAGTGCACTGGTGGAGGATCCGGTCAGTGTATGATGACTGTCAAGGGAAAGAAAAAGAAGTAAAGAAGAGGAACAGAAAGAAGAGAAGAGAATAGAAGAGAAAGAAATAAAACATCACACAATCACATAACTTATTGTATATCTCATAGCACATCAGATAAATTATAATAGTCATCACAGATATCAAATAGAGAGACCGTAATAACTACATGAACCACTTAATCAGAGTGCATAGGCTCATACAGTGATACAAAACAGTAATAGAGTTTATACAACTGATATATAAACACTACTGATAAACTATCTATAATAATAGTAAGTTAACACTGTTAAGGCTCTATTGTGTTACACAACAGAATAAACAATAATAAGCTCAAAGTATAAGTGTGAGAAAGCATCACCCCTTGCTAGTTCATCTGCAGAGCTCCAAGTAATGTTTACACATGCTATATAGTCGACTCATTTAAGAGCAACCAAGATAACAAGAAGCAAAGAATAAAACCTCAAGTCAGACAAAAGTCTAGTATGAGCGATAAACAATCTCAAAATGCTATAAAAGTCGATATAGTATATGGAACGGAGGATGTACAAATCATACCTACTCTATCCGTACAACCAAAGAGTTAGCACATAACATCGATAATATGTTACTCTATAAATGTCATAAAGAGTACTCCATACTCAGTAAATTGTCGGGGTGCCTAGGTATCTCCATCCACAGTACCTACTCCATATTAAGTAAATAGTTAGAGTGTCTAGGTATCGATATGCTCAATTCCTACCTCGCGTGACATCCATAGGGTGATAGGTGGCTAGCAAAGCAACCATAACAAACATAGCATACATCAGATAATACCAACTGTCACCCAGTGTGCTTTAGATATATGATAACTCGTATGACTTTTCTATTGCTAGGGATAAATGGGTAAATCTCGATTTTCAGTTGTACTCTCTTTCAATCAATCGGTCTAGGGTACACGGTTCCAATCAACCGATCTAGGGTACCAAATCAACATACCCATGAGCGTCCCTACAATAACCCTGCTCTGAGTATAATGGAAAATGCTTCGAGTATCAACGATCCCTTAGCACGCGTATCCAAGCTCTATATTGTTTATCCCATTTCCATGATAGAACCATTCTACATTCTATCCACAGGTCAACCCTAAGAACCCGCCCATGTGGAAAACCATCACGACTCCTATCGATATTAAGCCTCTAACCTCAGAACCTAACTCCATTGACCAACGATCGAGCTACCGTCCAAAGTCCTAAAAGCTACCATGTCGAAATGTCACATCATCGCGATCATCAAAATCGCTCGTCGTTGAGTAATAACATAAACACACATAGTCAATCGCACGAACTAACAATCATATCGCGCTCATCAAAGCCTCCTTGCCGTCCAATTCAAAGATCGACTAAATCGACCATCATCAATGGTAATGGGTACCGACCACTCTATAGTGGTCAATACCAACCACCTTGGTCTTGTAATTAGCCAAAAATGTCTAAGTACAAACCAACTGCAAACGTTCGACGTCCATCCTGAAGTCAAAAGCCCATCCAAAGCCATCTTCTCCCATCCTTAGATCCACCATTACGTATTCCAGTACTCTCCTACAACTTATCCCATTCGGTTGTATTAAAAATCAATGGGATTGTAACAGCCCCCTACTTGTAGGCCCAAAACTAACGGCTACGGATGCTGCAGTCATCCATAGTTATTAATCCTCGGTGACAAAATACGACAATGTTAGGTTCATTGATACACAAAAACACAAGAATATGGAAAAAATTTAAAACATCAAACAAATTCCACACTCTAATTTAAAACATTTCAGATTCATTACATAATCCCTCAATCGTTTGATCACGTTCAGAGAAAATATATTTATTACAAAATATGCCAAGAGCGACATATGAAGATGCCCTCTTAGATGATCACAGTATATACAGGAAACTTAACAACTTTGCCATTACAAACAACACAGCGGAATCAAACAAAAGAGAACTCTAGATATCTATCATGCCTTATGCACGTCTCTGGAAGCTTTATTTTTCTTAAGAGGTAGCTAAAAACCTCAATTCTCAAACTACTCAAAATCAATTGAGTACCCGAGAGTTTAAGGGGAAAATTTAAACTTTGAGTCAAACATAAAGCCCGGTATGAATAATAATGTACCGACCTGCTATTTCGAACCATTCAAATCGACAATCATCCACACATGTCGAACTTGAATTGCTCCAAATAATAGATTGGTAATTTTTAATTGGTAAAACTTAGCATATACAGTAAATAAATGAATCACAGAATCACAGACAAAGAGTTTACAACAATAAACAGCGGAATAAAATAACTAGTAGTTCATGAAGCTACTACTGAAATAACATAGCCCAAGGCAAAATACATCAGAAATCCAAATACACAGAAATCTCTAACACCAAAGCAAATGACAAGTCTGAAACATACAACTGAAAATAAAAGAAATAAACTAAAAACTGAAATAGATAAGATAGGTCTTCCAAGCGAACCCCAAGCTCCAAAAGATGAGTTCCAAAAACTGTGACACTCAGGCTGACCCGAGTTTAAAGCAAAATACAAAACACTCCAGTCAAGATTAACATTCTTATGCCAGTAAATCAAACTCAAGTGAAATGTCAAGTGAGATGCAATATAACTTAAAGGATGTTGGGATTCCATCCTTCAAGGATCTGATAAACTATCTACATACATAATACGATACACTACATATATAATGTCTACAGTAAAGTAAAGTATCAAAATTGCGTTAAGGCGTTACCCATATCCCCCTTAACACATTTTATATATTCTCGTAGTCTATACAATACCGTAATTCCTCCGTAAACTGGAGGGCCATCAGAGGGCACTCCATAGGTACGGTACAAACCAAACTCGTAGAAGGCGCGATAAGGCATGTGACAAGGCACGCGAGGCAATGCCCAGGGTAGGATTCTACCATTTTGTGGATCCGGACTGGTGGTAACGCATAGCAGCTACTACCGCTCACCTCGAGACACACTCCCAAATCAAAGGTGTGCACACCAAAATCAAATCACAGACGCAATAGATATGGTTTCGAAGAAATATGTCCGATAGGAGGAATGACCTCACTTGGCCCGGCATGGCTCCTGTATTAGCCACATCAAGCTGACTCACGGGAGTCAGGGCTACATAAATACCATACAGAAACGTTCGCCAGACCATCCTACTTCATTTTGGAATCTCCACCACGTACACAGTTGTTAAAGTGGTTTTCGGTATTGGCAGAGAGTATGACAATATCCGATCCCGGTCTCTTTAACAACCAACCGCTTATTTCACACCGTGGTCATTTTAAATTTACTTTATAAATTTCTAAACAAATCTCAAATCATCAATTTAAATCAAAATTAAATATTCAATTTTTATTTTTATTTAAATTTGAAATTATTCATTTAATCACCTTTAATTAAATCAAGTTAAAAATCATACTTTATATTTCTGAATCATTAAAATCCAAATAAATCCTTATTTAACTCAATTATTGACTACATTAAATTACAAATAAATTCAAATTTTCCTTTCCAACCTCCTTAATTTATTAAAGTTAAAAATCTATTTTAGATATTAATATAAATTTTGAATAAACAATTTTAAAATATTATATATATTAATTAAAATAATTTTTTAAAATTAAATTAAATTACCCTTTATTTAAATCTAAATTTACATATTTAAAAATAATAAAATTATAGGTAAAAGTTTATAAATTTCATTTAAATTAAACTTAAAATTTTAAAATTTTCAAAACATATAAATTTTAAATTCTAAATTTACATATCTTAAATTAAATTATTTATTATATTTCAAAAAATCAAAATCATATATTTCTTTCCAAAACCTTGGAAATAATTTTTCCAAATAGACCAACGGTGCCCGTATATAACTTTCTATCCTATGGTCAAGTGATACGGATATTTATCATTTCAATCCACAAAAATTTAAATTTACGGGTTTATATTATTAAACCCGCAATCCAAAAATTTCAATAATAACTGAAAATCGCTTGGGTTTATCATTTCAACCCATAACGACATTCTCCTATTCTAATGTTCGCTCGGGTATGTATCATTTCAACCCATAATGATTTCTAAAACTAAAGGAACTTGTAGAGTGAAAACAATAAATAACATAAAAATTACTGCTATATATGATCGATAATAATAACATAAAATGTTCAATCAACATGGAATGGTGTCAATTTACAAAAATGATCAATTTAAAATGTCAACATATCACATTTAACCGTTAATAACTAAAAATTCTAACTTAACAGCATTTTTAAATTGTCATCTCATACAAAATAAATTTACTAAGCATAAGAACATTAATCGTGGGTGATTACTCACCTTTTGTGGCTAAAGAACGATGGAATTTGAAGAGCAACTGACACAGATACGAACACGAATATGGCATGACACTTCAAATAGCCGTGACAAGCAAAAATGTATTTAAGCATGAGAATTGACGAAAACAAATATATATATATATATATGCGATATACATATACACATTTGTTTAAAAGATTTTCTTTTTCTTTTTTGGAAGAACAATTATATATATGTATATGCACAGATATTACTTCCGTCAACAAATCTACATGCACAGATACAACTTCCTTTCGATAAAAGTATATATATGCAATATATATATATATACACAGATAAGCTTAGATCCAAGGGAATCATCCTTCTACCGACCCATATCAATATATGTATCTAATATATGTATACAACAACGTATATATGTCAGAATATGATATATACATATATATATACCTATAACATATATACATATACCACTGCATACATAATTCAAATCAACAACAGGAGAAAGGTTCGGGCAAGTTAAACTTTGAGAACTGGAACAAGAATAAAGGAACCGCATATATATCAACGGAGAGCAGTTGCAATACAAATAAAAAAAGTAATATAAAACCTCTGATCACATATATATGCGCATATATATATATATATATATATAACCAGGAAGAGAAGTCTGTCGGGTAGGGGTGGTTGCTTCGGTCTGGGTGGTGGCGATGTGGGCCGAGGCAATGCAGGCGGTGGTGTGGCTACATGAAACGGAGGCCGAGGCTGGGCGTGGTGAGGCGGGGTGGCTGTGGAGTGGCTGCGGCCTTTGGTGAAGAGAGATGCGGAGGGCGGTCAGGTTGGGAAGGCGGCGGTGATGGAGGAGTTTGGTCGGTAGGGGTAGAGGTCGAGGGTAGTAATCGGCTTCGGGCAAAACGCGAGATGTACGAGCAAGGAAAATGAAAAATTCAAATGCAAAATGACAACACATATAAATATATATAGCTATAGATTTGTTTCTCAAAGCAGAAAAAATATAACCTGGAGAGGCAACGGTAACTCGAAGAAAATAGAACCATTATATACGGCTGTAAAAAAAATTCATTTTTTATTTCAGAATGTAGAAGATGGAAAAAAGAAGGGACATGGTTATATATAACCAAAATCAAAGAATTTTGAAAGTCAGATGTTGATTCAGAAAATTATTAATAACAAAAGACTATTGGTATCACACGGCTGGCAAATGAAAAGGCAAAGGGAACAAACAGCTCAAAATACGGAACCAATACGGCAAATTGGTTCGCCTATTTCATCACATACCGGACACTGAATTACAGAAATGAATATACTGTAAAGATCAGCATGACGTGACAAACATAATGGTACACAGATATCAACGATACGACTAAGTTGTAAAAACTCGATTTTTCGCTGCTGAAAATGCTGCTAAAACGCCGAAAATAAGATAAACGGGGCTGAAGCAGTCCAAATTTGACGAAACGAATTACGACATCTCACATGGAATTTGATTTACATTATTATTATATAAAAATATTTAGTTTTCGAAAATATTAAAATTTCAACAAATAAACAGATTAAATTCATATTTGAAATTCCACAAATAAATTTACTTTCATATTTTTCACTAAAACTTTACCATTGACTATATTTAAATAGAAGCATTTCAAACATCAAATTTTAATTCAAAATTTTATGGTTAAAATTTCAAGTAAAATTAGTTAATTTCGTTATAAAATTCGCTAAAATTTCAAGTCGTTACAAATAATCTACCATCTCAAACCATTTAGATATCTAGTGAGACCACGCCGCTTAGCGGAACAGGTTTTCCACTCACTAGTATCTTAAAACCTTTATAAAACCATATATGTGCTCATGCATCCACAATGGTTAAAACAATTCAAAACATTATGATAAGATGATATGAAAAACAAATGAATTAATTCTGGATTACCCATCCCAATTCATTTTAACTATCTGTCTCAATTATAGTTTCTAGGATTACTATTAACCTAATAGTTTTCATTGTCTGACTAATAACCGGTAAAATGTTTAAGGACTCCCTATCCAATTACATAGTTTTCATGGGATCGCTATGAACCTATTGGTAACTCCAATATCTTTACACTTATCCTAGTTTTCATGGGTTCACTAGGAACCTATTGACATCTATCAATATCTTAATCTGGGTATAGTTTTCATGGGTTCACTATAAACCTATTGGCCCCTGCCAATATCAAATCATAGTTTTCATGGGCTAACTATGAACCTGTCTTTTTGACATCTTCAATATACATGTTTACATTGGCTTACTATGAACCTATTGACCCTTGCATATATCTTTTCCTATACATAGTTTTCATAGGCTTACTGAGAACCTGTTGGCCCATGCCAATATCTTTTCCATTAATACTTTAGCATCCTATATTCTGGTCTTCCTGACCTCCTGGATGCAATTCTACTCATTAAGGAGTTTACTTAATTTATATTCACTACTGGATCAACCTAGCTGGTTATTCTGCCCTTTCCCAAAATACAGTTATAGGTCCATTACAATGTGAATATATACATATATGAAGAAGCAAACATAATAACTTGGTTAATCCCTTTAACCTTTTTAATCAAAGAAAACTTCTTCAAAAACTCTTTTTCAAAACACTTTATTTATTTATTTATTTATGCCATGGTTTTCTTTCAAAAATGAGATTGGGTTATTTGCTTAAAAACTAAGGCTTTCAAAACCTTCAAAACCTTGTTTTCGACCTCACTGGATAACCTCCTTCAAAAGCATATAATTTTTTTTTAAACATTAGGCCCCTGCCTTTCGAAACACTTTAAAACTTCTCTTTCGAAACCTTTCGAATTTAATAAAGTGTTACTTATTATCCTTTAAAAGCATAGCTTCGAAACCATTGAAAGTACCCCCTCCAAAACCTTTGGAAGTATCCCTTCTGATACCATTGAAAGTCCCTCTTTCGGAACGTTTGGAAGTATCCCTTCCGAAATCATTGAAAGTCCCTCTTTTGAAACTTTTAGGTTTATATAAAAATATCATTTGGGTTAAAGTGAATCTAAACCAAAGTATCTCTTTCGAAACCATTTTTTATCATATAAAAGTATTGGGGAAAACTTGATGGCGTCGGCACCCACCCTTTCAAAAGCTTCAAATAATTTAAACAAAAACATTAAAGAATAGCGTCGAAATTCCCTTTCGAAGCCATTGCCTTCGAAACTCTTGGACCCTTTCGAAAGAATTTAGGAACTGGCTTAAAACATCTTTAAAACAATACTACCCTTTGAAGGAATTGATGACTTCAATATACTGGAAAGGCAAAAGAACTGTAACGACCAAGACTTTCACTCCATAGAAAGTCGTATCGCTAATAAGAAAGAAAGGGATAGAAAGAGAAAAGAAGAGAAAGAAAGGACTAAACAATATCAGAATCTCACAGCGAAACGAAACAAAATATATTATATCACATAAATATTACATAGTATCATATACAACACTTATCAGAGTTACACAGATTCACATCATATACTAGACAGTTATAACATCTGTCTAGACATTACAACTCAATACACTACAGAGATACAGACACAGCGGAACTACTATATATATCTACAACGCTGAAGCCTCCTGCTCCATTGCTCCTCCACAATTCGTCAAAGCTAAACCTGAATCCCTTGGCTACTCGTAAAAATTTGAGTACCCAAGAGTTTATAAAACAGAAATAAACAACTTGGGTCAGACATGGGTCTGGTGTGAGTAACAGGTTAAACTTGTTTAACTTCAAAACCTTTTGAAAGAAAAAGTATCACGTAAGACTTCCCACAAATAAACATGGGTAAGTTTTTACCTTACGCTAACCAAAACATTTGATAGGAAATTCGATTGTATTATAATAGGGTCTAGGGTTTTCAAGTAAAATACAGAAATAGCTGAAATGCTTACATCTCACATTTCAACATAGTTGGGCACAACTAATACATACGGCACTTATTGGAGTTTGGATTCCATACAATGGCAGGGCTACTGGGGTACCGCCCGTCACAGTACGTGTCCTAGATCACCGTACCGAGGATCACTCCCAATCCCCTGCAACACAAGGCCGGAACATCCCTTACTGGATAATTCCCGCACAAGATACCTCACGGTTGGGATCAGCAACCGCACACACTAAGCCGAAATAAGAAGGGACTTCTAGACAGAGGTAATCTTGTCCTACTTGGGTGCTACCCACTAACCTTGCTGCACCTCCCCTGTTTTAGCCATTCCCGGTTTGTGAGGCTTGAGGTCACGATTACCTTTACAAAAGAACACATCACTTAGAATGCTCATCGTCCACCTGACGATGTGCTGAAAGCATTCAATCCATACAAGTTCGTTCCGGGTTCGAACGAAACCGAAGGCATTATCTCGTTACACTCGTTTTGGAATCACCCTCAGAGTTAACGACAATAACCCTTGCACTCTGAATCTTCATCTTCACTTGATTCACGACCTATCGTTAATTTGGATCGATGTGGTATTCGGGTCTCCAGACCTGGAAATCCGGTATACGGAAACCCGATCCCGGTCTCATCGAAATCCAAGGCGTATCTTTTAAGGCCAAGTTGTTAACAATTTAATTCATTATCTTTATACACAAAGAAAGATAATTCACAACAGATAATCAACATTATCAATATAACAGATAATCCATATTATCATCACAATTCAACTAAACATCCATATTACACAGCATATATCTCATCAGAGATATCAATCAATGCAAAGTATTCAATACTATCACCCGGGGGCATAAGTAATGATTTATAACGTCTCTAATTAATTTAAAGTAAATTAAATTAATTACTTTATTTTATAAATCCTTCTTACTTAACCATTTATTAATTAATAAATTATCCTTTAATAATTCATTTTAATTAATCATCTTTGATTAATTATCTTTTAATTACATCCAAGTAATTTATCTTTAATTAATTACTCAAATTAATTATCCTTAACCACTTATAGTAATTAACCTTTAATTACATCATTAATTAATTAACTAAAATTAATTAAATTAATCAACTATAATTAATTATATTAAACCTTAATTAATTACATTAATTAATCACTTCATTATTAATTATTACTAAATTAATCAATCTTAATTACATCATTAATTATATTAATTAATGATCCTTAATTACAACTTAATTATTAATTACTCAATTAAATTAATTACATTAAGTAATTAATCTTTAATTAAACAACATTTATTAATTACCTTGATTAATCTTCAATCAGTAATTAATTACCCATAATTACTTTCACTAACTAAATTAATTACTCCTTAATTAATTCCTTAATTAATCCCTTGATTAATTATTCAAAGTAATTAACTCAAATTACTTCTATTAATAAAATCATTATTCAACTAATTACTTCCAGTAATTATCTTATTATTTACTTCCCTAAATAATCTTACCTTAATAATTACATTAAGTAATTATTATCAATCATCTCTTGATTATTCTAAATTAATTAAACTTAATTAATTAATTTAACTAAATCAAATTAACTTCAATTAATTACAATAAGTAATTAATTCTTAATTACTTCCAATAAGTAATTACATTTAAACAAATTCTATAATTGATTATCTTTACCATAACTAAATTATTTAATTACTCTATTAATTCTTAATCATTAATTAATACTCTAATTTATAATCCTCAATTATAAATTAATCATTCCTAATTAATTTATCTTAATCATAAATAAATTAGTTTAAACCTTTAATTACCCATTTAATTAATCCAAATGATTAATTAATCAAATCAAATTAATTATCTATTAAATCTCCAAATAAATTAAATAAACACAAGTCTTTAATTATTTTAAGATAAACTTTATTTTTTATTGATAAACAAGTTATCATTTACAATTTATATTTGAAACATCCATTTCAAATCTACTTTTAAATTTCATTTTAAATTCTGTATTTAAAATGAATACCAATTCATTTTTAACTAAGTTTTTAACCAATTAAAAACTTTTACTTATTAAAAATCTTATATTTTCTAAGAAGTTTTTAAAAACTTAAATCAAATTTCTTCTTAGATTTAACATTTAAACATATCTACACTTAACCATTTTAAACATTTAAATTCATAAACTAATTATCTAATATTAAAGTTTATAACTAAACTTGTCTTTATAAATCAAACTTTGATTTACTGCTTAATATTACTTCAAATTTAATTTAAATTTAAATTTCAAACAGTCAAGTATAAAACCTGACAACACTAAAACTCTCGAACCCAACCTATTTGCTTCGAGTCCCCACCCTAATTTCCCCGAGTCTTCCTCGCAAAAACACTCAAAAGATCACGAGACCTTCCTTATCACCTGAGTTCAACATTCCAGCTCCAAATACTTCGAGACAATCCCTCAAACACACGAGTAATCTCCCGGGCCAAACAACAATATTCTCGAGTTCGCTTCTTCCATCCCCAAAGAAACTGCCACCAGCACATACACTCGAGCGTGCACGTGCACAGCCAAGATCGATGCCTCCGGCCATCACCGAGTATCTCCGCCCATCGACGATCATCCACCTACCAGAAAACTACCATCACTACTTCGATCACTGCTCGAACTCGAAATCGAGACTAAAATCTAAAACCAGGAACCAGACAACATTTCCAAAGCCTGTCAACGTAGTTCGTACTCGCGATTCCAACCATCAGAGAAACTAATTCTCTGGCCATGTCTTCGTCTATACCTAAACTTCCATTTCCCAAAGTCTTACAACACTCGGTCCATCAATGAAAACAAACGAAACAAATTTATATCCTAACTTAAAACTAGGGCTACGGGAAAGAAACCATCACCACGGCTACCAAAAGAATTTGCATCACCATCAACTATTTTTCCCAGCTTCTCTGATGGCTCCTCTACCCACAAGAACAATCCCGGCCCTTCACTATCAATAGGTAACCAGAATTTACAAGTTTTCCCCTTTTTGTTAAAACCAGAACTGCTCTTATTATATTAAACTAAAAACTATGATATTCATGCTAAAAATCATATTATCATTTATGTTCTCAATTTATAAATCTGACTTAATAAATTACAAAGTTCTAATTTTCACTTTTATATAACATGTCTCTGTTGTTTTTGTTTACAGAGACACTCAGGTATGAATTTAACTTAACTAGGCTTTTTAAACCTTAGTATATGATAATTAAACAATACTTACTTATAAGTTAAATCCTAATAAAAACTAAATCAAGTAGTAAGTGTTTTAAGAGAGAATTCTGGAGTCTGGCAATAAACAGAACAGAGAACAATATCATACATGCACACCTATATACATTCATGTATATACAAAATCATCTACAAACATTCACATCCAAACAATATTTATCACAAAGTTAAACATGCATCATAATTACCTAAGTTAATTTAAGTAAGAATGTTACTCACCTATTTAATGTTGAACAGAGAAGTGATAAACTGGAATCTTTGAAAAACTGAATTTGCTTTGAAAACTTGAAACTGAACTTGAATTTGCTTTGAATTTTATCTGCTTGTTTTGAAAACTGAAACACTTGCTTTTGAAACTTTAAAAACAGGAAGGCTCTTGAAACTCCAGATTCACTTGCATGCACTTGGAATGGTGCCAGACTTGATTTGAAACAGGCAAATGTTAACAGGCTTTTGAACTTGAGAATTTAGCTTGAGGGGTTTTGATTTGAAGATGAGATTATAGGGATTGATTTGGTTTGAGGCATTTAGATTTCTGATTTCAAATTTGCATTTTAGATTAGAGGATTATTTTGAAAAGTGGTACTGATTTCAGATTTTAGTTTTAGAGAAAGATTTGAGTTTATCTTGTTTTGAAAAGAAAATCGAAAGAATGAAATAAAGAAGTGAAAATGTTTATATATATGTAAATTTGTGATTTTATAAAAATAAAAGAAAAATGAAAATAATAAAGACACTTGTCATTACATTGATTACTTACATTACACATGTTAAAATGGAGCCTTAGAAAAATGACATATGTCTCTTAAGTAATTATTCATATTTTTATTTATTTTAAAAGTAAATAAATGACTTTTTCTTATTTATTAAATACTTATCTATATATATATAATTACTTTTTAAAGAAAAACAAAAGCTAATTATATTTATAAATAAAAGTTTATACAAATATTTTAAAATCCAAAATAATTCTAAATATTTATTCTTTTGAATTTCAAAACTTAAATTTCAATTTCAATTTAAATTAAATCCTAAGATTCAATTTAAAAGTTAAGTTATATATATACATATATAACTATTCATTCAATTAAATATAAATTCCCAATTTACCAAAGCTTCTATTTACAACATATATAAATAAATATATATTCAAATAGAAATATCTTATTAACTTTTTAAAAGATAAAATTACCAATTAATACTAATTTAATCAGATTATTAAATTAAATTCAAATCTTATTATCAAAGATTATCCATATCAATTTAATTATTCAACAGATTATTAAATTGATATTGTTAAAATTTCCGGGATATTACAAGAACGACAGCAAGGCTTCAACTAGGTCGGAACCCCTACTTTTGAAAACATTATTTTTATAAGTAAAGAAACCCATTCGAAAGTTCATACGTTTAAAACATAAAGTGGAAACCCCTTTGAAAGCCTTTAAAAACCTCTTTCAAAAACATGTGCTTCGACTCCTTCGAAGGCTTTAATAAAACAAAGGCAGTTGCTTCTCTTTTTTAAAACAAACAAAGGTATCGACCCCATCAAAAGCAATGCTTTCGACTCCATGCTTTCCGCCTTTCCTCGAATCCACTACATACCATCTAAGTGATACCTTGTGAATCGGTTTCATCTTAGTGGGTTTTGACTTGATTAAAGGCGGAAGCTCTGAGTCGAAAGGTATTTCTATTAGAGGCAGAACCTGCTTTTTTGAGTAAAAGCTGATTAATGCCACTTAAGGAAATTTTTTATCTAACTAACCTGCCATGTGTAAACCTATGATTGGTCGCCTTAACTTTTCAAATTCTTTACCAGAATAATTGCCGCTAATTTCAGATATTAAATTCAATAATTTAAAATAGTTAAAAATACGGGTCGTTACAATCTCCCCCACTCAAAACTTTTCGTTCTTGAAAAGGGATTAAGTAATGAATCTAACATTTGATATATTTTACTGAAAATAATCGATGTATAAAACATTAAAATCTTATTTACAAAACCTTTACTACGCTTCTACCACGCCACTCTTATATTGGCTTTACGGAAATTATAACTTATTTATAAAACAAGTTATAAAATTTTTAAAATCTCAAAAATTTTCTAACACCCGGATTTACGGAAAATTTCGGCACCGTCTCCTTTGCGCGGCTCGATCGGAAAAATTTACAATATAGATATATAATGAAATATACATCTCATCTCAATGATAAGGCATCCTGTAAGGAAAAAAGATAAAAGTACAGTATGTAATCTGAGATATGTATCTAATTATTATTCATACGAGCGAGTTCGCTTATATTAAGCAAGCAAAATCAAATCAAACCACGTATACATCCAAATTGTCTTCGTATGTACCTATCTCAACTCAATTTAGAATATTAGTTGCATATAAAAGGATATAGAAACATGGATGAGTTTATTTGAACTATATAACATGAATTCTAAATCCAAATCATAAGCAAGAGCACGAATACACAACCCTAACAATCATATGCAGCCAAAAGTAGTTACAATAATGATTTACCACAAAAGAAACCATTCAACCATTAATATTCATCCAATTAGTTCATAACTATCAGAATTTACATTTTCAATGTCAATATTTAATTTATACACTATCATTCTTATTAATGTTCATTCTTTATTAACATCCAATTAGTTTACTTCCAATT
Organism: Allium fistulosum; assembly: GCA_030737815.1. Lineage (NCBI taxonomy): Eukaryota > Viridiplantae > Streptophyta > Magnoliopsida > Asparagales > Amaryllidaceae > Allium > Allium fistulosum. The sequence goes on along the minus strand of CM060904.1, from coordinate 1,246,299,809 downwards.
TATTCAAATTACAATTATTTCACTTTTGTTTAACATATTTCATATAAATTCATTTATGGACCATTTTATAAAATATTTTCATTTAACCTTATTTAAGTTAAATTTTATTTCATTACCACTTAGTATATTCTCCTTAATACTAATATCATTTATAAACCATTTCATAAACCATTTAAGTTTATTATAAACATTTTATAAAACACAACTCATGTTTTTTATTGCTTCATAACTTACGTTCATATTAGTTCATTGATTCACTTCATTATTCACTTCATTAGTTCATTTCATTAATTCATATCATTAAATTTACTTAAGTAAATTTTATTTGTAACTCAAATTCACACTAATAATTTTTTCTTTTTATCACAATCAATTTCATTCAACTTTTCTTATGTTAACTTTCATCTTATAATTCATTTCATTAACTTATTTCATTAATTCATTACGTTCAACTTGATTTATGTAAAATTCACTTCATAATTCAAATTTCAATTTTCTTATTTCATTAATCATTTCTTAAGTTTATAATCATTTTATACAGATGTATCTTCTTTTACACAATATTATTCAAAGTATAAATATCTCAGAAAGCTACTACTAAATCTTAAAACATCCTTTGCAATTTTTTTACAAAAAATTTACAAAGTTATGATTTAATTTATTATTTGTTTACCTTCTCTTAAGTTCATATCTAAATAGTATTTTCTTTTTACTACTCAAATTATTCATTTAACATTTCTTTAAACATAATTTCAATTTGAAACATTTTTATTACTTAAGTTCATACTTGTATAATATTCTATTACATATTCATATTTAAAATTTTAACTTTTTAAACATTTATGGTAAGTTTTATATATGTTTTTAGAATGTAATTGAGTGTTATACAAATTTATCTTATTCATTTTAGTTAACAAGAATGTTTAATAATTTACACATGTTTAAATTTCCATTATCTTGAAATTTAAGAGTTATAATTTAACTTCTCATATTTCATTTAAACACTTTGCTTCAATTTCTTATTTCACATTCTAGAAGTTTCCAACTATTCAAAAAATTCACTTATTCCTACAACTTAAAATCATTAATTAACAGGAACTTAATAATTCAAATACCGGGTTCATTTCAAATCATCTTGAAATAATATATATACTCATATCTTTTATATATATCAGATCATATTTAGAAATTTTAAATCAAAATCTATTTATTGAACCAAATGCGTAGCAAAGCTACTAAGTGGCCTCTCCCACTTTCAGACTCGAAAATGAATGTCGAGGATGTGGCTATCATCACCGAAATTATTTTCCAGCGACAGAAGAGGGGAGTACAAAACTTATTTCCTTTTAAAATCCCTTTTTGAAACAATTTCTATTCGTAAATATTTTTAAATAATACTAATTATCATATCACAACCTTAGAAAACAATTTCAAAAGCACCGGGATTTAAGTTCTCAAATTCTCAACTTTTAAATCCTTTCTATTTATAAGCTATATTATAAATATACATATACAATTCCATTACATTATTATGAAAACATTTCGTTAATTTACATCTTTGTTATTGCAAACAATTCTTATTGTAATTAGATTTCAATTCAATTTAATTATTGAACGCTTCGTGAAATAGAGTTGTGACGACCCACCTATTTGGACGGTTTAAATCGACAATAAACCACAATGTCTAACTCAAACCATTCAAAAGGGAGGATTGTCAATGGGATTTAATAAGAAAACAAGAGAAAAGAAGGAAAACAAAATACAGAATCTTGCAGCGAAATGACAAAATATAATAATCAAATAAACAGTTCATGAAGCTGTTTTTGTAACGACTCGTAAAATTTTAGTGGTTTATTAATTTAATTAATTGAATTTTTGTGAAATTTTAAATAATAAAATTTTGAAATAAAAATTTGATATTTGGAATACATCTATTTTAACATAGTAACTAGTAAATTTTCAGCTGATAATACTGAAGTTTATTTCTTGAGTAATTTTATTTCAATTCAAATCAGTTAATATTAGATGGTAATAAAATGTTTTCCAAACCTGAATATTTTTATATAATAAATTTTTAAATCATCTTCTGAGTGAGACGTCATATTTCATTTCTGCAAATTTGGACTGCTATTGCTTCGGTTATCTTATTTTCGGCAAATTAGCAGCATTTTCGGTACCGATTATCAAATTTTGATAGAATGGTCGTATCACTGATATCAGTATACCATTTTGATCGTCTCGTCGTGCTGATCTCTATGGTATATTCAATTGTCAATTTCAAAGTCTGGTGTGCGATGCAATCTGCGAAATGCTAAGCGTATAGGTTCCGCAACCAAGCCTTTTGGTTTCTGATGCCTTTTCATTATCCATAGTATTATCATCAGCCTCGTGCCTTTAAAATTCCCAGATATTAATATCAACCTCTTGACATTTCACCAGTTGTTAATATTTCCAATACCAAACTTTTGACTTTTGATTCCTAGACTATTACTATTCCAAATTCATATTTTGCTACTTCATCACGTGTTTGCTTGTGAACTGCAGCCCATTCCTTCTACTTGCTACTTTTAATGTTTTGCCAATACCACCTTTCCCTCTCAAATCCGAGCTTCCACATCCGCCTCGCCCACGTCTTCCACCCACACTTCGCCCAAACTACCACGTCACCGTGACAGCCATCACCCGTCCGCCCATCACCCTGTGCAACCTCCATCACACCTGCAGCCATCTACGCCCATCACATCAGCTCGCCCTTCATTTACAACCCACCACAGCTTCACCACCTCCTCCCACCTCAGTTCGTCGTCCAAACAACCGGGAACCGCCTCTCTCTCCTTCCCCTCAATCCTACTCACCTCAGTCCAGTAGCCGCTACTTCTTCCAATCCACCTCCTGTTCCGGCGTGAGTTATATATTATGATTTTATATATAAATCTTATAGGTTGCTTTATATATATATATTTTGTAGTAGTATTGATTTTTTTTATTTTGGGTATATGTCAGTGAGCATATATTCATATCTTAGACATGTTATTATTCATATATATATTATGTCCAAAGTTTTTTAATTTACAGTAGAGTATGTATATGTTAGTATACATATTATATAACAGTTTCAATTATATTTTTAGTATATTTTATGTTTAAAGTGATATAATATATTTAAAAGAAGTTTTATATATGTTAGTGGTATAACAGTATATATATATTGTTTATGTTAATGATGGTTTGCATATTTGAAAGCATGTAGCAGCCATTTCCTCCTTAAGTATTAAATTTGGACTTTTTGTTTGTTGCTCTGTTTTATAGAAAAGACTAATATATATAAGTTTAACATATATATATATATATATATATATTTTTAGATTTTTCACTATGTAGTTTAACAAATATATATGTATATGTATATATATATATATCTAAATATAATCAGCTGTATACAAGATATGTCTGTTGTTACATATCTGATTGGTGTATATGCGTATTGCGGTTTCTTTTATGTACAATTGTATGTTATTTTCTCTGAGAAATTTTGGTACTGCATCTACCGTATATAATTTGTAGTATTTATATAAACATATAAAAGTTGTTTCTATTATATATATTTTATTACATGTCAGTTCGGGGTTTCACAGTCTTATATGCATTAGATTTTTATTTTGCCAATATATATATATATAAGATTTGCTAAAGTATATATTATGTATAATATGTGTAATATATTAGATTTGAGCTGTTAGATATACATAAACTTTATAAGTATGGGTTGTTGGTGAATATTATACAAGATTACAGTGGTATATATATGTTCAAAGCTAAATATTGATTTTTAAATATAAAGTTTATGCTGGTAGTACCTAGTACAAATGAACTGTAGGGGTTTTGAGTAAGTTTATAAAGTAAGAGTGTACTAATATCTATGAACTGTCATGTATATAAGTATCTATGACAAAAGTTTTCATATATCTAAACTGTTATGTGTATGAAATCCATGTTTCTCTATTCTAATATGTTTACAAATGTTGTATGCGTATTTATATATAAGTAGGCTATTTTGTTTACATATTATATGTTAAATTACAAATATATGTTAGTTTTTATATATTTATATACATTGGTTTAAATATTAGAACAGATACATATTGTTAATTCCAAAGTATTTACGTACGGAAGTTTATAAATATAGATTTATATATATATATATATTAGTTTATATATATGAGTAATTATGGCTGGGGATATATAGAAGTAATGGTTTCAACATATATTGTGCATATATATTTGACTATAATATATGAGTTTTAGTTTAAACTATGATTTTGAAATTCATATATACTTAATTTAATATACGTTTGAATTTAGAATATGATCTTTTTAAATAGTTATATATAAGTCCACTTATACCATTTATCTTCATCAATCCAGTTTTGATTCGATTTCATCAATTTCAAGCTGTTAGCTTTGTTCGTCAAATTCGTGCCAATCTAGCTTTGTTGTGGGATTCGCGTCGGATTCATAACTCGTTCATTGTCGAATCTCTATAGCCTCGAAAGGTGAGCAATCACTCACGATTAAATTTCTTATATTAATTAAATTTGATTTCAATTGAAACGACAATTGAAATATGCCGCTGTTAGATATTTACATTGCTATATATATGCCATTATATGTATCTGTTCACCTGTGAAATCCGACACCATTATCTGTTATTTATCACTGATGATATATGCATGTTACTGATTGTTATATTATTGTCATATCTTTTATCACTCTACAAGTTCCCAAATAGTATAAAATTCACTATGGGTAGAAATGATACATACCCGAACGATCTGTAGAATAGGAGAAAATTGTTATGGGTTGAAATGATAAACCCAAGCGATTTTTATTGAAATTGAATTTGGGATTGCGGGTTGAAAAGATATATACCCGTATATATTTAAATTATGGATTGAAATGATAAATATCCGTATCACTTGACCATTGGGTAGAGAATTATATACAGACACCGTTGGTCTATATATAAATATTTTGAAAATGTTTTCTATGGTTTTGAAAAGAAGTATATGGTTTTAATAAATATCAATTTTAAAGATTTATTAAAGGTTGATTTAATCACTATATAATATGTTTAAGTATTTATTTAAAATATATATTTTCAAATAAAGAATTTATAATGATTCAGGTTGGATAGATAATTTGAAATTGATTTGAAATTAATATTTATTTAAGAATTATACTTAAATGAGTTTGAATTGAAATTTATTAAATTTGAAATTTAAAAAAAAGATATGTTTTATAACTTGAATTTGATTAAAAGTGACTTAAATGAATATTTCAGATTTACATAAATTGAAATGGGATATTTTGTTTATTTAAATTTGTAAATGAAGTTGTATTTAGATGTTATTGAATATTTAAAGATTTAAATATATTGAAATTGAAATGGCTTATTTTATGGTTCAAATATGTATTTGAAATCGATGATTTGAAATGGTTTATTGAGAAACTGAATTGAATTGAAATTTGAGGATTTGAGATTGGATTAAATATAAATTTTGGAATCCGAATTGAGTTGAATCGATTTGTGAAATTTGAGGAAACTATTTTATTATATAAAGTATTTTAAATTATATTTAAAACTATTTTATATTATTTTATAAACTATTTTTATATAACTATTTTTAATATAAACTATTTTAATATAAACTATTTTGAATATACTAATTATTTTAATATAAATTGTTTTAACTCATAACTATTTTATATAAACTATTTTATTTTATAAACTATTTTATTATATATACTATTATTAATATTTGAACTGTTTGAAGGGAAGTGTTATGATTTTCAAAATGCTATGATTTCAAAATGTTGTGATTTCCGAAGTGTTTTGATTTAAAAGACTTATGATTTCGAAAGCATTATAACTTTGGAAAGTGATATGATTTTGGGAAATGAATATTATTTAAAGTAAGAAATGATATCGTATTGATTTGGTTTTGAAATGGAAATGATATTTTGGTTTTGAAGTATAAACTATTTGAAATGACCGTGGTGTTATAATAACGATTGGTTGTCAAAGAGACCGGGATCGAATATGGGCATACTCTCTGTCGATACCGAAAACCACTTTAACAACTGTGTACGCGGTGGAGATTCCAGAATGAAGTAGGATAGTGGCGAAGATTCTATATGAGGTATATACGTGGACCCGATTCCTGTGAGTTGGCATATGGTGGCTAAAACAGGAGTAATTGACGGGCTAATGAGGTAGCTCCTCTGATCGGACACACTCCATCGTATGTCATTCTATTACTTTGTGATTGATTTGGTGCACACCCTTGATTCGGGACTGTGGCTCGAGGTGGTCAATTGCTGCGGCTCTGCCTTACCACCGGCCCGGAAGTGTAATTGGTATATCTACCCTGGCATTGCCTAGTTGTGCCGTGTCACCTACCATAGCGTGCCTTACTGCGAGTTTGATTTGTGTCGTACCTATGGAGTATCCTCTGGTAGCTCCAGTTTACGGGGTATTACGGTACTGTATATACTATTGGCATACCTAAAAATGTGTTAAGTTGGAAAATGTAAAGCCTTAACGCTATTTTTAAATAGTATACTTTACTGTAGACATTATTATAATAGCGTATATTACTACATAGTAGATAGTTTAACGGATCCTTAGAGGATGGTTATCCCAAACATCCTTTAAGTTACTTGTATTTCAGTTGATATTTCACTTGAGTTGGATTTATTGATATAAGAATGTTAATCCTGACTCGAGTGTTTTGCTTTACGCTCGGGTCAGACTGAGTGACACAGTATTTGAGACTCACCTTTGGAGTTGGAGCTTCACTTGGAGATCCAGCTATCTATCCAGCTTTCGGTTATTCAGTTGATTCCAGTGATGTATTCAGATTTTGTATTCGACTATTGTATTGAGACATCTATGTATTCGTGACTTCTGTTGTATCTTGTTTAACTCTGTTATATATAGTAGCTTCATGAACTACTATTCTTTTGTTTCCGCTGCATTATTGTAATATTACTCTATGACTGTGATTCTATGATTATTTATTTACGGTATATGCTGAGTTTTGAAAAATTTAAATTAACAATCTGATATTTTGAGCAATTCAAATCCGACATGTATGGATGCGAATGGTTGAAAATTTCAGGATATTAATTATGGTATCAGAGCTCTGGTTTTTGGCAAAACTCGGTATATGTAGTAAATTTGATTACAGAATCGCTTTCGTTCGAACTTGAATCTCTTCCTCTTCGACTCGGGTTTCCTTTGAACTTTGGAACGTTCCTTCCGGTTCCAAATCAATTCCTTCCTCTCCTATCTGTCTTGAAATTAATTTTGTTTCTTCCTATTCATGCTTCTTGATTCTGGAGTATCCCATAACTCCACTTCGAATGATCTCTATAATAAATCGGTGGTCTCGCCAATCTTTGAATAATCTGTAAAGGGGTGAAACTCCTTTACAATCGGTATTGATTCTCCAAAGATTTCTGTATCCTCAGTTTACGATGCTGCTATCTTTTTCTATACCCGAATTCTTTCTCTGGCAATCAAATGTCGATATGCTCCAAAATTCTGCCTCGATCTTATTTGAAGTCATGGTTGACCCGGTTAAGGTCGCCCGCGATTCATATAAGTTATCCGTCTTTCTCTTTTGTTATTTAATCATTCTTATCTCCCTATCGAGCCTATTCTCTTAGCTTGAATTCTATTTGATTAGAGTTCCTCTAAATTGAATCTCTAATCTTGTTTTGAAAATCCATTTTGGAATCAACGAGTGAGGGAGTGTATTTGTGTAATGCTAAAAATGTTTTATATATTGTGTTGTTTGAGTTGTTGATGTTGATTTGGGTTTTCGATCGATTCGTCTGATCAACGCTATCGATAGAAATTTCAAAACACTGAACATAGCAAACTAACACAATATTATTTTCAAAATATGGGTAAATAAAATAAATTTGTATGGTTATATTATATATATAAGTAAAAAAAATTGGAATTTGATAAGTTAATTAAATTGGTTGTTTGAAAAGATAATATTTGATTATTATAAATGAATTTATAAACATGGTTTATAAATTGATTTGGAATTTGAAATGAATTTAAATCAAGAATTTGATAATTTAATTTCCAATGATTTCGAACTATGGTTTTAAAGTTTTAAAATGCACATTATTTAAAGGTATTTTGACTATAATTTTTTTCCAAAGAATTTTAATGTATATTATTTAAAGTATTTTCAAATAGAAATCATTTCAAAGAATTTTTAAATGTTTAAATCGGTGGTCTTCTCTTTGTCGCTGGAAAATAATTTCGGTGATGGCAGCCACATCATCGACATTCATTTTCGAGTTTCAGAGTGAAGAGACCATTCAGTAGCTTCGCTATACTTTTGTTTTGAAATTAATTTGATTTGAATTTCTTGGGTATGATTTGATCTATAATATATGTATATGATTTTAGATTTGATTTGATTGATATAGAGGAATACATTCTTTCTAAGTGGTTTGTATTGAAATCGGAAATTTAACTCTTAAATTCTTGTTAAGAATAACTTCAATTATAAAAGAGGAACCAGAATTTCAATAAATATTTAAACTTGAAATAATTTAATTAGATAATTTTATTTGTATAATACCCAATTTCATTCCAATATAACTTACCTAAATCATTCAGAAGTTGAATATGTAATTTGATAATATACAATATAAAATGTTCTATAAATAAATTTGAGTGTTTATAATAAATGTTATACACTTAAATTTTGATTATAAAAATGTTAATAGAGTTAAATAAAATAATAAGTTAACTAAATGATAAATGAGATGGAATAAATAAATTTTGTTTTGAAGAAATTAATATATTGAAATTTAATCAACTTAATGAAATACCTTAAATTTAAAATCAAATTTTGGGATTAATTAATTCAAATTGAAATTTATATGGTTTGAACTAATTTTTTTATTCTGTTTTTCAAATTCTATTTTCTTTCTGGTTGTTTATATTCTCCTACCTCATTCCTTTTCGGGGACAAAACGTTTTGAGTGGGGGAGAGTGTAACGACCCGTAAAATTTTAGTGGTTTATTAATTTAATTAATTGAATTTTTGTGATATTTTAAATAATAAAATTTTGAAATAAAAATTTGATATTTGGAATACGTCTATTTTAACATAGCAACTAGTAAATTTTCATCTGATAATACTGAAGTTTATTTTCTTGTGTAATTTTATTTCAATTCAAATCAGTTAATATTAGATGGTAATAAAATGTTTTCCAAACCTGAATATTTTTATATAATAAATTTTTAAATCATCTTCTAAGTGTGACGTCATATTTCGTTTCTGCAAATTTGGACTGATATTGCTTCGATTATCATATTTTCGGCAAATTAGCAGCATTTTCGATACCGATTATCGACTTTTGATAGAATGGTCGTATCATTGATATCGGTATACCGTTTTGATCATCTCATCGTTCTGATCTCTACGTTATATTCAATTGTCAATTTCGAAGTCCGGTGTGCGATGCAATCTACGAAACGCTGAGCGTATCAGTTCCGCAACCAAGCCTTTTGGTTCTGATGCCTTTCCATTATCCACAGTATTATCATCAGCCTCGTGCCTTTAAAATTCACAGATATTAATATCAACCTCTTGACATTTCACCGGTTGTTAATATTTCCAATACCAAACTTTTGACTTTTGATTCCCAGACTATTACTATTCCAAATTCATATTTTGCTACTTCATCACGTGTTTGCTTGTGAACTGCAGCCCATTCCTTCTACTTGCTACTTGTCATGTTTTGCCAAGACCACCTTTCCCTCTCAGAACCGAGCTTCCACATCCGCCTCGCCCACGTCTTACACCCACACTTCACCCAAACTGCCACGTCATCGTGACAACCATCACCCGTCCGCCCATCACCTTGCGCAACCTCCATCACACCTGCAGCCATCTCCACCTATCACATCAGCTCGCCCTTCATTTGCAACCCACCACAGCTTCACCACCTCCTCCCCCCTCAGTTCGCCATCCAGACAACCGGGAACCGCCTCTCTCTCCTTCCCCTCAATCCCACTCACCTCAGTCCAGCAGCCGCGACTTCTTCCAATCCAACTCATGTTCTGGCGTGAGTTATATATTATGATTTTATATATAAATCTTATAGGTTGCTTTTTATATATATATATATTGTAGTAATACTGATTCTTTTTTTGGGTATATGTCAGTGAGCATATATTCATATCTTAGACATGTTAGTATTCATATATATATTATGTCCAGAGTTTTGTAATTTTATAGTAGAGTATGTATATGTTAGTATACATATTATATAACAGTTTCAATTATATTTTTAGTATATTTTATGTTTAAAGTGATATAATATATTTAAAAGAAGTTTTATATATGTTAGTGGTATAACAGTATATATATATTGTTTATGTTAATGATGGTTTGCATATTTGAAAGCGTGTAACAATTTTATATATCTTAGACATGGTTTATATATTCAGTTATATACAAGATATGTCATGTTGTTACATATCTGACTGGTGTATATGCGTATTGCGGTTTCTTTTATGTACAATTGTATGTTATTTTCACTGAGAAATTTTGGTACTGCAGCTACCGTATTAATTTGTAGTATTTATATAAACATATAAAAGTTGTTTCTATTATATATATTTTATTACATGTCAGTTCAGGTTTTCACAGTCCTATATGCAGTAGATTTTTATTTTGCCAATATATATATATATATATAAGATTTGCTGCAGTATATGTTATGTAGGATATGTGTAATATATTAGATTTGAGCTGTTAGATATACATAAACTTTATAAGTATGGGTTGCTGGTGAATATTATATAAGATTAAAGTGGTATATATATGTTCAAAGCTAAATATTGATTTTTAAATATAAAGTATATGCTGGTAGTACCTAGTACAAATGAACTGTAGGGGTTTTGAGTAAGTTTATAAAGTAAGAGTGTACTAATATCTATGAACTGTCATGTATATAAATATCTATGACAAAAGTTTTCATATATCTGAACTGTTATGTGTATGAAATCCATGTTTCTCTATTCTAATATGTTTACAAATGATGTATGCATATTTATATATAAGTAGGCTATTTTGTTTACATATTATATGTTAAATTACAAATATATGTTAGTTTTTATATATTTATATACATTGGTTTATATATTAGAACAGATACATATTGTTGATTCCAAAGTATTTACGTATGGAAGTTTATAAATATAGATTTATATATATATATATATATTAGTTTATATATATGAATAATTATGGCAGGGTATATATATAAGTAATGGTTTCAACATATATTGTGCATATATATTTGACAGTAATATATGAGTTTTAGTTTAAACTATGATTTTGAAATTCATATATACTTAATTTAATATACGTTTGAATTTAGAATATGATTTTTTATATAGTTATATATAGTTATATATAAGTCCACTTATACCATTTATCTTCATCAATCCAGTTTTGATTCGATTCCGTCAATTTCAAGCTGTCAGCTTTGTTTGTCAAATTCGTGCCAATCTAGCTTTGTTGTGGAATTCGCGCCGGATTCATAACTCGTTTATTGTCGAATCTCTATAGCCTCGAAAGGTGAGCAATCACTCACGATTAAAGTTCTTATATTAATTAAATTTGATTTCAATTGAAACGACAATTGAAATATGCCGCTGTTAGATATTTACATTGCTATATATATGCCATTATATGTATCTGTTCACCTGTGACATCTGACACCATTATCTGTTATTTATCACTAATGATATATGCATGTTACTGATTGTTATATTATTGTCATATTTGTTATCACTCTGCAAGTTCCCAGATAGTATAGAATTCACTATGGGTTGAAATGATACATACCCGAACGATCTGTAGAATAGGAGAAAATCGTTATGGGTTGAAATGATAAACCCAAGCGATTTTCATTGAAATTGAATTTGGGATTGCGGGTTGAAAAGATATATACCCGTATATATTTAAATTACGGATTGAAATGATAAATATCTGTATCACTTGACCATTGGGTAGAGAATTATATACAGACACCGTTGGTCTATATATAAATATTTTGAAAATGATTTCTATGGTTTTGAAAAGAAGTATATGGTTTTAATAAATATTGATTTTAAAGATTTATTAAAGGTTGATCTAATCACTATATAATATGTTTAAGTATTTATTTAAAATATATATTTTCAAATATAGAATTTATAATGATTCAGGTTGGAAAGATAATTTGAATTTGATTCAAAATTTATATTTATTTAAGAATTATACTTAAATGAGTTTGATTTGAAATTTATTAAATTTGAAATTAAAAAAAAGATATGTTTTATAACTTGAATTTGATTAAAAGTGAATTAAATGAATATTTCAAATTTACATAAATTGAAATGGGATATTTTGTTTATTTTAATTTGTAAACTGAAGTAGTATTTAGACGTTATTGAATATTTAAAGATTTAAATATATTGAAATTGAAATGGCTTATTTTATGGTTCAAATATGTATTTGAAATCAATGATTTGAAATGGTTTATTAAGAAACTGAATTGAATTGAAATTTGAGAATTTGGGATTGGATTAAATTTAAATTTTGGAATCCGAGTTGAGTTGAATCGATTTGTGAAATTTGAGGAAACTATTTTATTATATATAATATTTTAAATTATATTTAAAACTATTTTATATTATTTTTAAAACTATTTTTAATGTAACCATTTTTAATATAAACTATTTTAATATAAACTATTTTAAATATACTAATTATTTTAATATAAATTGTTTTAACTTATAACTATTTTATATAAACTATTTTATTTTATAAAATATTTTATTTGTAACGACCCGATATTTTCAACCATTCGCATCCGCACATGTCGGACTTGAATTGCTCAAATACCGAATTGTTAATTTATATTTGGCAAAACTCAGAATATATAGTAAATAAATAATCATAGATCACAGACACAAAGTAGTATAATGCAGCGGAAACAAAGAAGTAGTAGTTCATAACGCTACTATATAAATACATCAAAGTTAAGTAAGATACAATTGGAATACCAAGATACAACAGGAGTAACAGTATGAAAATCAGGTACAACTTAGAATACAACTGGAATCAACTGGATAACAAAATGAATATATATCTGGATCTTCAAAGCAAAACTCCAGCTCCAAAGGTGAGTCTCTAATGATATATCACTCAGTCTGACCTGAGCGTAAAGCAAACACAAAACACTCGAGTCAGGACATACATACTTATACAATGTAAACCAACTCAAGTGAACTGTAATAAAGGTACAAGTAACTTAAAGAATGCTTGGGATCGCACATTCTTTAAGGATCCGTTAAACTATCTACTATGTAGTAATATTCGCTATTATAATAATGTCTAATATAAAATAAACATACTTTTAAATAGCATTAAGGCTTTACATTTTCCACCTTAACACGTAATAGTCCCAGTAGTCTATCCAGTATTAGCATACTCCCAAAATGGGGGCTACCCTCGATACTCCACAGGCTACGGGAGAAATCACAACTCGTAGTAAAGCTCGCTATGGTAAGTGACACGGCACAACTAGCCAATGCCAGGGTAGATATACCATTTACGCATCTGGACTGGTGGTGACGCATAGCAGCCACTACCGTTCACCTCAAACAACACTCCCAAATCAAGGGGTGCACCCAATCAATCACAAAGTAATAGAATGGTATCGAAGAAGTGTGTCCGATCATAGGTGCTACCTCATTGGTCCGTCAATCGCTCCTATTTTAGCCACTTTATGCTAACTCATGGGAGTTGGGTCCACATATATACCTTTAGGATCGTTGCCACCATCCTACTTCATTCTGGAAACTCCACCGCGTACACAATTGTTAAAGTGGTTTTCGGTATCGACGGAGAGTATGTCCATATCCGATCCCGGTCTCTTTAACAACCAATCGTTATTATAACCCATGGTTATAATTTTTAAAATAATATTTTATACTTCAAAATAGAATATCATTTCAAATACAAATCTTTATCAAAACAAAGATTAAATCAATTCCAAACCATTTCAATATATTTAAAATATCATATCATTTCAAAACATCATTTCAAATCATTTCAATATATCAAAATATCATATCTTTCCAAAACTTCATTTCAAATCATTTAATATATCAAAATATCATATCTTTTCAAAACTTCATTTCAAATCATTTTAATATATCAAAATATCATATCTTTCCAAAACTTCATTTCAAATCATTTTAATATATATAAAAATATCATTTGAGTTCAAATCTAAATATTCAACTTTAAATACTTTTTAAAGTTTAAAGATATCATTCATTTATTATCATCTCAAGTCACCTTTTAAATACTTTATATTTCAATCAAAATAATTCATTTAAACCATTTAAAAGTGTGATTATTATACTTTCAAATCAAGTATTCAATCACCAAAGTTTTAAACTATTCTAAGTTCATTTACTAAGTTTGATGCAGCTAAGCCCAGAGATGAAGTCCTGAGTCGTCCACGAGATAAAACTAACACGGCAGAAATAAGTCGTCTACGACTTAAGGGCAATGCTATGAGTGGTCCACGACTCATAGAGACAGGCATGAATCGTATGAGACGTCTACGACTTAAGGAAGCGGTAATGAGTCGTCAAGGTATAAGTCGTCTACGACTTAAGGAGGCGGTGATGAGTCGTCCATGACTCAACTGGAAGACCAAAGGGAAAGTTGTGACTAGTTTACGACTTAACGAAGCAACTATAACTCGTCTACGACTTAACAGGGAGATGAGTCACTCACGACTCAAGGGGAAGAATACACAAGTGATAAGTCGTCTACGACTCAAGGAAGGTGAGAAGATAAGCCATCCACGACTCAAGGGAGAGGCTGGTATAAGTCGTCCACGACTTATCGAAACTGGGTTAAATCGTAGAGGCCTGGAGCTGTATATTCTGATGCCGCTTTAATCCATGCCGTAGATTCTCCTGACGAGTTAATCTGAACCGATTGTTTTCTAAGTCGCTACTAGAGTATAAGTCGTATGGCGTCTGCTTGTAAATATGATGAGTCGAATGGAGTTGATAAGTCAACAACGACTTAAAAGGTGTTTTTTTTCTATGTTGTATTTTCTGTTTGCTAAGTCGCTAGGCTTTCTTGTAATAAGTCGTGAGTCGTATGCTTTGTAAATAAGGAGTGTGGATTTGTTAAGTCGTTAAGTCGTGTACCTGGTTGTGACATTTGTATTGTAAGTTGATAAGTCGTATACGACTTATGATGAGTCGTAGAGCGTAGCTATGAGTCGGAAACGACTTAGGAGTTGGAGAAATTTCTGTTGTAAATTTGTTCGCCTATAAATAGGCCGTGAGTCTCATTTGTAAAAGGTTGTTGAATATTGAATAAAATTCTCTTTTGATTGCTTTGTGCTTTCATTCAAATTGGTAGTTGATTGTAATCTCCTATCTCCTCTTTCGGATAATCGAGTGCGCTCGATTCAACGATTGTAGAAGCCGATTTGCGGAATCAAGTGCGCTTGATCAACGCTTGAAGAATTGAAGATCTTCGAACCCGGTATCGTGCGCGATCAACGAGTTCAGGATAGCTAGAATTCGGTATCTTCAGATCAACGAATTCGGGCATTTCAGTATCCATCAATCCACCGATTGCTACATTCAACGATCTACATTGTTTTTGTAATATCCGCTGCGTCATTTGGTATCAGAGCTTGTTCTAACCAATCATAGTTAGATCGAGACTTGGAGCCTAATCATTTTGAAGAGTTTTGAAGTTTGAAGTTGTTTGGCCGAGAAGTTTGAAGTTGAGCCGTGAGCAAGTGAAGTTGTTCGCATTTGTTTGAAGATTGAAGTTCGGATTTGCATTGGAGGCCGAAACTTTGTCCATCGTGTTCATCGCGATTTGCTACAAAGTGGAAGTTTTCGATCCGTTTCATTTTGGATCAAAGTCCGAATTGTGTTTGAATTTTGAAGTGTTGGAAGATTTTCAAGTATGCCGCCAAGAAGAGCTAATCGCCACCAAAACGTAGAAGCTTTGTATCGAAGAGAAGAAGCTGATGAGATGGAACAAAGAATCAATGAGAATTTTAGTGAGAAGCTTAATGAAGGAATTGGCCGGTTAGAGAGGCTTATGATGGAGATGAATCAAAATCGGAGAAGGGTTTCACCAGAATCTAACCATGGGGGTAGTAGAGTCTCGCCACATTCCAATCGAGACAGAAGTGTTGAAAATGATCATGGGCGTGGGAGGAACGTGAATGATCGTGAACGGAGGAATGTCGATAGAAGGGATGAAGGTGGAAGGCGTAATGGTAGTAGAGATGTTGGTGGTCAGAATCGACATCGTTATGCATCTGATTTTGAAGAGGAGTATGATGGTGGTAGTATTCAAGGAAGAGGTCAAGGAAGAAACTATTCTGAATATGATCACAAGTGGGAGTCGGGGATGAAGACTGAAATTCCTGAATTCAAAGGTGGTATGCAAGCAGAGGAATTTCTAGATTGGGTGGCTAATGTTGAGGAGATTTTTGACTTCAAAGGAGTTCCAGAACATCGTAGAGTGAAGTTGGTTGCTACGAGGCTGAGGGGTAGAGCTTTGGCATGGTGGCAGCAAACCAAACTTACACGTGAACGAATGGGAAAGTCAAAAGTTGAATCTTGGGAGAAGATGAAGAAATTGATGAAAGCAACGTTCTTACCATACAATTATCAATCTTTGATGTATCAACGTTTGCAGAACTTGAGGCAGGGCACAAAGACAGTTAATGACTATGCTGATGAATTCTATCAACTTATTGCAAGGAACGATATTATGGAAACAGAAGAGCAGCTGACATCTAGGTTCATTGGGGGATTGAGAATGCAGATTCAGGATATGGTTAATATATTCGATCCAAGATCTGTGGCAGAAGCACATCAGAAAGCGTTGGCTTGGGAAAAACAAGGGAGACGAGGAAGTGGTGTGTTTACTAATTCTAACAATCAAGCGAAGGGTGTTGGAGGAAGTTCTAATGTTTCTAAACCTATCAGTAGACCAGTGGTGAAGGAGGTTGAGAAGACAAGGGTTAACAATGGTTTCAAATGTTACAATTGTCAGGAATTGGGTCATAAAAGCAGTGAGTGTCCAAAGCCAAAGAAGAGAACCATGATTGCAGAAGTTGACGATGAGGATGTTGATGGAGATTGTTATAATCCAGCTGAGGAGGATGAGCAGGATATTGCGTCAGGAGATGAAGGTTGTAATCTAATGCTAAGGAGATCGTGTTTAACACCGAAGCAGGAGGAAACTAGTTGGTTGAGAAGTAATATTTTTCAGTCAACATGTACTATTCTAGGGAAGGTGTGTAAGTTTGTAATTGACGCAGGAAGCTGTGATAATATTATTTCGACCGAGGCTGTGACAAAGTTGAAATTGAAGACAGAGAAACATCCGAGTCCATACAAGTTAGCTTGGTTGAGAAAAGGAGGAGAAGTGAAAGTGGATAGACGAGTTCGTGTTCCATTCTCTATTGGGAAGAAATACAAAGACGAAATCTGGTGTGATGTCGTAGAGATGGATGTTTGTCATTTATTATTTGGAAGACCATGGCAGTATGATCGAGCAGTACAACATGACGGTCGGACCAATAGCTACAGTTTTATGTTTGAAGGCACGAAGATTATCCTAGTTCCAAAGAAGAGACCACAAGGAGAAAGTAAGTCAGAAGAGATTGAAGAGCTCAAAACTTTGTTATCATTGAAAGAGTTTGTGAAGGAAGTAGAGGAGGAACCTGAAGTGTTTTTGTTAATTGGGCGAGAGAGCAGTGAAGAGGTTGAGATTCCAGAAGAAGTAAAACCAATTTTGAAAGAATTTGACGATGTATTTCCAGAAGAGTTACCAACGGAGTTGCCACCATTGAGAGATATACAACATCAGATAGATCTTGTTCCAGGTGCTGTGTTTCCACACAGACCACATTATCGAATGAGTCCGAAGGAACATGAAGAGTTGCGAAGGCAGGTAGAGGAATTGCTTGAGCAAGGACGCGTGCAGGAGAGTCTGAGTCCTTGTGCTGTACCAGCTTTATTGGTACCCAAGAAGGATGGGACGTGGAGGATGTGCACTGACAGTCGAGCATTGAATAAGATTACCGTGAGATATAGATTTCCAATGCCGAGGTTGGATGACTTGTTGGATCAGATAAGCGGAGCTACTGTCTTTTCTAAGATTGACTTGAAGAGCGGTTATCATCAGATTCGCATTAGACCAGGGGATGAATGGAAGACAGCATTCAAGACGAGGGAAGGATTGTATGAATGGCTGGTAATGCCGTTTGGTCTATCGAATGCACCGAGTACTTTCATGAGGGTGATGAATCAAATTTTTAGACCATTCATTGGGAAATTTATGGTGGTATATTTCGATGATATTCTGATATATAGTGGAAGTCCAGAGGAACATTTGAATCATCTGAGGGAAGTGCTGATGGTACTACGACAAGAACAGTTTTATGCTGCAACGAAGAAATGCGTGTTCATGACGCATAGCGTTTTATTTCTGGGGTATGTTGTGTCAAAAGAAGGAATACAGGTTGACCAAAGTAAAATCGAAGCTATCAGAGATTGGCCGCAGCCCAAGACGATAACGGAAGTTCGTAGTTTTCACGGGTTGGCTTCATTCTATCGAAGGTTTATACCACACTTTAGTAGTGTGATGGCACCTGTTACAGATTGCATGAAAGGTAAACAGTTTGCATGGACAGAGGAAGCAGGGAGTGCTTTTGGGAAGATCAAGGAATTGCTGACGTCTGCACCAATTCTAGTGCTACCTGATTTTCAGTTGGTGTTTGAACTACATACTGATGCATCCAAGGTTGGGATTGGAGGGGTGTTGAGTCAGAAGGGACGTCCAATTGCCTATTTCGGTGAGAAGTTGTCAGGAGCAAAGATGCGATACAGTACATATGATGTGGAGTTTTATACTGTTGTGCAATCTATTAAACACTGGAGACACTATCTATTTCAGAAGGAGTTTGTTCTTTACACTGATCATGAAGCATTGAAGCATTTGCAAGGGCAAGACAAGATTTCAGCGAGACATGCATCGTGGATTGCATATCTGCAACAGTTTACTTTTGTTGTTAAACACAAGTCAGGGGTGACAAATCGTGTGGCTGATGCTTTGAGTAGGAGGAGTCATTTGTTGACTACACTAAAGGTTGAAGTGACGGGGTTTGAAAAATTGCCAGACTTATTTACTAATGATCCTTACTTTGCAAAATTTGTTGATAAAGTCAAGGAGGGAGAGACGGATGATTTCGTGATGGTAAATGGTTTTCTGTTCAAAGGGAATCAATTGTGCATACCGGAGGGTAGTTTGAGAATGAAAATTATCAAGGAATTACATGAAGAAGGGCATGTTGGAAGAGACCGTAACTTACAGTTAATTTCACAATCCTACTTTTGGCCATCGATGAGGAAAGAAGTGGAGAGGTTTGTTGAGAGATGCCATATCTGTCAAGTTTCGAAAGGAACTGCGACTAATGCGGGTTTATATATGCCGTTACCGGTGCCAACTAAACCATGGGTTGATGTGAGTATGGACTTTGTGTTGGGGTTGCCGAGAACGCAGCGTGGTAATGATTCCATTTATGTGGTGGTTGATCGATTTTCGAAAATGGCACATTTTATTGCTTGTAAGAAGACGGTGGATGCTGTTCATGTTGCTCAATTGTTTTTCAGAGAGATCTATCGACTTCATGGATTGCCAGAATCGATTGTGTCGGACAGGGATACTCGTTTTCTGAGTCATTTTTGGCTAAGTTTGTGGAAAATGGTGGGAACGAAGCTGAAGTTTAGTAGTGCTTATCACCCACAAACGGATGGACAGACTGAGGTGGTCAACAGATCATTGGGAAACTTGTTGAGGTGTCTTGTTCAAGATAATCTGAAGAGTTGGGATGTGAAGTTATGCCAGGCAGAATTTGCTCATAATCATGCTATGAATCGAAGTACTGGGTTCAGTCCATTTCAGATAGTATATTCGAGCTTACCGAAGGGACCGTTGGACTTAACGGTAGTGCCACAATCAAAGAAGACAATTAAGAAAGCTGCTGATTTTGTTAAAGGGCTGACGAAGTGTCATAAAATCGTTCAAGAACGATTAGAGAAAGCAAATGAGAAATATAAACAATCTGCAGATTTGAAACGAAGGAATGTTGAATTTCATGAAGGTGATATGGTTTATGCGGTATTAACAAAAGATCGTTTTCCAGTGGGCGCATACAACAAGTTGAAAGCCAGGAAAATTGGTCCGGTGGAAGTTGTGAAACGAATCAATGAAAATGTTTATAAACTGAAGCTGCCAGATGATGTATATACATCTGACGTATTCAATGTTAAGCATCTCGTACCATATCATGGGGATGAGTTTTTTGGGGATGAAGAGTGTGCAAATTCGAGGACGAATTTCTCTCAACCTTGGGAGGATGATGCAGCTAAGCCCAGAGATGAAGTCCTGAGTCGTCCATGAGATAAAACTAACACGGCAGAAATAAGTTGTCTACGACTTAAGGGCAATGCTATGAGTCGTCCACGACTCATAGAGACAGGCATGAATCGTATGAGACGTCTACGACTTAAGGAAGCGGTAATGAGTCGTCAAGGTATAAGTCGTCTACGACTTAAGGAGGCGGTGATGAGTCGTCCACGACTCAACTGGAAGACCAAAGGGAAAGTTGTGACGAGTTTACGACTTAACGAAGCAACTATAACTCGTCTACGACTTAACAGGGAGATGAGTCGCTCACGACTCAAGGGGAAGAATACACAAGTGATAAGTCGTCTACGACTCAAGGAAGGTGAGAAGATAAGCCATCCACGACTCAAGGGAGAGGCTGGTATAAGTCGTCCACGACTTATCGAAACTGGGTTAAATCGTAGAGGCCTGGAGCTGTATATTCTGATGCCGCTTTAATCCATGCCGTAGATTCTCCTGACGAGTTAATCTGAACCGATTGTTTTCTAAGTCGCTACTACAGTATAAGTCGTATGGCGTCTGCTTGTAAATATGATGAGTCGAATGGAGTTGATAAGTCGGCAACGACTTAAAAGGTGTTTTTTTTCTATGTTGTATTTTATGTTTGCTAAGTCGCTAGGCTTTCTTGTAATAAGTCGTGAGTCGTATGCTTTGTAAATAAGGAGTGTGGATTTGTTAAGTCGTTAAGTCGTGTACCTGGTTGTGACATTTGTATTGTAAGTTGATAAGTCGTATACGACTTATGATGAGTCGTAGAGCGTAGCTATGAGTCGGAAACGACTTAGGAGTTGGAGAAATTTCTGTTGTAAATTTGTTCGCCTATAAATAGGCCGTGAGTCTCATTTGTAAAAGGTTGTTGAATATTGAATAAAATTCTCTTTTGATTGCTTTGTTCTTTCATTCAAATTGGTAGTTGATTGTAATCTCCTATCTCCTCTTTCGGATAATCGAGTGCGCTCGATTCAACGATTGTAGAAGCTGATTTGCGGAATCAAGTGCGCTTGATCAACGCTTGAAGAATTGAAGATCTTCGAACCCGGTATCGTGCGCGATCAACGAGTTCAGGATAGCTAGAATTCGGTATCTTCGGATCAACGAATTCGGGCATTTCAGTATCCATCAATCCACCGATTGCTACATTCAACGATCTACATTGTTTTTGTAATATCCGCTGCGTCAAAGTTGAAAACCATAAACATAAAAAATTTCAGCCTTTCACAGCATTCAGAAAAAGCTGTTATAAGTTATACTTGAATACATTTTAATTCAGCAAAGACAGCATTTAAAAATGCTGTTAAATCTCAGTTTTAATTGAAATTTAGTTTAAAACAGCAAAGATAGCATTTCCAGAAATGCTGTAATTGCTCAGTTTTCAAATTAAAGGGTTTCATTAAATTCAGCAAAGACAGCAGACCACTACAGCAATTACAGAACTGCAGTAATAGGCCTTTATCAAGTTTTTAGCCTTTTAATTTACTTAGCAACTACAGCATTACAGAACTGCTGTAATAGCCTCTTATTTAAGTTTTAGTTCATTTACAGAAATCAAACATTTCTGAATGCTATAAAAGAAATTTCTAGATTTTAGTGTATTTCCAACAAATAATAACCTTCAATATTAAACCTTTTAAACATTATAAAAATCATATTTTGACATTCAAAAATGTTCATTAAAATTACTCTTTTAATTTATGATTTTTATAAGAAACATTTACAGTAAAATCCGAATTTCCAATAATTTTACTTAACAAATCCAAATGTACAATTTTCTTTTCTTCACATTTTTAACAAATAAACTTAACACTTATATTTTATTTCCATTTCACAAATTAAACTAAATTTTCAATTTTATTTAATTAACTTAAACCTTTAATAAAAACCCAATTCACATTTCCAAGTCAAGGTATATTTTAAAATTACACTTTTAAGCATTCATTTATTTAACCATTTTAATACATAGAAAACTCAATAACACTTTATTAAATCATTTAAATTCAAATTCAAATCAAATTATCATATTTACCATTTTCCAAATATAATTATATTTCCATTTTATTTATATAACTTAAATATCATTTTAAAACCAAAATTCCAAATTTCCAAACTTAAGTTATATTTCAAAAATTCACATTTACCATTCATTTAAATTACATTTTTAACTTCTAGAAAAATCCAAATTTCTTTATTTAAACATTAAAAATCCAATTTAAATCAAATTTTCATAATTTTACACTTTTAAAAATATTTAAAATACTTTATAAAAATAACCACGGGCCTGTATATAGTATTCTAACCTAGGTCAAGTGATACGGACATGTATCATTTCAATCCGCAGTTTAAAAAGCAAAAATCAGGGTTTTATCATTTCAAACCCGCAATCCCAAGTTAAAATAAAATAAATAAAAACCGTTCAGGCCTATCATTTCAGCCTATAACGATTTTTCCCTATTCTAAAGTCCGTTCGGGTATGTATCATTTCAACTCATAGTGATTTCTATACTAACAGGGAACTTGCAGTGTGATAAACAGATATAAATGAACAGTTAACAACATATATCAGTAACAGATGATATGACAGATAAATAAACAGGTTTAACATCATATAATATATAACATAAGCAGGTATAACATAACATAATATTCTACACATTCAATTGTTGTCAACTCACATTTGCATAAGTATAAATGTCAGGTGAGATTTACTCACTTGTTTACACTGGAGTTATCAATTCAAATGACACAAACGGATTCCAGAAACATGATATAGCATGACTCTGGATTTGAGCGGAGAGAGCCAAGATGTTACTCTTGTATACAATAATAAAACAAGACAATATAAACATATGTATTCAATACAAAATACATTGAAACAATTGGAAATTTCAAAGCAACAAGGAATAGAATGACTAGACCTTGTGTTAACCATCCAAGTGCTTGGCCATGACATCATTTGGCTCAGCCATGATCAGGTCTAGACCTGAAATGCTCAGCCAATGGTCAGCAAAAAGAAGGTAAAACAATGGGATGTGAAGAGGTAGGAGTTACAACATCAAGAATGCAAAGGGACAAGGCAAAAGAGAAGGGTTTTGGTGCATTTTTTGCTCGGTTATGACCACATATAGGTTCGGCCATGGGGTCTTCAGATCTGGACAGAGGTAAGGCTGAGAGTAAATGGTCATATCATGGTGGTGGTGGAGCATGGGGAGGTGGCCAAGGCAATCTATGGTGATGGTGATGAAGACTAGGCTTAGTTAGGCATGTTTTGGTGGAATTTTTGCAAAGTTTGTGATGTTTTGTTCAAGGGGAAGGCACGGCCTGATCTGATCTGTGGCATAGGTGTTTGGCAGTGGATGATGAGGAGGAGGAGATGGTGGTGGTTGGTGAAGGTGATGGTGGATGATGGCCAAGCAAACATGAGAGGAGCAAGGCAAAATCAAAGGGAAGAGGAAGAAGAAAAGAAGAGAATGGAAGCCATTAACTTTTTTTCTCTCAAATGAGAATAGCCGTGCAAAATGAGTAGGATGGGAAGTTTTCACGTGAATGAGAAATGGAAATACACGGCTAAGCAAAAAGAAATGCATAGCCAAAAGAAGTAAATGAGGAGTTGTGGCAATTGAAAGGTCTTGGAGATGAAAAGACTTAAGTTTCCAAGCTTTTAAAACCTTTCATATTTCCCCTTTTTAATAAATCAAATAAAACTAATATAAAATCAGAAATTAACTACTAAATCGAAACAAAATAATATGAAATAAAAATAAATAATTAATTTTAAAGAAAATGGAAAAAGAATATAAGAAATTACTTTAAAATTGAAAACAGTGTCCAGAAATTACAAATAAACCACCGTTGACTTTGGAAAAATATCTACTTCATTTTAAAAATATAATAAAGAAAAACTTTGAAATCAATAATTAAATTTAAAGAAAATAGAAAAAGAATAAAGAAATAGTTTATTTAATTTAAAACAAGGCCTAAAATTACAAATAAAACATTACTTGCTTTATAAAATTTCTATTTCACTTTAAAACAAATAAAAAGTCAAATAAGTAAAATAAATGATGAACAAAATAAAGTGGAGATTAAATAAAATAAGGTCTTAAGGAAATAGAGGAATAAATAAAGAATTTCTTTAATTAAGTGAAACTGGAAATTAGAAATTGTAAACAAAATACAACTGACACTGGAAAATGTCAATTACACTTTTAAAAATGTTTTAAAGCCAAAATATATACATAACATGTTAGTTTACCCATATAAATATAAATTAGAACATTACATGACCAGATAAAATATTATTTATATAATTTAAAATAAACAATTTTGTTAAATATAGCAAATTACACACAATATTTAAAAGGGCATAACTTTCACATTATAAATCAGATTTCAACGAAACGAAAAGCAGTATTCTTGAAATTTTATTTACTTTCATAATAAAAGATAAATTTCAAAATTTTCAAACTTTTAAATTTTAAATTTAAAAGTCAAAGTTTGACCAAATTTACCAAATTCACATTTCTGGAAAATATTCTATTTATTCATGTTTGGAATTCTAATTCACATCCAAATCAAAATTTATATTTAAAATAACAAAATTTATCCATTTAATAAATAAAATAAAGTTTTTAAATCAGGAAATTAAATTAAAGTAATTAAAATATACAATTAAAATAATCACAAAATACAGGGTTGTTACACTCTTCCCCACTCAAAACTTTTCGTCCCCGAAAAGGAATGAGGTACGGGAAAGCACACAAAAGATAAAATTGAAATGAGATTAAGAAAAGATGACAAAAGATTGAAATTATACGTGATAACTGTGGTTATAGTTAAGTTTAACAAGATGGAGATGATCTTCCCAAGATCCCCCAAAATCAAGGACACAAGCACGAAAAAGATCCTCTAAAATCTGATTCACCCCTTTCCGTTTGACCGACGGTCTGTGGATGGCAAGTAGTGTTCAGATTCAAATGAGTACAAAAGATTATCAAAGATTATGGAAAGATATCTAAACAGACTGGTATAAGCAATACCCTTCCCATTTCGAAGCAAGATACGGGAAAATAAGGACATCCAAAAGATAGTTTGAAAACAAAAGAAAATAATAAGTTAGAAACCATGGAAATTTCAACTTAAATTGATGATTAATTTTACATAAGTTAAATAAATCTTAACTATCTCTAATTTCATTATCTTATCATCCAATTTTCTTAATTTAACGGTCTCTAAAATCATGGATTTGAAAAATCATTTATTATACTTATAATTTATTCAATAAATTTAATTCTTCTTTATTCTAAATTATTCTTAAATTTATTCCACTTAATATATCAAAATCCTATATATATTAAGTTTATTTCACTTATTATAACTATTTCAATTTATTTATAATTTCTTTTAAATATCATTATATTATGAATTATTCAATTTACCCTTTTTTCTCGATTTACCTCTATTGATCCTTTATAAATAAAATTTAGGTGTATAACATTTATTTTAACCACTTAAGTTTTATTTAGAAAAATTCTCTTTATATTGTATGTTCTCCAATTACATATTTAACTTTTAATAATTTAGGTAAGTTATATTGGAATGTAATTGAGTATTATACAAATAAATTCTTTCTAATTCAATTATTTCAAGCTTACATATTTATTAAAAATTTGATTTCCTTTTATAGTTGAAATTATCCTTTAAGATAAAATTTAAGAATTAGATTTCCGATTAACTTCAAACTGTTTTAGAGATACTTATATATATATATATATACATACACATTATATATGAAATCAAATTTAAATCATATATCAATATATATTTTAATCAAGTCATACTTAGAAATTCAAATCAATTTAATTTTTCCAAAGCAAAACTGTAGCAAAGCTACAGTATGGTCACTTAACTTCGAAACTCGAAAATGAATGTCGATGATGCTGCAGTCATCACCGAAATTATTTTTCAGCGACAAAGAAAAGAGCACTAATTTACAAATTAAAAATCCTTTGAACAATTTCTGCTAGAAATACTTTTAAATAGTATATCCTTTTAAAACTTTCAAAACAATGTTCGAAATCATCGGAAATTAAATTATCACATTCTTGATTTAAATCCATTTAAATTTCCAAATTAATTTATAACCATGTTTAATTAATTAGATATGAGACTAAAGCCAATGGTTACAAATTACATGCAAAGTTAAATATATTTTCTTAACACCCAATTCCATTAATTATCAAAATTCAAAAAATTAACCTTATAAATATTTTAATTATACAAAATTTATCCATCTACTAAATTTAAAACCATATTGTGTCAGTTTGCTCTGTTCAAGTGTTTTGGAGATCCTATCGATAGCGTTGATCAGACGAACCGATCGGAAACCCAAATCCACATCAACAACTCAAACAACACAATATATAAAACATCTTTAAAATATAAAAATTTCAAATACAAGATCAATTTTCAAAATAAGGATAGGGATTCAGATTTGATGGACTCAAATCGAAGAGAATTCTTATTTGAATACAAGTTGGAGACAAAAGATAAGATGATCAAACAACAGAATAGGGAGTATGGATAAGCCTATATAAAACGCGGGCAACCTTAACCAGGTCAACCGTGACTTAACGAATAAGATCGTTGTGGATTTTCTACGGTAAATCTATATTCGTTCTCAAGAGATAGAATTCGAAATAATAAGAGATACTAGCATCTAAACCGAGGATATAGAAATCTTCGGTGAATCAATGCTTTTTGTAAAGGAGTTTCACCCCTTTACAAATCATTAGAATATAGGCGGGACCGCCAATACATTAGAAAGGTTATTCGGAGTGGAGTTATGGGACACTCCAGAATCAAGAAGACACGAATATGGGAGGACAAGAATGGACTTTGGAACCTAAGGGAACGTTCCAAAATTCAAAGGAAACCGAATTGAAGAAGAAGGAATTCATGTTCGAACGAAAGCGATTATGTAATTAAATTTACCCTATATGCTGAGTTTTCCTAAAACGAGAGCTCTGATACCAAATGTAACGATCCGTTATTTTCAACCATTTGCATCTGCACATGTCGGACTTGAATTGCTCAAAATACCGAATTGTTAATTTATATTTAGCAAAACTCAGAATATACAGTAAATAAATAATCACAGAT
This sequence comes from Allium fistulosum, assembly GCA_030737815.1. Taxonomy (NCBI): domain Eukaryota; kingdom Viridiplantae; phylum Streptophyta; class Magnoliopsida; order Asparagales; family Amaryllidaceae; genus Allium; species Allium fistulosum. Next base: position 1,246,272,024 of record CM060904.1, on the reverse strand, counting down.
CACAGACATAGAGTAATACAATGCAGCGGAAACAAAGAAATAGTAGTTCATGAAGCTACTATATAAATACATCAGAGTTAAGTAAGATACAATAGGAATACCAAGATACAACAGGAGTAACAGTATGAAAATCAGGTACAACTCAGAATACAAATGGAATCAACTGGATAACAAAATGAATAGATATCTGGATCTTAAAACAAAACTCCAGCTCCAAAGGTGAGTCTCTAATGCTGTATCACTCAGTCTGACCCGAGCGTAAAGCAAACACAAAACACTCAAGTCAGGACATACATACTTATACAATGTAAACCAACTCAAGTGAATTGTAATAAAGGTACAAGTAACTTAAAGAATGCTTGGGATCGCCCATTCTTTAAGGATCCGTTAACTATCTACTATGTAGTAATATTCGTTATTATAATAATGTCTAATATAAAATAAACGTACTTTTAAATAGCATTAAGGCTTTACATTTTCCACCTTAACACGTAGTAGTCCCAGTAGTCTATCCAGTATTAGCATACTCCCAAAATGGGGGCTACACTCGATACTCCACAGGCTATGGGAGAAATCACAACTCGTAGTAAAGCTCGCTATGGTAAGTGACACGGCACAACTAGCCAATGCCAGGGTAGATATACCAATTACGCATCCGGACTGGTGGTGACGCATAGCAGCCACTACCACCCACCTCGAACAATACTCCCTAATCAAGAGGTGCACCCAATCAATCACAAAGTAATAGAATGGTATCGAAGAAGTGTGTCCGATCAGAGGTGCTACCACATTGGTCCGTCAATCGCTCCTATTTTAGCCACTTTATGCCAACTCACGGGAATTGGGTCCACGCATATACCTTTAGGATCGTCGCCACCATCCTACTTCATTCTGGAAACTCCACCGCGTACACATTTGTTAAAGTCATTTTCGATATCGACAGAGAGTATGTCCATATCCAATCCCGGTCTCTTTAACAACCAATCGTTATTATAACCCGTGGTTATAATTTTTAAAATAATATTTTATACTTCAAAATAGAATATCATTTCAAATCCAAATCTTTATCAAAATAAAGATTAAATCAATTCCAAACCATTTCAATATATTTAAAATATCATATCATTTCAAAACATCATTTCGAATCCTTTCAATATATCAAAATATCATATCTTTCCAACACTTCATTTCAAATCATTTTAATATATCAAAATATCATATCTTTCCAATACTTCATTTCAAATCATTTTAATATATATCAAAATATCATTTGAGTTCAAATCTAAATATTCAACTTTAAATACTTTTTAAAATTTAAAGATATCATTCATTTATTATCATTTTAAGTCACCTTTTAAATACTTTATATTTCAATCAAAATAATTCATTTAAACCATTTAAAAGTGTGATTATTATACTTTCAAATCAAGTATTCAATTACCAAAGTTTTAAACTATTCTAAGTTCATTTACTAAGTTAAAAACCATAAGCATTGAAAATTTCAGCCTTTCACAGCATTCAGAAAAAGCTGTTATAAGTTATACTTGAAAACATTTTAATTCAGCAAAGACAGCATTTAAAAATGCTGTTAAATCTCAGTTTTAGTTGAAATTTAGTTTAAAACAGCAAAGACAGCATTTCCAGAAATGCTGTAATAGCTCAGGTTTCAAATTAAAGGGTTTCATTAAATTTAGCAAAGACAGCAGACCACTACAGCATTTACAGAACTGCTGTAATAGGCCTTTATCAAGTTTTTAGCCTTTTAATTTACTTCAACAACTACAACATTACAGAACTGCTGTAATAGCCTCTTATTTAAGTTTTAGTTCATTTACAGAAATCATAACATTTCTGAATGCTATAAAAGAAATTTCCAGATTTTAGTGTATTTCCAACAAATAATAACCTTCAATATTAAACCTTTTAAACATTTTAAAAATCATATTTTGACATTCAGAAATGTTCATTAAAAATACTCTTTTAATTTATGATTATTATAAGAAATATTTACAGTAAAATCCAAATTTCCAATAATTTTACTTAACAAATCCAAATGTACAATTTTCTTTTCTTCACATTTTTAACAAATAAACTTAACACTTATATTTTATTTCCATTTCACAAATTAAACTAAATTTTCAATTTTATTTGATTAACTTAAACCTTTAATAAAAACCCAATTCACATTTCCAAGTCAAGTTATATTTTAAAATTACACTTTTAAGCACTCATTTATTTAACCATTTTAATACATAGAAAACTCAATAACACTTTATTAAATCATTTAAATTCAAATTCAAATCAAATTATCATATTTACCATTTTCCAAATATAATTAAATTTCCATTTTATTTATATAACTTAAATATCATTTTAAAACCAAAATTCCAAATTTCCAAACATAAGTTATATTTCAAAAATCCACATTTACCATTCATTTAAATTACATTTTTAACTTCTAGAAAAATCCAAATTTCTTTATTTAAACATTAAAAATCCAATTTAAATCAAATTTTCATAATTTTACACTTTTAAATGTATTTAAAATATTCAAAATACTTTATAAAAATAACCACGGGCTTGTATATAGTATTCTAACCTAGGTCAAGTGATACGGACATGTATCATTTCAATCCGTAGTTTAAAAAGAAAAAATCTGGGTTCTATTATTTCAAACCCGCAATCCCAAGTTAAAATAAAATAAATAAAAACCGTTCAGGCCTATCATTTCAGCTCATAACGATTTTTCCCTATTCTAAATCCGTTCGGGTATGTATCATTTCAACCCATAGTGATTTCTATACTAACAGGGAACTGCAGTGTGATAAACAGATATAAATGAACAGTTAACAACATATCTATACTATATTATTATTAGTGAGTTGAATTTCAAGCTCACACAGGCCCCCTTGAAATTTGGCAACTGAACAGTCGCATTTTTTATTTCTTTATATTCCAAACTTTAAAATGTGATAACTTTTTCTACATTGATTGGATTTAAGAATCGTTTTCACTATTAAATCTCAAATTTAATATGCTTTCCAATGATATCCATTGTTGATAGCTAAAAATAATTTTTTTAAAATCATAATTTTATATAGCAGCTTTAATTGCACAAGTATTTTGTGTCACCGCTGTGTACCGCGTTTCTGTAACAGCATTATTATGATGATCATAAACATTACATAGTAGTTTTACCTAGATTATTATAATGTATTTATTATCTTTTAACATATTTGAAAGGAATATTTTTTTTGAATTATACAATTATGGCTGTCTTTGAATATTGTAACTACATTATGTAATAAAGTAATAATCTTGATTATGTTTGATAGTATTCAAACTTAGTGCAGTTACAATTTAACCCCATCAAAAAATGGTGTAATAATTTATAGGCATTTTTTGAATTAATTTAACTACGTTAGCATTTTTTTTATTGCTTTTACTATTGATGATTTTGACTATATTTGATAATTTTATTCAATTTTAAAACAGTTATAATTAAGAAAATGCAATTATAATTTACCAGCAAGTTTTGGGAAAATTTAACTATATTTGAAGATTTTTAACCACATTTATGTGATGAAATAATAAATTTGGCTACATTTCAGGAATTTATTCAATCTTAATACAATTAAAATTTAACTACATTAATAAAATGCAGTTATAATTTAATGACAATTTTGAATTATGCATGGTAGAAATTGAATATTTCAGCTATATTTATGTGATGCAGTAATAATTTTGGTTGTACACGATGATTTATTCGAGCTTACTATAGTTAAAATTTAAATGCTCTAAGCAAAAGCGGTTATTATTTTGCTATCCTCTAATTAGTCTGTGAACTTTAACATATTCACTGTAATTGTTTTGTTCAATTTTAATTGTGATTATCATAACCAAATATATCTATGTATTCTTTATCCTACCAAATTGTTATTCATGATTTAACACTATCATTCAACAATGTTTTTTCATTACCACCGTATTAAATTTCTTATACATTTGGATATGACCTATGCAACAATAATATTTTTTCAACATCCGTGTGCGAAGCACGGGTTCGCACTAGTATCAGTAACAAATGATATGACAAATAAATAAATAGGTTTAACATCATATAATATATAACATAAGCAGGTATAACATAACATAATATTCTACACATTCAATTGTTGGCAATTCACATTTGCATAAGTATAAATGTCAGGTGAGATTTACTCACTTGTTTACGCTGGAGTTATCAATTCAAATGACACAAACGAATTCCAGAAACACAATATAGCACGACTTTGGATTTGAGTGGAGAGAGCCAAGATGTTACTCTTGTATACAATAATAAAACAAGACAATATAAACATATGTATTCAATACAAAATACATTGAAACAATTGGAAATTTAAAAGCAACAAGGAATAGAATGACTAGACCTTATTTTAACCATCCAAGTGCTTGGCCATGACATCATTTGGCTCAGCCATGATCAGGTCTCGACCTGAAATGCTCATCCAATGGTCAGCAAAAAGAAGGTAAAATAATGGGATGTGAAGAGGTAGGAGTTACAACATCAAGAATGCAAAGTGACAGGGAAAAAGAGAAGGGTTTTGGTGCATTTTTGGCTCGGTTATGACCACATATAGGTTCGGCCATGGGGTCTTCAGATCTGGACAGAGGTAAGGCTGATAGTAAATGGTCATATCATGGTGGTGGTGGAGCATACGGAGGTGTCCAAGGCAATCTAAGGTGATGGTGATGAAGACTAGGCTCAGTTAGGCATGTTTTGGTGGAATTTTTGCAAAGTTTGTGATGTTTTGATCAAGGGGAAGGCATGGCCTGATCTGATCCGTGGCATAGGTGTTTGGCAGTGGATGATGAGGAGGAGGAGATGGTGGTGGTCGGTGAAGGTGATGGTGGATGATGGCCAAGCAAACATGAGAGGAGCAAGGCAAAATCAAAGGGAAGAGGAAGAAGAAAAGAAGAGAATGGAAGCCATTAACTTTTTTTCTCTCAAATGAGAATAGCCATGCAAAATGAGTAGGATGGGAAGTTTTCACGTGAGTGAGAAATGGAAATACATGGCTAAGCAAAAAGAAATGCACAGCTGATGCAGCTCAGGACAAAGGTGAAGGTCTAAGTCGTACACGACTTAAGGATGTGGGTATAAGTCGTCCACGACTTATAAAATCACGTGAGGGGGAGCTACGACTTAATTCCAGGGGGTTACAACTTAACCAAGTTTGGGAGAAAAGGCTCCGACCTAACAAAGCTTTTAAGTCGTTGGAACGACTTAGGGAAGATAGGCGAGTTAACGAGCAGCTAGATCATGTAGACAAGGCACGACCTACTGGTGATGCAGTAAGACAGGAAGTAGCGTCTGGGATATGTCATAAGTCGGTGACGGGTTATGACCTAACGAAGCCACGACCTACCATAGGTCGCTGAAGTTTTAACTCGTAAAGTCTTTAAGTCGTAAGGCGCGTGAAGATGGTTATTTCGTAAGTCGTCTACCTGGTAAGCCGCTACGTATTTTTAGGTCGTTACCGACCTAAGTTAGGTCACTAAAGCTTGATGCCGTTGATCCTTATGCCGAGTTAATCTGAACCGCTGTTTCCTAAGTTGCTACTATTGATGAGTCGTAAGAAGATGTTAAGTCGGCAACGACTTAAGTGAATAATTTTCTGTTGTATTTTCTATTTGTAAATCGTAGGTCACATCTTTTATAAGTCGTATGTCGTCTGTTTCGTATGTCGTCTGTTGGTAAGTCGTATGTCGTCTGTATTTCTTTGAGTCGTTCGTGATAAGTCGGTTCCGACTTAAGAGTTGTACAGAATTTTGTTTTGTTTTGTAACTTCTATAAATAGGCCGGTGGTGCCATTTGTAATAGTTTAGTTGATTGGAAATAAAACTCTTGTTTTGTTAGCTTTGTGCTTTCACCAAATTGGTAGTCGAGTGTAATCTCCTATCTCCTCTCTCGGATAATCGAGTGCGCTCGATTCAACGATTGCAGAAGCCGATTCGCGGAATCAAGTGCGCTTGATCAACGCTCGAAGAATTGAAGATCTCTCCTCACGGTATCGTGCGCGATCAACGTGTCAGGGATAGCTAGAATTCGGTATCTTCGGATCAACGAATTTGGGCATTTCAGTATACATCAACTCATCGATTGCTACTTTCATCGATCTACATTGTTTTGATTAATCCGCTGCGTCAGTTTTGGTATCAGAGCTTGTTTTAGCCAATCATAGCTAAATCGAGACTTGGTGCCGAGAATTTGAAGTTTGAAGTGAAAGCCGAGCTTGAAGTAAGAAGCCGAGCTTAGTAGAAGTGTTGGAGATTAAACTTGCCTCATTTGGAGAAGTTGTGTTCATCGCGAAGTAGCAACAAAGTGGGAGTTTTCGATCCATTTCATTTTGGATCAAAGTCCGAAAGGTGTTTGAATTTTGAAGTGTTGAAGAGTTTTGTGAAGTTTTCAAATCATGCCGCCAAGAAGAGCTAATCGTCACCAAAACGTGGAAGCTTTGTATCGAAGAGAAGAAGCTGATGAGATGGAGCAGAGAATTAATGAAAACTTTAGTGAAAAGCTTAATGAAGGAATTGGTCGGTTAGAGAAAATGATGTTAGAGATGAATCAGAATCGGAGAAGGGTATCACCTGAATCTAATCATGGGGGAAGTAGAGTCTCGCCGCATTTCAATCGAGACAGAAGTGTTGATGATGATCAAAGGCGTGGGAGGAACGTGAATGATCGTGAACGGAGGAATGTAGATAGAAGGAATGTTGGTGGAAGACGTGATGGTAGTAGAGATGTGGGTGGATGAGGTAGACAACGATATACATCTGATTTTGAAGAGGAGTATGAAGGTGGTAGTGTTCGAGGACAAGGACGAGGACAAGGAAGAAATTACTCTGAGTATGATCACAAGTGGGAGTCGGGGATGAAGACTGAAATTCCTGAATTCAAAGGTGGTATGCAAGCGGAGGAGTTTCTAGATTGGGTGGCTAATGTTGAAGAGATTTTTGATTTCAAAGAAGTTCCAAAACATCGTAGAGTGAAGTTGGTTGCTACAAGGTTGAGGGGTAGAGCTTTGGCATGGTGGCAGCAAACCAAACTTACACGTGAACGAATGGGGAAGTCAAAAGTTGAATCTTGGGAGAAGATGAAGAAACTGATGAAAGCAACGTTCTTACCGTACAATTATCAATCTTTGATGTATCAACGTTTGCAGAATTTGAGGCAGGGCACAAAGAATGTTAATGATTACGCGGATGAATTTTATCAGCTTATTGCGAGGAATGATATTATGGAAATGGAAGAGCAGCTGACATCTAGATTCATTGGGGGATTGCGAATACAGATTCAGGATATGGTTAACATGTTTGATCCCAGATCTGTAGCGGAAGCACATCAGAAAGCGTTGGCTTGGGAGAAACAGGGACGACGAGGAGGTGGTGTGTTTACAAATTCCAATAATCAAGTGAAGGGTATTAGTGGAAGTTCTAATGTTTCAAAAGTTGTTGCAAAACCAGTTGTGAATGAGGTTGGGAAGGCGAAAGTCAATAATGGTTTCAAGTGTTATAATTGCCAAGAAATGGGCCACAAAAGTAGCGAATGTCCAAAGCCGAAGAAGAGAGCTATGATAGCGGAGGTTGAGGATGAGGATGAAGAAGCTGAATGTTCCAATTCACCACCTGATGAGGAGGAAGAAGAAGTGACGGGAGATGAAGGTTACAATCTAATGATGAAGAGGTCCTGTTTAACACCAAAGCAAGAGGAGGATTGTAGTTGGTTAAGGAGCAATATTTTTCAGTCAACATGTACCATTCTGGGAAAGGTTTGCAAATTTGTTATTGATGCTGGAAGCTGTGATAATATAATTTCTTCAGAAGCTGTGAGGAAGTTGGCGTTGAAGACTGAGAAACATCTGAAACCATACAAGCTAGCTTGGTTGAGGAAAGGCGGGGAGGTGAAGGTTGGACGAAGGGCTTGTGTGAAGTTTTCAATTGGAAAGAAATACAAGGATGAAATCTGGTGCGATGTGGTAGATATGGATGTTTGTCATTTGTTGCTGGGGAGACCGTGGCAGTATGATAGGGCGGTGCAACATGATGGGCGTACCAACAGTTACAGTTTTATGTTTGAAGGCACAAAGATTACTCTAGTTCCAAAGAAGCGACAACAGGAGGGAAACAAGTTGGAGGAGATTGAAGAATTTAAAACTTTGTTATCTTTGAAGGAGTTTGTGAAGGAAGTAGAGGAGGAGCCTGAAGTGTTTTTGTTGATTGGGCGAGAAAGCAGTGAAGAGGTTGAAATACCAGAAGAAGTAAAACCGGTATTGAAAGAGTTTGACGATGTATTTCCAGAGGAGTTACCAACGGAGTTGCCACCGTTGAGGGATATACAACATCAGATAGATCTTGTTCTAGGTGCTGTGTTGCCACACAGACCACATTATCGAATGAGTCCGAAGGAACATGAAGAGTTGCGGAGGCAGGTAGAGGAATTGCTTGAACAGGGGCGTGTGCAGGAGAGTTTAAGTCCTTGTGCTGTACCATCTTTATTGGTACCCAAAAAGGATGGAACGTGGAGGATGTGCACTGACAGTCGAGCATTGAATAAGATTACTGTGAGATATAGATTTCCAATGCCGAGGTTGGATGACTTGTTAGATCAAATAAGCGGAGCTACTAACTTTTCGAAGATTGATTTGAAGAGCGGATATCATCAAATTCATATCAGACCAGGAGATGAGTAGAAGACTGCTTTTAAAACCAGGGAGGGTCTATACGAGTGGTTGGTTATGCCATTTGGCTTATCAAATGCACCAAGTACTTTCATGAGGGTGATGAATCAGATTTTTAGACCATTCATTGGGAAGTTTGTGGTGGTGTATTTCGATGATATTCTGATTTACAGTGGGAGTCCAGAGGAACATTTGAATCATCTGAGAGAAGTGTTGATAGTACTGAGACAAGAACAATTTTATGCTGCAACGAAGAAATGCGTGTTCATGACGCATAGTGTTTTATTTTTGGGGTATATTGTATCGGATGGAGGAATACAGGTTGACCAAAGTAAAGTCGAAGCGATTAGAGATTGGCCGCAGCCCAAGACGATAACGGAAGTTCGTAGTTTTCACGGGTTGGCTTCATTCTATCGAAGGTTTATTCCACACTTTAGTAGTGTGATGGCGCCTGTGACTGATTGTATGAAGGGTAAAAAGTTTGCATGGACGGAGGAAGCCGGAGTTGCTTTTGATCGGATCAAAGAACTTTTGACGTCTGCACCAATTCTAATATTACCAGATTTTCAGCTAGTGTTTGAACTACATACTGATGCATCCAAGGTTGGGATTGGAGGAGTATTGAGTCAGAGGGGACGTCCGATTGCATATTTTAGCGAGAAGTTATCAGGATCAAAGATGAGATACAGTACATATGATGTGGAATTCTATGCTGTTGTGCAATCTATTAAACACTGGAGACACTATCTATTTCAGAAAGAGTTTGTTCTTTACACTGATCATGAGGCATTGAAGCATTTACAAGGGCAAGACAAGATTTCAGCGAGACATGCATCGTGGATTGCATATCTTCAACAGTTTACTTTTGTTGTGAAACACAAATCGGGGGTGACGAATCGTGTGGCTGATGCTTTGAGTAGGAGGAATCATCTGTTGACAACAATGAAGGTTGAAGTGACGGGGTTTGACATGTTGCCGGAATTATTTGTTGAAGATCCTTACTTTATGAAGTTTGTTGATAAAGTCAAGAATGGAGAGACGAATGAGTTCGTGATGGTAGATGGTTTTCTGTTCAAGGGAAATCGATTGTGCATACCTGATTGTAGTTTGAGAATGAAGATTGTAAAAGAGCTACATGAAGAAGGACATGTTGGGAGAGACCGTACCTTACAGTTGATTTCACAGTCTTACTTTTGGCCATCGATGAGGAAAGAAGTAGAAAGGTTTGTGGAGAGATGTCATATCTGTCAGGTTTCGAAAGGAACTGCGACTAATGCTGGATTATATATGCCGTTACCTGTACCAACTAAACCATGGGTTGATGTGAGTATGGACTTTGTGTTGGGGTTGCCGAGGACGCAGCGTGGTAATGATTCCATTTATGTGGTGGTTGACCGATTTTCGAAAATGGCACATTTTATTGCTTGTAAGAAGACGGCGGATGTTGTTCATGTTGCTCAATTATTTTTCAAGGAGATATATCGACTTCATGGATTACCAGAATCTATTGTGTCGGATAGGGATACTCGTTTTCTAAGTCATTTTTGGCTAAGTTTGTGGAAGATGGTGGGAACGAAGTTGAACTTTAGCAGCGCCTATCATCCGCAAACGGATGGACAGACCGAGGTTGTGAACAGATCATTGGGAAATTTGTTGAGATGTCTAGTGCAAGACAATCTGAAGAGTTGGGATGTGAATTTATGCCAGGCAGAGTTTGCTCATAATCATGCAGTGAATCGTAGTACGGGTTTCAGTCCATTTCAGATAGTATACTCAAGCTTACCAAGGGGACCGTTGGACTTAACGGTAGTACCACCGCCAAAGGGGACGGTTAAACGAGCTGTTGATTTTGTTGAGGGGTTGACTGAATGTCATAGAATCATTCAAGAACGATTGGAAAAAGCAAATGAGAAGTATAAACGATCTGCCGATCTAAAGCGAAGAAATGTTGAATTTAATGAAGGTGATACGGTATATGTCGTGTTAACAAAGGATCGTTTTCCAGTGGGTACTTATAACAAGCTGAAAGCCAGAAAAATTGGTCCTGTAGAAGTCGTGAAACGAATTAATGAAAATGCTTATAAGTTGAAGCTGCCGGAGGATGTGTACACTTCTGATGTGTTCAATGTTAAACATCTCGTACCATATCATGGGGATGAACGAGCTGAGGTGGAAGAATTTACAAATCCGAGGTCGAATTTTTCTCAACCTGGGGAGAATGATGTAGCTCAGGACAAAGGTGAAGGTCTAAGTCGTACACGACTTAAGGATGTGGGTATAAGTCGTCCACGACTTATAAAATCACGTGAGGGGGAGCTACGACTTAATTCCAAGGGGTTACGACTTAACCAAGTTTGGGAGAAAAGGCTCCGACCTAATAAAGCTTTTAAGTCGTTGGAACGACTTAGGGAAGATAGGCGAGTTAACGAGCAGCTAGATCATGTAGACAAGGCACGACCTACTGGTGATGCAGTAAGACAGGAAGTAGCGTCTGGGATATGTCATAAGTCGGTGACGGGTTACGACCTAACGAAGCCACGACCTACCAAAGGTCGCTGAAGTTTTAACTCGTAAAGTCTTTAAGTCGTAAGGCGCGTGAAGATGGTTATTTCGTAAGTCGTCTACCTGGTAAGCCGCTACGTATTTTTAGGTTGTTACCGGCCTAAGTTAGGTCACTAAAGCATGATGCCGTTGATCCTTATGCCGAGTTAATCTGAACCGCTGTTTCCTAAGTTGCTACTATTGATGAGTCGTAAGAAGATGTTAAGTCGGCAACGACTTAAGTGAATAATTTTTTGTTGTATTTTCTATTTGTAAATCGTAGGTCGCATCTTTTATAAGTTGTATGTCGTCTATTTCGTATGTCGTCTGTTGGTAAGTCGTATGTCGTCTGTATTTCTTTGAGTCGTTCGTGATAAGTCGGTTCCGACTTAAGAGTTGTACAGAATTTTGTTTTGTTTTGTAACTTCTATAAATAAGCCAGTGGTGCCATTTGTAATAGTTTAGTTGATTGAAAATAAAACTCTTGTTTTGTTAGCTTTGTGCTTTCACCAAATTGGTAGTCGAGTGTAATCTCCTATCTCCTCTCTCGGATAATCGAGTGCGCTCGATTCAACGATTGCAGAAGCCGATTCGCGGAATCAAGTGCGCTTGATCAACGCTCGAAGAATTGAAGATCTCTCCTCACGGTATCGTGCGCGATCAACGTGTCAAGGATAGCTAGAATTCGGTATCTTCGGATCAATGAATTTGGGCATTTCAGTATACATCAACTCATCGATTGCTACTTTCATCGATCTACATTGTTTTGATTAATCCGCTGCGTCAACAGCCAAAAGAAGTAAATAAGGAGTTGTGGCAATTGAAAGGTCTTGGAGATGAAAAGACATAAGTTTCCAAGCTTTTAAAACCTTTCATATTTCCCCTTTTTAATAAATCAAATAAAACTAATATAAAATCATAAATTAACTATTAAAACCGAAACAAAATAATATCAAATAAAATAAATAATTAAGTTTAAAGAAAATGGAAACAGAATATAAGAAATTACTTAAAAATTGAAAACAGTGTCCAGAAATTACAAATAAACCACCGTTGACTTTGGAAAAATATCTACTTCGTTTTAAAAATATTCTAAAGCAAAACTTTGAAATAAATAATTCATTTATCATTTCTAAAGTGAAATAAATAATTAAATTTAGAGAAAATAGAAAAAGAATAAAGAAATAGTTTATTTAATTTAAAACAAGGCTTAAAATTACAAATAAAACATTACTTGCTTTATAAAATTTCTATTTCACTTTAAAAAAAATAAAAAGTCAAATAAGTAAAATAAATGATGAACAAAATAAAGTGGAGATTAAATAAAATAAGGTCTTAAGGAAATAGAGGAATAAATAAAGAATTTCTTTAATTAAATGAAACTGGAAATTAGAAATTGTAAACAAAATACAACTGACACTGGAAAATGTCAATTACACTTTTAAAAATGTTTTAAAACCAAAATATTTACATAACATGTTACTTTACCCATATAAATATAAATTAGAACATTACATGACCAAATAAAATATTATTTATATAATTTAAAATAAACAATTTTGTTAAATACAACAAATTACACACAATATTTAAAAGGGCATAACTTTCACATTATAAATCAGATTTCAACGAAACGAAAAGCAGTATTCTTGAAATTTTTTTACTTTCATAATAAAAGATAAAATTCAAAAATTTCAAACTTTTAAATTTTAAATTTAAAAGTCAAAGTTTGACTAAATTTACCAAATTCACATTTCTGGAAAATATTCTATTTATTCATGTTTGGAATTCTAATTCACATCCAAATCAAAATTTATATTTAAAATAACAAAATTTATCCATTTAATAAATAAAATAAATTTTTTAAATCAGGAAATTAAATTAAAGTAATTAAAATATACAATTAAAATAATCACAAAATACAGGGTCGTTACATTATTATGTATACTATTATTAATATCTGAACTGTTTGAAGGGAAGTGTTATGATTTTCAAAGTGCTATGATTTCAGAATGTTGTGATTTCCGAAGTGTTTTGATTTAAAAGACTTATGATTTCAAAAGCGTTATAACTTTGGAAAGTGATATGATTTTGGGAAATGAATATTATTTTAAGTAAGAAATGATATCGTATTGATTTGGTTTTGAAATGGAAATGATATTTTGGTTTTGAAGAATAAACTATTTGAAATGACCGCGGTGTTATAATAACGATTGGTTGTTAAAGAGACCGGGATCAGATATGGGCATACTCTTTGTCGATACCGAAAACCACTTTAAAACTGTGTATGCGGTGGAGATTCTAGAATGAAGTAGGATGGTGGCGATGATTCTATATGAGGTATATACGTGGACCCGACTCCCATGAGTTTGCATAAGGTGGCTAAAATAGGAGCAATTGACGGGCTAATGAGGTAGCTCCTCTGATCGGACACACTCCATCGTATGCCATTCTACTACTTTGTGATTGATTTGGTGTGCACCCTTGATTCGGGAGTGTGGCTCGAGGTGGGCGATTGCTGCGGCTCTACGTTACCACCAGCCCGGAAGTGTAATTGGTATATCTACCCTGGCATTGCCTAGTTGTTCCGTGTCACCTACCATAGCGTGCCTTACTACGAATTTGATTTGTGTCGTACCTATGGAGTATCCTCTGGTAGCTCCAGTTTAAGTGTTATTACGGTACTGTATAGACTATTAGCATACATAAAAATGTGTTAAGGTGGAAAATGTAAAGCCTTAACGCTATTTTTAAATAGTATACTTTACTGTAGACATTATTATAATAGCGTATATTACTACATAGTAGATAGTTTAACGGATCCTTAGAGGATGGTTATCCCAAACATCCTTTAAGTTACTTGTATTTCAGTTGATATTTCACTTGAGTTGGATTTATTGATATAAGAATGTTAATCCTGACTCGAGTGTTTTTTTTTTGCTTTACACTTGGGTCCGACTGAGCGATACAGTATTTGAGACCCACCTTTGGAGTTGGAGCTTCACTTGGAGTTCCAGCTATCTATCCAGCTTTCGGTTATTCAGTTGATTCCAGTGATGTATTCAGATTTTGTATTCGACTATTGTATTGAGACATCTATGTATTCGTGACTTCTGTTGTATCTTGTTTAACTCTGTTATATATAGTAGCTTCATGAACTACTATTCTTTTGTTTCCGCTGCATTATTGTAATATTACTCTATGACCGTGATTCTATGATTATTTATTTACGGTATATGCTGAGTTTTGAAAATTTTAAATTAACAATCTGATATTTTGAGCAATTAAAATCCGACATGTGTGGATGCGAATGGTTGAAAATTTCAGGATGTTATAGTTTTACAATATACATTTGATTACACAATTTCTACAACATAATCAGAGTACAAACAACAACATACCAATAATGATGGAGCGGAATAATAATAATAATATAATATACCAAACTCTGTGTTCGTCCTCTAGAATTAATGTCTTAAAGCACTAAAATGCTCAAGCTGACCCGAGCTTAATGAAAAGACAAAACACTCGAGTCAAAACTAAATGTTCTTATGTAAGTTAAATCAATAACAAGTAAATATGAATGTAATAGCTTCAGAGATGTTTACGGGATTTTACATCTCCTGTCCAGTGTATAATGTGAGTGCAATAACTTAAGAGATGTTACAAGCTTTTCCATCTCCTAAGGATCCGTTAAACTATCTATATGTAGTAAGATACGCTATATATGTAGTGTCTAATCAATAAAATAAATATTTCTCTTAGCGTTAAGGCTTTACATTAATCCCCTTAACACATTTTTAAGCAGGAAGTCTATGAAGGTCCTGTAACACAACCAGTAACTTCGGTAGCCAGTGAGTCCCGTATAGGTACCATACTAAAACAAAATCATAGTAGGCGTGTATAAGGATAAAAGTATGACAAGGCACGTGAGGAAATGCCCAAGGTAGGATACTACCAGTTCGGGTCGTTGGGCTGGTGGTAAAGCATCGTAGCAACGACCGCCCACCGCTTCCAACACCCCCAAAATCAAATCAAGGTACACATATCAAGTCAACAATAAATATAGTCATACGAAGAGGTGTTTCCACAAGTGGTAGCTAGCCCACTTGGCCCTGACAAGCCGTCCTGTTTTAGTCATTTTAGATTGGCACAAGTGCCGGTTCATCCATCAACGTTCTCTTTCTTCAAATCCAGCAAGCGCCTCCAATTCAACCACTTCATTCTAGATAACATCCACCGCGTACACAGTTGTTAAAGTGGTTCCAATATTGACAGAGAGTGCATCAATAAGAGGCCCCGGTCTCTGTAACAACCAAACGTCATTTTTCACATCGGTTGGTTCTTTTACATTTCGAAACCGATTTACATTTGATATCAAATATCATATTCACTTCAAAAATATCACTTCATTTCAAAATACCATATTTACTCGAAATATGTCATTATCACTTGAAAATATTATTTCCAATTCCAACCTAAGTTATAACCTTATTTAGCAACATTCGCATTTAAATAACGATTTAAGTATAAACATTCCAACTTTGCACAGTTTGAAATTTTAGAAAATAGTTTGAATAGTTATAAATAGATTAAAATAGTTTAAATAGCTTAGAGATTTAAAACAGTTTAATATAAAATGGTTTGAGTATTGAAAGTGGTTTACGTAGTAAAATAGTTTGGAAAATCTCAATAATTTGAATATTAAAAAGATAGATTTAAATAGTTCATATTAAAATAATTTATTTTAAAAATAATATCAAATCAAACTGTTTCTTTCCATTTCAACAAATCCGGGCCTATGTCCAAATTTCAAATCAACAAAACTCAATTTCCAATCTTTTAATTCAATTGACTCAATTTTGATTTAATGTCAAATCAACTTGATTTCAATTTCAATTCGTATTAACTTCAATTTTCGAAACATTCATTTTTAACATCAAATTCGATTTAACAATCCAATTCAATGATTTAAATTTCAATTCAATTCTTATTTTAAACCATTTTAATTTATATCAATTTCATGTCCAATTTCAAGTTACTGATTTAAATTGCTTGAATCAAATTAAACCTCAGCGTTCAATTTTATTGTCCAAATCTTAAAATAATTCAATTTCCAAAATTAAAGTCATACCTCGATTATAACTTCACATTTCCAATTCAATTCTTTAAAACAATTTCTTTTAACCAATTTCAATTTCAACATTTCAAAGCTTGATTTAGAAATAATTCAATTCATATAAATCCACAATTTATTTCCTTTAAAACAATATCAGTTAATAAAAAACCAAAAATCAAGATTTTAAAACCATTGAATTTAACAAATCTGATGTCTGTATATAATTTTCTACCCTATGGCTATGTGATCGGTTAATTCAATTTTAATTACGTGGATGGATATATAACATTTCTACCCATAATTAAATGACATAGGTATATATCATTTCAACCTATTTCTTAGTTCATTTCAGATAATATAAATGATAATTTATATAAATGCAAATAATTAGGGTAATAACAAGGATATATCCAAAATAAACAAACAACCATACATCCAACATCAATCAATAGCATACAATAACAAACAACATCCAAATCAACCAACATATCACAATAGTTACTAATTATTAATTGGAGGTGTTTAACTAGCAATTAATTTCAATATTAATTTAAATGTCAATTTAATTCAATATAAAATTCAATTTCAACTCAATGTCAATTTAAACTATCAAATGTAACAAATAAAATTCTTATCACTTCATAAATTTAATTCAACTAACATCAGAAAATATAGTATTGCATGAGTGGGTTAAATCACTCATCTTTTATTTATAGTCGATTTAATATCCAATAAAAGCCCAAAATTCCAACAGTCTCCAAATTCAACCAAACCCGTTCCATGTTGTCTGGAATCTCGATACGAACCTAAAGGAAGAAACCACGCTTCAATCGGAGTTCGTATGCAAATGTTATTGGCGTTAGAACATTTGAATTTAAAATTTAAATAAAATAAAATAGAAGGGCAATTTGGTAATCTAACAATCTCTTACCCAAACCCTACTTAGCGCCAGATCTCACGAACCCAAACATACGCCATAGTCGCTGCCTATTGCCGCTCATCCATGTCGCCATTCTCCGATCCAGCCACACCACTAAATACGCCACGTCACACCGCCCCTTTGGCCAGAAGGCCGTCGTCTCGGACGCCCCCAGGCGCACCGCCGCCGTGATCGACTTCCGTCCATTGATCATCGATTTTCTGGCAATCTCGAGCCTTGTTACCAAGATCCGACCCGATAGGTCAAAAGCCCCTTATCTCCTCTACAGGCCTGTACCCTCCGATCGACCGAATATCGCCAATCCGCCGTTGATTTGGAAAACCTTACAACGAACGGCTGAGAAAGATTCTCAATTTTTGGACAAACGGAGCCTCCAATCAAAAAACGCATTGCAGACACAGATTACGTTCTTCGAGAGCTTTGCGATGATATATTATATGATGGGGTTTGAGATGTTTGGATTTTTCGATTTGATTTGGAATTGTAATTTAGGGTTTTGAGATGTCTTCCATTGAGAAGGAGCAGATGAGATAAACAAGTACGTAAAGAAAATGAAAATAGAAATAGCTAGGGTTTATAACAACATATATAAAAAGTTGGATAAGAATGGATGGAACTGATCGAAAAAGGTCGAAGCGATAACAAAGACCGGAAAAGCCTGTTTCATTCCCGAAACGAAAGTAGGTCATCATATATATCGAAATATAGGTTTTCAATATTTTTAAACTCAATGAAACTAGTTTCAGACCCTAATTCTATCGTATATAGAAGTTAGCTTTTAAAATCAGATTATATTCATTTAAATTCCTTTAATTGGTTTCTACGCGTTTCGAGCTCGCACGATCAAACGATAAGTCTGATCGCTACGAAACTTGAAATCTTATAATAATTCACTATTACGGATCCATTGAAATTGGTTATGTCGAAATCCAAAATAGTGCCCAAAAGACTAATTTTCACATTAATTAAATGAATTATTAATTTAAAATCAATTTAGTCGCTTTTAAATTCAAATTTAAAGTTAACAATTTTCGTCATTCTTGATTACACAGAAATTTAATGATCTTTTTAAAATTAAATTTTCCATGTTAAATCTAATATTTAAATATTAAATTAATTTTAACGTTTAATTACAACTGTAATAAAAACCCCAGTTTAATATATTTTAAATTCCAACAATTTCTTTTATTTTGATTTACATTCTTATTATTTAATCATCAAATACCTTATGAATTTATTTAACATAAGTTTCTATCTTATTATTCTCACCTTTCAACATTTAACGTCTTCTCTTATATTAACTGCACTATTGCAATTACATTTAATTTCCATTGACTTCCAAATTAATTTCAAACGGATTAAATAATAAGTTGATAATTAAAACAATTGTTTTACATTAATAATTCATATCTTTAACTTATTGTTTACAAGGGTTATAAATTACTTACTGAAACTGATTTCATATTTTATATTAACCAATTTCAATTAAATACTTATGTTTTTTAATTTTAATACAGCATTAAATTTATTCCTTATTAACCTTTGAAATTATAATTGATTGGAATTACATTAATAGTTGTCAATTACATCAAATAAACATTATTAAATTATATTCTAATAAGTTTTTTCCATTTATAAATCATAAATTTTAATTTCTCACAATACTAAATTCTAAAATCTTATTAAATTTAATATCTTTAATCATAAAAAATATGGGTCGTTACAGTCTCCCCCACTCAAAACTTTTCGTCCCCGAAAAGAAACAAGAAGGAATCAAGAAATTTGGTATATTTTATTCAAAATAGACAATTTTTAACAATTTAATTTACATATTTAAGTTTAACAAAAATTTGAAAATAACTCAACTTCTACAAAAATTTCTAAGTCCTAAATTAATGAAAAATTTCGGCAGAGTCTCCTTTGCACGGATAGATCCGGAAGAATAATAATATCAATAATTACAATATATATATATATATCATATTTCAAAAATAAAGCATCCCATACCATGGGAAAAATAATAAAATACCGTTACAAAAGTCATAATCCGAAAATCTACCTATTTGTCGAGCAAACAACTTTATTTATGAAACCAAAAGCAACAGTCATTGCTTGCGTAAACCTATATTTTACTTACATAATCCAAAAGAAGTTAAAATTATGTAAAAGAGAAATATATTATTCGTTTCAATCAATAGCACAAGCAACACAACATATATAATAATCATATGCAAACAAAAGTAGTACGACCATTATATGTAACAAAAGAATCCATCACACATCCATAGCAATGAGAAAAACATGTTTTGTTCAGGTTCAGACACTTTGCATCGTACAAGGGTGATAAATAAACTACCAAGCGTACCTTACGCTCAAAATCCTTAGATAAATACTTAATTGATTATTCATACAACCTTAAAGAATTTGAAGTATCATTCCCCAAACATCCCATAAGCCAACAACATAGAATTTAAATATTATTAAGTTTGTACGATGTATATATATCATTTATACACAATATCAATTTTGATTGCTTGTTTGAATACACGAATTTCACTTTCGAACTAGTATTGTTAACCCAACCACTCTAGTGCGGACTCTGAGCTGATTTCTTGATTAGAATCTCCATTTTCCTTGCATAGCTGTAAACTATGATAGAAAACTTCAAAAATCATATCAAAAATTCGTATCAACTGTTCACCGTTAAGAATCGAGTGAAAAATCCTTGTTCGGACTGGTGCGAATTTCCACAAATCATGTATTCAAATCTGAATCATAATGTTATGCAAATTAAATGATCTATGCACAACTTACATATTTTATTCTATTGATTTCTTTTCACATTATTCACCTTTCACTTATTTTATTTCATTCATACAAGGTTATCCCTTATTCATTTACATTCATTTACTTACTTAGATTATTTCCCATTCAATATTTAAAATCATCAATGAATAAATTCTTAATGTATTACATAATTTTCTTGCAGTTTAATTCACATTTATTATTTACTAATATACTTAATTTCCATTAAATATTAATATTCATTAATGAATCATTTCATACTTAAGTTTATGTATTCTTTGATTCCAATTTATTTCTTCATATACAGTATCATTTTATATTACATCTACATATGAATAAATTAATATTAAATGTTTTAATGAATCATTTCAACATTTTCTTAAGTTTATAATCATTTACTAAAATAGTATTCACCTTTTATTATTCAATTTAATTAATAAGCATTTCAAAATATCAACTTAAGTTTAAAACATTTATTGTACATCATAATTCCTATTTGTAGACATAATGTTAACTCCTCTTTTAAAAGCGACCTTGCGACCTAACTTCACAAGCGACCTAGGGACCTAATGACTTAACGAGCTAAAGGTTCTGGAGATCATAGTGGGTTAACGACCTAAAGCTCCAGCGACCGAACGACCTAAAGCTCCAGCGACCTTACGATCTAAAAGTATAAGCGACCTAACGAACTAAACAGATGACGACTTAGCAACTAGCACATGCTATAACGAGCTAGCGACCTAAAGGATGGAACGACCTAGCGACGTAACGTCACAAGCGACCCAGCGACCTAAGGTTATCACGACCTATCAAGTGTACGACCTAAGACTTACAAGCTTCACATCCTTATGTCACTTAAGATATAGGACGACCCACACTAAGTCGCTGCTACCCTCGCAACTTACCTAGGTCGCTCCACTAGGTATCTCAACGTGGTTAAGTCACCAACTACCCCCCTAGGTCGCTCACGACCTACAACTTACCAACCCATTCAGACAGAACAAATGCAACTCTGCTTCTAGGACGCTGGCGACCTACGACCAACCCCTAGGTCGCTCATGACCTACGACCTAACTCCAAATTCTCCCTATAAATACCCCACCAACTCCAACTAAGAAAGGAATTTTGGCTCATTTCTGGAACGCCGATACTCTGATGTTTTCTCGACTCATCCAACACTTCAAGCACTTCAAACACCGAAGACGCTACAACGAACTTTTGGAAGAGATCTAACACATTCAACATGGATTTGAAGAGCTCTTCTCGATTCAAGTTCTAGCTACTCGTCTAAAGTGTGTTGTAATCAAAGTGCATTGTAAAGAATTGTAATTAAATCAGCAATAATGGAGATTAAAGTGGACGTAGGCTAGATATTAAGCCGAACCACTATAAAACTGCCATCTCTTTACTTTTTCTGCTATTTTCTGCTTATTTCTAGTTCCCGTACCAACGGGTGGTACTTTCACTTTACTAATACTCACACCGGGGTGTTAGCGTCGATTTTTACTTTAACATTTTTGGTGCTTTCACTGAGAACCCAACTCAGGGATATTTTCACCATTGCTTCGCAAAAGTTTGTTGAAAGAATCTCTCTAAAGACCAGAAGTCTATCTGAAATCATGGCTCCTGGAAGAAAGAGTAGATCTACCAGATCCGGAAATGCTCATGAGGGGACCTCCGCTCCCCCAGCAGCAAACTAGGCAACTCCTACCGTTGGAGTCACAAGGGCTGAATTAGACGATGTAGTGTCTGAATTATACCAAAAAATTGAAGCTCAAAACGCTTTGATGATGGACAGATTAAACGCTCTGCTTGGGGCAAATCGGTAACCAGAAAACAATGAAACAACCTTTGCCGAAGATGCTCATAATTCCCAAGAGAAAGGTATTCCTCAAAGAGCAACTGGCACCGTCGAAACGCCACCTTTCCAAGCTGAAGGTTCAAGGCCGCAGCCAATTTTTCGCGAACATTTGCCCAGGCAAACTTCCAAAAGAATAGCTGACGTCTGCCCGGCGATGCCTCTGAACAATGAGGAGTACCTATCAGGGATGGTTCACCGAATCATGAAAGAGAGCATGTAAATGAAGAAAATGAGAGCGGCTGGGGATTTGCTCCAACCAAGACTCCGTTTACTGAAAGGATCCTGAAAGCAGAATTTCCAAGGAAATTTGTACCTCCTACTATCCTGGCCTATAGGGGGACAAGTGACCCTAATCATTTCATATATAAGTATGACTGGCATATGACCAGTGCAAGAGCATCAGATGCGATTAAATGCCAATACTTTCCAGTGTACTTGGAAGGAGTGGCTCTACTTTGGTTCACAAAGCTACCAGTTCGGTCCGTAGATCAATTCTCCGACTTAACTCGAAAATTCAAAGATCAGTTCAGGTTGTATGCTTCAAAGGCTAAGGATATGATGTCACTTTCCATCTTTGAACAAGTTCCCGGAGAATCTATCAGATCTTTCTTGAACCCGTATGATCCTGACTTACTTGATGCGAGCCATCGACAAATCAAGTGAATTCGTAAGATGGTTAAAAATGAAGGAACCGAATTCACTTGAGAAGTTTTATAAAAAGGCCGACGAATTCATGCACCTAGAAAGCCTTTCTGCGCCAGCGAAAGTAGTTGTTGCCGAAGTCAATAATAACGATGTTGCTTCAAACAAAAGAGAATCTGGAAACCAGAAAAGGGAAAATGACGGAGGAAAGAAGCAGGGGAATGAGAAGAAACCTCGCCGCTTTAATCCTTCAGATTTTACCCCCTTAACTGATACACCGGAAAATATCTTCTTCGCAACAAAGGATGTTGTCGAGTATCCCAAACCACCTGAGATGGGGAGAGGTGCAGTGCATAATGGAAAATTCTGTCGATTTCACAATCAACCTGGCCATGACACTAACCAATGTCGCCAGTTAAAGAATGTGATTGAAGAGTTTCTGAAATAGAATAAACTGCAACAATATGTGAGGAAAAACGGGGTCGACCCAACCTCATCCACTCAGGGGCAACAACTTCCTGCCCATCAATCCGGCTCAGGCGACAAAACTGCAGTGCAGGAATCCGAGAGGCTTGTCATTAATGTTGTCACAGGGGGTCCTCACCCAGCAGGCTGAAGTTGGGACGAGTTGGAAAGATATGCTTACGCTTTGAGATAAAGTTAATCAAAGTGCTGCTAACTACACACAAAACTGCAACTGGGCACCTTTCATTCTGTCTGACATATGGATCCAAAACTATGAATCCAGTGGAAATAGGAGTCTAATCCCGAGATCTGGGAATAGCAATGACTATGTCCATATTTTACTTAAAAAGCATTGCTTAAATTTGTAAAATGATGATGGATGTATAACTCTTGTATTGTAAACCATTGAAAAATCAGTGCGAATCAATAATAAAGAACAATAAATCTTGTGTTCTTTAATACTATAAGATGCATGTCTCATTTCGATATGCAAATATATTAAAAATATTGCCAAAATGTCGATTTAATATTGTAGGCTATCAAAGCAAAGCTTAACTATTCAACACATCACGAAGCCAAGCGTTTCCTACAAATCACTCAACAAACAAATCCCAAGCCATAAAATTCCAAATTCAACTCCTACAAAATAAGTGCTATTCACAAACAGTTGATGGTTCCACCAAAGCGGGCACCTTCCTGACGAGAAGGCTCCAGACCCTTGCTAACCAATCGTGATCGTTTGTGCAAACGAACATCCGGTAAAGTAGCTTGCATCTGCCCCGTGGATTCACTCAACGATAAAGTACACTTCTCTGGCAAAAAGCAAACAACTTGCAAAAGAATGGGACATGTACTTGAAGTGATAACGAGGAATCGCTAAGAAGCAGATGGTGGAAGGACACAAGCAACAAAGCCCTCTTCGGAGGCCAAATGCTACTCTTCGGAGTCCAAATGCTACTCTTCGGAGTCCAAATGCTACTCTTCGGAGTCCAAATGCTACTCCTCGGAGTCCACATGCTACTCTTCGGAGTCCACATGCTACTCCTCCGAGTCCACATGCTACTCCTCCGAGTCCACATGCTACTCTTCGGAGTCCACATGCTACTCTTCGGAGTCCAAATGCTACTCTTCGGAGTCCAAATGCTACTCCTCGAAGTCCAAATGCTACTCCTCGGAGTCCAAATGCTACTCCTCGGAGTCCAAATGCTACTCCTCAGAGTCCAAATGCTGTCCACACGCTACTCTTCGGAGTCCAAATGGTACTCTTCGGAGTCCAAATGCTACTCCTCAGAGTCCACATGCTACTCTTCGGAGTCCACATGCTACTCTTCGGAATCCAAATGCTACTCCTCAGAGTCCACATGCTACTCTTCGGAGTCCAAATGCTACTCCTCAAAGTCCACATGCTACTCTTCGGAGTCCAAATGCTACTCCTCCGAGTCCACATGCTACTCCTCCGAGTCAACATGCTACTCTTCGGAGTCCAAATGCTACTCCTCGGAGTCCAAATGCTACTCTTCGGAGTCCAAATGCAACTCCTCGAAGTCCACATGCTACTCCTCGGAGTCCAAATGCTACTCCTCGGAGTCCACATGCTACTCCTCCGAGTCCAAATACTACTCCTTGGAGTCCACACGCTACTCCTCGGAGTCCAAATGCTACTCATCAAAGTCCACACGCTACTCTTCGGAGTCCACACGCTACTCTTCGGAGTCAGAGTCCACATGCTACTCTTCGGAGTCCAAATGCTACTCTTCGGAGTCCAAATGCTACTCCTCGGAGTCCACATGCTACTCTTCGGAATCCAAATGCTACTCCTCAAAGTCCACATGCTACTCTTCGGAGTCCAAATGCTACTCTTCGGAGTCCAAATGCTACTCCTCAGAGTCCACATGCTACTCTTCGGAGTCCAAATGCTACTCTTCGGAGTCCAAATGCTACTCCTCGGAGTCCACATGCTACTCTTCGGAGTCCAAATGCTACTCCTCAAAGTCCACATGCTACTCTTCGGAGTCCAAATGCTACTCTTCGGAGTCTAAATGCTACTCCTCAGAGTCCACATGCTACTCTTCGGAGTCCAAATATACTCTTCAGAGTCCACATGCTACTCTTCGGAGTCCGAATGCTACTCTTCGGAGTCCAAATGCTCCTCTTCGTAGGCAAAAAACTGCTTCGGAGGCACAACCCTCTTCGGAGGCACACAAACAAAGACCTCTTCATAAGCAAAAAACTGCTTCGGAGGCACAAACCTTCTTCAGAAGCACTAAACAAGTGAAGCCCTTTAATGAGGCACATCCAAAAACTTCGTCGATGGAACCACTAAACGGGCGCCTTCTCAAAAAGAAGGTTCCAAGCCGCAGCTGAATACTTATGATTATTTGTACAAACAAATATCTGATAAAACAGCTGACGTCTGTCATGTGGGCCCATTCAACGATGAAGTATAATTTTCTGGCAAATAGATCGAAGTTTTCTTCGGAAGCTCACTTCACTGCGTAGGGGAGTTCACTTTTCAAAAAAACAAAAAGTGACCATCTACGAAAGTTGAAGTATATATATATATATATAAAAAAGAGAGAAAGAAAACTTCTCCAATACAAGGCATACTCTACTAAAAGCAGAATAATATTTCCTCAAAACTGAAGAATTATTCTCTAAAATAAGAGTACAAGTCTTTTCAGAATATTGCAATGAGCCGTGGTATGGGGGCATATAGCTATATTAATAAAAACAACGCTCAGACATCATACCACGAGCTCACTGCAGTATCATATAAAGTAAATAAAGAAACTTGTGCAAAAACAAGGAATAAATGCATTCACACATATACTGACAAGAAATTGTACAAGTAAAAGGAATCATTTTATTCCATACTATAAATTTTTTGTACATGTACAGGTTCCAAAAGACGGGGGCCGGCACCCGTACAATCTCCGGTCAATACAAACTTCTATGTACAAACAAAAAGCAAAACAAGAAGCGTAAAGTCAAGCTCATTACTCCTTCCTCCCGCCACCTTTAGAGCTCTTGCCCGGCTTGATGATTAATTTCTGAAGCCGGCGTGGACGGGTCGGGGAAGAAGGAGAAGGAGGTGTAGCTGGATCTGCTTCCACTTTTTCTTCACCAACAGAAGAGCTTTTCTTCTTCTTCTGCGAAACTGCGCGTCTCCCTCTCTTCTTTGAAGAAGACTCACTTCCTGGAGAAATCAATGCAGAAAGCTTTGTGTCATCGTCATAAGGTTGCTCCGGGGTCTTCTCGCCCTCCTTAAGTTCTTCTGCCTTATGTTCTTGCGAAGCAGCCGGATCGTCCAAGTCTTGAAGAGCTTCAATTTTTTCTTCCTGCGACCCCGGTTGAGAAGCAGAAGGAGGAGTAAGTTGAGAAGATGGAGGAACAACAGTTGGAGGAGGAGAAGTTTGTGCAGCACTTGGTATTTCCGCTACAGAAGAAGAAAAGTCAAAATCAGTATTCCTCGTAAAAAGAGGAGATGGTAGCTCATCGAGACTTAAGTAATAAGCAAGAAATTCATCAAGCTCAGTTGAAGCAAACAAGTCATCCGCTTGACCTGGTTCGACGTAGAAGTTACCTGGAGGAGTCGGCTTTATAATGTCAACCTCATAGGCTTGTGCTTCAATGCTTTCTTCGCCTTCGTCTCCGCCCTGTGCAGTTGTAATCTCGGTTTTGGCTTTAGCAGGAGACGGAGAATGGGGACTGGAGCCTATGATATCAACGTCGGCCGAAATCGAAGTATGGACAGGGGCAGTTAAAGGTGCTTCCTTCCCTGGATGCTCCTCTTCCGTCGATCCGGCTCGCACTTTAGCGAGTTGCTCCTTTCCTCTGGCAAGAGCGGCACGAGTTTCAACATCAAAATAATGCGCCTCAAGGTCTGCTTCAGCATAGCCAGCACCTCCGAGCATATCAATTGCGGCCTCCCACACTTCAGCCAAAGTGATCTCATATTTCAGTCCCAAGAATGAGAGGCTTCCGCGCCCCAAAACACAATGGAGATAAAAATCAAATAAAGTAGAGCTGATGTTGGCCTTCGTCGCCTCGTACGATTGCTCAGCTGCTTCTTTTCCAGCGATGGCCTCATCGCGCTCTTTTTCAGTCTTTAATAATTGAGCCTGCAACCTTATAATTTCCAAGTCCTGGGAACTTGCCTTCTCCCGTAGCTGGGCAATGTCGGTGCGATAGATTTCTGTCATCTTCTGTTCAGCTTCAAGTTGAGCCTCGGCATACCGTTGAGCGGCATAAGCATCGCGAACTAGTTTTTGAAGTACTTCTTCCCCTTGAGTATAGGAAGTAGAAGAAGTAACAAGCTCATTTTTGAGTTTTTCAACTTCAGCCTCAAGTCTCTCTGATGCAGGCCAAGTATTAGGTCGCGACCGACCTAACAAATCCTTATGTCGCTCGGAATTGTTAGGTCGTCTACGACCTAAGAACGTAGAAACCAGCGAGGAAGCAGTGCAAGCTAACAAAGCCTTAGGTCGCGAACGACCCAAAAACACGGTACAAATGGAAGAAAGTATAGGTCGTAACCGACCTAACTCGACAACACAAACGGAGGTAAACTTAGGTCGCGTCCGACCTAAGTTCAAGGTCGCTGAAGAAGAGCTACGACCTAACTGCTTAGGTCACAAAATCTTAAGTCATTCCAGATCTTTAGGTCGCGCACGACATAACTCAAGGGAGTTACGACCTAAGATAGATTGCATGAGAAGAGCAACTGAAGCTGTTTCTTAAGTCGTCGCTGACCTATGATAAGTCGTAGATCGCTCCATCTCAGTTAAGTCGCATGAAGCTGATGGTCTTTTATGTCGCTGATGGAATACTGTATTGTTGAGTCGTTTGTCTTTTAGGTCGCTGCCGACCTATGGGTGCATAGGTCGTTTCTTTTGTAACTCGTGAGAAGTGGTAGGTCGCTGCCGACCTATGTGTTGAGTCGTATATAGTGTTGTATATACTTAGGTCGTTTTATTCTGTTAAGTCGGCCGTGTGTTAAGTCGGCTAAGGCGGGTTGTGTATATCTGTTAGATCGTTAACTAAGTCATAAGTCGTAAGTCGTGCCTGTGTAGGTCGTGGACGACCTAAGTGTTGTCATGTTTCGAGTCGTGTGTGTTGTAAAGCCTATAAATAGGCGGATGGTGTCATTTGTAATAGTTAGTTGATATTGAATAAAACTTTTGTTTGTTAGCTTTGTGCTTTCATTAAATCGGTAGTTGAGTGTGATCTCCTATCTCCTCTTTTGGCATTCGAGTGCGCTCGAATCAATGATCGTAGAAGCCGATTCGCGGAATCAAGTGCGCTTGATCAACGTCGAAGAATCGTAGATCTTTAAACACGGTATCGTGCGCGATCAACGTGTTTGGGATAGCTAGATTCCGGCATCTTTAGATCAACGGAGTTGGGCATTCAGTATTTTCTATTCCACCGATTACTACTTTCACAGAATCATCATTTTGTTATTCCGCTGCTGCATCATTTGGTATCAGAGCTAGACTTAGCCAATCATAGCTAAGCCGAGTCTTGGAGCCAATTTATTCGAAGAGTTTGAGGAGTTAGTTGAAGCCGTACATCATTTAGAGAAGTTGGTTGTTCATCGCGTTCATCACAAGTTGCAACAAGTTTGGAGTTTTCGATCCGTATCATTTTGGATCTAAGTTTGAAAGGTGTTTGAATTTTGAGTAGAAGCTTTGCGCGCCAAAGATTGAGTAGAAGGCCGTGCATCATTTGATATATTAAAGTGTTTGTGAAATTTCGAATCATGCCGCCAAGAAGAGCTAATCGACATCAAAATATTGAAGATTTGTACAAGAAGGAAGATGCCGAGCAAATGGAACAACGCATAAGTAACAAATTCAATGAGAAGTTAGATGAAGGAATTGGAAGGTTAGAGAAATTGATGAATGATTTGAATCAAGGTCAAAGAAGGAGGTCGCCAATCTCGAACCATGGAGGAAACCGATTTTCGCCATCGGTTACGGAAGCAAGAAGGGTATCGCCACAATCTGATTGAGGAAGAAGAGAATCATCAGTTTCGATGAGAAGAGATCACCATGAGTATCGGGATGAAGAAAGAAGAACTCAACGTGAGTTTGAGTATGAACCATATCATGATGAAGAACGACATAGTAGAAGAGACATGCGTGATAGAAGAGATGTTAATGGTCGAGATCGATATCAAAATTCACGTGATTTTGATGAAGAGAGTGATAGAAGCAATATTCATTATCGAGATCGAGACCAAGGACGAAATGCATATAGGGATGTTGAGGACAATCGTCGATGGGAATCAAGGATGAAGACTGAAATTCCAGAATTCAAAGGTGGTATGCAAGCTGAGGAGTTTTTGGATTGGTTGTCTAATGTGGAGGAGATTTTTGACTTCAAGGAGGTTCCAGAACATCGTAGAGTGAAGTTGGTTGCTACAAGGTTGAGGGATAGAGCTTTGGCGTGGTGGCAACAAACCAAACTTACGCATGAACGGATGGGAAAGTCAAAGATTGAATCTTAGGAAAAGATGAAGAAATTGATGAAAGCTACATTCTTACCTTACAATTATCAATCTCTTATGTATCAACGTTTGCAGAACTTGAGGCAAGGAACGAAGACTGTTAATGATTATGCAGATGAATTTTATCAGCTTATTGCCAGGAATGATATTATGGAGACGGAGGAGCAACTAACAGCTAGATTTGTTGGAGGGGTGAGAATACAGACACAAGATATAGTGAATATGTTTGATCCCAGATCTGTCGCTGAGGCACATCAGAAAGCACTTGCTTGGGAGAAACAAAGGAGACGAGGTGGTGGTGTGTTTACAAATTCCAACAATCCAATGAAAGGGGCTAGTAGCAGTGCGAATGTTTCGAAGGCTGTTGCAAAACCAGTTGTTAATGAAGTTGCGAAGACCAGTATCAATAGTGGTATCAAATGTTTCAATTGTCAGGAGATTGGTCACAAGAGCAATGAATGTCCAAAGCCCAAGAAGCGAGCATTGATAGCTGAGGTTGAGGATGAGGATGAGGAGGCTGAATGTTCTAATTCATTACCGGTTGAGGAGGAAGAGTTGTTGTCTGGAGATGATGGATATACATTAATGATGAGGAGGAATTGCTTGACACCGAAGCAGGAAGAAGAGACTAGTTGGTTGAGGAGTAACATCTTTCAATCAACATGTACTATCTTGGGAAGGGTTTGCAAATTTGTCATTGATGCGGGAAGCTGTGATAATATTATCTCTACAGAAGCTGTGAAGAAGTTGACATTGAAGACAGAGAAGCATCTGAAACCTTACAAGTTGGCTTGGTTGAGGAAAGGTGGGGAGGTGAAAGTTGGACGAAGAGCTTGTGTTAAATTTTCAATTGGAAAGAAATACAAAGATGAAATCTGGTGTGATGTTGTTGACATGGATGTATGCCATCTGTTGTTGGGGAGACCATGGCAGTATGATAGAGCTGTGCAACATGATGGTCGTACTAACAGTTACAGTTTCATGTTTGAAGGTACTAAGATCACTCTAGTTCCTAAGAAGCGACAACAAGAAGAAAGCAAGTCAGAGGAGATTGAAGAACTTAAAACTATGCTATCTTTGAAGGATTTTGTTAAGGAGATAGAAGAGGAGCCTGAAGTATTCTTGTTGATTGGACATGAGAGTCATGAAGTGGTTGAGATCCCTGAAGAAGTGAAACCAGTGCTGGGAGAGTTTGACGATGTATTTCCTGAGGAGCTACCGACGCAGTTACCGCCATTGAGAGACATTCAACATCAAATTGATCTTGTTCTAGGTGCTGTGTTGCCACATAGACCACACTACAGAATGAGTTCAAAAGAACATGAGGAGTTTAGAAGGCAAGTGGAAGAATTGCTTGAACAGGGGCGTGTGCAAGAAAGTTTAAGTCCATGTGTTGTGTCAGCATTGTTAGTACCGAAGAAGGATGGGACGTGGAGGATGTGCACTGATAGTCGGGCGTTGAATAAGATTACTATGAGATACAGATTTCCTATGCCTAGACTGGATGACTTGTTGGATCAGCTTAGTGGAGCTACTATATTTTCGAAGATTGATTTGAAGAGTGGTTACCATCAAATTCGAATCAGATCGGGGGACGAATGGAAGACCGCATTTTAGACAGGTGAAGGATTGTATGAATGGCTGGTCATGCCGTTCGGGTTGTCGAATGCACCGAGTACATTTATGAGAGTGATGAATCAGATTTTTAGACCATTCATTGGGAAGTTTGTGGTGGTGTATTTTGATGATATACTGATCTATAGTGGAAGTCTAGAAGAACACTTGCAACATCTGAGAGAAGTGTTGATGGTTCTGCGACAAGAATAATTTTATGCTGCAACGAAGAAATGTGTGTTCATGACGCATAGTGTTTTATTTTTGGGGTATGTTATATCGGGAGGAGGTATACAGGTGGATCAGAATAAAGTTGAAGCAATCAGAAATTGGCCACAACCCAGGACGATAACCGAAGTTAGAAGTTTTTATGGTTTAGCGTCATTCTACCGAAGGTTCATTCCACACTTCTGTAGCGTGATGGCTCCAGTTACTGATTGTATGAAAGGAAAGCAATTTGCATGGTCGGAGGAAGCAGGGGTTGCTTTTGAGCGAATCAAAGAACTTTTGACGACAGCACCAATTCTAGTGTTGCTAGATTTTCAGTTGTTGTTTGAGTTACATACTGATGCATCAAAGGTTGGGATTAGAGGGGTGTTGAGTCAGAAGGGACGTCCTGTTGAATATTTCAGTGAGAAGCTATCGGGAGCAAAGATGAGATATAATACATATGATGTGGAATTTTATGCTATCGTGCAAGCCGTGAAACACTGGAGACATTATTTGTTTCATAAAGAATTTGTTTTATATATTGATCATGAAGCGTTGAAGCATATGCAGGGACATGACAAGATTGCAGCAAGGCATGCTTCGTGGATTGCATACTTACAACAATTTACATTTGTGGTAAAGCATAAATCGGGAATCACGAATCGAGTGGTAGATGCATTAAGTCGAAGGAATCATGTGTTGACTACAATGAAGATAGATGTGACAGGGTTTGACGTGTTGCCAGATTTGTTTGTTGATGATCCTTACTTTACTAAGATCATGGATGAAGTCAATGAAGGAAAGACCGATGAGTATGTGCAAGTGGATGGTTTTCTTTTTAAGGGAAATCGATTGTGCATACCAGAGTGCAGCTTGCGTATGAAGATTGTAAAGGAGTTGCATGAGGAAGGTCATGTGGGCCGAGATCGTACTTTGCAATTGATTACTCAATCTTATTATTGGCCTTCGATGAAGCGGGAAGTTGGAAAGTTTGTGGAGAGATGTCATATTTGCCAAGTTTCCAAGGGAACGGCGATGAATGCGGGATTGTATATGCCGTTACCCATGCCGATTAGACCATGGGTTGATATCAGTATGGATTTTGTGTTGGGATTACCGAGAACTCAGAAGGGGAATGATTCGATATAAGTTGTAGTGAACAGGTTTTCGAAAATGGCACATTTTATTGCTTGTAAGAAGACGGCAGATGCAAGCCATGTGGCGCAATTGTTCTTTAGAGAGATATATCGTTTGCATGGTTTACCAGAGTCCATAGTTTCCGACAGGGATACCAGATTTCTGAGTCATTTTTGGCTAAGTTTGTGGAAGATGGTGGGAACGAAGCTGAATTTTAGTAGTGCTTATCATCCGCAGTCGGACGGACAGACTGAAGTTGTAAACAGATCATTGGGAAATTTGTTACGATGTCTTGTGAAAGACAATCTGAAGAGTTGGGATATGAAGTTATGTCAAGAAGAATTTGCACATAACCATACAGTGAACCGTAGTACGGGTTTCAGTCCGTTCCAGATTGTATATTCAAGTATACCAAAAGGGCCGTTGGATTTAACGGTAGTACCACAACCGAAGGGGACAGTTAAGCGAGCTGATGATTTTGTAACGGAGTTACAGGAGTGCCACAGAACTGTTCATGAACGAATACTTGCATCGAATGAGAAGTATAAACAACATGCGGATAAGAAACGAAGAAGTGTGAACTTCAGAAAAGGCGATTTGGTTTACGCCGTGTTGACAAAGGACCATTTTCCGGTGGGAACGTATAATAAATTGAAAGCGCGGAAGATTGGTCCAGTAAAAATTTTGAAGAAAATCAATGAGAATGCTTATCAATTGGAATTGTTGAATAATGTTCATACTTCCGATGTGTTTAACGTCAAATACTTAGTTCCGTATCATGGGGATGAGTGTGTTTCGGAGGAGGAAGGTGCAAATTCGAGGACGAATTTCTCTCAACCAGGGGAGGATGATGCAGGCCAAGTATTAGGTCGCGACCGACCTAACAAATCCTTATGTCGCTCGGAATTGTTAGGTCGTCTACGACCTAAGAACGTAGAAACCAGCGAGGAAGCAGTGCAAGCTAACAAAGCCTTAGGTCGCGAACGACCCAAAAACGCGGTACAAATGGAAGAAAGTATAGGTCGCAACCGACCTAACTCGACAACACAAACGGAGGTAAACTTAGGTCGCGTCCGACCTAAGTTCAAGGTCGCTGAAGAAGAGCTACGACCTAACTGCTTAGGTCACAAAATCTTAAGTCATTCCAGTTCTTTAGGTCGCGCACGACATAACTCAAGGGAGTTACGACCTAAGATAGATTGCGTGAGAAGAGCAACTGAAGCTGTTTCTTAAGTCGCCGCCGACCTATGATAAGTCGTAAATCGCTCCATCTCAGTTAAGTCGCATGAAGCTGATTGTCTTTTATGTCGCTGATGGAATACTGTATTGTTGAGTCGTTTGTCTTTTAGGTCGCTGCCGACCTATGTGTGCGTAGGTTGTTTCTTTTGTAACTCGTGAGAAGTGGTAGGTCGCTGTCGACCTATGTGTTGAGTCGTATATAGTATTGTATATACTTAGGTCGTTTTATTCTGTTAAGTCAGTCGTGTGTTAAGTCGGCTAAGGCGGGTTGTGTATATCTGTTAGGTCATTAACTAAGTCGTAGGTCGTAAGTCGTTCCTGTGTAGGTCGTGGACGACCTAAGTGTTGTAAAGTTTCGAGTCGTGTGTGTTGTAAAGCCTATAAATAGGCGGATGGTGTCATTTGTAATAGTTAGTTGATTTTGAATAAAACTTTTGTTTGTTAGCTTTGTGCTTTCATTAAATCGGTAGTTGAGTGTGATCTCCTATCTCCTGTTTCGGCATTCGAGTGCGCTCGAATCAACGGTCGTAGAAGCCGATTGGCGGAATCAAGTGCGCTTGATCAACGTCGAAGAATCGTAGATCTTTAAACACGGTATCGTGCGCGATCAACGTGTTTGGGATAGCTAGATTCCGGCATCTTTGGATCAACGGAGTTGGACATTCAGTATTTTCTATTCCACCGATTACTACTTTCACAGAATCATCATTTTGTTATTCCGCTGCTGCATCACTCTCATTATCATCGGCGATGCTCTTCATTTCTGCATCGTGTTGGTCGAGAACTTTCTGCCACTCAGATTTATCGTTTTCCATAGTCAGCATTGCTTCAAGATTTGTATGATTGACTCTCTGAAGCTCATCGACAAGTTTTTGCCATCCGGACATTCTTTCGATGTCAAGTCGGACGACATCAAGATTCTTTAACATGGCTTGTTTGTCGATGGGAATCAAGTCAAGATCAAAACGCACTCCCTTTAAGCACCACTGCGGGAACCGACTTTGAAGAGTAGCCGGACCTTGTTCAACTTGATATTGAGGCCTGCTAATGATCGTCTGAATATTAGCTTTTTCGAGAGCGGGAGAACCAGAAGGGATGTCTATAGAAATAGAAGCAGTAGGCTTTTCAGAAATTGCAGACGCGTCGCTAAGCTTGGCCCGCTTGCTTGGATCTTCAGTGACATGACTCTTCCCTTTAACATCATGAGATTTTCGTTTATGGGAATCATCATCTCTTTGAGAAGAGTCATATCGTTCATCCCTTCTCTTGTATCGCTCCTCATTGGCTCTTCTTTCTTGAGCCTTTCTAACAGCTCTTTCTTCGTCAGTTTCCCTAAGGGCAGGGAGATAGCGCCTGGGATCATAACTGTCTCGCCTTCTATAGTGCTGGAAATCGTCATAGTACGAGCTACTGCGCCCCATCGGAGAATCTGAAAATAAAAAAGATATGAAACTTCAAAATCTTCGAAGTAAAGAAGCTAAGTGCATATAATCGCAAAAAAACCTAAGTGTGTGTGACGTGTAAACTATGCGTGTCAAACTACAAACCACTCTTTGACTTAGAAGCGGTGACGACTTTTGCAACCGGTGTCAACTCTTGAGCTGACGGAGCTTGTTGCAAGGCGGATGTCGCCTCAATTGCTGGAGAAATAACTTTGGTAGTAACAGGGTCATCCTTAAAAAGCTCATGTGAAGTTATCATCAGGTCACTCAGTCCACCATAAATATCGTCACCGTCATGCCCAGTGGAGCTTTCTTTTTCAACTCCTTCTTCGATAACCGGGGAAAGTGTAAGTTTGTCAGATGACCCCGCAACGTCAACAGGAGTAGAACATTTCACCAATGAAGCCTCTGCAATAAGTTCTTTCGGTGCAAGTTCATGTGCGAAAACCAGGGCATCTGTTGTTTCTGCTTGGGAACCGGGGGCATCATGAAGCTGAATAGACCGAGAAGGATGTAAAAGTCCGAATTGGTGTAAAAACTCGTCTTTCAGCAAAAACTTGATGCTTCTCTCCTCATCCGCCACGGCACTTAATGTTTCGAAGGTTGGCTTATGGCTGGGATCTCTAAGCGGAGGAGGAAGTGCTACAAAAAGTAAAGATTTAGGTTAAGTACTTGGCAATTCGAGTTCCAAGAAATTCAGAAAAGGTGGAGTGAGCAGAAATTAGCAATCTTACTTCCAATTCTCCAGATGGCATAGAACCCCGGGGGTCAACGAACATAGAAGAATTGACTTAAAAACCCGTGTGCACTCTCGGGCAAGTCTAAAATCAGTTTACGGTTTCTCGCGCCTCTCACGAGAATAATTGAGGGATGATCTTTGTTCTTTGCGAAAGTGCACAAATAGCAAACTTCTTCGAAGCTCGGAAGACGGTCAAGTGTCCTCCTGAATAGCACACACAACCCAATCAAGATGGCGTAGCCATTGGGGTGTAGTTGGAAAGGAGAGATGGTTAATCGGAGAAGGAGCGTTCGAAGAAAGTCATTGAAAGGAGGAATAGCTCCATTCAAGCACATCTGTTGGTTAACTGCAATGAAGCCGTAAGGTGGCCTATCAACAGTATCATTTATCCCGGGAAGCCGAGCGTCTGCTTCAGCAATGCTGAACTGAATGCAACACTGACTAAAAACTCTATGGTTCAAAGTGGTCGAAGCTCTTTCCGGAGGATCATTCAACGGGTTAGCAATTGGAAAAACCTCTTCAGCTTTCCCTGTTTCTTCTTGTTGAGAAGTCATTCTACACAAGGAACTAGATATTCAAATATGAAGGTGCACGTTTCCTAAAAGTGTGAAGTGTTGTGCAAAACTAGTAAAATGACAAGCAAATATAACTGGAATCAAATTAGTTGACATTAGTCGATTAAAGAGTTTCAGGGCTTGTTATTTTAAGTTCAAGTACAATATTGATGCAAGCAGATTAGCTTTAGTTGATTATTTTAGCTTTGCTTTAATACTTCACTTGAATTTGTTGATTCACAACATTTCATTCACAAAGCTCATTTAAGTTGATTATTCTTTATCGACTAATCTGTCATTCGATGTGGGCAGTGAATGGCAGTATATTCGTCCTATATTTCTGCAAATGTTGTGTTTAATAGGTTGTTAGCTTAAAAGTCAGTATAATCTGTAAGGAAGTGCAATAAAGTTCTAACAGTTCAAGTTCAAACAGTTCAAGTTCAAACAGTTCAATCAAGTGCTTTCAAAATTTTACAAGTGTTCCAGTTTTATTCATCTCCTAGGTCGTCCAGATTGTGCTCAAGCGACCTAGCATAGGTCGGGTTTTCCTTAAGTCGTCCTGTCTGGAATTCATGTGCAAATCTAGCTAAGTCCTAGGTCGTTTGAATCCCAGCGCGACCTAAAAGTTAAGTCGCTTCTGGTGTAACTCAGCAATCTCAAGCTATCTCCTGTCTAAACTGCTATGCCCTACTCTCCTTAACCCACTAACTCCTCTCCACTTAATAACCCGCTATCTCGCTAACTCACGATCCGATAACCCATTATCACCTACACAATGAAATCCATTATTCTTTCAGTGAAATCTGTTATCTCTCCATACCACCAAATCACCCAAAACTAATTCAAATCATCTTGGATCTGTAATTTGTCCAAAACCCTATTGTGTTCTCGTGAATCACAATGACAACGTAACCAATGACGATTGAAAGTCGATCGCAACAGCACTCAAAGTGTAACTCAACACACGGAATTGGACTAGGGTCAGAAGATGGGGATTCACAATTTGGCGGTGATCATGGTTGAATAGAAATCGAGTTTACTTACGCAATATGATAGCAAGGATGAATCGTCGACTGATTAGCTCGAATTCGCCTTTGAAATTACGAAGTTTCGTTAATGGCAGAGCGGGGTATCGAAGCAGTTAAGTAAGGAAGAAGCAGCGAGCTAGCAGTTTATATAGGGCAAAGAGAGGAAGGCGAATGGGCATACGAGTTAGCACATGTTTTAGGTCGCTCACGACTTAGCAGAATTAGATCGAAGCACACGACCTATGACATAGGCATGTACTTCGAGGGGCAAGTGTTAACTCCTCTTTTAAAAGCGACCTTGCGACCTAACTTCACAAGCGACCTAGTGACCTAATGACTTAACGAGCTAAAGGTTCTGGAGATCATAGCGGGTTAACGACCTAAAGCTCCAGCGACCTAACGACCTAAAGCTCCAGCGACCTTACGACCTAAAAGTATAAGCGACCTAACGAACTAAACAGATGACGTCTTAGCAACTAGCACAAGCCAGAACGAGCTAGCGACCTAAAGGATGGAACGACCTAGCGACCTAACGTCACAAGTGACCCAGCAACCTAAGGTTATCACGACCTATCAAGTGTACGACCTAAGACTTACAAGCATCACATCCTTATGTCGCTTAAGATATAGGACGACCCGCACTAAGTCGTTGCTACCCTCGCAACTTACCTAGGTCGCTCCACTAGATATCTCAATGTGGTTAAGTCGCCAACTACCCCCTAGGTCGCTCATGACCTACAACTTACCAACCCATTCAGACGGAACAAATGCAACTCTGCTTCTAGGATGCTGGCGACCTACGACCTACCCCTAGGTCGCTCACGACCTATGACCTAACTCCAAATTCTCCCTATAAATACCCTACCAACTCCAACTAAGAAAGGAATTTTGGCTCATTTCTGGAACACCGATACTCTACTGTTTTCTCGACTCATCCAACACTTCAAGCACTTCAAACAACGAAGATGCTTCAACGAACTTTTGGAAGAGATCTAACACATTCAACATGGATTTGAAGAGCTCTTCTCGATTCAAGTTCTAGCTACTCGTCTAAAGTGTGTTGTAATCAAAGTGCATTGTAAAGACTTGTAATTGAATCGGCAATAAAGGAGATTAAAGTGGACGTAGGCTAGATATTAAGCCGAACCACTATAAAACTGCTGTCTCTTTACTTTTTTGGCTATTTTCTGCTTATTTCTAGTTTTCGTACCAACGGGTGGTGCTTTCACTTTACTAATACTCACACCGAGGTGTTAGCGTCGATTTTTACGTTAACACATAATTCCATTTGAAAACATTTTCATTACTCAAGTTTTACTTGTATAATATTCTATTACATTCCTATTTAACATTTCAACATTTTAAACATTTCTGGTAAGTTTTATATATGTTTTAAGAATGTAATTGAGTGTTATACAAATTTATCTTATTCATTTTAGTTAGAAAAAATGTTCAATAATTTACAACTATTAAAATTTAACTTCTCATATTTCATTCAAACACTTAGCTTTAATCTATTATTTCTCATTGGGAAGTTTCCAACTATTACAATTTCACTTTATTTCTATGACTGAAAATCATTAGTTAACAGAAACTTAAGAACTAATTACCGGGTTTCATTTCAAATCATCTTGAAATAACATATACATATATCTTTTTATATCAAATCATACTTAGGAAATTAAAATTTAAAATTTGTTTCACCAAAACAATGTAACGACCCATATTTTTCGATAATTAAATAAGATTTTGGTATTTAATAGTAGAAGAAATTAAAATTTATGATTTATTAATGAGAAAATTAACTAGAATATAATTTAATAATGTTGATTCAATTTAATCGATAAATATTTTAATGTAATTGAAATAACTGTAAAGTTAAATTGGTTATAAATTGTAAATAATTAAATAAATTAAATGTTGGGTTTAATGGTGAAATTATATGTAATTAATTGAAATTGCTTAATATAGAATAATAATCAGTATGTGAATTTATTAGCTCTGTTTGTTAACAATTAACATAGAAATGTGTTGAATTATTAATGTGTAGTAATTGTTTAATTATCATCTCATTATTTAATCTGTTGAAATTAAATTGTAAATCAATTGAAATTAATGTAATTAAATATTGCATTAATATGAGTTAGGATGATAACTGTAAAATATGAATGTAAATAGATGTAAACTAATGTTTAATTATATTCATAAAGTAATAATTGATTAAATAATAAGATGCAAATTGGAATAAATGAATTTATTGGAATTTAAATTATAATTAATGAATTTATTGCAATTCAAATATTATTCACGTCACCTGCCAACGAAGCCCTAACCATCGCGTTCGTTCGCTCACACAGGAAGTAGACAACTGCCACCACTCTATATCGTGCTGCCACACCTCTGGTGATCCACATCGACAAGATCAGGAAATGCCACCCTCATCTTCGCATCAGGCTACCCCTCCAGCCACCTCGCGACCACCTCTGGTCGTCCCATGCTCGACCGTCGCCGCCTAGCTTTGAACAACAATCACCCTAAATCAAGGCACTATAGTCACAAGCAAACCCAGATCCGAGGCCTGCTCGACCACCTCTTCCCAACGCCGCCTCCTGATCGTCAAACGGTCGACGATCCACCGTTGGATCGTCAACCCTAGAAATGGACGGTAGATGTAACGACCCGTAAAATTTCAATTGTTTTAATAACGTAATTAATTGAAATTTTGCGAAATTTTAAACGATAAAATTTTGAAATATAAATTCAATATTTGGAATACGTCTAGTTAAGCATAGCAACTGGTAAATTTTCGTTCGAAAATATGAAAATTTATTTCGCACGTAAAATTCACTTCAATTTAATCAGTTAAAAAGCGATGAAAATAAAATGTTTTCAAAACCTAAATATTTTTATATAGAAAAATTCTAAACTATCTTCTGAGCAAACGCTATTTTTCGTTTTTCAAAATTCGGACATCTTTGGCTCCGTCGATCTTATTCTTCAGCGTTTTTCTTGCGTTTTCCGCCAGTAGAAAATTTCAAATTTTGATAATAAAATAAAACCGTTGATATCCATATACTGTTTTGATCGTCTCATTGTGCTGATCACTGCGGTATATTTATATCCGTATTTCAAAGTCTGATATACAGCAGAATCCGTAAAACGTTTTACTATATCGGTAGGTTTCGAGCCTTTTATTGGCTGTCTCCATTTAAATTTCGAATGGTCATTGCATTTATTATTTTCTAAGTTCGTGCACTGACCTTCTACATTCTCCAGGTTTCAAAATTGTATCGTTTCTTTTCATTCATTACTACTTTGCTTTTAAAGAAATATCGCTTCAATTCATTTCGTTCAAACCGCATATTCATCTACCCCTGATAATATCCCTGCTTCTTCCCTACCAATAGCCAAAAGCCACAATTGCCGAGCCGAGCCTCCTCACCCATTCCCTACGCGCAACTCGGCCACCTCACCAATGTCAGCCAACGCGTAGCCCTCCATCAACATCGCACTGAACAACCTCTCCTACCGCGTACCGATCCTCCCGCCCCACGTCAGCC
Organism: Allium fistulosum; assembly: GCA_030737815.1. Classification (NCBI taxonomy): domain Eukaryota; kingdom Viridiplantae; phylum Streptophyta; class Magnoliopsida; order Asparagales; family Amaryllidaceae; genus Allium; species Allium fistulosum. The sequence continues at coordinate 1,246,230,876 of CM060904.1, read as the reverse complement.
TTCCACGTCCACCGATGCTCCTCCCACACAGCAACCACCACCACTATCAAACCTGTCCACTCACCCAGCCCCGCGTCTTCCTCCACATGAAGCCTTCACTCGGCCTCCCTGTCATTCATCACCGCCACCATTCATCTCTTCCCACGTCACTACCCAGCATCACCGCCCTCCGACAATACTTGCAACCCATCACGCAACCAACTTTCCTCCATTTTCGGCCACCAGCCTCTGGTTTTCCTCGAGACCACTGCCACCGTCCTCCGATCCTTCTCCACCACCTCGCAATGGCCATAGCCCACCTGGATCCATCCATGCGTGTCCCCTCACTTCCTGCCCTTCCACCTGCCTTCACCAAGTATCAATGTCCAGCCTCATCATTCAGAGCCAAGCCTAGACCTCCGCCTGCTAGTTCGTCGACCCCACCACGTCCATGGCCTCAGCTCGACCGAGTGTAGCCTGCCATCAAAACTTCGCCTTCCCACCAGCTCGGCCATGCCGCAAAAACTTCCCGATCTCTGCTTTATTCGCAACCTGACTTCTTTTTTTTGATATGAGGTATGCGCAGGTTATTATATATAGTAATATGAATATATATTTATTTTATTTGTTTTGGTCTACATACTATATGTTGTTTTCAAAAGTTGATAATTGTTTTGTAAGTTTTGATTTTTAAACTTGTATATATAATAGCAGTATGTATTGTAAGGGAAGTTTAGGATGGATCAGAGAATTTGTCTATATATTTTAGTCGCATGCTGTATTTATGTATGTATGAAGGTTTTGAAAATGTTGCTTTTGAGCTGTTTGATTTTTATATTGTGTTATAAATGTCGACTAGTCTATATATGTATATAATATATTTATAAAGTATACATAAGACTACGAATATATGTACAGTGGGCTTGTTTACATATATACTATATTTTGTGTACAAATGTTACAGTATGGATAGATGTTGATATAAGCTATTTTATTTATATAAGTACTGTTCATTTTCTAAGTACATATGTAAACAGTCATTTCAAAACATATAATGAATATACGTTGATTTTATATATGTTTAAAAAAAATGATAGAATTTTGTGAACTGTGCTTTCTGTAAGTTATCTATTTATATATTTATTTGTAATATTTATATTAATATATATATATCATGGATTCCAAGTATACTACGTATGTAAGTTTGTTTATATATATAGATATAAATGTATAGTCTTAAGTTGGGATATAGTCTTCTGATTTTATAAATGCTTGACTTTCCAAATATACTATAAAAGTTTATTTCTGTTAATGGGTAGGTTGGTAAACATTGATTTTAAACATACTATAACTTTTTTTTTCATTTATTTTACCTTAATTTGAGTCAATATTAAACTTTAATTTTATGTATATCTGTTCTCATCAGTCCTTATCTATCAGCTCTAGTCATCAAACTCGAGTCCATCGTGCTTTGCTTCGAATTCACGCTTGGATCCATAACTCATTTTGTTGTCTATCTCTCTAGCCTCGAAAGGTGAGCACTCACTCACGATTAACGTTCTTTTATTTATTAAATTTGATTTCAATTGAAACGACAATTGAAATATGCTGTTGTTAGTTAATTACACTGTTATATATGCTATTACCTGTATCAGTTCACCTGTGACATCTGACACCATTATCTGTTAATTATTTTTGTGATGATAATACAGTTTGGCTGATAATTGATTGATTGTTGATGTTTATATTGGACGTTAAATCGTTAGTGTTAAATGATAAATAGTATGCCAAATTGAAATGGATATAGGATAGTTAACGATTTTAAAACTGATTTATATGTTAAATTTGATTAGTTGAATATGACCCCTTTTAATTGTTAAATTAATAGACATGTAGAATAGTGATGATTACACTTTGAACCATCGACGTATATTGGATTAATTGTTGTAGTGTAAAAATTGAAATTGAATGACAAGTGAAAACCATAATGTAATGATCTTTAATCTACATGAAATGATAGTGTAGATTCTAGAAATAATTATATTAATTCGTACAAATAACAATGCGAATTAATACGGTTATTTCGGGATTATTTGAATTGATTATTGGATTGATATTAATTGTTGTTATTGCTTGTTTATTTACTTTGACACCATCCCAGTTATCACACTGCAAGTTCCCTTTGCTATGTTTTGATTTTGAATTGAATTGGAATCGGGTTGAAATGATAAATACCCAAATTGAACTTTGACCTAGGATAGAAAATTAAATAAAACCCGATTGGTCAATAATTTGATTAAAAAATAAACGAAGATTTTATTTGAATAAATAATATGGTTTTGAAATGAAGTTGAAATTTGAATTTTTAATGAAAGGAAAATGTTAATATTTAAAAATCTGAAATAAAAGTTAAACAATGTAATTGATGAAAGAATGTTGTTTAATTTGAGAAATGATTGAATTAAGTTTGAAATTATAATTAAGTTTGAAATTATTAAATTTTGAAATGATTTAATAATTAAGTTGAAATTATAATTAAGTTTGAAATTATTAAACTTTGAAATTATTTAATAATTAAGCTTTGAATTATTTAATAATTAAATAAGATTGAATTATTTAATGATTAAATTGAATTGAAATTCTTTAATAAGAAAAATTGAACTTTTGAACAAGTGAATTATACTTCGTAAATATTTGAAATTGAGTTCTTTATTAATTAAGTTTTGGGAAAATTATTTAAGTCAGTAAATAAGTGAATTTGAATTTCTTTAACCAGAAATAAAAATGTGATTTATTGAAATTAATGTAAGACTTGAAAATTTAAAGGATTTGATTTGATGAATTTAATTTAATTCAATTTGTAAGTTTTGATATAAGGAAGTTGAATTTAAATAATGGATTTAATGAATTGGAAATTTAATAGAAATGGTTTTGAATGGCATATTTACTTAACTAATATTGAATGAAATCGATAAATGAGTTTAAAATGATTTGAATGTTAAATTTAATTTATTTAAATGATTTCAAAATGAAACTTATATACGAACTTGAATCAATATTTGAATTGCTTTTAAATAGAAATTTGAAATTGAATTATAAGATTTTGAAATGGTAAATTTAGAAGTTTTGAAACGTAAATTTTGGAAATTGATTTCGGAAGAGAAATGAAATGTTGGTTTACGAATTGAAATTGAAATTGATTTGGTTTTTGAAATATATAAACGACCAATCGGTGTAATAATTACAAAAGTTATTAAAGAGACCAGGATCGGTAATGGATATACTCTCTATCTAAACCGAAACCACTTTAATAACTATACGCGGAGTGATGATCCAGAATGAAGTGGTTGGAATGATGTACGTGTTGAATGAAGAAAGAGAACGATGATGGATAGCCTTGACACTTGTGTCAAATTGGAAATGACTAAAACAGGAGCCGTGCCGGGCCAATGGAGGATTTGCTACCTCAAGTGAACACACTTCTTCGAACTACTCATTACTTGTTGTCGATTGGTGCACCCTTGATTTTGGGAGTGTTGTTTCACGGTGTTGCGGGCGCTGCGGCGTTGCGTTCTCACCAGTCCGGATCAAGCGAACGGTAGTATCACTACCTTGGGTATTGCCTCATGTGCCTTGTCATACTTGTATTCCATTTATACGCGACCACTACGAATTTGTTTTGTACCTCTAGTATATGGATTGCTGTAACGACCCCGAAATTTAAATTTATTCAAATTTATAATTAAATGAATTTTTGGATAAAAATTGTAAAATTAATTGATAAAGTAAGCGAGTTTCCCCGAATCCAACTAAATTTGGATTAAATTATTTAAATTTAATAATATTGTATATATGAATGTATATGGAATAGATATGAGTGAATTGGTATATGTATATATATATACATTGAATTTAAAAATCTTAAAATATAAATGGTTTGAAAATATATTTTTAAGTATATACATTGACACAAGTATAAAATAAATATATAGAGAAATACAATATAATTGGTATTAAAGTAAAAATAATAAAATAGATTAAGTAAAGGCAAGTAAGTTATGTTATGTACATATAGGAGTAAAAACAAATACAAGACATAAGTATGTAAAAACAAACAAAAGAAGTATGAACAAGCCAAAGTAAAATAAAATTATAAACCAGTAAGTGTGTAGACTAAAATAAAATAGAAATCAAAACAAAACCAATACAACATCATACCCCAGCCGAGACAAGCTTGTAAAGCAAGTACAAACAAGAAAAAGAAAATATCTACAAAGTATAAACTACACATATACAATTCCTATGTAAACAAAACAGGTAAACAACTATGTACAAAGCATGGGCAGGCAAGCCACTAAAATCATCTCAGCCGAGTTTGAAAGCTAAGAAAGTATATATGGTACAAAGCAATAAATGCAACATGCTTCAAGCATTTAATGAAAGCAACCTCAGCCATGACATTGTATAAACAAAACATCACCTGTACACTTCCTTTTTTCTCATATATCAACTTATTTCGTATACCAAATGGCTGAGTAAATCCCAGTTCAAAGTTTTAAACAAGAGAGAAAAAATGTTACAATCAAAACAACAATTTTATCAAAAACTTCTACTTAACCAAGTAAGAAATGTAAAGATTTCAGCTTTCAAATTCCAGTTCAAACATTTCAGTTCTCAAGTTCAAGCTTGTTCAAAGTTTTCAGAAATCAAAACCAAAATGTATGCAAGCTTCAAATGCAAGTTTCAAGTTTCCTGTTTTCAAACAAAAAGAACAAGCTCTCTGTTTTGAAAAGCCAAGGTGAGTAACCTTTAAAAATCTAAATCTTATCTGGTTGCATGCTATTTATGTGAGTAAATATATCTTTTATACTCAAGAATAATTCATATAGGACCAAGTTAGTTTGAATTGCTTTGATGATTAAATCATCCTGTTAAACATTTTGAAGCTCTGTCAAACAGGTTTCCCTCTGTTTCTTTAAGTTCAGTATGCAACGAATTGAACAAAATTTAATCCCTCATGTTTTGATCTCTATCAAGCTTGAGTTTCAATACAAAAGATGTGTATTTGAGTAAGAAGTATATTATGAGATTAGTCTGAGAAGAAAATAATAATATACAGTACAAAATTCATAATGTTACAGGAAAACTTACCAAATTGGAAATTTCGAAAGTGATGGATTGTTACTTCAAATACATCACAGTAATGGCTATACGAAAATAGGATTTTTCAAACTAAATTGATGATTTTTAGGGGTGGGTATAAGGAGAAGTTTAGAGTTGAACTAAAAATTGGATTTGTCTAAATTCTCAGGAATCAAAAGAACTTCGATCGCTGAAACTTTGCACGAAGTAAGTCTGGCGATCGATTTTATTGGAAAAAAATGTTAAATAATTTTTCCATTTAAAGGATTGAGGGAACGAATGGAGTTTAGGGTTTAAGTTGCGAGTTGGGGTGGGGTCTGGAACGAGATGATTCCTACACCTCCTTTTGATCGAGCTGCACGAAATTGTAGGGAATGGTTGAAGAGGGTATAACCGAGGTGTGGGCGGTCGCATCGCTACTGGTGGTCGACATTAGGGAATCGAGGCATTTTCTTCGGGGTGTGTTCGAATTGCAGTTCGAACGCTTGGGTGTTTTTCGATCTCGAGCTTTTCACGTTGAATCGAGTTGGGTTTTCGCGAGTGGAGTGGTTTTGTTACTTGCGGGAGGCGATGTGGTTCGCCGGAACGTCGACGAACTGCTGTGCACGTGCACGGTGATTGATCTGTGCACATGGAATTCTTGTGATCGGGGAAGAAAGGAACGACTGGGGGAAATCTCGTGATTTTTTCCAGGCGACTCAAAGCAGGGATGTACGCGAGTTTCTCGCGAGAAAACTCGGAGCAGGCACGTGGTTTTTGAGGGGTTTACTCGGGGTGCTTTGTTTAAGTAAACCTGCACTGGGTGTTTGGATTTTTTTTTGAATCCAAGTTTAAAATCTAAAATCTCAGTTTTTAATAAAATACAGTTTTAAAATATGAATTTCAGTTTTGAAATTAAAAGAAGATTTAAATTTGAAAGATTTAAACAAGGTGTAAATTTAAGTTACATTTAAAAACTTGAATTAATTAAATAATTAATGGGTCATTAAGGATTAATTAATTAAGGATTAATTAATTAAGGAATTATAAATTAATGAAGGTGATTAAGGAAAGATAATAAATTAAGGGCTAATTAATCAATGTGATTAATTAAGGATAATTAATTTAAGAATAATTTATTAATTATTAATGGTTAGTTAATAAATGATTTAAAGGACAATTAATTATATGGGTTTGTAATTAATTAATGATTAATTAACCTGGATTAGAAATTCATAAGTAATTAATCAAATTTGAATAAATCAGATAATTAACTGACCTTACTTATGAATATTTGGATTTGATTGGATGATTGAATTGTTGATATTCTGATCTATGATGCTTTGTGATATATTCTGATTTGTGTGTAATCTTTACTATAGTTTATTTATCTGAAATTTATATATATCTATGATCTGTGAATAAACGATAAGCGTTGTTCTTATACCGCTTATCGAATTATATTTCTGTATTCTGATATGTGATGATTCATTGTGTTGCACTATTGTGTTGAACCCCTGGACTACACTTTTACACACACAAATATGGATTTCACGTGGAAATCGGTTAAGTCACAGATAATGTAAATTTGATGTTTTTGAAATTGAAATTTTAATTTCAATTGATTTTGAAATTAGAAATTTGGGTTTAAATGTGAAAAACTTTTGAAATAGAATTTCAAAGATAAAAGTTATTTTGAATAACTTAATCGAGTTTTGAAAATTTAAATAATTTGATTTAAATTTGAATTCAAGTTTGAAATTGAATTCTATGATTTGAAACTAGGGATTAAAGATGATATAAATGTGTTTATATAAAGTTAAACCATTTAAAAGTAAAATTTTGGGAATTTGGATTTAACCCAAGGATTTCCACTCGTATGAATGAATCAGATTTTCTGAAATGAAACTGTTGTTTTAAAAGAATAAAAGCTTTCAGATAAGAAATGAAATTCCAGTTTAATTAAAGGAATTTCAATATTGAAGTGAAAATGGTTTTCCAAGTTATGAATGAATTGTTTTGAAAAGCTATGATTTGAATCTGTTATCTTTAACAGATTTAAAATAATGATTGGTTTAAATCATTTGAAATGGGATTGTTTTGAAAGCTATAAGTTAAATCTTTGATTTAAAGGTTTAACGAGTTAATCAAATTGAAATGGAAATTAATTTGGAAAATCTGTGAATGAATCTTTTGTTTAAAAAGATTTAAATGTGGAAATTGTTTAAACCGTTGAAGGTTGTTTAAAATAAATCTTTTTGTTGAAAAGATTTGAAATGGTAATCGATGGAAACCATTTAAAAAGAAGTTGAATTAATAAGTTGTGACTTAATTGAAATCTCATATCCATATGTTTTAAAATATTTCGCTCACTATTCGGTTTAGCCGGGAGAGGACCTTTGGGTCGTATAACCCATTCCGAATATGTGATACGTCGTATATGGATAGCATTTGAAGACCGGTGTTGAAGATCGGATATTTTTGAAAATGGAAGGATTACCGTCGAGTTACTCTGCATCGGCTGATCCCCGATATAGAGGTTTTATCACGCTTAGTGACGTGAAGTCCGGACGTGATTGGAAATTATCCGGATTTGCAAGGGCTTCGTGAGAAGTGCCTTCGGTTCTGTTCGAACCCGGAACAGACTTGTATGGATTGTATGTCTGACATTACACTTTGAGATATAAAGCCGATTTCTTTCAAATACATATCTGTTTGGTGGCGGAGAATTTATTCTCTTAGCTTAACACCCTTCTCTGAGACGTACGAGCTCAGAGGTTATGTAGTTGAAATTTATCAGCGATATATCCCAATTTGGTAATGTGGCATGCTGAGTGTTGCTGTGTGATGATCAATGTTTGATCATTTGTGATATGATCTTTTGTTTGATCATTTATCTTTGTGATCATAGGTTGATCATCTGTTGACCCAAAGCGTGGCTTTTTGAAAAAGCGTAGCTTTGTGGACGAGACTTCATCGAGCCTCACAACCCGGTAATGGTCGAAACAGGAATTGTGCGGCAAGGTTTTCAGGGGTAGCTCCCCTAGGGTATGACCATTCCTTCTGGAAAAGGGTAGTATCATGGTATGGAGCCCAGATACTTACTCATGTGGATACACTTTCTTTATGATGTGTGATGTTGGTTATCGAGCGCTCGGATAAAGGTCCCAAAGGACCGGGGGTGGCATATCTGAGGTTTCTTTTATCCCTTGGGAAAAGGGGTTGCCGGCCTTGTTTGGCAGAGAACAGTTGGTTCTCGGAACGTCCAGCCAGAGGCGTTTCTTTCGTGGAATAGGAAGTTCCTTAGCCTGACCATTTGTTGGAAATCCAAACAAAACAATACGAGCCCTGTACGGTTTTAGTTGTATTACCTGCCATGGAATGTGGTGGTAACCTGCTATTGAACATGGTAGCTATAGTAGGCATAAGTGCGAAATGTCTATGCTGGCTAAGATTTATATTCTACTTTCGAAATTGTTTTCTACACTATGCACTAGTAATAATATCAAATGATTTGATTTTGCGTAGTAAGCATCTTTGACTATCATAAGAAGAAATCTCCTCCAATTCTGCGTTTGCATTGTGTGTGTGGTGGGAGGTCTTATGGTAGTTTCATTTTCCAAAAGCATTGCGAATTGACTTTAAAATTCTCTGCTATTTGTTTTAAAGATAAACTGTTTTTGTTGCTCACACCGGTCCCATGACTGATCCGGAGTTTATTGTTCCCTTCCTAAACTCTGGGTGCCCACCATTTTCCACACGGGCAGTCTAGAGTTGGGTTTCTCAGATATTCAGGTTGAGTAGATTATCTGGAGCTAGTTCAGTCTTTGAATCGGACTGCACTTGCTTATCTTGGTGTATCGTTATTGGGAGTTCAAGCTATTTCTGGATTAGTGCTTTGAAGATGGAGATTATCCGCTGCTGATGTTATCGTTTTCTTTTCCGCTGCTATTTGTTGTATCATATCCCTGGTGTATATTGATATTCATTGTATCACTCTGTTGTATCAGATATTGTATCAGATATTGTATATCAATGTATTATTCTTTTTATTCCGCTGTGTTATTTACTTAATGTTGTTATAAGCTCCCGAGAACCAGATTCGGCATTTGAATCTACGGCATTTTGAGTACAAGTGAAGTACGGGTGCCGATTTTCGAAGGTCGATTTTTGGGTCTTGACAATTGCCCTCTGGTGACTTCCGGTTTTGGGGAAACTACGGTCTTGTATATGCTTTTGGGAATAAAAATGTGTTAAGGGTGGAATGGGCCATGACTTAATGCTATTTTGATATCTTTATATTACTGATAGACATTATCTACTTATCGTACACTACTACATAGTAGATAGTTTAACGGATCCTTAAAGGATGGTTATTCCAAACATCCTTTGAGTTACTTGTATTTCAATTGCTATTTCACTTGAGTTGGATTTATTAATATAAGAATGTTAAATCCTGACTCGAGTGTTTTGTGTTTTGCTTTACGCTCGGGTCAGACTGAGGGGTTCAACTTTCGAGACTCACCTTTGGAGTTGGAGCTTCGCTTGGAGATCCAGCTATCTATCCAGCTTTCAGATATTCGATGATTCCAGTGATGTATTCTGATTTGTATCTGATGTATCGTGTTACCCTTCCGTTGTATCTGGTTTAACTCTGATGTATCGTATTACTCTTCTGTTGTAAACTCTGATGTATTTTATATATTCATATAGTAGCTTCATGAACTACTATCTCTTTTATTTCTGCTGCAAATTATTACTCTGTGTCTGTGATCTGTGATTATTTATTTACTGTATATGTTCAGTTTTGCCAATTTAAATTAACAACGCGGTATTTTGAGCAATTCAACTCCGGCATGAGTGTCTACCTATACACTTATAATGGATGCGAATGGTCCAAAATGGCGGGTCGTTACAGTTGGTATCAGAGCTTTGGTAGCTCTAGGCAAAACTTAACATATAAGGTAAACGTATTTACAGAATCACTCTCATTCGAGTTTCAATCTCTTCCTTTGACTCAATTCCTTTGAATTTTGGAACGTTCCCCTCGGTTCCGAAATTCGTTCGTGTCCTTCACTATTCGTCTTCTTTCAATTCTGGAGCACCTCATAACTCCATTTTGAATGATATCTATAATAGATCGGCGGTCTCGCCAATCTTCGAATGATTCGTAAAGGAGCAAAACTCCTTTACAATAGGCATTGATTTACCGGAGATTTTTGTATCCTCGGTTTACGATGCTATCTATCTCCTGCTATACCTGAATTCTATTTCTTGAGATCAAATGTCGATTTACCTTGGAATTCTACACCGATCTTATGTTTGAAGTCACGGTCGACCCGGTTAAGGTTGCCTGCGATTTATATAAACTTATCCATCGCCTTATTTTGTTATTTAATTATCTCGTCTTTGTTTCATACTTACCTTCGAATCGAAATTCCCTTTGATTTGAGTCTATCAAAAATTTGAATCTATATCCTTGCTTTAAAATCCATTTTGTATCGTCGAGCGAGGAAGTGTATTTGTAAATTAATTTTAAAATGTTTTTATATTGTGTTGTTTGAGTTGTTGATATTGATTTGGGTTTTCGATCGATTCGTCTGATCAACGCTATCGATAGGATTTCCAAAACACTTGAGCAGAGCAAACTGACACAATATCGTTTTTAAATTTGATAAATAAAATAAAAAGTTTTGTATGATTATATTGTATATAAATATAGGCTTTCTGAAATTAAATTGTTAATGAATTTGTTGTCTGAAAATAATAACATTTGATTTTCATTTATTGTTTTATAAACCATTGACTATTGCATAATATAAATAAATGAATTTATAAACTTGGTTATAAATTGATTGGAATTTGAAATGAATTTAATTCAGAAATTTGAGAATTTATTAGTTTCCGGTGATTTCGAACTTTGGTTTTTAAAATTTTAAAGTATATATTATTGAAAGTATTTTCAAATGGAAATCGTTTTTAAAGAATTTTTAAAAAAAATGTTGAAATCAGTGCTCTACTCTTTGTCGCTGGAAAATAATTTCGGTGATGGCGGCCGCATCATCGACATTCATTTTCGAGTTTCGAAGTGGAAGTACTATTCTGCAGCTTTGCTACGATTTTGTTTTGAAAAATATTTTGGTTTGAATTTCTTTAGTATAATTTGATTTATATATATATGGGTATCTTATTTTAAAATTTAATTTGATTTGATATAAATATATTATATATAACTCTAAAGTGTTTAAGTTAATCGGAAATCTAATTCTTAAATTTGGTTAAAGGATGATTTTAATTATAAATAAAACCAAAATTTGGAATAAATATTTAAACTTGAATTGGGAAAAATTTTATTTGTATATTGTTCAACTGCATTCTAATACAACTTACTTGAATCATTCAGAAATTGAATATATAATTGGATAATATATAAGATAAATTGAACTATAAATAAAATTTGAGTGGTTATAATAAATGTTATACACTTAAATTTTAATTATAAAATGTTAATAGAGATAAATAGAATAATAAGATAATTGAAAAATAAATTTTGTTTTGAAAAATTTATAAATTAGTTTTGAAAAATTAATAAATTGGAATTTGATCAACATATGAAAATACGTTGAATTTAAAAGAAATTAATAAATATAAATTAATTTAAATCAAAACTTTTATGGGTTAAATTAATTTATATGGGTTAAATATATGTGATTAGATATATTAAGTAGAATAAATTTAACCATAATTTGGAATAAAGAAGAATTTAAATTGTTGAAATAAAATATGATTATAATAAAAGACTATTCAAATTTATGGTTTTAGAAATTGTGAATTGAAGAAAATGAGATAATAAGATAATGAATTTAGAAATAGTTGAGATTGATTTTAGTGAAATCAAATGGATTAAATAAATTATTGAATATAAATTAATTTAAATTTATATGGTTTAAATTAATTGTTATTTTGTATTTCAAATCTGTTTTCTTTCTGCTTGTTTCTATTCTCCTACCTCTTTCCTTTTCGGGGACGAAAAGTTTTGAGTGGGGGAGAGTGTAACGACCCGTAAAATTTCAATTGTTTTAATAACGTAATTAATTGAAATTTTGAGAAATTTTAAACGATAAAATTTTGAAATATAAATTCAATATTTGGAATACGTCTAGTTAAGCATAGCAACTGGTAAATTTTCGTCCGAAAATATGAAAATTTATTTCGCACGTAAAATTCACTTCAATTTAATCAGTTAAAAAGCGATGAAAATAAAATGTTTTCAAAACCTAAATATTTTTATATAGAAAAATTCTAAACTATCTTCTGAGCAAACGCTATTTTTCATTTTTCAAAATTCGGACATCTTTGGCTCCGTCGATCTTATTCTTCAGCGTTTTTCTTGCGTTTTCCGCCAGTAGAAAATTTCAAATTTTGATAATCAAATCAAACCGCTGATATCCAGATACTGTTTTGATTGTCTCATTGTGCTGATCACTACCGTATATTTATATCCGTATTTCGAAGTCTGATATACAGCAGAATCTGTAAAACGTTTTACTATATCGGTAGGTTTCGAGCCTTTTATTGGCTGTCTCCGTGTAAATTTCGAATGGTCATTGCATTTATTATTCTCTAAGTTCGTGCACTGACCTTCTACATTCTCCAGGTTTCAAAATTGTATCGTTTCTTTTCATTCATTACTACTTTGCTTTTAAAGAAATATCGCTTCAATTCATTTCGTTCAAACCGCATATTCATCTACCCCTGATAATATCCCTGCTTCTTCCCTACCAATAGCCAAAAGCCACAATTGCCTAGCCGAGCCTCCTCACCCATTCCCTACGCGCAACTCGGCCACCTCACCAATGTCAGCCAACGCGTAGCCCTCCATCAACATCGCACCGAACAACCTCTCCCACCGCGTACCGATCCTCCCGCCCCACGTCAGCCTTCCACGTCCACCGATGCTCCTCACACACAGCAACCGCCACCACTATCAAACCTGTCCACTCACCCAGCCCCGCGTCTTCCTCCAAATGAAGCCTTCGCTCGGCCTCCCTACCATTCATCACCGCCACCATTCGTCTCTTCCCACGTCACTACCCAGCATCACCGCCCTCCGACAATACTTGCAACCCATCACGCAACCAACTTTCCTCCATTTTCGGCCACCAGCCTCTGGTTGTCCTCGAGACCACTGCCACCGTCCTCCGATCCTTCTCCACCACCTCGCAATGGCCATAGCCCACCTGGATCCATCCATGCGTGTCCCCTCACTTCCTGCCCTTCCACCTGCCTTCACCAAGTAGCAATGTCCGGCCTCATCATTCAGAGCCAAGCCTAGACCTCCGCCTGCTAGTTCGTCGACCCCACCACATCCATGGCCTCAGCTTGACCGAGTGCAGCCTGCCATCAGAACTTCGCCTTCCCACCAGCTCGGCCATGCCGCAAAAACTTCCCGATCTCTGCTTTATTCGCAACCTGACTTCTTTTTTTTGATATGAGGTTTGCGCGGGTTATTATATATAGTAATATGAATATATAGTTATTTTATTTGTTTTGGTCTGCATACTATATGTTGTTTTCAAAAGTTGATAATTGTTTTGTAAGTTTTGGTTTTTAAACTTGTATATATAATAGTAGTATGTATTGTAAGGGAAGTTTAGGATGGATCAGAGAATTTGTCTATATATTTTAGTCGCATGCTGTATATATGTATGTATGAAGGTTTTGAAAATGTTGCTTTTGAGCTGTTTGATTTTTATATTGTGTTATAAATGTCGACTAGTCTATATATGTATATAATATATTTATAAAGTACACATAAGACTGCGAATATATGTATAGTGGGCTTGTTTACATATATACTATATTTTGTGTACAAATGTTACAGTATGGATAGATGTTGATATAAGCTATTTTATTTATATAAGTACTGTTCATTTTCTAAGTACATATGTAAACAGTCATTTCAAAACATATAATGAATATACGTTGATTTTATATATATTTTAACAAAAAATGATAGAATTTTGTGAACTGTGCTTTCTGTAAGTTATCTATTTATATATTTATTTGTAATATTTATATTAATATATATATCATGGATTCCAAGTATACTATGTATGTAAGTTTGTTTATATATATAGATATAAATGTATAGTCTTAAGTTGGGATATAGTCTTCTGATTTTATAAATGCTTGACTTTCCAAATATACTATAAAAGTTTATTTCTGTTAATGGGTAGGTTGGTAAACATTGATTTTAAACATACTATAATTTATTTTTTCATTTATTTTACCTTAATTTGAGTCAATATTAAACTTTAATTTTATGTATTTCTGTTCTCATCAGTCCTTATCTATCAGCTCTAGTCATCAAACTCGAGTCCATCGTGCTTTGCTTCGAATTCACGCTTGGATCCATAACTCATTTTGTTGTCTATCTCTCTAGCCTCGAAAGGTGAGCACTCACTCACGATTAATGTTCTTTTATTTATTAAATTTGATTTCAATTGAAACGACAATTGAAATATGCTGTTGTTAGTTAATTACACTGTTATATATGCTATTACCTGTATCAGTTCACCTGTGACATCTGACACCATTATCTGTTAATTATTTTTGTGATGATAATACAGTTTGGCTGATAATTGATTGATTGTTGATGTTTATATTGGACGTTAAATCGTTAGTGTTAAATGATAAATAGTATGCCAAATTGAAATGGATATAGGATAGTTAACGATTTTAAAACTGATTTATATGTTAAATTTGATTAGTTGAATATGACCCCTTTTAATTGATAAATTAATAGACATGTAGAATAGTGATGATTACACTTTGAACCATCGACGTATATTGGATTAATTGTTGTAGTGTAAAAATTGAAATTGAATGACAAGTGAAAACCATAATGTAATGATCTTTAATCTACATGAAATGATAGTATAGATTCTAGAAATAATTATATTAATTCGTACAAATAACAATGCGAATTAATACGGTTATTTCGAGATTATTTGAATTGATTATTAGATTGATATTGATTGTTGTTATTTCTTGTTTATTTACTTTGACACCATCCCAGTTATCACACTGCAAGTTCCCTTTGCTATGTTTTGATTTTGAATTGAATTGGAATCGGGTTGAAATGATAAATACCCAAATTGAACTTTGACCTAGGATAGAAAATTAAATAAAACCCGATTGGTCAATAATTTGATTTAAAAATAAATGAAGATTTTATTTGAATAAATAATATGGTTTTGAAATGAAGTTGAAATTTGAATTTTTAATGAAAGGAAAATGTTAATATTTAAAAATCTGAAACAAAAGATTAACAATGTAATTGATGAAAGAATGTTGTTTAATTTGAGAAATGATTGAATTAAGTTTGAAATTATAATTAAGTTTGAAATTATTAAATTTTGAAATGATTTAATAATTAAGTTGAAATTATAATTAAGTTTGAAATTATTAAACTTTGAAATTATTTAATAATTAAGCTTTGAATTATTTAATAATTAAATAAGATTGAATTATTTAATGATTAAATTGAATTGAAATTCTTTAATAAGAAAAATTGAACTTTTGAATAAGTGAATTTTACTTCGTAAATATTTGAAATTGAGTTCTTTATTAATTAAGTTTTGGGAAAATTATTTAAGTAAGTAAATAAGTGAATTTGAATTTCTTTAACCAGAAATAAAAATGTGATTTATTGAAATTAATGTAAGACTTGAAAATTTAAAGGATTTGATTTGATGAATTTAATTTAATTCAATTTGTAAGTTTTGATTTAATGAATTGGAAATTTAATAGAAATGGTTTTGAATGGCATATTTACTTAACTAATATTGAATGAAATCGATAACTGAGTTTAAAATGATTTGAATGTTAAATTTAATTTATTTAAATGATTTCGAAATGAAACTTATATACGAACTTGAATCAATATTTGAATTGCTTTTAAATAGAAAATTGAAATTGAATTATAAGATTTTGAAATGGTAAATTTAGATGTTTTGAAACGTAAATTTTGGAAATTGATTTCGAAAGAGAAATGAAATGTTGGTTTACGAATTGAAATTGAAATTGAAATTGATTTGGTTTTTGAAATATATAAACGACCAATCGGTGTAATAATTACAAAAGTTATTAAAGAGACCGGGATCGGTAATGGATATACTCTCTATCTAAACCGAAACCACTTTAATAACTATACGCGGAGTGATGATCCAGAATGAAGTGGTTGGAATGATGTACGTGTTGACTGAAGAAAGAGAACGATGATGGATAGCCTTGACACTTGTGTCAAATTGGAAATGACTAAAACAGGAGCCGTGCCGGGCCAATGGAGGATTTGCACCTCAAGTGAACACACTTCTTCGAACTACTCATTACTTGTTGTCGATTGGTGCACCCTTGATTTTGGGAGTGTTGTTTCACGGTGTTGCGGGCACTGCAGCGTTGCGTTCTCACCAGTCCGGATCAGGCGAACGGTAGTATCACTACCTTGGGTATTTCCTCATGTGCCTTGTCATACTTGTATTCCATTTATACGCGACCACTACGAATTTGTTTTGTACCTCTAGTATATGGATTGCCCTCTGGTGACTTCCGGTTTTGGGGAAACTACGGTCTTGTATATGCTTTTGGGAATAAAAATGTGTTAAGGGTGGAATGGGCAATGACTTAACGCTATTTTGATATCTTTATATTACTGATAGACATTATCTACTTATCGTACACTACTACATAGTAGATAGTTTAACGGTTCCTTAAAGGATGGTTATTCCAAACATCCTTTGAGTTACTTGTATTTCAATTGCTATTTCACTTGAGTTGGATTTATTAATATAAGAATGTTAAATCCTGACTCGAGTGTTTTGTGTTTTGCTTTACGCTCGGGTCAGACTGAGTGGTTCAGCTTTCAAGACTCACCTTTGGAGTTGGAGCTTCGCTTGGAGATCCAGCTATCTATCCAGCTTTCAGATATTCGATGATTCCAGTGATGTATTCTGATTTGTATCTGATGTATCGTGTTACCCTTCCGTTGTATCTGGTTTAACTCTGATGTATCGTATTACTCTTCTGTTGTAAACTCTGATGTATTTTATATATTCATATAGTAGCTTCATGAACTACTATCTCTTTTATTTCCGCTGCAAATTATTACTCTGTGTCTGTGATCTGTGATTATTTATTTACTGTATATGTTCAGTTTGGCCAATTTAAATTAACAACGCGGTATTTTGAGCAATTCAACTCTGGCATGAGTGTCTACCTATACACTTATAATGGATGCGAATGGTCTAAAATGGCGGGTCGTTACAGTTGGTATCAGAGCTTTGGTAGCTCTAGGCAAAACTTAACATATAAGGTAAACGTATTTACAGAATCACTCTCATTCGAGTTTCAATCTCTTCCTTTGACTCAATTCCTTTGAATTTTGGAACGTTCCCCTCGGTTCCGAAAATCGTTCGTGTCCTTCACTATTCGTCTTCTTTCAATTCTGGAGCACCTCATAACTCCATTTTGAATGATA
This sequence comes from Allium fistulosum, assembly GCA_030737815.1. Taxonomy (NCBI): domain Eukaryota; kingdom Viridiplantae; phylum Streptophyta; class Magnoliopsida; order Asparagales; family Amaryllidaceae; genus Allium; species Allium fistulosum. The sequence continues at coordinate 1,246,213,235 of CM060904.1, read as the reverse complement.
TCTATTGTGACGACCCGGTTTTTTTAGCATCAAATAATTGAGTAATTAACTAATGTAGATAACGTTTGAATTATAAAATCGCTGGAGATGATAAATAAATAACTAAATAATATATTTCACCATTTTAAATTCAAGATAAAATATCCATTGGTAATGTGATGATCCGGGATTTTGGTAATATTATTTTAATAAACATTTTAATTTAATTAGTTAAAGTACAACTTTCTGTTTTAAAAACAAATATATTGTTTAAGAATAAATATATAGACTTAAGGAATATGATATTGACACAACTATCGAAATAAATATAAAATCTAAAATATAAATACAAGGCAATAAGTATTTAAGCTAAAAATGAGTATTTAAGTTAGAAATAGAAATAAATTATGAAATAAACATATAAAATAATTCTAGAAATATATAAGATAAATTATATAGTTATGTAATAATATAAAGTAAATACATTAACAAATTCTATTAACCTGTTAAAAATTGAAATTTCAAGCATTAAGACTAAGGCTAAAAGAAAAGAAAATAAATATACATTCAAGAATATAAACTTTAGAATGAAACAAGACATAAGAAAAACAATAAGATGTATGTAAGTTTGTACATAACATTGGAAAGGGATAAGTATGAGATATGAAACATGACACTGTTAATTAATGCAAGCACAACAAATATCACCTCAAGCACGCCATACCTTTTTATCAATGTCAGACATTTAATGTTCAAGTATGCAAGGTTCCATATCAAGCATACAATATTTCTGGTCAAGCATGAGATCATTGACCAAAGAAAACAATATATATATAACTAATCGAAAGAATAAATTAAACTAAAGCAATTTTATATTATGGATGTAAAGTATAAAGCAAAGTAAAGTAAAAGAGAAAATAAGTAATATTCAAATAACAAAATCTAAAAGCAAACAGAACAAAGTATATATGCACATAAAATACCTCTAAACAAAGTAATAGCATAAGTATGCAGATAAGTGAAAACTTAAAAGTTTTTGTAAACATAGGCTTGCAAAGCAAGGCAAAAGAAAATATCAACTATCTTAAGTACATACGAAAATTTAAATTAAGATGAGTTTGTAAACAAGAAGGACAAGCATTTAATGTTTATATCTCTAGTACATTATTTCAGCCCCTAGTAGAGATAAAAATCTCTGAACATGTTTGTACCAAAAGGAAAAAAATATAATAACCTGTATATTTGTTCACACATATCTATCTGCCTCATTTCATTTCGTTGCAAAGAAATTTAGCATCTCAGTAAACACATTAACTACTGAAGCCTTATAACAAATTCAACTCAAAGCCTAAATGAAGATCAGATTAAAGAGTGATATGGTTAGCAGTCTCAAAGGCCTGTTTCAAGTTTTAAAAAGCTCTGTTCTTTTTCTAAAGCAGGTGAGTAAACCACTTTTATGAAATCTTATAACCGTTATATCTTGTTTGCATACTTGAGAGTGGGTTGTGAAAATGTTGTATCAATATGAAATATGATTGCATGTCTGATTATGTGGAGATTTGTGTATGTGTGTCTGGATACAAGTAGGTATATATATATATACACCTTTGTTTAAAACTTACAGGTTTTAAATCTAGATCGAAAAGAATTCAGTTTCCTTCCCCAAAATCTTCTATAGCTTGTGATGTTTGAACAAAATGGTTTAAACTTTGCTAGATCTTAATACTAAAAATATTTTAAAATATAAATAATAAATGAATTTACTGGGAGGAAGAAAAGCACAGTAAAATTCAAAAGTATGGCCAAATTCAACTTGGATGGTTTATTGATTTATTTATATAATCTGTTTTGTAATCAAAATCTTTGATTTTTAAAAATAGTTTCAAGATTTTTAGTCTTGATTTAAGGGGTAATTTGCGAGTTGAACGGGAAACCTATTTTGGTTAAACTCTGGTGATCGGGGTGATGATAAATCTCGTGATCGTAACCGAAGCTTGCTGGAAGATAGGAAATCATCAGAAAAATACTGGCTGGATTTATAATTCACCAGAGTTGACGAACGTAGTCGATTTAGTTTTAAACCCTAAATTGGGTTGTGTTCGGAAATGGAGAACGGCGTCACCTAGGATGCATCGAGTGGCACGTAACTCTGGGGATGGTGGCGTAGTTGTCAAGCGATGCCAAGGACGGAGTTGCAGCGACAACCGTGACTGGTGATGTGAGTTTCGAGATGATTTCTGGAGATGATTTCGTGGCAGGCAGGTCGATGGGTTCATTCGAACTCGAATTTGATTTCCTGATCATTTGGGGGGTCTGGATGGTTCGGTGGCGAAGGGGTATCGTGGGCGACTTGCTGGCGATCGGAAGGTTGATCGGAGTTGCCTCATTCAGGCGTGCATGTGCACGAAATATCAGGATTGTGTCAGGGGTTGAAATTGTGGAGGAAGAGAAAGGACTCGAAGGTGTAATCGGGGAAGTTTGTACCGGGCTCGAGCTCATTGTTGAGTCATTCTCTGGGAAAAATGTTTTTTTTTCCAAATTTTAACAGAGTGATTTAGTTTTGCTCGGGAAAGGTCCGAAAAACTTGTATTTTACTGCGGATGGACTCGAGCTATCTCGGTTGAAGCAGTAACTGCTTTAAATTTTTAAAACAAATCAAGTTTTGAATCAAGTTTAAAATATTTTTAAACGTATAAGTTTTTCCCAGTAAATTATTTAATACGAGTTTAGACAAGTTATAAGTAAAAATGTTCCAAGTTTTAAAGGTGTATTCAAAGTAAACTGATTTGTCTTGAAATAAATTATATATATATATATCCTTAAGTATATAATTGATTTCTAAATGGTCTAATGAAGTAATGAAATTAAATATAGAACTTATTTTTACTTAATTAAGATTGTTATTTATTAAGTGTAATCAATTCGTGAAATAAATTTAAGGTTAATCACTTATCGAAATTAAGGATAATTAATTAATGAAGTAATTAGAGGTTTAAAAGGGTTAATTAATTTCTGATTTAAGGATCATTAATTGACGTGAGTAATTAAAGGTTAATTAATTAATGTGAACGATTAAATGATTAAAGAATAGTTAGTTTTAGTGTAATTAATTAATGGTTAATTACTTAATGTAATTAAGGAGTAATTAATCAAGTATGATTAATTAAGATGAATAATTAATGGATGATTAATTGATTGGTTTGAAATTAATTAATGTAAATAAAGCAGGATTTGAAGGTAGTTAATTTATTTTGTGTTAAATTAGTCAGGTTGGGTGGCAAATAAATCTTGCTTATGAATGGTTAAATGCATGGAACTGTCTGATTTGTGGTGATATTCGACATGATATGTTTGGGTTAAACTGTGATAATATAGTTGTCTATCTATGATAGAATGACAATGTTAATATGTAATTCTGAATATAAATGGAACTATTCAACTTAAACAGCTTTATTTTTAAGATGATATTATATTCGGAGAGTCCGGAGTCGGGTATTAGTAAATACCCGAAACCACTTCGAATCTGTATAGATTGATATGTGAAATCAATGGGCTGGATTTGGATAATATGGACCATTTAAACTAAGTTGGATACTTAGATATTGCCTTGTGCGAATAAGTAATGACTATATAAGTTGTTTACGTGTAGTAAGTACGAGTTACCCTGGGTTTTAAATAAGTTCTATGGATTGAAATTTCATGTTAAATGAGTTTACTCACGCTGGTTTCCAGCCTGACCCGGGTGTTACTTTGATGTAATGCTCAGGTCAGACCGAGTATTACAGATTTTCAGGTAAGGACGTTCAGGAGCTCGGGAGACGAGCTGGATGATAGGGACGTATGGAGTGTTTTCCGCTGTGATATATTTCCTGTTTATTTGGGATATGTTGATTTGTATATGTCCAGTCAGTGTGTATATGTATAACTCTGATGTATTAAAATAAAATTGACAGATATAGTATTCTTTTGTAAACTGTTATTATTTATTATTATATTTTATCCGCTGTGAATGTGAGAATCTGTGTTGTGTTTCTGTTTCTTCTTCTTCTATCTCTTTCTTCTTTCCTAACTATCTGGAATTTTCGGAATTGAAAATTCCGGGTCGTTACAGTTGGTATCAGAGCTGAAAGGTTAAGCGAGAACCTTGGCTCTGGTGGGTGTACTCATAAGAATAGGGTCAATAGAACCCTAGAACGAGTTGAGTGTGTGTTTGTGTGTATATATATATATGAGAGCGTACTTGTTATTTTCATATATAGATATTTTAAATGATTTTATATAAGAATATATCTTGCTATATATAAAAGCAATGTTTCTTTCTAATAAATATTAAAGTAATTGGTTGTTAAAAATTATTGGAATTAAATAAAATAATGAGAATTAAGTGATAATAGTAATACAACCAAATTGAAATTGAATGAAGATAAATTTGAAATGAATCTAAACTGAAATTAAAATCCTGAATTTGTAGAAATGTTTTCAAAACAAAGATAATAATAAATTGGTTTCCAGATATGATAATCTTGGTTATTATCAGAAATGGTTGTTGTGTTTAATAATGAAATATTGTTAATGAGTAAGCAAAATGAAATGTTTTAGGGAAGTAAAACATTTAGGCAAGTATGACTTGTAAATTAAAATGGGTTTTAAATGGTGAAGTTTTAAATCTAAGTCAAGATAACTTGAAATTGTTTTAAAGGAAATTGTTCTGAATTAAAACCAAAGGTGGGTTAAAAATGTAAGGTATAACTTGGTGTGTAAAGAAAATGTATATATGAGGAATGTACATAATACCAATGATGATTTGAAATAAACTCTAAATGTTGAGTTTAAATTTGGAAAATGAGATGTGATATCCATGGTGATTAGTTTTGAACTTATAAGATTAAAAATGTGGAGTTTAAAATTTGAAGTGGGAATTCAAATTTGAGTAAGTTTGACGAGATTAAATTGAGTTTAACTTAAAAGAAGTTAAATAAATTTGGTGCGAACAACTGGAAATTTCAAGATGAAATTTGGATTTAATTTGGGAAGTTAAATGGTTAATTTGAATTGGATTTGTTTAAATGAGTGAAGAAATGGATTGTGGTGGTATATCCATTGTTTAGCTAAAAGGGAAATTGGAATTATCAAAAGGGGAATTGGGTCCATTTAAATGGAAGTGAAAATTCAAATTGAATTGATGGGAAGGTGAACAGTTTTGACTCTGGACTATTTTCAATATGAATTGTTTTAATCTATACTTATTTTTCCAAGATATTAAATATATACAACCTTTCTTTCTTAAAGCCAAATTATTTATACTTGTTTTACAATTATTTTTGGAATTATTTTACACTTTTCCAGCTGTTTTATAAAACTAATTACTAGTTTCCCTTATTTTACAAATTAATTACTATTTTCCAACTATTTTGCAACTATCTAAAATTTCTGGAACTATTTAACTATTTTCCAACTATTTTACAATTACTTAACTTTTTACAGCTATTTTACAAACTAATAACTATTTTTCAACTACTTGCCTATTTTTAAAATTTTCAAGCTATATTTTTTTTTATAAACTGGATGGAGTTCAAACTGTTATGGATTAAATACCCAATTTGAGATAAGAATTGAAGTGCGAATCCAATTGGGATTAAGAAGATGTGAATAAGTGAATAGAATCATAAATGAATGTGAATAGAAAAAGGAAATTGATTTAACTGATAATCAATGAAGATAAATACGTAGGATGTACGTATATTATTCTATTCGCATAGTGGATTGATCCAGATTCGAGCACAAAATTTCGAGATAGTATTATCGATCCGAGTTGGGATTTTTCCGCTCGATTTTCGACGGCGAATCGGGATATGGATTGTTGATTGGTTCTGTATGTTCTCTATCATAGTTATAACTATGCAAGGAGAATGACGGTTTCTGATCAAGAAACTAAATCTGCGTCCACACTAGGAAGTCGGGTGGACAATACTAGTTCGGAAATGAAGTTGTGTGATCGAGTGAGCGATCAGATTGGTATAGCGTACGGATGATATGGGCACATCGTACGGATTTGAATGCTGTTGATATTGAGATTTTTGAATAAGAAATGTGAAATGGTTATTTTAGAATAAAAAGGATATTTTGAGAAATATACAATGAAAAGGGGGGAATTTAATATTGAAATGGCTGGTAAAAAGTTATCAGATGATTTTTGTAATGAAAAAAAAATATATATCTTTTGTGAATACATGATGAACTTATATAAAATAAATTTGATATTTCTATGGTAAAAATTAATTTTATGGAAATAAGTGGAAATTGAATATCTTTTCTGATTAAAATTTACTTTATAATAAAAGTAGGTAATTTGGCAAGTGTAAATTTAAAATTTAATGTTGTCTTGAAAGAGAAAGAAAATTTAAATTATATATCTTTGTTAAATGGAATAAAAACTACCTTTGAATGAATCAAAAGCCAGAAGAAAAGATTTTGAAAAATATTTGGAGTATAAACGTAAATTTATATAAGTATAAATTTGATTCAAAATTTTTCAAGATTAGTATATATATTTATATAGAAAGGACTTTGTAAAATGATTTTGGAAAAAATATGATTTTTGAGGAAAGGTTTTGAGAACCTATGGATTTGGGAAAAAGGCTTTGATTTTTGGGAAAATCAATATTGAGATTTGGAAAAGCCTATTTTGAAATTTATCGATTTTGGAAATCGATTTGTGTAAAGGAGCCTTGTGTGAAATTCATACTAGGTGTATGATTTGAAAATACTATATGTGTATAGTATAAAGTGTTTTGAGATTGGCTCTGGGGAAAAAGGCGCTCCCTTGAAATGAACTTCTCAGGAGTGCCACAGGGTGGCACTGCCTTGAGCCTCTAAGAGGGAGGTTCTAAAGTTGATCCTGTGAGGAGTCCGGACAAAACTAGTTCCTGAGGATTATTTGTGTAGCGAAAGTCGAGGGGCTGGTGCCCACAGGGGCATTTGGGTTATGCTATGACGACAGTGTAATTCGATGTCACTGCGATCTACTGCAGACCATAGCGAAAGTCGTGTGTGCCGCTGAGAGCCAACAGTCTACGTTTGATTTTATATCGGTAGACTGCGACACTATGGTAACATAGCGAAAGTCGTGTGTGCCGCTGAGAGCCAACAGTCTATGTTTGATTTTACATCGGTAGACTGCGACCTATGTAGGAGTGGAGAAGTTTCATTTTGACAGCGTAAATCGTGTGTGCCGCTGAGAGCCAACAGTTACATGGACTTTTGCTGCGACGGCAACGTAACCCTGGATGTAACTGCGATCTGTTGTGGGTTCTATGGTGTAATCAGTTACATGGACTTTTGCTGCGACGGCAACGTAACCCAGGATGTAACTGTGACCATGGATGGGTGTGATGATTTCCAGAGCATTCTCACCAAAGATATTTCCTCTATTTTCAAACTGTTTCTCTATTTTTAATAAAATTATTTTCCCAATATTTTCACTGGGTGTTGGAAACGAGTTTACCAAGTACTTAAAGATTTTCAGTCTTACGCCTGATCAACGTATGACCGAATTTCTATAAGCACAAGGATGGACTTGTTGAAACATCGAGTTATAAGAGTATTTTTGTAAAAGCTACTTTGGAATAATATTATATAGATATTTAAAAGTATTTTAAATTTGATTAAACAGTAATTATCTGATTTTAATTAAGCATCTTCATAAATGCTGGTTCTGTTCCTTTTCGAGGACGAAAAGATTCAAAGGGGGGAGGAATGTGACGACTCGGTTTTTTTAGCATCAAATAATTGAGTAATTAACTAATGTAGATAACGTTTGAATTATAAAATCGCTGGAGATGATAAATAAATAACTAAATAATATATTTCACCATTTTAAATTCAAGATAAAATATCCATTGGTAATGTGACGATCCGGGATTTTGGTAATATTATTTTAATAAACATTTTAATTTAATTAGTTAAAGTACAACTTTCTGTTTTAAAAACAAATATATTGTTTAAGAATAAATATATAGACTTAAGGAATATGATATTGACACAACTATCGAAATAAATATAAAATCTAAAATATAAATACAAGGCAATAAGTATTTAAGCTAAAAATGAGTATATAAGTTAGAAATAGAAATAAATTATGAAATAAACATATAAAATAATTCTAGAAATATATAAGATAAATTATATAGTTATGTAATAATATAAAGTAAATACATTAACAAATTCTATTAACCTATTAAAAATTGAAATTTCAAGCATTAAGACTAAGGCTAAAAGAAAAGAAAATAAATATACATTCAAGAATATAAACTTTAGAATGAAACAAGACATAAGAAAAACAATAAGATGTATGTAAGTTTGTACATAACATTGGAAAGGGATAAGTATGAGATATGAAACATGACACTGTTAATTAATGCAAGCACAACAAATATCACCTCAAGCACGCCATACCTTTTTATCAATGTCAGACATTTAATGTTCAAGTATGCAAGGTTCCATATCAAGCATACAATATTTCTGGTCAAGCATGAGATCATTGACCAAAGAAAACAATATATATATAACTAATCGAAAGAATAAATTAAACTAAAGCAATTTTATATTATGGATGTAAAGTATAAAGCAAAGTAAAGTAAAAGAGAAAATAAGTAATATTCAAATAACAAAATCTAAAAGCAAACAGAACAAAGTATATATGCACATAAAATACCTCTAAACAAAGTAATAGCATAAGTATGCAGATAAGTGAAAACTTAAAAGTTTTTGTAAACATAGGCTTGCAAAGCAAGGCAAAAGAAAATATCAACTATCTTAAGTACATACGAAAATTTAAATTAAGATGAGTTTGTAAACAAGAAGGACAAGCATTTAATGTTTATATCTCTAGTACATTATTTCAGCCCCTAGTAGAGATAAAAATCTCTGAACATGTTTGTACCAAAAGGAAAAAAATATAATAACCTGTATATTTGTTCACACATATCTATCTGCCTCATTTCATTTCGTTGCAAAGAAATTTAGCATCTCAGTAAACACATTAACTACTGAAGCCTTATAACAAATTCAACTCAAAGCCTAAATGAAGATCAGATTAAAGAGTGATATGGTTAGCAGTCTCAAAGGCCTGTTTCAAGTTTTAAAAAGCTCTGTTCTTTTTCTAAAGAAGGTGAGTAAACCACTTTTATGAAATCTTATAACCGTTATATCTTGTTTGCATACTTGAGAGTGGGTTGTGAAAATGTTGTATCAATATGAAATATGATTGCATGTCTGATTATGTGGAGATTTGTGTATGTGTGTCTGGATACAAGTAGGTATATATATATATATACACCTTTGTTTAAAACTTACAGGTTTTAAATCTAGATCGAAAAGAATTCAATTTCCTTCCCCAAAATCTTCTATAGCTTGTCATGTTTGAACAAAATGGTTTAAACTTTGCTAGATCTTAATACTAAAAATATTTTAAAATATAAATAATAAATGAATTTACTGGGAGGAAGAAAAGCACAGTAAAATTCAAAAGTATGGCCAAATTCAACTTGGATGGTTTATTGATTTATTTATATAATCTGTTTTGTAATCAAAATCTTTGATTTTTAAAAATAGTTTCAAGATTTTTAGTCTTGATTTAAGGGGTAATTTGCGAGTTGAACGGGAAACCTATTTTGGTTAAACTCTGGTGATCGGGGTGATGATAAATCTCGTGATCGTAACTGAAGCTTGCTGGAAGATAGGAAATCATCAGAAAAATACTGGCTGGATTTATAATTCACCAGAGTTGACGAACGTAGTCGATTTAGTTTTAAACCCTAAATTGGGTTGTGTTCGGAAATGGAGAACGGCGTCACCTAGGATGCATCGAGTGGCACGTAACTCTGAGGATGGTGGCGTAGTTGTCAAGCGATGCCAAGGACGGAGTTGCAGCGACAACCGTGACTGGTGATGTGAGTTTCGAGATGATTTCTGGAGATGATTTCGTGGCAGGCAGGTCGATGGGTTCATTCGAACTCGAATTTGATTTCCTGATCATTTGGGGGGTCTGGATGGTTCGGTGGCGAAGGGGTATCGAGGGCGACTTGCTGGCGATTGGAAGGTTGATCGGAGTTGCCTCATTCAGGCGTGCACGTGCACGAAATATCAGGATTGTGTCAGGGGTTGAAATTGTGGAGGAAGAGAAAGGACTCGAAGGTGTAATCGGGGAAGTTTGTACCGGGCTCGAGCTCATTGTTGAGTCATTCTCTGGGAAAAATGTTTTTTTTTCCAAATTTTAACAAAGTGATTTAGTTTTGCTCGGGAAAGGTTCGAAAAACTAGTATTTTACTGCGGATGGACTCGAGTTATCTCGGTTGAAGCAGTAACTGCTTTAAATTTTTAAAACAAATCAAGTTTTGAATCAAGTTTAAAATATTTTTAAACGTATAAGTTTTTCCCAGTAAATTATTTAATACGAGTTTAGACAAGTTATAAGTAAAAATGTTCCAAGTTTTAAAGGTGTATTCAAAGTAAACTGATTTGTCTTGAAATAAATTATATATATATATATCCTTAAGTATATAATTGATTTCTAAATGGTCTAATGAAGTAATGAAATTAAATATAGAACTTATTTTTACTTAATTAAGATTGTTATTTATTAAGTGTAATCAATTCGTGAAATAAATTTAAGGTTAATCACTTATCGAAATTAAGGATAATTAATTAATGAAGTAATTAGAGGTTTAAAAGGGTTAATTAATTTCTGATTTAAGGATCATTAATTGACGTGAGTAATTAAAGGTTAATTAATTAATGTGAACGATTAAATGATTAAAGAATAGTTAGTTTTAGTGTAATTAATTAATGGTTAATTACTTAATGTAATTAAGGAGTAATTAATCAAGTATGATTAATTAAGATGAATAATTAATGGATGATTAATTGATTGGTTTGAAATTAATTAATGTAAATAAAGCAGGATTTGAAGGTAGTTAATTTATTTTGTGTTAAATTAGTCAGGTTGGGTGGCAAATAAATCTTGCTTATGAATGGTTAAATGCATGGAACTGTCTGATTTGTGGTGATATTCGACATGATATGTTTAGGTTAAACTGTGATAATATAGTTGTCTATCTATGATAGAATGACAATGTTAATATGTAATTCTGAATATAAATGGAACTATTCAACTTAAACAGCTTTATTTTTAAGATGATATTATATTCGGAGAGTCCGGAGTCGGGTATTAGTAAATACCCGAAACCACTTCGAATCTGTATAGATTGATATGTGAAATCAATGGGCTGGATTTGGATAATATGGACCATTTAAACTAAGTTGGATACTTAGATATTGCCTTGTGCGAATAAGTAATGACTATATAAGTTGTTTACGTGTAGTAAGTACGAGTTACCCCGGGTTTTAAATAAGTTCTATGGATTGAAATTTCATGTTAAATGAGTTTACTCACGCTGGTTTCCAGCCTGACCCGGGTGTTACTTTGATGTAATGCTCAGGTCAGACCGAGTATTACAGATTTTCAGGTAAGGACGTTCAGGAGCTCGGGAGACGAGCTGGATGATAGGGACGTATGGAGTGTTTTCCGCTGTGATATATTTCCTGTTTATTTGGGATATGTTGATTTGTATATGTCCAGTCAGTGTGTATATGTATAACTCTGATGTATTAAAATAAAATTGACAGATATAGTATACTTTTGTAAACTGTTATTATTTATTATTATATTTTATCCGCTGCGAATGTGAGAATCTGTGTTGTGTTTCTGTTTCTTCTTCTTCTATCTCTTTCTTCTTTCCTAACTATCTGGAATTTTCGGAATTGAAAATTCCGGGTCATTACATCTATAATAGATCGGCGGTCTCGCCAATCTTCGAATGATTCGTAAAGGAGCAAAACTCCTTTACAATAGGCATTGATTTACCGGAGATTTTTGTATCCTCGGTTTACGATGCTATCTATCTCCTGCTATACCTGAATTCTATTTCTTGAGATCGAATGTCGATTTACCTTGGAATTCTACACCGATCTTATGTTTGAAGTCACGGTCGACCCGGTTAAGGTTGCCCGCGATTTATATAAACTTATCCATCGCCTTATTTTGTTATTTAATTATCTCGTCTTTGTTTCATACTTACCCTCGAATCGAAATTCCCTTTGATTTGAGTCTATCAAAAATTTGAATCTATATCCTTGCTTTAAAATCCATTTTGTATCGTCGAGCGAGGAAGTGTATTTGTAAATTAATTTTAAAATGTTTTTATATTGTGTTGTTTGAGTTGTTGATGTTGATTTGGGTTTTCGATCGATTCGTTTGATCAACGCTATCGATAGGATTTCCAAAACACTTGAGCAGAGCAAACTGACACATATCGTTTTTAAATTTGATAAATAAAATAAAAAGTTTTGTATGATTATATTGTTTATAAATATAGGCTTTCTGAAATTAAATTGTTAATGAATTTGTTGTCTGAAAATAATAACATTTGATTTTCATTTATTGTTTTGTAAACCATTGACTATTGCATACTATAAATAAATGAATTTATAAACTTGGTTATAAATTGATTGGAATTTGAAATGAATTTAATTCAGAAATTTGAGAATTTATTAGTTTCCGATGATTTCGAACTTTGGTTTTTAAAATTTTAAAGTATATATTATTGAAAGTATTTTCAAATGGAAATCGTTTTTAAAGAATTTTTTAAAAAAAATGTTGAAATCAGTGCTCTACTCTTTGTCGCTGGAAAATAATTTCGGTGATGGCGGCCGCATCATCGACATTCATTTTCGAGTTTTGAAGTGGAAGTACTATTCTGTAGCTTTGCTACGGTTTTGTTTTGAAAAATATTTTGGTTTGAATTTCTTTAGTATAATTTGATTTATATATATATGGGTATCTTAGTTTAAAATTTAATTTGATTTGATATAAATATATTATATATAACTCTAAAGTGTTTAAGTTAATCGGAAATCTAATTCTTAAATTTGGTTAAAGGATGATTTTAATTATAAATAAAACCAAAATTTGGAATAAATATTTAAACTTGAATAATTGAATTGGGAAAATTTTTATTTGTATATTGTTCAACTGCATTCTAATACAACTTACCTAAATCATTTAGAAATTGAATATATAATTGGATAATATATAAGATAAATTGAACTATAAATAAAATTTGAGTGGTTATAATAAATGTTATACACTTAAATTTTAATTATAAAATGTTAATAGAGATAAATAGAATAATAAGATAATTGAAAAATAAATTTTGTTTTGAAAAATTTATAAATTAGTTTTGAAAAATTAATAAATTGGAATTTGATCAACATATGAAAATACCTTGAATTTAAAAGAAATTAATAAATATAAATTAATTTAAATCAAAACTTTTATGGGTTAAATTAATTTATATGGGTTAAATATATGTGATTAGATATATTAAGTAGAATAAATTTAACCATAATTTGGAATAAAGAAGAATTTAAATTGTTGAAATAAAATATGATTATAATAAAAGACTATTCAAATTTATGGTTTTAGAAATTGTGAATTGAAGAAAATGAGATAATAAGATAATGAATTTAGGAATAGTTGAGATTGATTTTAGTGAAATCAAATGGATTAAATAAATTATTGAATATCAATTAATTTAAATTTAAATTTATATGGTTTAAATTAATTGTTATTTTGTATTTCAAATCTGTTTTCTTTCTGCTTGTTTCTATTCTCCTACCTCTTTCCTTTTCGGGGACGAAAAGTTTTGAGTAGGGGAGAGTGTAACGACCCGTAAAATTTCAATTGTTTTAATAACGTAATTAATTGAAATTTTATGAAATTTTAAACGATAAAATTTTGAAATATAAATTCAATATTTGGAATACGTCTAGTTAAACATAGCAACTGGTAAATTTTTGTCCGAAAATATGAAAATTTATTTCGCACGTAAAATTCACTTCAATTTAATCAGTTAAAAAGCGATGAAAATAAAATGTTTTCAAAACCTAAATATTTTTATATAGAAAAATTCTAAACTATCTTCTGAGCAAACGCTATTTTTCGTTTTTCAAAATTCGGACATCTTTGGCTCCGTCGATCTTATTCTTCAACGTTTTTCTTGCGTTTTCCGCCAGTAGAAAATTTCAAATTTTGATAATCAAATTGTTAACATTAAAAAGTGAACGCTGACACCCGGTGTGTGTGATAGAATCGTGAAAGCACCACCCGTGTGATGAGAACAGAATTTAAGCAGTAAACTGGCGGAAAAGTAGTAAAAGACAGCAATTTATAGTGGTTCGGCTTGAGATTAAGCCTACGTCCACTTTGAATCTCTTTATTTCTGAATTCGGTTACAAATCGATACAAATCTCTTATCAAAACAGTACAACTTGATCAAAAGAAAACAATCTTGACTACTAGCTCAATCTTCGTCGATGAAATTCGATGAATCCATGTTGGATGTAGGGAATTATCTCTTGAAGATTGTTGTAGCGTCTTGAATGTTTGAGGATCTTTACTTGTTGAGTGAATTTCCAGTGCAGCAGAGCATGGACGCTTGAAGAAATGAATTGCCAAAAGTCCTCCCCATGTTGGAAGTGATGGGGTATTTATAGGAGCAGCTCTGAATTCTGGACAGAAAATTGGTTAAGTCATGAGTCGTGACTGACTTAAGGTAAGCAATAACTCGTAGCCGACTTAAGATAACTCGTGGGCGCCGTACTTGGTTCTTCTTGTGGCTCAGTTGAAGACAAGTGCTAACTCGTAGCCGACTTACCAGATGAAGGTAGCATAAGCACGGGCTTTAAGTCGTAAGACCTTATGAGTCGTAAGACCTCATGAGTCGTAGAGCCTTTAAGTCGTAAGACCTTATGAGTCGTAAGACCTCATGAGTCGTAAGACCTCATGAGTCGTAAGAAGCTTGTCTCGTTGAGTCATGAAGCTCTTAAGTCGTAGGCCTGCTAACTCGTAGGTCCCTTTAGCAATTAGGTCGTTCACTCTTTTAAATCACTAAGTCGTCACATAACTTAAGTCGTACACCTCTTATCTCGTAAGACTATGAGTCGTACATCTCTTATCTCGTAAGACTATGAGTCGTACACCTCTTATCTCGTAAGACTATGAGTCGTACACCTCTTATCTCGGAAGACTATGAGTCGTACACCTCTTATCTCGTAAGACCATGAGTCGTGCATCTCTTATCCCGTAAGACCATGAGTCGTGCATCTCTTATCCCGTAAGACCATGAGTCGTGCATTTCTTGAGTCGAAGAAACTTAAGGGTTAACATTTGCCCCTCGAAGTACACGCCTAAGTCGTAGGTCGTGTGCTTCGACTCATCTTAACTCGTGTATGCCTTTTCGTGTTCCACTGCCCAAAGGTACAAAAAGCTTGAGTCGTTCCTTCTATCCATTACATATCTCCTCAGTCGTATCCGCCATTAATATTCCTTCGAGCTTTCTCAAGGCAATTTCTTCCTTTTCTAACAATCAACCAATTCGATTTTCGATTCTCTATTGCGTAAGTGTTTCTACTCCCTCCTCGACCTTTAATCATCACTGATTCGTGAGTTCTCCTCCCTATACTTAATCCATCCCCTCGTGCAATGTTTTGTTGCGAATTCCACCGTACCGGTAGTTTGTGAGTCTGATTTTGCTTGATTTCATCTTTAGATGAATGGGGCGATGGAGATGGAGGATTACTGTGTTTCAGATTTTTCCTTGATTAGATTGGTGAGGCTTTGGCGATCTGAACTTTGGATGACTCCATGGTGTGGTGGAATGAGGATGAGGATCGTAGTTTCATTGAGAGGTTATCGGGTTTGGTGGATAATGGGTTAGGAGAAAAGTCAATGGGTTCAAACGAGTGAGATGCTAGCATGGCCACGTTTTAGCAGCTTTGTATGACCCACGACTCGAACCTCCTACGACATAGTTCTTGAGTCTTAGACGACTTAGCCTCTTACGACATAGTTCTGAGTCGTGGACGACTTATGACTTGGGATTGTACACCGCTTTGAACTGAAGCCCCTTTTTTTTTATTTTCGCACGACCTAAGACATGAAGTACTGCTAACTTGCCTTGTAACCCTTAGGCCGTGGACGAGTTAATACATGAGTCGTTGGCGACTCATGACTTAGGCTTTGAATGAACTTTGAACTGCTGCATTTTGAACTATGAACTGCTGAACTATGAACTGCTGCATTTTCCCACAGATCACTCTAACTTGCAAACTAATAACCTGTCTAATACAATATCCACAGAAAATTGGGACGAATATACTGTCACCGACTGCCCACATCAAATGACAGATTAGTTAATAACATATAATCAACATAAATAGATTGTGTGAATGAAGTGCTTTAAATCAACAAGTTCAAGCAAAGTATTAAAGCAACATTGAAATAGTCAACTGAAAATGTCCGGTTTGCACTTAATACCGTACCTGAACTTTTAAATTAACAAGTCCTGAAATTTGATAATCGATCAGTTACCGACTAGCTTAATTCCAGTTTGTATTCATTTGTTATCTTTATTAGTTTTGCACAACACTTCACACTATTTAGGAAACGTGCACCTTCATATTTGAATATCCAGTTGCTTGTGTAGAATGGCTTCTCAACAAGGAGATGTAACAGTTCAGACCGGGGAGTCCATTCTCATTCCAGCTCCTTTAGTCAATCCCCCAGAGAGAGCCTCTTCTACTTTATTGTACAAAACTTTTCGGCAATTGTGTACTCAATTTGGCATTGCTGAGGATGACGCTATTCTTCCTGAGAAGAACAACACTGCTGATGTAGCACCTCCTGGCTATGTGGCAGTCAACCGACAAATGTGCTCGAGCGGAGCCATTCCTCCTTTTAACAATTTTATTCAACATCTTCTCCGCCGACTGGCAATCGCTCCATTCCAATTACACCCCAATGGTTATGCTGTTCTAATGGGGCTATGCGTACTATTCGGCAGAACGCTTGACCGTCGCCCCAGCGTTGACGAAATCTGTTATCTATGCTCTTTTGTCAGAATCAAAGATCATCCTTCGATCATTGTTATAAGAAGTGCCAGGAATCGCAAATTGGTTGTCGGCCTCCCTGATACTGCTCATGGGTTTTTGACTCAGTATTTTTACGTTCGATGTCCCCCTGGGTTTTACGCCGTGTGGAGAGAAGGAAGTAAGAATACTTATCCTTTCTTCCCCTTATTCTCTGAGTATTTTGCAGCCCGAATCACTAAGTGTTAACTTTGCTTTCTCATTTCAGTGCTCCTCTCTCCCTCTAGGGACCCTAGTCATAAGCAAACCCTGGAAAGACTCATGGCTGTTCCAGTTGAAGAACGGGATGCGAAATTTCTGTTGAAAGATGAGTTTCTTCACCAGTTTGGACTTTTACATCCTTCTAGATCAACCCAGATCCATGAAATCTCTAACTCTGATGCGGAAACGTTAGTTTCTTCGGACTCTCGAGCAGAGACCTCGAATGCCCCAGCTTCTGTAGAAGAAATTGCATCGGAAGCACCCGTTGTTGAAGTTGCTTTGATAAAATGTTCCGCATTCACCGATGTTGTAGGGTCAGTTAGCAAGTCGGCACTTGCCCCAATTATTGAGGAAGAAGAAAATCCTCGAGTTTCTGAAAAGTCAATTGATATGGCGGTTGAAAAGGAGAAGCCTGCTGAGCTCCAGGGTGATGACACTTTTGATGGCTTGAGCGATATCATGATAACTTCTCAAGAGCTTTTCGGGGATAATAATCCAAAAGTGACTTCTCCCGTTGTTGAAGCGACTTCCACCCTAAAACAAACCCTGACGCCTACTACGCCAGTCGTCTCTGTCTCTACACTAAAGCGTGGTCTGTAGTTTGACGCATGTAGCTTGCACGCCGCACACACTTAGGATTTTTCAGCACTTATAAGCATTTCTCCTCTTTTTCTGGAAATTTCTAAACTTTACTTCTTTTCCGTTTTTCAGATTCTCCGATGGGACGTTCCGGCTCATACTACGACAACTTTTGGCGCTACGGAGGGCGTGATTCTTACGATTATGGACGTTATCTTCCCTCCCGCAAAGAATCTGACGAGGAGCGTGCAGCTAGAAAAGCTCAAGAAAGGCGTGCTTACAAAGAGCAGCAAAGAAGGAGAGACGATGACTCTCATAAAAGAAAATATTATGATGACAAAGGGAAGAAGCATGCTACCGATGACCCAAGTAAACGGGTTAAACTTGATGAGAAGGACGCGTCCGAAATTTCTGAGAAAACTGACGCTCCTATCCCTTTTGATACTCCGGCTGGCTCTCCTTCTCTAAAGAAGTCTGATATTCAAACAATCATTAACAGGCCACAATATCAAGTTAAAGACGGCCCTCCAATGCTTCAGAGCCGATTTCCAAATTGGTGCCTAAAAGGAGTGCGCTTTGATTTGGATTTGGTTCCGATTGATAAGCAAGACATGCTTAAAGGTCTTGACGCGGTCAGGCTTAATATCGAGAGGATGTCGCAATGGCAGAAACTTGTCGACGAACTCCAAAGGGTTAATCACATTAATCTTGAGGCGATGATGACTATGGAGAATGATAAATCAGAATGGGACAAGTGGTGTATGCAGCATGATGCGGAGATGACGAGTATCGTAGACGACAACGCAAAGCTTGCATCTGAAGTCAAGCAACTTAAGGAAGATCTTGCCTCGTCTTCTGCATCGCACACTCAAAAGGAAGAAGTCTTTCAGAAGCAAGTGCGGGATGCACATGCTGCGCAAAGGGACGGCGAAATGAAGCTCGCAGCTGAGCAGCACATTACTGAGAAATATCGCATAGAAAATACTGAGCTGCGGGGAACAATTGCGTCCCAAAATGCAGAGATTGAGATGCTGAAAGCTAAGCTTCTTAAAGTTGAGAAGGAGCATGATGACGCGGTCGCTGGACAAGTTGCGACCGAAGAGTCTCACGACGCCACTAAAGCTAGCATTGATTCTACTCTATTTGACTTCTACATGCACAGCGTTTTGGGCCGCGGCAGTCTTTCATTCTTGGGTCCCAAATATGAGATTACACTTGCTGAAGTTTGGGAGACCATACTTGATACATTTGCCGGTTATGCGGAAGCAGACCTTGTAGCGCTTTATCTAGACGATGAAGCACGTGATGCGCTTATTAGAGGCAAAGAGCAACTTGCCGAAGCTAGAGCCGGGACAGTGGTAGAGGAACATCCAGAAAAGACAACATCACTACCTGCCCCTGTCCATACTTCAACTTTGACTGATGTTGATATCATCGGTTCTAGCTCTCAATCTCCACCTGCTGCAAAAGATGCTGAAGCTAAACTCGATACTTCCGAGACTCCTCTTTCTCAAATTGAAGAGAAGAGCCAGGAAGAAACTGAGGCTGATAAATATGAAATTGACCTTGCAAAGCCAACTCCTCCAAGTAACTTTGGCGAAGTCCCGGGTCTAATGAACCAGTTATTTGATTTAACCGAGTTTGATGACCTTCTTACCTGTTACTTGAACTTTGGTGAAACGATACCATTTTCGGAAGATGTTGATTTTAACTTCTTTTCTTCTACAGTGGAGACACCAAACACTGCACAAGTTTCCACTCCTTCAGTTGCCGTCCCTCCATCTTTACAGGTTACTCCTCCTTATGCTTCCCAGCCGGGATCACAGGCAGAGCAAATCGAAGCCCTTCAAGGCCTGGATGACCCGGCAGCTTCGCAGGAACAGAAGGCGGAGGACCTTGAAGACGTCGAGAAGACCCCGGAGCAGTCCCTTGATGATGACACGAAGCTCTCAACACTGCTTGCTACTCCGGGGAGCGAATCCTCTTCAAAGAGGAAGGGGAAGCGTGGCATAAGGAAGAAGAAGAGAAGTGCTTCAACTGGGGATGAACCAGAAGTTGATCCAGCTGCGCCTTTTCCTCCTTCTGCCCCGACCCATCCACAACGGCTCCAAAAACTAATCATTAGGCCGGGGAAAGGCTCCAAAGGTGGCGAGAAGAAGGAATAACAAGCTAGATTTTCTACTCCTTACTTTTGCTTTTGGCATGTATCGACCGGGGATTGTGCGGGTACCGGTCCCTGCTTTTTGAGATATCTGCACATGTAAAGAATCTTCATAGTACTAAATAAAACAATTATTTTACTTGTACAAACTCTTGTGTATGTGAGAACGCATCTGTTTCTCTTTTTTAGTGTAGGATAAACGATTCCTTTTACTTGTACAAACTTTTTGTCTGTGTTTGGGAATTCATTTATTCCACATCTATTTTTCGTGATATTGCAACGAACTTGTGGCATGTTGCTTTTATTAATATAATTGAATTGTATAGTATTGCCCCCATGCCGTAAGTACATTGCAATATTCCTAGCTTTTTCAAGACTAATACTCTTATTTCAGAGGATAATTATTTCGCTTTTAAGGGGAGAATTATTCTTCTTTTAATAGAGTATATCCAGTCTTTAGAAGAATTTTTATTTTCCCTTTCTGAAGAACGCTTCAACTTTCGGGGATAATCACTTTTATTTATTAAGAAGTGAATTTCCCTATGAAGTGAAATGAACTTTTTTGAAAGAATTTTGTAGCATTTCAACTTTTTTAGGAGGAACATTTTGAGATGAACAAGTTAATCCTTCCTTTGAGAGTTGAACTGTGCTTCTGGACAATGCTTTTTGTTCGAGTATTTTATTTTGGGACATGCCTCCGGAGAGGGCTCCTCTTAAAGAGTTGTGCCTCCGAAGAGGTTTTGTGCCTTCGAAAAGGGCTTGTGCCTTCGAAGAGGGCTTGTGCCTCCAAAGAGGGCTTGCGGTGCATTGGGAAAGGGCTTTTGCCTCCGAAGAGGTCATGTGCCTCCGAAGAGGGCTTGTGGTGCCTTGGGAAAGGGCTTTTGCCTCCGAAGAGGTCATGTGCCTCCGAAGAGGGCTTGTGGTGCCTTGGGAAAGGGCTTTTGCCTCCGAAGAGGTCATGTGCCTCCGAAGAGGGCTTGTGGTGCCTTGGGAAAGGGCTTTTGCCTCCGAAGAGGTCATGTGCCTCCGAAGAGGGCTTGTGGTGCCTTGGGAAAGGGCTTTTGCCTCCGAAGAGGTCATGTGCCTCCGAAGAGGTCATGTGCCTCCGAAGAGGGCTTTTTGATTGCTTGGAAGTTACTTTCTCATGGTTGAGTGGATCCACGGGGCAGACGCAAGTTGCTTGATTGGATGCTCGTTTGCACAAACGATCGCAATTAAATAACAAGGGCCATGTTCCTTCAGCTTGGGAAGGTGCCCCTCCGGTGGTTCCACCAATCTTTTTTTGATTGAGAGAAGTACTTTCATTTTTTGGCGTGCCTCGTCAGAGGGCTTTGTTGAACTTTGAGAAGGAGCGTTGGGTGGTTGGTGCGCCAGGAAGGTTGCGTCTCAGGGGCAAGTAGATCCACGGGACGGACGCAAGCTGCCTGATCGGATGCACCACGATCTGTCAGCAAAGGCCCTATTCCTTCTGCTTGGGAAGGTGTCCCTTCGGTGGTTCTTACTAGCCCATTTATTGAGAAGCATACCTCCTTTTGGCTGCTCCTTTGTTTTCTTGGCAATGTTCTCTCATCATCTACTCATTAGCGATCCTTTGTTATTGTTTCCAAGCGCATCTTCTTTCCTTACATTGCTATGTTCGAAGAAATGGACTTCACTGTTGAACGACTACACGGGACAAACGCAAGTTATCTAGTTGGATGTTTGTTTATATCGACAATCTCAACCAATTAACAAAGGTTTGTCACAGTGGAGTCGCCAACTTTTTATGTGAAGTTCACTTTGCATAGGATTTGTATTTGGAATTTCTTGTCGCTTGGTATTTGCATAACAGGTGATTTATAGAGGTCGCTTGATTTTGTGACGAGTAAGCATTGTTTTGATGTCCTGCAATTTTGAATCCACATTTTAGCAATACATTTAAAGTATTTATATATCGAAATAAAACAGGCATTATGAAATAGTAAAGAACACAAGATTTATAGTGGTTCGGCCAAGAATCGGGCCTACATCCACTTTATAGCTTTCATTCATTCACACTGATTTACAATATTTTACAATGCAACTGATACATTCATCATTATTTCACAATTTTGAACAAAGCTTTTTCTTTCAAGTAAAATGAGGACGTAAGTGGTTGTTGTTCCAGGCTCTTGGAATTGGATCTCCTTCGACAGTTATGAGTTTGAAAGTGCCATCAAGAAGTTTACTGCCAATGGCATATGGTACCTCCCAGTTTGGTCCAAACACACCAGTTGCCGTCATGATCCTTTTCAAAACTAAGTCCCCGACCTCAAAGCTGCGTTGGCGAACTTTAGAGTTGAAGTGCCTGGCTATCCTTTGCTGATAAGCTGAAACTCTGAGCCTAGCTTCTTCTCTTTTCTCATCAAGAAAATCAAGTGCTTCAAGTTGCAACTTTTCATTTTCAGCTTCGTTGAAATGAACTCTTCTATGTGAAGGAACTTCTACTTCCACTGGAATCATTGCCTCTGATCCGTATGCCAGTGAAAATGGAGTGTGCCCAGTTGCAGTTTTGTGAGTAGTCCTGTATGCCCATAGTGCTAAGGAAAGCTTATCAACCCAACCACCTTTTGCTCTTTCGAGTTGCTTTTTGATGGTTGACTTGATGATTTTATTCACTGCTTCCACTTGCCCGTTTGCCTGCGGATGAGCCACTGCTGAGAAGCTTTTCCGAATTCTGAATCGTTTGCAGAAATCCTGGAACTCTTCACTTTCAAACTAAGTACCGTTGTCTGTGATTATTTTCTGTGGCACACCATATCTGCAAATGATATTTTTCGTTACAAAATTTATCATCTTTTTAGAAGTAATGGTGGCCAAAGGTTCAGCCTTAGCCCACTTGGTGAAATAATCAACGGCTACGATAGCATATTTGATTCCTGATTTGGCAACTGGTAATGGTCCGATCAGATCTATACCCCAAATGGCGAATGGCCATGGGCTGACCATCTGTGAGAGTTCGGTGGAAGGTGCTCTTGGGATTTTCGCAAATCTCTGGCACTTGTCGCACTTTCTAGAGTAGATAGCAGCATCTCGGTTAATGTCAGGCCAGAAATACCCATATCGGAGAACTTTCTTGGCTAAAGTTTGACCAGCTGAATGATCTCCACATTCTCCTCCGTGTACCTCGGCTAGAATTGTCTTGGCTTCTTCCTTAGTTACACATCGGAGCAGAGGCATTGAAAATCCCCGTCTGTATAATCGGCCATCTTGAATTATATATCTCGATGCTTTTCTCAATAATTTTCGACGTTCCTTAGAATTTTCTGGCAGGGAACCATTGAGTAAGTATTCTTTGATTGGAGTCATCCATGATTCATGCTCTTGAGACGTAGTCATAATCCAATCAACATCCATTTCATCAATGCTTGGAGCTGACAGAACTTCTACAGGAACTAATCCCAGTAATTGAGCTTCTCCAGAACTTGAGTACTTTGCTAGAGAATCTGCTTTCATGTTCTCTACTCGAGGAATATGACTTATCGTGTAGTGATTGAAATCTTCGAGTAATTCACATGCCTTTGACAAATATGCGGGCAGATTTCCACCTTTAGCCTGAAACTCTTTCTTTACCTGGCTAACGATGAGTTGAGAATCGTTGAAAATTTGCAACACTTTGATGTTTAGTTCCTTGGCAATTTTTAAACTGGCGATAAGTGCTTCATATTCTGCTTTATTGTTTGTTGAAGGAAATTCCAGTCTCAATGCATAACACAATGATCGTCCTTCGGGGGTTTCAAGCACAACCCCTGCCCCAGAACAGTAATCATTTCTTGATCCATCAACATATAACTTCCACTGGATTGGAATGCCGTTAGTTGTTTCGTTTTCACTATCGCCTTTGTCGGTAGATTCTGCGATGAAATCTGCTAAAGCTTGTCCGTTGATTGCTCTTCGGGGGTGATAAGTGATGTCATACTGGCTAAGTTCAATGTTCCATTTCAAAAGACGACCCGAAGTTTCAGGACGAAACAGGACTTGCTTTAGCGGTTGATCAGTAAGAACTTTGATAGGATGAGCTTGAAAATATGGCCTCAATTTCCTGGAAGCAATTAGCAAACAATAGGCGAGCTTTTCTATCTTCGAATAATTCATCTCTGCCCCAGTGAACCGTTTACTAATGTAATAGACTGGACGCTATATTTTCATATCTTCCCGTACAAGTGCTGCGCTGAGGGCGTGAGATGAAATTGCTAAATAGATGAAAAGATCTTCACCGTCAGTGGGCTTGGAAAGAACCGGAGGTGTTTCCATGTGATGAATTAGTTCATCGAAAGCATTCTGGCATTCTGAAGTCCACTCAAAATTTTTCTTTCCTTTCTTTAGAGCGTCAAAGAAGGGAATACATTTGTTTGTGGCCTTGGAAATGAAGCGACTCAGAGCAGCGACTTTTCCATTGAGACTTTGCATTTCTTTCTTTGTTTTAGGGGCTTTGACTTCCCTTAGAGCTGTGATTTGAGTAGGATTGGCTTCAATGCCCCTGGCGCTCACAATGAAACCCAAAAATTTCCCAAATTCTACTCCGAATGAACATTTCAATGGATTGAGCTTCATTCCGTACTTTCTTAGAATTGCGAACATTTCCTCCAAGTGCCCCATGTGATCTACAGCTTTCTTTGATTTTACCAACATATCGTCGACATAAACTTCCATGGTTTTACCAATTTGAGGCTTGAACATTGCATTGACGTGTCTTTGGTAGGTTGCCCCAGCATTTTTCAATCCGAAAGGCATAACTTTGTAGCAATAGAGACCCACATCTGTAATAAAGCTTGTGTCTTCCTGATCCGGCTCATGCATCATAATCTGATTGTATCCGGAGTAAGCATCCATAAACGATAACAACTCATGCCAAGCTGTTCCATCCACCAATTGATCAATTTTGGGCAGCGGGAAGCAATCTTTGGGGCATGCTTTGTTTAGATCTGAGAAGTCTATGCATACTCTCCACTTTCCATTTGCCTTCTTGACCAATACTGGATTTGAAACCCAATTTGGATAAGTGGAGTTTCTGATAAAACCGTTCTCCATGAGCCGATCGACTTCTTCCTTTAGTGCTGTCGATCTTTCTGGGCCTTGAGTTCTTCTCTTCTGTTTCACTGGTGTGAATTTCGGATCTATGTTTAGAGTATGTACAGCAACTTCCGGGGAGATCCCACACATATCAGCGTGACACCAAGCGAACACATCTAGATTGGCTTTTAAGAATGATATCAGTGTGTTTTGAACTGTTATACTTAGCTGTGAACCCACATTGAGTACTTTGTTCGGGTCTTTCGAGTCTACAGATACTGGTACCGTTACCTCCACGGGTACCACTCTATTCTCCCCTGTACTGGCTTTCCTGGGGTCCATTTCTTTTCTTGCATTGCTGTGTTCGCCAGTACAGGGGCCGTTCCGTAGTTGCTACAGGGTCGGTTCCTTGATGCGGAGCGGAGCTGCCGCATCTTTCCCCATTTCTCTTCTCCTGGCCTCTCGGAGTTCTACAAGATAACATTCTCGTCCTGCGTTCTGATCTCCTTTAACAACAGCAATCCCATTATCAGTAGGAAATTTCATTGTTAAGCACCAAGGAGCGAGGACGGCCCTGAAAGCAGCAAGAGTAGGCCGGCCCAAGAAAGCGTTATAGGCGGAGAATCCATCAACAATTACAAAAGTTTGCTTCCGAACCAATTTCTTGTGTCCTTCGCCCATTTCAACAAACAAGTCCACCGTTCCAATCGGCTGTTTCAGCTCCCCTGTAAACCCGGCAATCTTGTGTGAAGAAGCTTGTACATCAGTCATCGGGATTTTCATTTGGTCAAATGTCCTTTTAAAGAGAATGTTGCATGAGGCACCACTATCTACCAACACTCTTCTGACAATAGCTGGCCCAATACCGACAGAGACATCCAAAGGGTCCTTAGTAGGAGCTTCCACATTAATAGAATCCCTGGCTCTGAACATAATATCATCATGAAAAGTCTTCTGCTGCTTTAGAGGTGAAGCATCTTCCAAGATTAAGACACTTTCTTCGGTTGGTGCATACTTCAAAGCTTTTGCATACCTTTCCATTTCACCCCAACTCCTGCCAGCCGGGTGAGGTCCCCCTGTGATCACATTGATAACAGGTCTTTCCTTTCCAGCAGGCCTCTCTCCTAAATCAGATGAATTAGTTGGAGGTAACTGCCCTTGGCTGGATGAAGATGGATCCTTTCTATCCCTCTTGACGTATTGCTGCAACTTATTCTCTCTTAGCAATTCTTCAATTAGGCTTTTCAAATGGCGGCACTCATTGGTATCATGCCCTGGTTGGTTGTGAAACTTGCAAAATCTTCCGCTTTGAACAGCATTCTTCCCAACTTTCACGGCCGGTGGTTTTGGAAATTCAACAGCATCCTTAGTGGCGATGAAAATATTCTCCGGGGTATCGGTCAGTGGAGTAAAGTCTGAAGATTTAAGGAAGCGGGGCTTTTTGAAGTCTTTCTGCCTTTTCCCACCATTACTTTCCCTTTTCTGATCTGCCGGTTCTTTCTTGCTTTGAACAGTAGCATTATTTTCCACCACCGTTGTCACAACTTTAGCTGGTGCGGAAAGATTCTCTAAGCGTATAAATTCGTCAGCCTTTTTGTAGAATTTCTCGAGCGAATTTGGCTCCTTCATCTTCAGCTATTTTCCAAATTCGCTCGATTTGTCGATAGCACGCATCAAATAGGTCAAGATCATTCGTGGCTCTGCGTTATCGACTTCTGCCAGAGCTAAGTTGAAGCGGTTCAAGAATGACTTAATAGGCTCTCCCGGATTCTGTTCAAGACTGGACAGTGACATTATATCTTTTGCCTTTGAAGCGTATAGCCTGAATTGCTCTTTGAATTTTCGGGTCAGATCATAATACTGATCTACAGATCGGACAGGAAGCTTGGTAAACCAGAGAAGTGCCACTCCTTCTAAATAAACTGGGAAATACCGGCACTTTATTTCATCGGATGCTCTTGCGCCGGTCATATGCCAGTCGTATTTATACAAGAACTGATTTGGATCACTTGTTCCCCGATAAGCAGGAATGGTGGGGGGAACAAATTTTCTAGGAAATTCAGCCTTCAGAATCTTCTCGGTAAACGGAGTTCTACTTGGTGTGAATCCCCATTCGCTTTCGTCTTCATCTCTTTGCATGCTCTCTTTCATTATTTGCTTGATCATACCAGAAAGATACTCCTCATTGTTCAGAGATTTCGCAGAATAGACCTCAGCCATCTTTTCGGGGGTTTGTCCAGGTAAATGTTCATGAAGAACTGGTGACGGCCTGGATCCTTCGGCCTGGAGGGGTGCCCCTTCGGTAGCACCTGATCCCCCGTGAGGAATATTTCTTCCCTCGGAATTGGGAGCAGCATTAGCAAAGTTTCCCTCATTACTTACTGGTCTTTGATTCGTACTAAGTAGAGCGTTCAGTTTTTCCATCATCAGATTATTTTGAGTTTCAATCTGCTGATACAGTCCGGATACGGCAGCATCTAACTCTTGTCGCGTCACACCGACGCTCGGAGCTGTCTGATTTGGAGAGAGAGAAGTGGCAGTATTATCACGGTCATCATCAGTTCTGACAGACTTTCGTTTCCTTCCAGGAGCCATTATGTCTGATAAACTTCTGGTTTTGTAGGAAATTCTTTCAGCAAACCTCTGAGAAGCAATGGTGAGTGGTAGCCTGAGTTGGGTTCTCAGTGAAAGCACCAAAATGTTAACATTAAAAAGTGAACGCTAACACCCGGTGTGTGTGATAGAATCGTGAAAGCACCACCCGTGTGACGGGAATAGAATTTAAGCAGTAAACTGGCGGAAAAGTAGTAAAAGACAGCAATTTATAGTGGTTCGGCTTGATATTAAGCCTACGTCCACTTTGAATCTCATTATTTCTGAATTCGGTTACAAATCGATACAAATCTCTTATCAAAACAGTACAACTTGATCAAAAGAAAACAATCTTGACTACTAGCTCAATCTTCGTCGATGAAATTCGATGAATCCATGTTGGATGTAGGGAATTATCTCTTGAAGATTGTTGTAGCGTCTTGAATGTTTGAGGATCTTTACTTGTTGAGTGAATTTCCAGTGCAGCAGAGCATGGACGCTTGAAGAAATGAATTGCCAAAAGTCCTCCCCATGTTGGAAGTGTTGGGGTATTTATAGTAGCAGCTCTGAATTCTGGACAGAAAATTGGTTAAGTCATGAGTCGTGACCGACTTAAGGTAAGCAATAACTCGTAGCCGACTTAAGATAACTCGTGGGCGCCATACTGGGTTCTTCTTGTGGCTCAGTTGAAGACAAGTGCTATCTCGTAGCCGACTTACCAGATGAAGGTAGCATAAGCACGGGCTTTAAGTCGTAAGACCTTATGAGTCGTAAGACCTCATGAGTCGTAGAGCCTTTAAGTCGTAAGACCTTATGAGTCGTAAGACCTCATGAGTCGTAGAGCCTTTAAGTCGTAAGACCTTATGAGTCGTAAGACCTCATGAGTCGTAAGACCTCATGAGTCGTAAGAAGCTTGTCTCGTTGAGTCATGAAGCTCTTAAGTAGTAGGCCTGCTAACTCGTAGGTCCCTTTAGCAATTAGGTCGTTCACTCTTTTAAATCACTAAGTTGTCACATAACTTAAGTCGTACACCTCTTATCTCGTAAGACTATGAGTCGTACATCTCTTATCTCGTAAGACTATGAGTCATACACCTCTTATCTCGTAAGACTATGAGTCGTACACCTCTTATCTCGGAAGACTATGAGTCGTACACCTCTTATCTCGTAAGACCATGTGTCGTGCATCTCTTATCCCGTAAGACTATGAGTCGTACATCTCTTATCTCGTAAGACTATGAGTCGTACACCTCTTATCTCGTAAGACTATGAGTCGTACACCTCTTATCTCGGAAGACTATGAGTCGTACACCTCTTATCTTGTAAGACCATGAGTCGTGCATCTCTTATCCCGTAAGACCATGAGTCGTGCATCTCTTATCCCATAAGACCATGAGTCGTGCATTTCTTGAGTCGAAGAAACTTAAGGGTTAACACAAATCAAACCGCTGATATCCAGATACTGTTTTGATTGTCTCATTGTGCTGATCACTGCGGTATATTTATATACGTATTTCGAAGTCTGATATACAGTAGAATCCGTAAAACATTTTACTATATCGGTAGGTTTCGAGCCTTTTATTGGCTGTCTCCGTTTAAATTTCGAATGGTCATTGCATTTATTATTCTCTAAGTTCGTGCACTGACCTTCTACATTCTCCAGGTTTCAAAATTGTATCGTTTCTTTTCATTCATTACTACTTTGCTTTTAAAGAAATATCGCTTCAATTCATTTCGTTCAAACCGCATATTCATCTACCCCTGATAATATCCCTGCTTCTTCCCTACCAATAGCCAAAAGCCACAATTGCCGAGCCGAGCCTCCTCACCCATTCCCTACGCGCAACTCGGCCACCTCACCAATGTCAGCCAACGCGTAGCCTTCCATCAACATCGCACCGAACAACCTCTCCCACCGCGTACCGATCCTCCCGCCCCACGTCAGCCTTCCACGTCCACCGATGCTCCTCACACACAGCAACCGCCACCACTATCAAACCTGTCCACTCACCCAGCCCCGCGTCTTCCTCCACATGAAGCCTTCACTCGGCCTCCCTGCCATTCATCACCGCCACCATTCGTCTCTTCCCATGTCACTACCCAGCATCACCGCCCTCCGACAATACTTGCAACCCATCACGCAACCAACTTTCCTCCATTTTCGGCCACCAGCCTCTGGTTTTCCTCGAGACCACTGCCACCATCCTCCGATCCTTCTCCACCACCTCGCAATGGCCATAGCCCACCTGGATCCATCCATGTGTGTCCCCTCACTTCCTGCCCTTCCACCTGCCTTCACCAAGTAGCAATGTCCGGCCTCATCATTCAGAGCCAAGCCTAGACCTCCGCCTGCTAGTTCGTCGACCCCACCACGTCTATGGCCTCAGCTTGACCGAGTGCAGCCTGCCATCAGAACTTCGCCTTCCCACCAGCTCGGCCATGCCGCAAAAACTTCCCGATCTCTGCTTTATTCGCAACCTGACTTCTTTTTTTTTGATATGAGGTATGCGCGGGTTATTATATATAGTAATATGAATATATAGTTATTTTATTTGTTTTGGTCTGCATACTATATGTTGTTTTCAAAAGTTGATAATTGTTTTGTAAGTTTTGATTTTTAAACTTGTATATATAATAGCAGTATGTATTGTAAGGGAAGTTTAGGATGGATCAGAGAATTTGTCTATATATTTTTGTCGCATGCTGTATATATGTATGTATGAAGGTTTTGAAAATGTTGCTTTTGAGCTGTTTGATTTTTATATTGTGTTATAAATGTCGACTAGTCTATATATGTATATAATATATTTATAAAGTACACATAAGACTGCGAATATATGTACAGTGGGCTTGTTTACATATATACTATATTCTGTGTACCAATGTTACAGTATGGATAGATGTTGATATAAGCTATTTTATTTATATAAGTACTGTTCATTTTCTAAGTACATACGTAAACAGTCATTTCAAAACATATAATGAATATACGTTGATTTTATATATGTTTTAAAAAAAATGATAGAATTTTGTGAATTGTGCTTTCTGTAAGTTATCTATTTATATATTTATTTGTAATATTTATATTAATATATATATATATATATATATCTTGGATTCCAAGTATACTATGTATGTAAGTTTGTTTATATATATAGATATAAATGTATAGTCTTAAGTTGGGATATAGTCTTCTGATTTTATAAATGCTTGACTTTCCAAATATACTATAAAAGTTTATTTCTGTTAATGGGTAGGTTGGTAAACATTGATTTTAAACATACTATAATTTTTTTTTCATTTATTTTACCTTAATTTGAGTCAATATTAAACTTTAATTTTATGTATATCTGTTCTCATCAGTCCTTATCTATCAGCTCTAGTCATCAAACTCGAGTCCATCGTGCTTTGCTTCGAATTCACGCTTGGATCCATAACTCATTTTGTTGTCTATCTCTCTAGCCTCGAAAGGTGAGCACTCACTCACAATTAACGTTCTTTTATTTATTAAATTTGATTTCAATTGAAACGACAATTGAAATATGCTGTTGTTAGTTAATTACACTGTTATATATGCTATTACCTGTATCAGTTCACCTATGACATCTGACACCATTATCTGTTAATTATTTTTGTGATGATAATACAGTTTGGCTGATAATTGATTGATTGTTGATGTTTATATTGGACGTTAAATCGTTAGTGTTAAATGATAAATAGTATGCCAAATTGAAATGGATATAGGATAGTTAACGATTTTAAAACTGATTTATATGTTAAATTTGATTAGTTGAATATGACCCCTTTTAATTGTTAAATTAATAGACATGTAGAATAGTGATGATTACACTTTGAACCATCGACGTATATTGGATTAAGTGTTGTAGTGTAAAAATTGAAATTGAATGACAAGTGAAAACCATAATGTAATGATCTTTAATCTACATGAAATGATAGTGTAGATTCTAGAAATAATTATATTAATTCGTACAAATAACAATGCGAATTAATACGGTTATTTCGGGATTATTTGAATTGATTATTAGATTGATATTGATTTTTGTTATTGCTTGTTTATTTACTTTGACACCATCCCAGTTATCACACTGCAAGTTCCCTTTGCTATGTTTTGATTTTGAATTGAATTGGAATCGGGTTGAAATGATAAATACCCAAATTGAACTTTGACCTAGGATAGAAAATTAAATAAAACCCGATTGGTCAATAATTTGATTTAAAAATAAACGAAGATTTTATTTGAATAAATAATATGGTTTTGAAATGAAGTTGAAATTTGAATTTTTAATGAAAGGAAAATGTTAATATTTAAAAATCTGAAATAAAAGATTAACAATGTAATTGATGAAAGAATGTTATTTAATTTGAGAAATGATTGAATTAAGTTTGAAATTATAATTAAGTTTGAAATTATTAAATTTTGAAATGATTTAATAATTAAGTTGAAATTATAATTAAGTTTGAAATTATTAAACTTTGAAATTATTTAATAATTAAGCTTTGAATTATTTAATAATTAAATAAGATTGAATTATTTAATGATTAAATTGAATTGAAATTCTTTAATAAGAAAAATTGAACTTTTGAATAAGTGAATTTTACTTCGTAAATATTTGAAATTGAGTTCTTTATTAATTAAGTTTTGGGAAAATTATTTAAGTAAGTAAATAAGTGAATTTGAATTTCTTTAACCAGAAATAAAAATGTGATTTATTGAAATTAATGTAAGACTTGAAAATTTAAAGGATTTGATTTGATGAATTTAATTTAATTCAATTTGTAAGTTTTGATTTAATGAATTGGAAATTTAATAGAAATGGTTTTGAATGGCATATTTACTTAACTAATATTGAATGAAATCGATAAATCAGTTTAAAATGATTTGAATGTTAAATTTAATTTATTTAAATGATTTCGAAATGAAACTTATATACGAACTTGAATCAATATTTGAATTGCTTTTAAATAGAAAATTGAAATTGAATTATAAGATTTTGAAATGGTAAATTTAGAAGTTTTGAAACGTAAATTTTGGAAATTGATTTCGGAAGAGAAATGAAATGTTGGTTTATGAATTGAAATTGAAATTGAAATTGATTTGGTTTTTGAAATATATAAACGACCAATCGGTGTAATAATTACGAAAGTTATTAAAGAGACCGGGATCGGTAATGGATATACTCTCTATCTAAACCGAAACCACTTTAATAACTATACGCGGAGTGATGATCCAGAATGAAGTGGTTGGAATGATGTACGTGTTGACTGAAGAAAGAGAACGATGATGGATAGCCTTGACACTTGTGTCAAATTGGAAATGACTAAAACAGGAGCCGTGCCGGGCCAATGGAGGATATGCTACCTCAAGTGAACACACTTCTTCGAACTACTCATTACTTGTTGTCGATTGCTGCACCCTTGATGTTGGGAGTGTTGTTTCACGGTGTTGCGGGCGCTGCGGCGTTGCGTTCTCACCAGTCCGGATCAGGCGAACGGTAGTATCACTACCTTGGGTATTGCCTCATGTCCATTGTCATACTTGTATTCCATTTTTACGCGACCATTACGAATTTGTTTTGTACCTCTAGTATATGGATTGCCCTCTGGTGACTTCCGGTTTTGGGGAAACTACGGTCTTGTATATGCTTTTGGGAATAAAAATGTGTTAAGGGTGGAATGGGCCATGACTTAACTCTATTTTGATATCTTTATATTACTGATAGACATTATCTACTTATCGTACACTACTACATAGTAGATAGTTTAATGGATCCTTAAAGGATGGTTATTCCAAACATCCTTTGAGTTACTTGTATTTCAATTGCTATTTCACTTGAGTTGGATTTATTAATATAAGAATGTTAAATCCTGACTCGAGTGTTTTGTGTTTTGCTTTACGCTCGGGTCAGACTGAGTGGTTCAGCTTTCGAGACTCACCTTTGGAGTTGGAGCTTCGCTTGGAGATCCAGCTATCTATCCAGCTTTCAGATATTCGATGATTCCAGTGATGTATTCTGATTTGTATCTGATGTATCGTGTTACCCTTCCGTTGTATCTGGTTTAACTCTGATGTATCGTATTACTCTTCTGTTGTAAACTCTGATGTATTTTATATATTCATATAGTAGCTTCATGAACTACTATCTCTTTTATTTCCGCTGCAAATTATTACTCTGTGTCTGTGATCTGTGATTATTTATTTACTGTATATGTTCAGTTTTGCCAATTTAAATTAACAACGCGGTATTTTGAGCAATTCAACTCCGGCATGAGTGTCTACCTATACACTTATAATGGATGCGAATGGTCCAAAATGGCGGGTCGTTACAGTAGAGGTTCATCATCGATTTCTGGTCAAACGATGCATCCAATTGAAAAATGAATTGCATATCTAAATTGCACTTGTCGAGAGCTTTCCAACGATATATAATATGACATAGTTTTGAGGAGTTTGATTTTCGATTTGAATTTGAAATTGAATTAGGGTTTAGGATCTGTACTCATTAGAAGGAAGAAGAAGCAGATAGATGTATGTACAAAAATAAGAAATAAAAGGCTGCTAGGGTTATAAAAAAAACTATTTATAAAGACAAGGCCCGATAAGAATGAATGAACATATCGAATTGGTTGGAAACGACAATAACGGCTCGAAAAGGCCCGTTCCATTTCTGAAATGAAAGTAGGTGTAACGACCGTAATTTTATTACCATTGTAGTAAATATTTTAAAAATCTGTTACTAAGTTAGTAGTCTAAATAGCTGCAGCATGTTGAAATAAGAGGCTTTTGCCTTCACGTGAGTATAAGTGAATAAATCCATTTCAAAACAAATGTGAACACTACATGTATTATCACCAAGGTATGAGAAGTCAACTTTATACCAATTTGTGTTACATTGCTTTGTCTTTCACGTGTTACCCATATTGGTTCATATTAAAAACAATTGTGGACATATTCTGTGCTGTAGGCTAAGGTTCGAAACACTTTACATTATTTATTTCAAACATCCGTTTTGCCAGGGAATCATTCTATTTGTAAAGCGAATTTGTGAACATTTGCTCTCATCATTTTATTTTACAGTGAGTCCTTTTAGTTACTTTTCACACGTTGCATTTAATGCAAGTATAGGCTAGCACGTTTTCATAGTAAATGCACTTGTACCCTTCATCCCTCTGCAATCAGTTTTTCTTTTTATTCTCAAAAATAAACTTCACTGACGAGCATTAATGGCAGCTCCAATTTGAATCTAGGTAGCTAGCTATAGCTTTGAAGCCAAAATTTTGTGAGTGAAAAATCTCACATCTGCTAATTTATTTCTTTTGACACTGCTTACTAGCTCAGTTCAATTGCATTGAGTATACTAACTTCAACCCAAAAGTTGCATCAATAAGTTTCAACAGGGTTTCTGTCATTTTTAGCCGCATTGTTCACTGATGCACTTGAATTTGCAGTTGTTTATTATTTTCTTTAGTTACGTGAGTGTTAAAACAATTTCCGATCCATCTAATTGTTATATGCACGTGTCTCTTTTTGTGTGCAGATGTTGTAGTAGTTTTTTTTCATAATATAACTACACATTAGTAATTCATTGCATGAATGTAACAAGTTGTATAGAAAAAAATGAGTCCCAGTCACTCTTGCATGCTAAAAATTTGCACACGAAAACATGCATAGGGTCCTAGTAGAAAATGCAATGCAGGAAATCATCTTTTGCCATGTCCAGGCTATTTTCATTTTAACATGGCACGTGTTTTCCTTAGTATACTTATGTTGTACCTCTTGTTATAATGTAAACTTTGTACAAAATAAGGTCCTAGCAGTGTGAAATTAATGAACGTGTGTGCTTTGAATATTTCATATGATACGTTCAATTATATTTTGAACGTGTGAAATTAGTGAGCCCAGGCTATAAGTTTTATTCTATTTCGGTGAGTGCATGTATGTGTTAACTTTGTTTGATTATTTCATTTTGATTTGGAAAACATTATAACAAGGTCAGATCTATTTTTATCATTGCATAGCAATTTTTTTATCTGTTTCACGCAATTAAGTTCAAAACCCTTGCGTAGCTGTTTTATTTATTGTGTTCAAGGTCAGATCATTTTTATTGCGTGCATGTAGATTATCCCTAGACTTTGCAATATTTTGATGAATATATACTAGTTCAATCTACTGTTAAATTTACGTTGAACCGATGTTTGGTTTTAAAACGTATTTGATTGCCGTTATTTTTATAACGGAATTTTTACGTCGGTATTTTATTGTGAAGCATATTGTTTTGATGACATTTTTGACGAATAAAAATTACTGTTGTTTTGACTTCAGTAACCGTCAATTTTGAAGTGAATTTTAAAGCGGTTATCCCGCAACGCTGATTTGATATCCGTTTTTACGGTGTTTTGTAAAATGCAATTTCCTTGACGAATTTGCTACAGATGTTGTTGTTTTAATCACGTGTTTTAAAAGTTGTTTTAAAATAAAATTGTTTTAAAAAAAAATTTACAGTTTGCGCTTTCAAAAGAATGAGGAAGCGACTTAAACGTTTCAGCAAAATTGAGGACTATGAACCCTTACTTTTACTGATTCGCTTAATTTCGGACTTGTC
This sequence comes from Allium fistulosum, assembly GCA_030737815.1. Classification (NCBI taxonomy): domain Eukaryota; kingdom Viridiplantae; phylum Streptophyta; class Magnoliopsida; order Asparagales; family Amaryllidaceae; genus Allium; species Allium fistulosum. The sequence continues at coordinate 1,246,177,026 of CM060904.1, read as the reverse complement.
CGTTTGAGAACGTAAAATGTATTTTTATAAAATACTAAATTTTGCACTTTCAAGGAAACGATGAAGAGATTTAAACGATTTAGCAAAAGTGCGGAGTATGGAACCACACTTTTACTATTTCGGTTAAATCCGGACTCGTTAATTGAAATATTTGTTGTTTGATGATTTTGATGATTTTGTGCGCTTTCGAGCCACTATGATGGACCTTCGGGTCATATGATGGACCTTCGGGTCAAATACCAGTACTAGACCTTCGGGTCATATGTTGGACCTTCGGGTCATATGTTGGGCGCCAAAATTATGATGACAGTACTTGGTAGGCTTCGGCCATATGAGATGCACGTGCGGCGTAGCTTAGACTCGCCATATGATGGGATCGATCCACTTTTATGTTGATTTTTCTAGTTATCTATTATTGATTTCTAAATTTTGTGAATTGCTGTTTTGAATTCTATTGTGAATTTGAAAGTTGATTTTGATGGAGTTTGATGTGATTTCTTCATTTAACTATGTTGATTTCTTATGTTGAATAGTCTCATTCGAGATTATTATTATTTTGCTTTGATGTTATTTATGATGCATTCACTTCTAAGAATAAATTAGACTGATCCGATTATTATTTTCTTTTAAATAATACTCGGGTCAGACCGAGTTATTTCAGGATAGTCACTATCTCTGATTCTGTAGCAGCTTCAGCTTTTGGGATCTCACATCATCTTTTGTATAGCCTTCGAGGAGTTCTTTTGGATTATTGACTATCGTCTTATGTATGTTGATGTATATGTATATGTACATTTAGCTCTTGTGAACTATCGATTGTTGTAGCATGTATTCTAGACTTGTCTTCCGCTATATATCTGATATTTCTGTTCTGATGTGATTATACTATCAGTATTGTTGTTATTATGAGTTGTTCTGAATTTTTCTTTAGCCACTATAGTTTCGTTTTAGAGTTGGATTGAAAATATATCTTTGGGAGTAATTTATACAACTTCTATCGATGTAATCAATACTCGTCTAAGGCATAACTTACGGATGGTCGCTTCTCACAAGCCTTATTCTTCGCAATAGCAGACGTTATTCCTTATAATAATCTTTGTTATTGTGAGCATAGAGGTGGGGCGTCACAGCTTGGTATCAGAGCTGAAATTCAGAATAAATTGTAATAAACACAGAACAGAAAAAGAATGGAACATGTGTTACAACTATTCGGGGAATTTATTCGTGCCTTTCTAATCTATTCTTTCCTCTTAACATGTGGAGTACGTCTAGGAATAAATTTTATATTCCGTAGTATTCCATTTGTTAAACTTCTTATCAATTGTGTGTCGTTTAACTAATCTTTACCTTCCCTTATCTCTCAGCTTATGGCTGGAAGAGGTAGAGGGAAGCGTTCTTCTGCAGGCCCGTCTAGTGGTTCTCATCCGGACGGTGTCTATATGTCAGCTGATCATTTCATGGAGCTATTTCGGGGTACTCAGCCTCCTGTTGTTACTCCCGCAGCTCCTAATCACAAGTCTGCCTTCGCCCGCATGTGTAGTGACTATTCCCACCTTGGAGGTCAGCCTTTCAAGGGATCGGAAAGTGTTATGGAAGTTCAGACTTAGTTGCACACTTGTGATCGCATATTTTCTCGGATGGATCTTTCGGATCATCATCGCGTTCTCATGGCATCTAGTATGTTGCAAGAGCGTGCACTTGATTGGTATGAGCTCTTTATTTCGGAAGTTGATGAGTCCGCTCTCTCTTGGGTTCAGTTTAAGGAACGTTTCGAACTTAAGTTCGTTCCTGAGTCTGAAAAGGCTAATCTTGCTCGTAGTTTCCTTGAGTTGAAGCAAGGAATGTCCTCTGTTTCTGATTATGTTGCATCTTTCGAGGCCTTATCCAAATATGGAGTTGAATTCATTAATACTCCGCGTAAGAAGAATCTTTGTTTTGTTGATGGTTTGAAGAAGTATTTGAAGAAAGTTCTTTTGCTTCAACTTAAGCTCTCTTTTGAGGAGCTTGTTGATTCGGCTCTTTGTCTTGAAGCTGTTGAAAAGGAACGTGATAGTTGTGATGATGTTGAGGTTTCTAAGAATCCCAACAAGAAGAGGTTTCCATTTCATAGGCCTAATTCTTCTAATCAGAAGAAGAAGAAGCAAGCTACTTTTATTTCTCAGCCTAGTAGTACACCTTCTGTTCAGAGGGCGTGCTATAATTGTGGTTCTTTGGATCATCTTCTTCGTGGCTGTTCTAAGCCTCTCACTTGTCGTTATTGCAAGAAAGAAGGTCATTGGGTTTCTGATTGTCCTATTGCTCCTAAGGGTTTCAAATCTGGGAAGCTTAATGTTGCTAAAGCTTCTGGTGTTTCTTCTCAGTCCAAAGGTATTACTCCTTCTGTTTTGGAAGGTTTTATTATATTTCATGGCCGTTCTATTAGAGTTCTTTTCGATACAGGTGCATCGCATTCATTCGTGTCGAAGGAACTTGTTGATGTTATTCCTTTGGATGTTATTACTCTTTGCAACCCTTTGAGGATCGTAAATCCTATTGGTGGTTCCACTACTCTTGGGTTGTTGTGTGTTGATGTTGAGATTATTCTTTGTGGTTTTTCCTTTCATGCGAATCTGCATGTTATGGATCATCTTGGTTTCGATATGATATTGGGTATGGATTGGCTCGTCCGTTATGAAGTTCAAATCCTATGCCTCGAAAGAACTTTATATCTCAAGCACCCCGATGCTAGCGAGCAGTTGTCTATTATATTTCGAAGCATGGATCATACTTCGAATGCTTTTATTTCTTCCCTCGAATCGGAGGATGTCATTGCTAATATTCCAGTTGTTTGTGATTTTTCTGATGTTTTCGAGCCTGTTTCTTGTTTGCCACCGAAAAGGGCAATTGAGTTCCGTATTGATCTTATCTCTGGTGCACATCATGTCAGTCGTCCTCCCACGAGGATGTCTACTAAGGAAAATGAGGAACTCAAGCAACAATTATCTGAGTTGGAAGTCAAGCGATTTATTCGTTCTAGCTCTTCTCCCAACTCGATCTTGCTACCGGGTTTCATTTGTTACAGGTTGCGGAAGATATCAATCCACTTACCGTATTCCGCACTCGTGATTCTTATAAATGACTTATTATGTCATTCAGTTTGCCCAGCTTATTTCATCCATTTTATGAATCGAGTATTCTACGAATATCTCAATGACTCCATTTGTGTATTTATTGATTTTTGGATGAAAACAACAGTTTAAAATTTTGCAAATATTTTTCATAAGATTTACTTACAAGTATAATTGGATTTGTGTTTATCATATAGAAGATGATTTTGTGATTGTATTGCCCATTGAGTGCTTTAAGAATTCTGGTCGATGCGCTTGATCAACGTTATCGATAGGAATCTCCTAAACGCTTTGATGAGACAATTTGACACAATAAATTGACCTATAAAAAGTAAATTTTTCTGGAAAATGATTTCATAAAGATAATTGTAATTTTGGAAGTTTTAGCTTTTCAGGAAAGAAGATTATTTGAAAGAACTCTTTTCCGATACTCTTATTCTTGTGGTTCCCGAAGGGAACCAAGGCTCTATTGTTTATACCAATGATAGTCGTATTGATTGGGTGTCGTTCTCTTGGAAAAAGAAAATGTGCTATCACTTATGCTTCTTTACAATTAAAGCCCAACGAGATTCGTTATGCTACCTATGATTTGGAGTTAGCCGCTATAGTCTTTGCTTTAAAGATTTGGCGACATTATTTATTGGGCGAGCGTTTTATTCTCTTCACCGATCACAAATCTCTGAAGTATTTATTTACTCAGAAAGAACTTAATATGAGGCAACAGCGTTGGCTCGAATTTCTTGCTTCATATGATTTCGACATTCAGTATACCCCTGGTAAGGGTAATCGAGTTGCTGATGCGCTTAGTCGCAAGCAGCAGATTGTTGTTTCCATGATGCTAGCAGAGTGGAATATTTTGGAAGCTTTATCTCTTTGTGATATTAGAGACCGTCCTTCAGTTTCTGATTCTCCCGTGCTTTTATTTAGCATGGAAGCTCGTCCTAATTTGTTAGATCGTATTGCCGATGCCCAGAAGCAAGATCCAGATCTTGCTCATCTTATTCAGAGTTGTAAATCGGAATCCCGAAGTGATGATCTAAAGGATTTCGATATTGATATTCATGGTTGTATCCGGAAGAAGGGTAGATTGATCGTGCCTGATATTTCTAATCTTAGAAATGACATTATTGAGGACTGTCATCGTTCTAAGTATACTATCCATCCGGGCAGTAGCAAGATGTATGCTGATATGAAACGCTTATACTATTGGGAAGGTATGAAGCGTGATATTGCAAGTTATGTAAGTCGTTGCATGACTTGTCAGCTTGTTAAAGCAGAACATCAACATCCCAGTGGTCTTTTGCAGCCTCTTGAGATTCCATTATGGAAATGAGATCAAATTTCTATGGACTTCATTGATGGTCTACCTCGTTCGAGGTCGGGCCATACTAGTATTTGGGTGATTGTTGACAGATTGACTAAATCAGCCCATTTTATTCCTATCAAGTCCAATCGGACTGCTTCTTTGTTGGCTAAGCTGTTTATTAAAGAAGTCGTTCGACTTCATGGTGTGCCTAGTTCTATTGTTAGTGACAAAGATCCGCTTTTCACTAGTGGTTTCTGGCGGAGTCTTCAAAAAGCTTTGGGCACTAAGCTCAATCTCAGTACAGCTTATCATCCACAGTCTGATGGTCAGACTGAAAGAGTGAATCAAGTTTTGGAAGATCTCCTTCGAGCTTGTATTTTAGATTTTGGTGGTAGTTGGGAAGACCACTTGTCTCTTGTTGAATTTTCTTACAACAACAGTTTTCAATCCAGTATCGGTATGGCTCCCTTCGAAGCCCTTTATGGAAGGCCGTGTCGATCACCATCTTGTTGGTTGGAATCGGGGTAAAAGTTAGTTCTCGGCCCCGATTATATTCGTGATTCTTCTGAGAGGATTGAAATTATCCGACAGAGAATGAAGGAGGCTCAGAATAGGCAGAAATCTTATGCCGATCACCGTAGGAAGCCTTTGGAATTTTCTGTAGGCGATCTTGTGTTCTATCGTGTTTCCCCGATGAAGGGTGTGGTACGTTTTAGTAGATTCGGGATATTGGCTCCTCGATATGTTGGACCGTTTCCTATTACGGAACGTATTGGCTCTGTTGCTTATCGTGTATCGTTACCTGTTCAGTTTTCGGGAATTCATGACGTATTTCATGTATCCCAGCTTCGTCGATGCCTTCGAGATTCTGATTCTATTATTGAACCTCCTCTGTTGCAAGATCTCGAGATCTCACCCGACTTATCTATTGTGCAAAATCCTATTCGGGTGATAGCTTCAGAGGTTAAACGCCTTCGGAACAAAGAGGTTCCGCTCGTAAAGATTCAATGGTCCGCAAACCCCAAGGATTGCACTTAGGAAACCAAAGAATTCATCGAACGTTCTTATCCGGGTTTTCTCTCCTCTTCCGGTGGAGGTGAGCATTCTTGATCTATCTTTTCTTTTTAAAAATATCTGTTGTGATGATTTATTTGTGTTGATTCACTGCTTCTAGTATGAAAATTGCGGGGACGCAATTTTTATAAGGGGGGAGTCTGTAACCACCGTAATTTTATTACCGTTGTAGTAAATATTTTAAAATTTTGTTACTAAGTTAGTAGTCTAAATAGCTGCAGCATGTTGAAATAAGAGGCTTTTGCCTTCACGTGAGTATAAGTGAATAAATCCATTTCAAAACAAATGTGAACACTACATGTATTATCACCAAGGTATGAGAAGTCAACTTTATACCAATTTGTGTTACATTGCTTTGTCTTTCACGTGTTACCCATATTGGTTCATATTAAAAACAATTGTGGACATATTCTGTGCTGTAGGCTAAGGTTCGAAACACTTTACATTATTTATTTCAAACAACCCTTTGGCCAGGGAATCATTCTATTTGTAAAGCGAATTTGTGAACATTTGCTCTCATCATTTTATTTTACAGTGAGTCCTTTTAGTTACTTTTCACACGTTGCATTTAATGCAAGTATAGGCTAGCACGTTTTCATAGTAAATGCACTTGTACCCTTCATCCCTCTGCAATCAGTTTTTCTTTTTATTCTCAAAAATAAACTTCACTGACGAGCATTAATGGCAGCTCCAATTTGAATCTAGGTAGCTAGCTATAGCTTTGAAGCCAAAATTTTGTGAGTGAAAAATCTCACATCTGCTAATTTATTTCTTTTGACACTGCTTACTAGCTCAGTTCAATTGCATTGTGTAACGACCCGGCTTTCTTTGCCCAGAAAGACGCATCGTTATAAAGAAAGAAAGGGATAGAAGAAGAAAAGAAAGAAAAGAAGAAAGAATAACAACATCAGAAACTCACAGCGGAACGAATGAAATATAATATATCATATAAAATATTACATAGTATCATATACATCAGAGTTACACAACTTATACAACACATATTAGACAGTTATAAACATCTGTCTAATTCATACAACTCAAGTATCACAGATACAGACACAACATATACACAGCGGAATCATCATATATCTACACGGTGAAGCCTCCTGCTCCAAATCTCCTCCAGAATTCGTCAAAGCTAACCTGAATCCCTCGACTACTCAATACAATATTGAGTACCCAAGAGTTTAATAAAACAGAAAATAAACACTTGGGTCAGACATGGGTCTGGTGTGAGTAAACGGTTAAATTGCTTAACTTTGAAAACCTTTGAAAACAAAAGTATCACGTAAGACTCCCCACACATAAACATGGGTAAGTTTTTACCTTACGCTAACTAAAACATTTGATAGGAAATCTGATTGTATTATAATAGGGTCTATGGTTTTCAAGTAAAATACAGAAATAGCTGAAATGCTTACATCTCACATTCCAACATAGTTGGGCACAACTAATACGTACGGCACTTATTGGAGTTTGGATTCCATACAATGGCAGGGCTGCTGGGGTACCGCCCATCACAGTACGTGGCCTAGATCACCGTACCGAGGAGTACGCCCGCTCCCCTGCAACACAAAGCCGGAACCATCCCTTACTGGATAATCCCGAACAAGATAACCCCGTAGTTGGCGCGACCAACCACACACTAAGCCGAAAAGAAAAGGGACCTCTAGACAGGGATCTATCTTGCTCTCAGTGGGTGCTACCCACGAAGCTTTGCTGCACCTCCCCTGTTTTAGCCATTCCCGGTTGATGAGGCTTGAGGTTACGTTTACCTTTAATCAGAACATATCACTTAGAATGCTCATCGTCCGCCTGACGATGTGCTGAAAGCATTCAATCCATACAAGTTTGTTCCGGGTTCGAACGAAACCGAAGGCATTATCTCGTTACACTCGTTTTGGAATCACCCTCAGAGTTAACGACAATAACCCTTGCACTCTAAATCTTCATCTTCACTTGAGATTCACGCTTATCGTAAATTTGGATCGATGTGGTATTCGGGTCTCCAGACCTGGAATACCGGTATACGGAAACCCGATCCCGGTCTCATCGAAATCCAAAACGTATCTTTTAAGGCCAAGTTGTTTAAAGGTTTAAACATTTAAACTTATATTCTGAATGATATAAACAGATAGATAAATAACATTATCACAATAGATAATTCATATCAACATTCATCTCACAAAGCAGCATATATCATATATCAGAGATATCCAAATCATCCAATATCAACCAATCACCCAATATCAATCATCCAATATTAACCAATCATTCAAAAGCAGAATTGATTAATTCCAAATCAATTTAATTAACCTTTAATTAAATTAATTACTATCACTTGGATTATCATAACCCTGCTTACTATCATTAATTAATTACAAATTAATTAATTAAACATCTTAATGATCTTCCTTAATTAATCTCCTTTGATTAATTATACTTTAATTACCTTTTAGTAATTATCCTTAATCATATTCAGTAATTAACTTTTAATTACTATCATTAATTACAATAATTAATGAACCTTTATCAATTAATTAACTAAAATTAATTATATTAATCCTTAATTAATTACTTTATTAATTAATTACTCTTAGTAATTAATCTTAAATTAAATGCATTTAATTAATCACATTTATTAATTAACTAAACTAAAATTAAGTAATTAATCTTAAATTACTTACATAATTAATTATCTTCTAATTACTTCCATTAAAAATCTTGTTTACTGTCTTAATTAATTTCTTAACCAATAATTAATTCCATCATTAATAATTCTTAATACTTTAATTAATTAATTACTTCATAATTAATTAACTTTAAAATAATTATATTAATTAATTCCTTAATTGATAACATTAAGTGATTACCCATTAATTACTTCAGCTAATTACTTCCATGAGTAATTTACTCCTCCTAATTACTTTAAGTAATTATCCATTAATTACTTTATTAAGGAATTTACTCATTTAATCATAAATTGATTTTCTTAAATTAATTAGGCTAATTAATTAATCTAAAATTAATTACATTAATTAATTAACTAATTAATCATCTCTAATTAATTCATTAACTATTCACTAATTACTTTATTAAAAGTAAATTAAAAATCAATTTTGAAATAAAATTTACTTTAACAAAACAATTCAAACATTTAATTTTATATACTTAAATTTTTGAAAATCATTTCCAAACATGTTTAATCCAATCAAACCATTATTTATCTTAAAACTTGTTTTTAATACTTAAAAACTTGTTCATACTTTATATTTTAAAACCAAGATATAATTTGCTATAAAATCTCAAAACCTGTTACTTAAGTAAAACAACCCGAGTAAACCCCACTAAAACCCCGAGTCGTCTTCGAGTCTATCCCCACGCTCGTCTACTTCGAGTCGTAACCCCAAATACTCGAACCATCACCGAGACGAACTCGTCTTCTCCAATGCCATCAACCCAGACATACGAACATACACGTGCACGTGCACAGTGCTTCCAGCCTCCTCCGATCCCTACCGAGATCATCAACAAATCGACGATCACCCAAGAAACACTCCAACCCCTTCAACGCCGTCGAACTCGTGCTAAAACAAAAACGAGCAATCCCACTACCCTACTGGAACAAAACTCGACCCACAAACTCCCCTCACGCCGCCGATCACGGTCATCAGAAACCCAGATACCTCGTCCATAACACCGCAGCATCACCACGCCACCCTCCATCAACACGCGATCGCCTCCGATCAAATATACATCTCGCAAATAGCACGACAATGAAGGAAAAAAAAAACAGCAACTAAAACCCTAGTTTGATCGAATTCGATCAATTCAGACATTAGAAAAATTCGATTGTATTTTCCCATTATCTCCAACACTCAAGCTAGCTTCGACCCAGATAATAGCTCCGATCAACACGCCGATCATCGGCAATCAACAAAGATACCCAAAACGTACATTACGAAAATTCTCATGAATTAACAATTTAAAAATTATGATATGTATATTAAAATTCACCATTTTCAATCATGATTTCATTCATGTAATTCAAATTAGAATTTAAAGAAGTTGATTTTTAACAAAATCTTAGTTTCACTGTTAATCCTTTACTTTAAAATTTTCTGTTGTATTTAAAATCATGAAACTATTTTTATGATCAACAATACACTGCTATAATCACTTTGTATTCAAGGATCCAAGCTTAAATTTGCATGAATACAGAGATATGAAATTTTCTTTAGAAAATTAAACTCTGTAAGTAAGAACAGAGAAGATGTATTTATTCAGGAAGCTTATATATACACATACAATTCATATTTCAACATGCATTCACAACCAACATTCATATAAAGTAATATATCATCACAACAAAATCAATCACATACATCAAAGTTTAAATCATAGATTTTTAAAACTATTTTTTTTAAAATGTTTACTCACCTGTTATAAAACAGAGAACAAAGCAGAGCAGATTTTATTTCCAGGCTTGAATATTCTTAATCTGGCAAACAAGCTTTTTGATTTCCTTTGCTGTTGAAACTGCCTTTGCTTGATTATTTAGTTGAATTGTTGCAGGTTGAAGTTGAATCTAATTTAGTTGCTTGATCTTCTACTAGTTTGTAGATTTGAAATTCCAGGTTTGATTTAGTTGCTGTTCCCATTGATTTTGATTTCCCAAGTTTTGTATATTATTATTTTTCAGTTTTTGAAAAGATGAGAAGAGAAAATGTTTGAAGAAAAATTGAACTGTAAAAAAAAATGAAGACCGGATCTCTTTTACAACATTATATTAATTTAATTAAATTTTAGAGAAAATAAAATTTTGCCACTTGTTTATAAATTAGACAAATGTCACAACAATACCTTCTCGTCCTTACAAGTGTTAAAACAATGGATTATTAGATCTAAATCCTAATTACAAAGAGTAATTATGTTTTATTATTTACTAAAAATGAAATTAGTAATTTATTTATGTTATGTGATTTTATATTAATTTATGTTATATTTATTTATATGTTTTTGTATGTCTTTTATATGTTTACAAACTATTCTAATTCAATAGATATTTAAAAAGAAATATTTTTTCTAAACCATATATATATATATTTAACCATTTTAGTTTAATACTTATTAAAAGAAAACAAGATAAAAATTAAAACCTTTATTAAATTTTAAACACTTTAAAGAATACAAAATAAAACTTTATTTAAACTATCATATTGAAAATAAACAATTATCATATATTTTGAAAACAATTGAATAAATCTTAACTAACCTTTGAAAAATATTAATTTTAAAACAAAACTTTAAATTACAAATTATACATACATATATATATATACATTATTAATAGATGAAATTTAAATTCAAAGCAATCCAAATTATAACATATACATACATATATATTACAATTTGAAAATTCATCTTTAATTTAAAACAAAAGATATCCTATTCACAATATATATCAAATATATATATATATATATATTATAAATAGAATAAAATTTTATTAGCTTTCACAAACAAATCTTTTCAATATTGCCAGATTATATATTTATTAACCTTTAAAATATTAAATTAACCAATTTAAATTTAAACTATAAAGAAAAATTATCAAATCAATTAAATTATCAATACTGATTATTAAATTTATACTTCCCAAAAACCCGGGATATCACATTCCTCCCCCCTTAAAAATAATTTCGTCCCCGAAATTAAAAGCAAAGATAATTTAATAATCCAGCAAAGATTTCAAAACAGCAACCACATACCTATCATCCAATTCTTATCAAGCAAAGCAACCAATCAAACAATCAAACAAACCTAACTAACGATTCTAATATAAATCAGGATAGATCTCATAATACTATCTCGAGTTTCCCCGAGTAAAAATCACCGGGAGACTCGCTCTACAGAAGCTAAATAAACTACACACCATAATCCAGAGCTCCTCTCTTCTTTAGATTCACTAATCTGAACAAAATATCAGACTACTCTCAAGTCCAGCTCAACTTCTAAATCCATCTGAACTGCAGATTCAACAACTAATGATGGATCATATACGTACTCCCTCAGAGATACGTGAAATAGAATGGATTCCAGATATCCAAACTGGCCATTCAACCCTATAGATCAAAGAACTACTCCTCTCGAGAACACAAGAAAATTCCAAAATATTTTGGAGCTAGCTTCTAGACTTACCAAATCTTATAGTTCTTATAATCGAGGAAAATTTTAAACAGTTTCCAATTTCCAACTCCGAATTCCAAACTCTGACTCATATCTGCATAGCTCACCAGACGATCCCGAGCTACCTCATCTCTTCCTGATCAACTTAACCTTTGCTGATGCTTCTTGAAACAACTGGACCAAGAACAAAATGATTTCCAGATTCTATCAACAAGATGATATTCCAAAATCTACTGAAATCCACAAACTCTACTCCACAAGAAATAGAAGGCTGAACTTCCTTCTTCCAGATTCCAGAAAATTCTATACACACTTAGAAATTCACATAAACTTCTTGTAGAAATCTGAGGTTACTTCCTTTCTTGCACAGCTACTACCTTTGCTTTCGCTGCACAACTCTTATTTTGAAATAGATGAGAATGTCGATGAACTCGAGCACAAACTAGATCCACAAACAAGCGGGAACATTGGTTATCTTAAAGACATAGCCAACTACTCAAAGAATGGACGAGTCCTCGGTCAATGGTACTGTCTTCAGCTATCCTTAGCTAGAGGAAACTCAAAATTAGAAACAGAAGAGAAAACACAGATACTCCATAAAATTCTTAGATGCTTCACCAATCCTTCTCTAGGAACAAATCGATATAAACTAAATCTTTACCTACGGGCAACCTTTGACCTCTTCGATAACTTTTACTTTCTCTTGAGATGCCTCAACTCCATACAAAAGATTACTCAAGATGAACTCTCAAACTAATCGCAAGTCACTTTTGCGATCCTACCTAGTTCGGATTCCAAAGATACTGTTCTCTCTTTACCAATTAAAACAGCCTTAAGCTTTTCCAAACAAGGTTAACCCTTCAAGAAAAACTTCACCATCTACTCGGACTGCTGATAGAAGAACCACAAAGATTCCGGAACCATCGAAGAAACGAACCACACTGCTGCTTCCAAACTCTATCTCGACAGCACACCGAACACTCCGAGCTGCACTGCTATCACAGCTAACCAAGAACTTCTAATCCAAAGGCTTCTCAAAACTAAAACCATCAACAAACCTCTCAACGAATCTCCGAGATGGCAGACATCCAAAAGAAACTCGGGCTCCAAACCAATCGCCAATAACTTACTCTTCTTAAGGGAACAATGAGACCATGTCCGAAGAAACAACTAATCGACCTTAGTCCCATACTTCAAAATAGATAAAACTCTCTTACTTGATATCAGAGAATTCCTATACAGTCGAGTCTTTCCTGCGGTAGACATCAACTGTTCCTCCAATACCTTCTTAATCTTGTTCCAAAAAGAAAATCTCCTTCGGGAACATCCATAGATACTGCGTCTTATCACACACTTCCACCTTATCTACCTTTATAACTTATATTGGAAAACCCGAACAGGTAACCCAATAAATAGGTAGAAATACATAAATATATATATTTAAAATGATATATTTTTTTTTTATATAGAAATTATTTCTGGGTAAAATTATTTCATTTACCTCTTTAAAACAATATTGTGTCCGTTGGCCTGGTTCAAGTGTTTAGAGATCCCTATCAATAACGTTAGCTACTCGTATTGACCAGAATCCATATACCACTCAACCGATCAATTAACACAATATAAAACCATTTTTATATAACTAACAATTACGCGCTCTCAAGATAGACACCATTTTAGAGCCTAGGTATTCACTCAACCTCGCTCTGATACCAAATGTAACGACCCGGCTTTCTTTGCCCAGAAAGACGCATCGTTATAAAGAAAGAAAGGGATAGAAGAAGAAAAGAAAGAAAAGAAGAAAGAATAACAACATCAGAAACTCACAGCGGAACGAATGAAATATAATATATCATATAAAATATTACATAGTATCATATACATCAGAGTTACACAACTTATACAACACATATTAGACAGTTATAAACATCTGTCTAATTCATACAACTCAAGTATCACAGATACAGACACAACATATACACAGCGGAATCATCATATATCTACACGGTGAAGCCTCCTGCTCCAAATCTCCTCCAGAATTCGTCAAAGCTAACCTGAATCCCTCGACTACTCAATACAATATTGAGTACCCAAGAGTTTAATAAAACAGAAAATAAACACTTGGGTCAGACATGGGTCTGGTGTGAGTAAACGGTTAAATTGCTTAACTTTGAAAACCTTTGAAAACAAAAGTATCACGTAAGACTCCCCACACATAAACATGGGTAAGTTTTTACCTTACGCTAACTAAAACATTTGATAGGAAATCTGATTGTATTATAATAGGGTCTATGGTTTTCAAGTAAAATACAGAAATAGCTGAAATGCTTACATCTCACATTCCAACATAGTTGGGCACAACTAATACGTACGGCACTTATTGGAGTTTGGATTCCATACAATGGCAGGGCTACTGGGGTACCGCCCGTCACAGTACGTGGCCTAGATCACCGTACCGAGGAGTACGCCCGCTCCCCTGCAACACAAAGCCGGAACCATCCCTTACTGGATAATCCCGAACAAGATAACCCCGTAGTTGGCGCGACCAACCACACACTAAGCCGAAAAGAAAAGGGACCTCTAGACAGGGATCTATCTTGCTCTCAGTGGGTGCTACCCACGAAGCTTTGCTGCACCTCCCCTGTTTTAGCCATTCCCGGTTGATGAGGCTTGAGGTTACGTTTACCTTTAATCAGAACATATCACTTAGAATGCTCATCGTCCGCCTGACGATGTGCTGAAAGCATTCAATCCATACAAGTTCGTTCCGGGTTCGAACGAAACCGAAGGCATTATCTCGTTACACTCGTTTTGGAATCACCCTCAGAGTTAACGACAATAACCCTTGCACTCTAAATCTTCATCTTCACTTGAGATTCACGCTTATCGTAAATTTGGATCGATGTGGTATTCGGGTCTCCAGACCTGGAATACCGGTATACGGAAACCCGATCCCGGTCTCATCGAAATCCAAAACGTATCTTTTAAGGCCAAGTTGTTTAAAGGTTTAAACATTTAAACTTATATTCTGAATGATATAAACAGATAGATAAATAACATTATCACAATAGATAATTCATATCAACATTCATCTCACAAAGCAGCATATATCATATATCAAAGATATCCAAATCATCCAATATCAACCAATCACCCAATATCAATCATCCAATATTAACCAATCATTCAAAAGCAGAATTGATTAATTCCAAATCAATTTAATTAACCTTTAATTAAATTAATTACTATCACTTGGATTATCATAACCCTGCTTACTATCATTAATTAATTACAAATTAATTAATTAAACATCTTAATGATCTTCCTTAATTAATCTCCTTTGATTAATTATACTTTAATTACCTTTTAGTAATTATCCTTAATCATATTCAGTAATTAACTTTTAATTACTATCATTAATTACAATAATTAATGAACCTTTATCAATTAATTAACTAAAATTAATTATATTAATCCTTAATTAATTACTTTATTAATTAATTACTCTTAGTAATTAATCTTAAATTAAATGCATTTAATTAATCACATTTATTAATTAACTAAACTAAAATTAAGTAATTAATTCTTAATTACTTACATAATTAATTATCTTCTAATTACTTCCATTAAAAATCTTGTTTACTTTCTTAATTAATTTCTTAACCAAAAATTAATTCCATCATTAATAATTCTTAATACTTTAATTAATTAATTACTTCATAATTAATTAACTTTAAAATAATTATATTAATTAATTCCTTAATTGATAACATTAAGTGATTACCCATTAATTACTTCAGCTAATTACTTCCATGAGTAATTTACTCCTCCTAATTACTTTAAGTAATTATCCATTAATTACTTTATTAAGGAATTTACTCATTTAATCATAAATTGATTTTCTTAAATTAATTAGGCTAATTAATTAATCTAAAATTAATTACATTAATTAATTAACTAATTAATCATCTCTAATTAATTCATTAACTATTCACTAATTACTTTATTAAAAGTAAATTAAAAATAAATTTTGAAATAAAATTTACTTTAACAAAATAATTCAAACATTTAATTTTATATACTTAAATTTTTGAAAATCATTTCCAAACATGTTTAATCCAATCAAACCATTATTTATCTTAAAACTTGTTTTTAATACTTAAAAACTTGTTCATACTTTATATTTTAAAACCAAGATATAATTTGCTATAAAATCTCAAAACCTGTTACTTAAGTAAAACAACCCGAGTAAACCCCACTAAAACCCCGAGTCGTCTTCGAGTCTATCCCCACGCTCGTCTACTTCGAGTCGTAACCCCAAATACTCGAACCATCACCGAGACGAACTCGTCTTCTCCAATGCCATCAACCCAGACATACGAACATACACGTGCACGTGCACAGTGCTTCCAGCCTCCTCCGATCCCTACCGAGATCGTCAACAAATCGACGATCACCCAAGAAACACTCCAACTCCTTCAACGCCGTCGAACTCGTGCTAAAACAAAAACGAGCAATCCCACTACCCTACTGGAACAAAACTCGACCCACAAACTCCCCTCACGCCGCCGATCACGGTCATCAGAAACCCAGATACCTCGTCCATAACACCGCAGCATCACCATGCCACCCTCCATCAACACGCGATCGCCTCCGATCAAATATACATCTCGCAAATAGCACGACAATGAAGCAAAAAAAAACAGCAACTAAAACCCTAGTTTGATCGAATTCGATCAATTCAGACATTAGAAAAATTCGATTGTATTTTTCCCATTATCTCCAACACTCAAGCTAGCTTCGACCCAGATAATAGCTCCGATCAACACGCCGATCATCGGCAATCAACAAAGATACCCAAAACGTACATTACGAAAATTCTCATGAATTAACAATTTAAAAATTATGATATGTATATTAAAATTCACCATTTTCAATCATGATTTCATTCATGTAATTCAAATTAGAATTTAAAGAAGTTGATTTTTAACAAAATCTTAGTTTCACTGTTAATCCTTTACTTTAAAATTTTCTGTTGTATTTAAAATCATGAAACTATTTTTATGATCAACAATACACTGCTATAATCACTTTGTATTCAAGGATCCAAGCTTAAATTTGCATGAATACAGAGATATGAAATTTTCTTTAGAAAATTAAACTCTGTAAGTAAGAACAGAGAAGATGTATTTATTCAGGAAGCTTATATATACACATACAATTCATATTTCAACATGCATTCACAACCAACATTCATATAAAGTAATATATCATCACAACAAAATCAATCACATACATCAAAGTTTAAATCATAGATTTTTAAAACTGTTTTTTTTAAAATGTTTACTCACCTGTTATAAAACAGAGAACAAAGCAGAGCAGATTTTATTTCCAGGCTTGAATATTCTTAATCTGGCAAACAAGCTTTTTGATTTCCTTTGCTGTTGAAACTGCCTTTGCTTGATTATTTAGTTGAATTGTTGCAGGTTGAAGTTGAATCTAATTTAGTTGCTTGATCTTCTACTAGTTTGTAGATTTGAAATTCCAGGTTTGATTTAGTTGTTGTTCCCATTGATTTTGATTTCCCAAGTTTTGTATATTATTAGTTTTCAGTTTTTGAAAAGATGAGAAGTGAAAATGTTTGAAGAAAAATTGAACTGTAAAAAAAAATGAAGACCAGATCTCTTTTACAACATTATATTAATTTAATTAAATTTTAGAGAAAATAAAATTTTGCCACTTGTTTATAAATTAGACAAATGTCACAACAATACCTTCTCGTCCTTACAAGTGTTAAAACAATGGATTATTAGATCTAAATCCTAATTACAAAGAGTAATTATGTTTTATTATTTACTAAAAATGAAATTAGTAATTTATTTATGTTATGTGATTTTATATTAATTTATGTTATATTTATTTATATGTTTTTGTATGTCTTTTATATGTTTACAAACTATTCTAATTCAATAGATATTTAAAAAGAAATATTTTTTCTAAACCATATATATATATTTAACCATTTTAGTTTAATACTTATTAAAAGAAAACAAGATAAAAATTAAAACCTTTATTAAATTTTAAACACTTTAAAGAATACAAAATAAAACTTTATTTAAACTATCATATTGAAAATAAACAATTATCTTATATTTTGAAAACAATTGAATAAATCTTAACTAACCTTTGAAAAATATTAATTTTAAAACAAAACTTTAAATTACAAATTATACATACATATATATATATATACATTATTAATAGATGAAATTTAAATTCAAAGCAATCCAAATTATAACATATACATACATATATATTACAATTTGAAAATTCATCTTTAATTTAAAACAAAAGATATCCTATTCACAATATATATCAAATATATATATATAATAAATAGAATAAAATTTTATTAGCTTTCACAAACAAATCTTTTCAATATTGCCAGATTATATAATTATTAACCTTTAAAATATTAAATTAACCAATTTAAATTTAAACTATAAAGAAAAATTATCAAATCAATTAAATTATCAATACTGATTATTAAATTTATACTTCCCAAAAACCCGGGATATCACACATTGAGTATACTAACTTCAACCCAAAAGTTGCATCAATAAGTTTCAACAGGGTTTCTGTCATTTTTAGCCGCATTGTTCACTGATGCACTTGAATTTGCAGTTGTTTATTATTTTCTTTAGTTACGTGAGTGTTAAAACAATTTCCGATCCATCTAATTGTTATATGCACGTGTCTCTTTTTGTGTGCAGATGTTGTAGTAGTTTTTTTTCATAATATAACTGCACATTAGTAATTCATTGCATGAATGTAACAAGTTGTATAGAAAAAAATGAGTCCCAGTCACTCTTGCATGCTAAAAATTTGCACACGAAAACATGCATAGGGTCCTAGTAGAAAATGCAATGCAGGAAATCATCTTTTGCCATGTCCAGGCTATTTTCATTTTAACATGGCACGTGTTTTCCTTAGTATACTTATGTTGTACCTCTTGTTATAATGTAAACTTTGTACAAAATAAGGTCCTAGCAGTGTGAAATTAATGAACGTGTGTGCTTTGAATATTTCATATGATACGTTCAATTATATTTTGAACGTGTGAAATTAGTGAGCCCAGGCAATAAGTTTTATTCTATTTCGGTGAGTGCATGTATGTGTTAACTTTGTTTGATTATTTCATTTTGATTTGGAAAACATTATAACAAGGTCAGATCTATTTTTATCATTGCATAGCAATTTTATTATCTGTTGCACGCAATTAAGTTCAAAACCCTTGCGTAGCTGTTTTATTTAGTGTGTTCAAGGTCAGATCATTTTTATTGCGTGCATGTAGATTATCCCTAGACTTTGCAATATTTTGATGAATATATACTAGTTCAATCTACTGTTAAATTTACGTTGAACCGATGTTTGGTTTTAAAACGTATTTGATTGCCGTTATTTTTATAACGGAATTTTTACGTTGGTATTTTATTGTGAAGCATATTGTTTGTAACGACCCGGTATTTTGGACCATTCAAATCGACAATAAATCCACACATGTCTGACTTGAATAATTCAAAATATCAGATTGTTATTTAATTTGGCAAAACTCAGCATATACAGTAAATAAATCAATCACAGATCACAGACACAGAGTAATACAATAATGCGCAGCGGAATAGATAAAATAGTAGTTCACGAAGCTACTATATAAACATCAGAGTTAAAATAAAATACAACAGAATATCTCAAATGTAGTGAAGTCTCCAGTACGAATAGATGACTTCTCCAAACAAATCAACTAGAAGAGCTGAAAGCTGAGGCGATAGTTGGATCTCCAAAGGAAGCTCCAAACTCCAAGGGTGAGTCTCAAATGCTGTATCACTCGGTCTGACCCGAGCGTAAAGCAAAACACAAAAACACTCGAGTCAGGATTAACATTCTTATATAAATAAATCCAACTCAAGTGAAATACAAGTAACTTAAAGGATGTTTGGGATAACCATCCTCTAAGGATCTTCAGAACTATCTACAAGGTGGAATATACACTATAACACCGTGGTCATTTCAAATTTATTTATACTTCAAAATCAAAATATCATTTTTATTTCCTATATATCTATTTCCAAAATAGTATATATAGATTAAATAATTTATAAGGTAAAGCATTTACAATTTCCTCAAGTCTCACAAATCAGTTCAAATCAACCCAAATTCTAAATTTCAATTCAATTCAGTCTAAATTTTTCCATTTTAATTCAATTCAGTTTCTAAATAACAAATTCAAATTATATCGATTTCAAATACAAATCTGAATCACAAAAATAAACCATTTAAATTTCCAATATATTTCAAAGCTTTACTATTCAACACTTTCAAAGTTAAATTTAACAATTTCATATAACTCTTGGTTTAACTTCATTTATTATTTAATCAAGGAATATTCACTTAATAAATTCAATATCATTTCACTAGCTTAAATGACATTTTACTAAATATTTCCTTAAACTTTATTAAACAAGAAATATTCATTAGATTACTTATAAATCAAACTCAAGTTATAAATCATATCTTACATATCAATTTCAATAAGTTTCAAATTTGTTTAATTAAATAAAATTCTTTATTGAATACAATTTCAACTAAATTCAAATTATCTTTCTAACCTTAACTTATTCAAAATTTTTTTTTTTTTTTACCAAAATCTATTTTGAAATATATTTTAAATACTCAACATATTATATGTATTTAAATCAATCATTCCCATTTATATATAATAATTTAAGGCTCAACATTTATTAAAACTATATATTTCTTTCCAAAACCATAGAATTCATTTTCAAAATATTTATATATATGGACCAACGGTGTTTGTATATATATTTATCATATGGTTAAGTGATACAGATATTTATCATTTCAATCCGAAATTTAAATATATACGGGTAGATATCATTTCGACCCGTAATCCCAATTTCAATTCAAATGAAAATCGCTTGGGTTTATCATTTCAACCCATAACGATTTTCTCCTATTCTAAAGTCCGTTCGGGTATGTATCATTTCAACCCATAGTGAATTCTATACTAACAGGGAACTTGCAGAGTGATAACAGATAAAATAAAATAAAACAACAGGCATATATCATCAATAATAATAGAATAAGAACAACGGGATATGGTGTCATATCCCACCGGTGAACAGTTACAGATAATAGCATATATAACAATTTAAATAACTATAGCAGCATATTTCAATTGTTATTTCAAATGAAATCAAATTTAAATAATAAAAGAACGTTAATCGTGAGTGATTGCTCACCTTTCGTGGCTAGGGATGATTTTGATGATAGAGTAAGTTACGATTCTAGGCACGGATTTCAAAGCAATGCAAGATTGAACGCGAATCCAACGATCAAAGCTGATTGGTACGAATTGACGAACAGATCTGATAATACGAATATATGAAATAATCAGAACTGGGTCGATGAGAAAAATTGACATAAGTGAATATATATACAACTATATATATACCATATATAAAATTATATACAACTTATAAGTTAAATAAGCAAATAACTTATAATCTTTAAAACAACTTTACACATAAATTACATTCCTTAACAGACTTTATATACGCTATATTTATATATACTCTTAAAATTTTAATCACTTAAAACTTCTAGCAAATAGAATGTATACGCTATTTGTACACTATAAACAACAAGTATATATATAAGGTACTAAAATATCACAAACAAGACCTTATATTCTTACGCGTCCTAAACAGCGAGGTATAACCAAAAGAAAATAAAGTAGCTTGAATATAAATGTATATTAATATACAAATGAACAGAATAACTCAATATATATAAATTTAAAACTTCAGCAAATATACACAGATTTACATATTATTATACTTTAACTTAAATCTATTAATATATATAGATTGACACATTAGGACTACACCATATAACTTAACATATTATGTAGATATTAAAAACCAACCTTACATCAAAATCTTTATATTGTGGTTATAAAATAAATTATATACAGTAAACATATGCAAACCAATATATATATATATTTTTCACATAAGCTACTGCATAATGTGTATACATAACTTAATATTATAGAAATGCATTTCACTTCCTGTATAATCATATCTAGCAAATAAAGCTCACATTAATAAGATATATATACTACACCCATATCAATTAGAAGTTATATAAAGTAATATATCTAACACTAGTATAATGTAGCCTCTAAAACAAGACAGGTCGATATAAAAAAATCAAAACAAGGCCGGCCGGTATAAATGTCAAAAACAGGACAGGCCGATATAAACATCACAATCGAAACTATATAGGTATATATCCTTTCTTTCTAAAACTTTTATATTAAAACAGATGTATATACAAACTGTAGATTGAATATACAAGCACAGGCTGATATATGTGTGCATATGCTAACCATTTAAAACATATAACAAAGTATATGCGAATAAACCTAGGAAGTAAAAGTTTTAAACATATTATATAATACTAGCAGCCTAAACATAATATTGTAACCATACAGACTATTGTTTTTTTTATATAGACAAATAAAATCGAGCATATTCTTGTATAGATTTATATATATGCAAACCACAAGAGCTCTTATACAAACTAATGAATTTTTTTACATACCGAGCATACATATATTTGATGAACTAAACCATTAAAGGCAGAGGAAGCTAGCGGGGTCGGAGCAGGCACGGTTGGGCTAGCTGGAAGGGAGAGGGCGGAGGAAGAAATGGCGGCTGGTGGTGTTGGTCATGGCAGAGGGGAGGGCGAAGGCTACGGCGGGTGTTGAGGTGTTAACGTGGGTAGGCTGGAGTGTGTGCTGCATGATGCATTCTCGGGTTGGAGGAGATGATGGTGATTGTTCGATACGTGCAGGCAGTTGCTAGGCGGAGACGAGGGTGGGTTGATGGGACGTGAGGGGGAAGGCACAGTGAGACTCGGCTGGATGGGGTGGTCACCGGAGGGAGAACGTGGCTGAGCAAGAGGGAAGGAGCGAACGGGCGGTTGTGGAGGGAAGGCGTCAGGATGGGGAGGTAGGAGCAGGTGGTGGCTGGGGATTTCGACTGTTGATCTCGAGTTGCATGATGGTCACGGTGGCAGCCATGAGAGGAGAAGTTTTATGAGGAAGGCTCTTGGGTTTCGGCAGAGAACGAATGGAAGGGGAGGAGATTTTTAAGAAGTGAGATGCAGATCTAGAAGTAAGCTTTTGAACGTATGTTAGGCAGAGTAAGAAATAATAAAAGCAACCGAAAAAAAAAGGAAAGGAAATGGAATAGTCTCAGATTGATTCAACTGAAATATTTAAAGCAATTAATTGCTTGATTGATTGGACATCACGTTTGAATTTTGAAAAGGCACGGTAAGTTAAAAGTCTCCCTTTCGGTACCGATACGACACACAGTTTTATTGTTTCCGTCGCGTACCGGACATCAAAATACAGAAATGAATATACTGTGGAGATCAACATGATAAGACGATCAAAACGATATACAGATATTGGTGGTACGATCATCGAATCAAAAATCGATAACCGGTACCGAAAATGCTGCTATTTGGTCAGAATTAAGATAAACAGAGCAGTAGACGTCCAAATTTGGAAAAACGAATTTCGCAGTCTGATTCATAATGATCTGAATAAATTTTCTCCTGTTGACATATTTTGGTTTCGGAAAACTTTTAAATTCACTGTTATTAACCGGTTTGATTTGAAATGAAATTTCATAGGAAAATAAACTTCAATATTATCAGATGAAAATTTACCAGTTGCTATATTAAAATAGACGTATTCCAAATAGTAAATTTTTATTTTCAAATTTTATTGTTTAAAATTTCACAAAAATTCAATAAATCTAACAATAAAGTTACTAAAAGTTTAAGGTCGTTACACTCTCCCCCACTCAAAACTTTTCGTCCCCGAAAAGGAAGGAGGTAGAAGAATAGAAACAACCAGGCAGAAAAGATAGATTGAATTGTCAAGATTAAACAATTAATTTAAACTATATAAATTTTACTTAAAATTTGAAAACTTCATTTGCAATTCAATTATCTTATATAATTTAATACTTTCCATTTGTAAAATTTCTTTCTTCCTTTATAAATACCATTTATATGTTTAAATAACAACTTTATAATTATGTGAAAACTATTTGAAAACAATTATTTACATTATTACTTATATTTACAAAGAAGCTATTAAATCCATAATTCAAAAATTTATTAATTTTATCTAAAATACTTTTCAAATATTATTAATAAATCAATAATCATTTCTTTAAATCTGTTTTTATTTAATTATCAACCTCAAAAAAATATTTATAACACTCAAATTTCTATTAAACCATGTAGTCTATAATTAAACCATATTTTAAAGAATATAGTCAACAAGGAAAAGAAGGAGGATTTGGAAAACAGAATATAGGTGAATAAATAAAGCTGAGCAGATAAGGTAGATTCAAAAGAATAGAATCGGGCACGAATAATTAATTTAAACCATTAGAATTTCACTTCCAATATTGATACAAAATTTCCTTGTTAGAAAAAATTTTGTAATAAAATACATTTATAACGAAACAAATTTCATTTCGAAATACCTTTATAACTCGATGTTTCAACAAGTTTATCCTTGTTCCTGTAGACTCTGGTAGTGCGTTGATCAGGCGCAAAACTAGAATTCTCCAGGTACTTAGTAGACCTGTTTCAACACCCAGTGAAAATACTGGAAAAACTTTTAAAAACAGATATGGAAAGTACAATCCATCAAAAACACAAACAAAACCTTTGTCCAACAATGGTTCGCAGATACACAATGGTTACGCCTGGGTCACCCAGGAAACAATCCATATCCGTAAGCTTTCTCAGCCTTGCGAGTTACGCCATGATGACTAGTAGAATGCAGGATACACAATGGTTACGCCTGGATCCCCCAGGAAACAATCCGTACCCCCAGGCAAGACTCAGCCAAGCATTTGCACTACTATTCGCGACCTACACAGATTGCAGGATACACAATGGTTACGCCTGGATCCCCCAGGAAACAATCCGTACCCCTAGGCAAGACTCAGCCAGGCAGTTGCGCTATGCAGTCACGAGAGAAACATAAGACCATGGGTAACGCCATGGAATTCGAAGGACACTCGAGTATCATATCCGGAAAACCAAAATCAGAGAAAATAATATCGATAGAATGAATCCAAGATGTGGCCACAAATCGGATATCAAGCAGAAGGCACTTTCCATATCTTTACTTCGAAAATATGTATCATATAGTACCTTTTCAAATCACTTTCAAATATCTTACTTATATAAGATCCATTATATATAAGATTAAATTTTCAAATCAAATACTTTCCAAAATCAATAGTATATCAAATCATACTTATATAGACTTCAATTATATAAGATTTCACTTTCAAATTGAGTACCTTTTCAAATCTATAGTTTTCGAATCATTTTCATACTCATACAAATCAATTTTATATAAGTTCGACAACTCCCAAATCAAGTTTTTATTAACATAAGGTTCTCAAATTTCAATCTGTTTCAATATCAGTTCAATTTCAAAATCATATACAATTTCACCAAATTATTTCTTCTCAAATTAAATATCTTTAGTTTCAAAGTTTCCAAAATAATAGATTTAGAAAATAAATCCAAATTTCCAAATCAATATAATTTAAGTCAACCAATTCATTTCCAAAATCAAATGTTTTCAAAATCATCTTATACTTACGTAAGGTCCATCTTATATAAGGATCAAATTTTTCAAAATAAATTTCGCTATATGAAGAGCCATATGGGATTTGAATATCTTTGCTTTTATGGGTTATATATCTTTGTAATTTAAATTGGAAATTTTCTTTAGTAAGCAAGATATTCTAACCTGACAGCTTTCAATTTCAGTGTCAAAATGTATCAACGATATTAGAATATAAGATGTACATACATCATCATTTCGCAGAATCACATTTGATCGCTCGCTCGATCACACGAGTTCGCTTTCGAACTAGTATTGTCCATTCGACTTCCCAAATGCGGATTTCGATATGGTTTCTCGACTAGAAGCCATCAGTCTCCTTGCATAGCCATATACTATGATAGAGAATTCTAGAATCAAGCCCAAAATCCATATCAAATATTCGCCATCAAGAATCCAATGAAAAATCCTAACACGAAATGGTGTAATCCACCTCGAACTTGTGTACTCAAACTTGGATCAAATTAATTACGCGAATAAAATAGCATATGTACAACTTATATATTTATTCCAACTTGTTAACTATATAGTTTCATAAAGATGTTACTAAGTTAAAACATTTAAACTAGATTTTATTCAAAATATTTGAAGACCAAATTCTTCTCAAGATATTTCAAATCTAAATTTCATATTAGAAAATTTTAAAATTTTCCCTTATTCATTCATTTATTTAACCAAACAGTTTCAACTTATTAAAATCATATTACTTCATACTTAAATATTCAAAACAAATTTATACACTTTATCAAATAATTCATACTTTTCAAAAAATTTAGCTTTGAAAAGTTAACCTTGATTTGGAAATGCTCGAACCTTCAAAATAGTTGAAGAAAACATTTTCAAATTCAAGAGTTGGAAATCAACAAATCAGTAAATCAATTTCAAAAGATAGGTTTCAAATCCGAAACTAAAGGACTGAACACCGGCTTTCTTTAAATCATTTCAAATATATATATACATATATCTTCCGAATATCAAATCTTACTTCAGAATTTGAAATCACAATGGTTTCACAAAATCACTCGCATAGCAAAGCTACTGAAGTGGCCTATCCCCCACTCTGAAACTCGAAAATCAATGTCGATGATGCGTGCACTCATCACCGAAATTATTTTCCAGCGACATAAGTGAGTTCTGGACTTCTAT
Organism: Allium fistulosum; assembly: GCA_030737815.1. Taxonomy (NCBI): domain Eukaryota; kingdom Viridiplantae; phylum Streptophyta; class Magnoliopsida; order Asparagales; family Amaryllidaceae; genus Allium; species Allium fistulosum. Next base: position 1,246,150,382 of record CM060904.1, on the reverse strand, counting down.
TTTCTCAAACTTCTTTTGAAATTTCTTCGAAATCATTCGAAACTCATTAAAATCATTTGAAACATTTCTTATTCGGAAAATACTTTTAAATCATATTATTATTATATATTTCAAAATCTTAAAACTAATTTCAAAATACCGGAGTTCAATTCTCGAATCTCAATTTTAAAATCCTTTAGTTATAAATCATTTTTTTTTATAAATCAATTTCTTATATAACTTCAAAATTTCAAATCCTTTCAAAAATTCAAATTATTATTTTTAAAAGGTATATAATCTTTATTGAAAACATTTCACTTTTATATATAGAATATAATCATACTTATCAAAATAATAATTCTGATATATAAAACACTTTCTAAAAATACAAACAAGCCCGATTTTTCAAAAGGTGATTCAAGAATGGATTTCAAACAAAGATAGAGATTCAATTTAGAGGAACTCTTAATCAAATAGAATTATGATTCGAAGATAAGCTCGAACGAAGATGAGATAATTAAATTTCAAAATAGAAGATGAATATACTTATATAAATTGCGGATGACCCTAGGGTCAACCGTGACTTCAGGAACAAGATCGATGCAGAATTCCAAGAAAAATCAACATCCGATCGCAAGAGATAGCGACATCTAAACCAAAGGTATAGAAATCTCCGGTGAATCAATGCCAATTGTGAAGGAGTTTTTCACCCCTTCAGAAATCATTCAGAGATTGGTGGGATCCTATTCTTATTAAGATCATTCGAAGTGGAGTTATGGGATACTCCAAAATCAAAAGAATACAAATAGGGAGAGACACGAATGAATTTTGGAACCGCAAGAAACGTTCCAAAGTTCAAAGGAAATCGAGTCAAACGGGAGAGATTCAAACTCGAACGAAAGCGATTCTGTAAATAAATTTACTATATATGCTAAGTTTTGCCTAGAGCCAAAGCTCTGATACCAACTGTAACGACCCGGTATTTTGGACCATTCAAATCGACAATAAATCCACACATGTCTGACTTGAATAATTCAAAATATCAGATTGTTATTTAATTTGGCAAAACTCAGCATATACAGTAAATAAATCAATCACAGATCACAGACACAGAGTAATACAATAATGCGCAGCGGAATAGATAAAATAGTAGTTCATGAAGCTACTATATAAACATCAGAGTTAAAATAAAATACAACGGAATATCTCAAATGTAGTGAAGTCTCCAGTACGAATAGATGACTTCTCCGAACAAATCAACTAGAAGAGCTGAAAGCTGAGGCGATAGTTGGATCTCCAAAGGAAGCTCCAAACTCCAAGGGTGAGTCTCAAATGTTGTATCACTCGGTCTGACCCGAGCGTAAAGCAAAACACAAAAACACTCGAGTCAGGATTAACATTCTTATATAAATAAATCCAACTCAAGTGAAATACAAGTAACTTAAAGGATGTTTGGGATAACCATCCTCTAAGGATCTTCAGAACTATCTACAAGGTGGAATATACACTATAACACCGTGGTCATTTCAAATTTATTTATACTTCAAAATCAAAATATCATTTTTATTTCCTATATATCTATTTCCAAAATAGTATATATAGATTAAATAATTTATAAGGTAAAGCATTTACAATTTCCTCAAGTCTCACAAATCAATTCAAATCAACCCAAATTCTAAATTTCAATTCAATTCAGTCTAAATTTTTCCATTTTAATTCAATTCAGTTTCTAAATAACAAATTCAAATTATATCGATTTCAAATACAAATCTGAATCACAAAAATAAACCATTTAAATTTCCAATATATTTCAAAGCTTTACTATTCAACACTTTCAAAGTTAAATTTAACAATTTCATATAACTCTTGGTTTAACTTCATTTATTATTTAATCAAGGAATATTCACTTAATAAATTCAATATCATTTCACTAGCTTAAATGACATTTTACTAAATATTTCCTTAAACTTTATTAAACAAGAAATATTCATTAGATTACTTATAAATCAAACTCAAGTTATAAATCATATCTTACATATCAATTTCAATAAGTTTCAAATTTGTTTAATTAAATAAAATTCTTTATTGAATACAATTTCAACTAAATTCAAATTATCTTTCTAACCTTAACTTATTCAATTTTTTTTTTTTTACCAAAATCTATTTTGAAATATATTTTAAATACTCAACATATTATATGTATTTAAATCAATCATTCCCATTTATATATAATAATTTAAGGCTCAACATTTATTAAAACTATATATTTCTTTCCAAAACCATAGAATTCATTTTCAAAATATTTATATATATGGACCAACGGTGTTTGTATATATATTTATCATATGGGTAAGTGATACGGATATTTATCATTTCAATCCGAAATTTAAATATATACGGGTAGATATCATTTCGACCCGTAATCCCAATTTCAATTCAAATGAAAATCGCTTGGGTTTATCATTTCAACCCATAACGATTTTCTCCTATTCTAAAGTCCGTTCGGGTATGTATCATTTCAACCCATAGTGAATTCTATACTAACAGGGAACTTGCAGAGTGATAACAGATAATATAAAATAAAACAATAGGCGTATATCATCAATAATAATAGAATAAGAACAACGGGATATGGTGTCATATCCCACCGGTGAACAGTTACAGATAATAGCATATATAACAATTTAAATAACTATAGCAGCATATTTCAATTGTTATTTCAAATGAAATCAAATTTAAATAATAAAAGAACGTTAATCATGAGTGATTGCTCACCTTTCGTGGCTAGGGATGATTTTGATGATAGAGTAAGTTACGATTCTAGGCACGGATTTCAAAGCAAAGCAAGATTGAACGCGAATCCAACGATCAAAGCTGATTGGTACGAATTGACGAACAGATCTGATAATACGAATAGATGAAATAATCAGAACTGGGTCAATGAGAAAAATTGACATAAGTGAATATATATACAACTATATATATACCATATATAAAATTATATACAACTTATAAGTTAAATAAGCAAATAACTTATAATCTTTAAAACAACTTTACACATAAATTACATTCCTTAACAGACTTTATATACGCTATATTTATATATACTCTTAAAATTTTAATCACTTAAAACTTCTAGCAAATAGAATGTATACGCTATTTGTACACTATAAACAACAAGTATATATATATAAGGTATTAAAATATCACAAACAAGACCTTATATTCTTACGCGTCCTAAACAGCGAGGTATATCCAAAAGAAAATAAAGTAGCTTGAATATAAATGTATATTAATATACAAATGAACAGAATAACTCAATATATATAAATTTAAAACTTCAGCAAATATACACATATTTACATATTATTATACTTTAACTTAAATCTATTAATATATATAGATTGACACATTAGGACTACACCATATAACTTAACATATTATGTAGATATTAAAAACCAACCTTACATCAAAATCTTTATATTGTGGTTATAAAATAAATTATATACAGTAAACATATGCAAACCAATATATATATATTTTTTTCACATAAGCTACTGCATAATGTGTATACATAACTTAATATTATAGAAATGCATTTCACTTCCTGTATAATCATATCTAGCAAATAAAGCTCACATTAATAAGATATATATACTACACCCATATCAAGTAGAAGTTATATAAAGTAATATATCTAACACTAGTATAATGTAGCCTCTAAAACAAGACAGGTCGATATAAAAAAATCAAAACAAGGCCGGTCGGTATAAATGTCAAAAATAGGACAGGCCGATATAAACATCACAATCGAAACTATATAGGTATATATCCTTTCTTTCTAAAACTTTTATATTAAAACAGATGTATATACAAACTGTAGATTGAATATACAAGCACAGGCTGATATATGTGTGCATATGCTAACCATTTAAAACATATAACAAAGTATATGCGAATAAACCTAGGAAGTAAAAGTTTTAAACATATTATATAATACTAGCAGCCTAAACATAATATTGTAACCATACAGACTATTGTTTTTTTTATATAGACAAATAAAATCGAGCATATTCTTGTATAGATTTATATATATGCAAACCACAAGAGCTCTTATACAAACTAATGAATTTTTTTACATACCGAGCATACATATATTTGATGAACTAAACCATTAAAGGCAGAGGAAGCTAGCGGGGTCGGAGCAGGCACGGTTGGGCTAGCTGGAAGGGAGAGGGCGGAGGAAGAAATGGCGGCTGGTGGTGTTGGTCACGGCAGAGGGGAGGACGAAGGCTACGGCGGGTGTTGAGGTGTTAACGTGGGTAGGCTGGAGTGTGTGCTGCATGATGCATTCTCGGGTTGGAGGAGATGATGGTGATTGTTCGATACTTGCAGGCAGTTGCTAGGCGGAGACGAGGGTGGGTTGATGGGACGTGAGGGGGAAGGCACAGTGAGACTCGGCTGGATGGGGTGGTCACCGGAGGGAGAACGTGGCTGAGCAAGAGGGAAGGAGCGAAAGGGCGGTTGTGGAGGGAAGGCGTCAGGATAGGGAGGTAGGAGCAGGTGGTGGCTGGGGATTTCGACTGTTGATCTCGAGTTGCATGATGGTCACGGTGGCAGCCATGAGAGGAGAAGTTTTATGGGGAAGGCTCTTGGGTTTCGGCAGAGAATGAATGGAAGGGGAGGAGATTTTTAAGAAGTGAGATGCAGATCTAGAAGTAAGCTTTTGAACGTATGTTAGGCAGAGTAAGAAATAATAAAAGCAACCGAAAAAAAAGGAAAGGAAATGGAATAGTCTCAGATTGATTCAACTGAAATATTTAAAGCAATTAATTGCTTGATTGATTGGACATCACGTTTGAATTTTGAAAAGGCACGGTAAGTTAAAAGTCTCCCTTTCGGTACCGATACGACACACAGTTTTATTGTTTCCGTCGCGTACCGGACCTCAAAATACAGAAATGAATATACTGTGGAGATCAACACGATAAGACGATCAAAACGATATACAGATATTGGTGGTACGATCATCGAATCAAAAATCGATAACCGGTACCGAAAATGCTGCTATTTGGTCAGAATTAAGATAAACAGAGCAGTAGACGTCCAAATTTGGAAAAATGAATTTCGCAGTCTGATTCATAATAATCTGAATAAATTTTCTCCTGTTGACATATTTTGGTTTCGGAAAACTTTTAAATTCACTGTTATTAACCGGTTTGATTTGAAATGAAATTTCATAGGAAAACAAACTTCAATATTATCAGTTGAAAATTTACCAGTTGCTATATTAAAATAGACGTATTCCAAATAGTAAATTTTTATTTTCAAATTTTATTGTTTAAAATTTCACAAAAATTCAATAAATCTAACAATAAAGTTACTAAAAGTTTAAGGTCGTTACATTGTTTTGATGACATTTTTGACGAATAAAAATTACTGTTGTTTTGACTTCAGTAACCGTCAATTTTGAAGTGAATTTTAAAGCGGTTATCCCGCAACGCTGATTTGATATCCGTTTTTATGGTGTTTTGTAAAATGCAATTTCCTTGACGAATTTGCTACAGATGTTGCTGTTTTAATCACGTGTTTTAAAAGTTGTTTTAAAATAAAATTGTTTTCAAAAAAAATTTACAGTTTGCGCTTTCAAAAGAATGAGGAAGCGACTTAAACGTTTCAGCAAAATTGAGGACTATGAACCCTTACTTTTACTGATTCGCTTAATTCCGGACTTGTCCGTTTGAGAACGTAAAATGTATTTTTATAAAATACTCAATTTTGCACTTTCAAGGAAACGATGAAGAGATTTAAACGATTTAGCAAAAGTGCGGAGTATGGAACCACACTTTTACTATTTCGGTTAAATCCGGACTCGTTAATTGAAATATTTGTTGTTTGATGATTTTGATGATTTTGTGCGCTTTCGAGCCACTATGATGGACCTTCGGGTCATATGATGGACCTTCGGGTCAAATACCAGTACTAGACCTTCGGGTCATATGTTGGACCTTCGGGTCATATGTTGGGCGCCAAAATTATGATGACAGTACTTGGTAGGCTTCGGCCATATGAGATGCACGTGCGGCGTAGCTTAGACTCGACATATGATGGGATCGATCCACTTTTATGTTGATTTTTCTAGTTATCTATTATTGATTTCTAAATTTTGTGAATTGCTGTTTTGAATTCTATTGTGAATTTGAAAGTTGATTTTGATGGAGTTTGATGTGATTTCTTCATTTAACTATGTTGATTTCTTATGTTGAATAGTCTCATTCGAGATTATTATTATTTTGCTTTGATGTTATTTATGATGCATTCACTTCTAAGAATAAATTAGACTGATCCGATTATTATTTTCTTTTAAATAATACTCGGGTCAGACCGAGTTATTTCAGGATAGTCACTATCTCTGATTCTGTAGCAGCTTCAGCTTTTGGGATCTCACATCATCTTTTGTATAGCCTTCGAGGAGTTCTTTTGGATTATTGACTATCGTCTTATGTATGTTGATGTATATGTATATGTACATTTAGCTCTTGTGAACTATCGATTGTTGTAGCATGTATTCTAGACTTGTCTTCCGCTATATATCTGATATTTCTGTTCTGATGTGATTATACTATCAGTATTGTTGTTATTATGAGTTGTTCTGAATTTTTCTTTAGCCACTGTAGTTTCGTTTTAGAGTTGGATTGAAAATATATCTTTGGGAGTAATTTATACAACTTCTATCGATGTAACCAATACTCGTCTAAGGCATAACTTACGGATGGTCGCTTCTCACAAGCCTTATTCTTCGCAATAGCAGACGTTATTCCTTATAATAACCTTTGTTATTGTGAGCATAGAGGTGGGGCGTCACAGTAGGTCATCCCATATATCAAAATAGATGTTTTCGATATTTTTAGACTCAATGGAACAAGTTTCAAACTCTAATTCAAAAGTATGCAGAAGTTAGCTTTTAAAATCAGCTTATTTTAATTGAATTCATTAAATTGATTTCTACACGTTTCGAGCTTGCACGATCAAACGATAAGTCCGACCGCTACGAAACTTGAAATCCTACAATAATTCACTGCTACGGATCCGGTGAAACTGGTTTCGTTGAAATCCGAGACAGTGGCTAAAATGGCTAATTCCTCGTTAATTAAATTAGTTAATCACCTTTTTAAATTTTAAATTTAATAGTTAACAATTTACATCATTCTTGATTACCTAGACATTCATAATCTTTTAAAAAAAATTCCCATGTCCAATTCAATATTCAAATATTGCGCTAATTACAGCGTTCAATATTATTATTATTTTATTTGTTTATATTATATATCATATAACTTCTAACATCGATAACTTGTTCATAGGAGCTCGGATTCACGCGTGGTTTCCTCTGTTGCAATCATATCGAAATTCCGGACATTATGGAAGTAGTTTGGTCGAATTCTAAGACTGTTCAAATTTGGGCCTTTATTTGGATTTTAAATCGTCGACAAATCAAAGGTGGGTATTTTAACCCACCCACAACTACTAAACCATCTTATGTTTGTTAAATTAAATTTATGATGTGATTAGAAATTTATTGATTGCTGTTTGGTATTTTAAACTGTCATTAAAATTTAATTTGAATTGAATTGCCATTTAAATTAATATTGAAACTTAATTTCAAGTTAAATACCTTATAATGGTTACTAGTTCATTTGTGTCATTTATTGATTGATTTGAATGATGATTGTGATAGATGTTTAATGGTTGATATTTGGATGATATGATGTTATGTTTATGTAACAACCGGGCGTTTTCGACCCTCGAAAAATGACACTAATACGTTTACCGTATAGAGAGCTGAGCAATCGAGTGTCGGAAATACTAGGTTGTTAGGGCTTAAGAAGAAAGAGATAAGAGAAGAAACAGAAACAACAACAACACATAATCTCACAATCGCAGCGGAACAAAATATAATATACAATAACAGCATTTATACAAAAGAAAGCTATAACTTTTATTATACATACAGGGTATCAAAGTACAATCATCAATATATAAAACTGGACAGTTATAATAACTTGTCCTCAAATGCTGAATATACAGCCCACAGTACACGGTGGAATATCATCAAATACATGTAATACGTCTCTGCCATCCAGCTCGTCTCCTGAGCTCCAAAAGCGTCCTATCCTGAAATTTTGTAATCCTCGGTCTATCCCGAGCATTACAATAAAGTAACACCCGAGTCAGGCTGGAAACCAGCGTCAGTAAAACACACTTAAATTTAAAATACTTAAGTTATAAACATTATTTGAAAACCAAGGTAACTCGTACAACACGACGAGTTATCACCTTATTTTAACCCAAACACTTTTACAGAAAACCATCGATATTCTTACAATGTCTAAGTACAATTGCTTATTTAAAATAGTTGAACTTGTGAAATTAATACAATTCCAGCATATTAAACTCTATAATCAAACCCGTAAAGGTTCGTAGTGATTATCAAATCGAAGTGGTTCCGGATAACATAGGTACCCAATTCCGGTTTCTTCGAATCCAAGTAATAAATTTAAAAGGGTAAATTGTTTAAAAAAACAATTTATATTTAGGGTGACTATATCCACATATGGGAATTTATTACAGCTGTTTATTTCAGATAAAAACGTATCATCATTTTAATCAAACTATTTTAACCCTTCTGACCACATGATGGCACAGACAGGAATAAATTTGAAATAAATATCCAATGGAATTAAGCCAAGATATAGATTGTTAACTAATTTAACGATCAATAACAAATATCAAAACAATTCACACATCAGGATTTTATTAACTTTACTTAACCGAATCCATTTATATTTTTATCCAAATTAATTACAAATTAAAGAAATTATAAAACAATTTATTATTAGTTAATTTACATGGTTTTAAGTCAAGTAATAATATAATTAATTACCCATTTTAATTATAAAATACCATTAACCCTAAACTACAGAAAATCTATAACACTAATTTATAATACTGGTAATAGGATTAAGATGTATAAAGTCTTCATGTGGGTTTGGATTTGAAATGACAATAGATTTAGAGCTTTTTTTCAAAAAAAATTTTGTTATCATATAAAAATGTATAAGTTCCATTTTCTTTCCTCTTTTTTTTCTTTTCTTTTTCTTTCTTTCCTTCTCCTTTTCCTTTTCTTCCATTTTCTTTTCTTTTTCCTTTTGTTTTGGCCCATACCACCCAGCCCATCCTCTTCTCCATTCTTTTCCCAGTTTCTTCCTTTCCTTTCCATTTTCTCAAAGCCACCGTGCACCTACGTGTGTACGTGCACACGTACTCCTGTCGATGTCGATCCCTGCCGTCCGAACTCACGAGTCATATTCGACCGCGACACCCCATGCCAACCCCTGAGACTACAGCAACCCACCAGTTCACCAAATACGCCCACCAACTAGACCTGGTCGAAACAAACCTCCCCTTCAGACACCTCTCCTCGCCAGCCACCACCACCATCAACCATCATATTCCGCTTAAAGCTTCGCCAAGACCACCTCTTCCTATTCCCCTCATACCGCACGCCACGTCCGCCTTCCCCACATCACAATTGCCTCATCGCCGAACCAACCCAAAATCTGCCACTAAAACCTACTTCCTCCACGTCTAACTTCCACGACCACCTACAAATCACCGCTTCATTTTTCAAGAAATCATCGACCCCAAAACTTCCCCCAGGCCAAAACTTCGGTCATGAAATCGAGTGGTTCACCGGAATTTAGTCGTAGACCCAAACCAATTCATCTTTGAATTTTTCACCCCACACCACACTAAAAATCACCAAACCACCTCCTAAATTCACCATTTCCAACAACGATCAAAGGCATATGATCAATTGGCTAAACTGTGATTTTTGATTATTATTCATTTATAAGTAGTTTACTGTGATCTTAACTTTCCCCCCTCTGTACTCAATGTTAACGAATGAAACAAATTCTACAATGATATATACTCAAAAACAACCACTTTTGCTTTTCGAACTATAATCTAAAACTAACTGGATTAAGAGATACTGATTTTTTTTTAATTTGCAAAGTTTCAACCTTTCCAAATAAAAACTGAGGATTGTTATATGTTACTGTGATTTTTCCAGGTACAACATGACTACACTCGTATATGTAGCTAACTAACACATGCATACTTGACTAGATACAAGAATTCATATAAATTTTAAGATCTATAGTTGCATACAAGAGTTACAGTATCAAGAGTTTATATTTTACTCACAGTCTTTTGACAATAGAAGAACTGCTGCTCTGCTTGTATCTGCTTGCTTCAACTTTCCTGGCTTGATTTCCTTTTATCACTTACAGCATTCTTCTTTTGTTTGCTATATTATTTTTTAACCAGTAAGAAGAAGGCACAGCTACATATAAATAAAGAAAGGAAGGTGTACAAGGTAAGCAATGAGGTGGTTGGTGTTGTACAGTGTTTCACTTTCACACCTTTATCCTATATGTTATTTTATTTTTTTCATTTTTATTTTGATTAGAAGAAAAATGTTTGACTTGATTTTTCTTGTAAGCTTATGTGATTTCATATGGATTTGAAAATTGAGTGAATGATTTGATATATTATATGCTTGAGTTGATATGCATTCATGATGTTGTTTCCTTGTGTACATACATGCATACTTCATACAACATATACATTTACTTATATATATTTATCATCATACACACACACACACACACTTATTTATATACACAATTACACATTTATTAACATAAACACTTATATATATATATATATATCTGTGTGTGTGTGTGTGGATATGCATACATATACAATATACATTTTTACTTATCATACTTACATATATAGATGTATACACACACACACATATACATATATAGATATATATCTATACTATAAAGCAAAACCTTGAGTCAAACGGTCAAAGTGAAGCCTTTTTCTTAATTCCCATCTTGCCTATGTTGCAAACGCTAACTTCAATACGCCGTTAGGGCACTTTCGACTTTTCCACTACCGACTCATCCCACGTTCCAACACCTACATCTTCCCCCGTGTCACTAACTTCTTCTCCCCTTTTCTTCCATACTTCCTCTCTGTTTTCCTTTTTCCTCTTCTTCCTTTCTCTTCTCCATTGAAATCATTTGTCATTCCAATTTTCTCTTTTCCCAACACGAAAGAGCTAAATTTATCAACTTCTGTTCTTCCCATGCTTTCATTACGCCACCTCCGGAGAAGAGCACTGCTGCGAGGATGATGGTCCATCCTAACAGCACTAAATCAGAGTATCGACCCTCCTTTACCATCTGAAATTTCAATTTCGCCTTTCGGTTCATAACATCGTTTAGCCTCCCGCCCTAATTCTACATATGCTATTTTCGCAGGTACAAGAATGATTCACATTGCTTTCTTCCATTCTACTGCCTACGGAGAGGAGCACTACTGCGCGAAAATCAAAGGTATTGTTTACTGTTATTTATTTCCTCCTTTTTCATAGTATAAACTGTTGTTTGATGCATTTATTGCTCAGTTTTCTGATGCTTTCTTTGAAGCACACATTGCTCAGTTTTCATAGAACAAGCTGTTTCGCACCTCATGAACATAATACATCATAAATACTACAGTAAATTGGATGAATATGATAATCTTGAGTTTATTTTAAGGATACTGTCACCTTCATTAATTTGAGAAATAGTTTACCCTCTTCCATTGATAACTGAATATGTCGATTTTCTCTAAAATTGTTTTTCAACTGAAAGTTCATGATGTTGTTACTTTATTTACTGAAAATGCACAGATTTATAGCAAGATCGAGATACAAAAAGCATAATGATGAAACAGATGTGGACTAGGAGTTTGTGAAGAGAGAGATATGAAGACTGTAGGTATTTAGAAGAAAGGTACATTTTTATCATGCTACCTTATATCTATTCAATGATCATGAATTTATATATTGTATTTTTCTGCATTATGCTGATTCAATCATTGAGAATGAGATACAGATATGATGGTATGATGTTGCGTTGTACATACTATTCTTGGTATTTCATTAGCTGTTTTGGCTGCTAAAATTGGTCATAACATCATCGCGTGAAAAAAACTAATTGTTTTTAATAGCAACACATACACCCTTCGTTTATTTAAAATGACAATGGTTAATTCTGTTGTGTCAAGCAATTCTGCTTTCATCAAATCCAAGATATGTGCTGCCTCATTGTTCATATTGTTGCATTTATTTGTTCTTTGAATGTGAGGCATCATTGTTTATGCTTCCAGCCTCACTCTTTGTTTTACTGATTTGATTTCGTATGGTTTTCCTTACCCTCTCCTATTTTAACTCTCTCTGCCTCGAATTCCATTTTCTTCTTTCTTTATTTCAGCCTTTACATTCAAAATTTAACTAATTTATCTACCTCTGTTTGTTATCCCTGTTTCTTTAACAAAAATACCAAATTGCAGAGAGTACCCACTGTGTATACGTTGTTATTACAAACTTTCTCTTTTGTTTTGGTCAGTTACATTCCTTGATCGCCTTAACTGCGTTCTTTACTTATATACAATTGTTCATCAATTGTATCCACCGTGCGTTGGCAAGTTCATACGTAGTTCCAGCGTAATAATGTGATCCATTTTCACTGCATTTACTGTTATGTATATGCTTAACTGTTTCTGTCCTTTGTTGAATTTTATTACCAGTTTTCTATTATGCTGCTGCATGCCAACCCTGTTCCTCTGTGTTTTGCATACCATGTTTGTACTCCATCATCTTACTACAACCTCTCACATTACTGCCAATAACAAGCCTTTGACTTAGACGTCATACATATGTATTTTTTTTACTATATAAATTCTTATTCTTCATTGACAATATGGTTGAATTTCTCCATACATTACTTATAAAAGAATTGAAATCACATAGTGTTGATTGGTTATTTTTTGTGAAGCATTAACTGTAATCATTTTAACATGAAGTCTGAATACTTATGATTTTTGGTGCACGTGTACAGTATGTCCATAATTTTTCAATCAAACTATATACGTATATTTCTTAAAAATTTCTCTTTATAATTTCATTTTTTAAAATATATTTTCCTATTGGGAATAATCATATTATAATCGCTGGCAGAAATCTCTTCACCGTTCGAGGTAACTGAAGACCGTATTTGCAATCACTTAACAATTCGGTACTTACCAATCATCTGTGTTGATAATCTACTCTATATAAGTATTATTATAATTAGCACAATAGTCATGGAAAATTAAACTTTTAACTGTCACCACCTTTCCCACATACATCATATTTCGATCTGCCTATTTCTGCTCATGAATAGATGAGAGTGATGTTATGAGTATAGAAACATGTGTTAGATCGTTGGTGATTGTATAAAAATATGTTACAGAGTTTTGCTAATAAATAGAGGGCGGTATTCATATACTTAAGATTTTAGTTTATTCCCTTCATGTCAATTTTCATAACCAAAACACTGATTTATACTATTTCACAATTTTATGTACTAATTGAAATATGTATAAACCTGATGTCAGAAATTTGGGAACTTAAAAGAACACTTTAATTTAATATACAGTGCACAATTTTATATTTAGTTCATCGAAAACTGAAGTACTGTCCATAATTATTTGAACTCAATGCAAAAGCATCCATCAGATCTAAACGAGAAAATATGATAGATTTGCAAAAGGGAACTAGAAGATCAAGGTAAAAGTAGCGTGAATAAAAAAAAATGCCCACAAGTTCATTTTAAATAGTAGTTTCAATCACTAACAATTGTTGTTTTTATTGCAGTTCCAAAAGCTGATCCGCTTATTTATAAAAGGAGACCAAATCACTAACAATAGTGTAGGTATTCTTATGAAGGATTTAACAATTGTTGTTTTTATTTACTATAAGACTGACATTATTTCATTTTCGGTTCATTTGATTAAATTTTTGCTCCAGCTATTGTTGTGTGTATTAGGCTATTATATTGGCTCTTAAATGTATAGTCATCATTAATTATCGAAATCTCACTCTCATTTCAGTTTATGCAGGCTTCTTTAGTAAGAAATGAAACATTTTAATGTGGACATGTATATCAAATTGTGGGTTTATTCACTAATCTACCTTACTATCATTATGATGAATAAAATAAGGGCTTCAAAACCGTTAACTATTATATAGGACAGGTAAATAAACCTCTGATTATGTTCTTAAAGTACTTCAGTTTATTATCAAAAGTATAAAATATCATTTTCTGAGCGAAGAAAGTAGCTTAACTTTTTAGCAGTAGAAAATTTTACCTTCTATTGCTTTTTTCGAAAGTAAATTAAACACCTACTTTGCACACGTGCGTAGCACGTACATGAGATATAAAGCAAATATTTGAAAGTGAAGCCTTTTTGAATAGCCAAGAGTACCCTCTACTTAATTTAAACAGAAAACTATGTTCAAGGATAAATTTTTCTTTCTCAACGTCCACCACATTTTCAACACTCTTTTTCCTAATCCATTTCTAATTTTAATTGCAGTGCATGGTTCTATAGTAGTTCGAATCTATCACCTAAGGCGACACTCAGATATACATCCGCCTCCGCTCAGGCCTGAGCGCTCCCACCTCTTGACGAGGTCATTCAAGGTGGCATTAGCGGTAAAGAGGAAGGTGTTGTTATGGTTATTGAGTTGCGAAAAATTTCGAGATCTACAATTGCTGCAGCTTTCAAAATTGTAGCTTTGCTACAATATGGTAATGTTTTTTAATTTAATTGATCTCATGTTAAGTAGAACTTGATTAGTCGATTAGTTTAATGTTTAATGTTTTTCGTATAATGAGAAACAAGTACAAATCTCATAATTTATGGATTTAGAGTCTGTGGTGAATATCCTGCACATAACAGCACATACAATATCTGTGTTTATTTTGTTTTATGCAAACAGGCATCATATCTTACTATAATGCTGGATGTTATAACGTTGTTTTAAGGCATCAATTTGCACATGGAGATCAGTTACAACCAGTATCCGAATACAGCACGAAACAACAGTTTGTAACACTCAAGTTATTTAAGGTAAGCATCGGTAAAATCCATGGCTTTATGGATTTTGTGCACTGGGTAGCTGATGAGGAAGGGATTTGTTTGATCACAGAATCATTTAGTTATGACAAATTTCTAATACAAAACAGAAACAAGACATTGATGTTCATCCTTTCGGGCCTTCGGCCATTCAAAAGTAGTTATTGCATGATATTGATACAATGAAATTTATAACTATATTTGCTTAATGTTTCATACTTTTATTTGGATGTCAAAATCGGTTATTATGTTTATAGAAACTTTGTTTGAATGTTGTTTGTATTTTGAATTAGTTGGTCAACATTGCAAAACTTATGTAGGTTTGTAAGATCTGTAAAGGGTGCATCAGTAATTGTTTCAATTATGATCCCTAGATTTTGGATTTCATGCCGCATTAAGTGATAAAAATAGCAGGCTTCCACTAGCTTTCCAAGATTGTAGAAAAGGATTCATTAAAGTTCACATAACAGAAATTTACAAATGAGTTTCTTTTTAGAGTTCATAATATGAATGCTTGATGTAAATCATTTTAGGAATATTTTTTTCACAAACTGTAGAAACATGACCTTTTATGGCATGCTCCTAATCCTTTTATGGTATAGCTTCTACGACTATGATATGAAGAAAAAAAATGTCCTTTCTTTTATGCTTATTATATGGTCATATATTCTTTCACGCAACACGAGATGATGCATTAGTGGTTTTGCATAATCGGTTGTCATAACATGTAACATGCATGGAAATATAAATAATTCTCTCTCCAGTTTGAGCTGTAGGTCGGCAAGTTTATGCAACATGCTTCACTTTTACAGTGCTGCCTTTAGGTACGCTGAAATTATAAACCTGTGAATGAACAAATTGTTATTTAGCAAAAATAAAAGATACAAATCTAAGTTGAAAGATCAATTGATGCAACTATAGGCCAATAGGATATAAGTCGAGTCTTCAATGAAACAAACATCACGCTCATATCAATTGGTATATTTCCTAATTCAGGATGTGCTTGTCATTTGTGGATATTAATGCCAAGTTGAAAGGTCAATGAATAATATTTATTTATACCATGGGATAAAGTTAGATGGTCAATAAATATATTCCTTCTATGTTTTGTGCCTATTAGCATCAGTTTTATTATTTTTTTGATAATGTTATTTCATTTGTAATCTATGATTTTATCTCTAATATGTGAATGTTGATGCATTTGTTTGGAGGCTTAATATTTCAAACTATAATATTTCTAACCCTTTTTTATTAGTTACTTGCTTACTCATAATATTCACACTTTTGTTAGTTTATTATTTAATTTTATTGGACATTCATTTAGATTATTATGACTTGCACGTGATAATATAGTTGGCATAACTTCTATTTTCTAACAAAAACATTAGCTCTTTTTGGCTTATCATGAAAAAAGTGACAATGTTGTACACCTTTTGATTCTCTTTAAGAACGCATTCATGTGCCATCTTTCCATCGTGAAATTAAGAGTAAGCAAAAATTATGTTCATTGAAAAAAAAATTACATCGGCCTTATTGCTTACGTCAATGGTGTAATATATAATGTTGGGAATACAACACTTGGAAATTGAAATTGTAATGGAATAAGATGACGTAGATAATACATCAGATCTAACATCAATAAATCAGGCATATTTTGAAATCATATCTGAATTATTAGTTTTTTTTTAAATTTGGTGCATAGATGGTACTACATAGTTGTACAGCAAATCATATACTATACTATAACTCGAGATATGTCCAATTATACGAACCTCGCACTATGCAGGATACAAACCTATGACCTCGGGATCATACTCAAAGCGCCTAACAAATTAGACAATGGTGCTAAACAAAGTGATTATTAAATATCATAATCTCTCACATTATCATAATTGTAACAAAGACAAAATACGTCACTTCCTTCTTTGCACACGTCCAACGGACGTGCCACCATACTTTTATATATATATATATCCATATGCACTATATTTTATAAACATATAACTATATATATATATACATATAGATATATATTCATAAGTTTTGAAATTTGTTGTTTTGGAGTTTATACATTCATATGTGTGTGTCTATATATATATATATATATATATATATATATATTTATTTCCATATACTATATTTTTATAACCATGTATATCTAGAATTATATAAATATTTTTAAACATCATAAAGCTTGTATATATTTATTGCAACGACCCCAAATTTTAAACAAATTTAAATTAATATTTGATTGAATTTTTGAAGACAATTTGTAAAATTAATTGTAAAGTGATGCGAGTTTCCCCGAATTAAAATAAATTTTGTATAAATCATTTAAATTTAAAAATATTGTAAATATTGTATATATGTGATATATGAGTAAATTTGAAATTATATATATATATATTGAATTTGAGTTCAAAAATCTTAATATAAATGGTTTGAAAATAAATATAAAAGTATATACATTGACACAAGTATAAAATAAATACATAAGTGAATTTTTAATTTATTATTGATGGTTAATATATAAAATAAATACAAGACAATAAATAAAAATAATAATAAAATATTTGAGTTAGAGATTGAAATAGAAATGTATACAAGATAAATTATATAGTTTGTAAAATAGAGATAAATTAGCTAAAATTCAAACAACATGTTAATAAATTTTGTAAAATGGAAAATAAACATATTAACTAAAGATCTAACAACACATTAACATAGAAATTTATTTATATTGTAAAGCACTTAGACAAAGCATAAGATAGTAACATACATTCAACTAAGTAATATGACTAAAACCAAAAGTTTATATGTACATAGGATATAAAACATACCCAGGCAAATAAATGTTTCATGTAACCTGTAAAGTTTAGAAATGCAGGCAAGAACATAAACAAAGTATAAAAGAAAATATCCTAGTACACAAAACAAGTTGATAAATAACTAGCAATTAATACAAGATTTTTAGCCACCAAAACAAGGTTACATCAGCCACCAAGAAAACAGGCTAGTCAACAAATAAACAAGAAAAATCTCTAATGCAATGTATAACTTAAAAATAAAGCAAATAAAATAAGGTAAGTGGTACAAGGCAATTAATGTAGCATTGTATCAGTCGAAGGAAATAAAATTTTATATTGTACGAACTCATAAATGCAAGCCATTACGTTGCACGTATATCAGCCTCTAAAGAAAAAAATCCCTGATCCTATTGTACAAAATAATATATCAACTTGTACAAACCATATCATCACCAGTAAGACTCACCTCCCATATATTCATCATTTCCATTTCAGTTTCGTTTATTATCACTAAATAAAACTGAAACAAACACCATTTAAACCCGAACAATAATTCAACTTAATACAATCAAAACAAACCAGATAAATCAAAGAATCAAGAAGAGATCCAGCTTGCAAATTTCAAAGCTGTTCAACATAGCAGTTCTGTTTTTCTGGGAAAACTTTGAGTAAACAATCATCTTCTTAAACTAAATCTGTTTTATACGATTTTGCATATGATAAATAATTTAAGTAAATATGTAGAAATGTTACATGAATGTATTTTGGTTGAAATTTTAGTGAATCACTGTGGGTATATCCATATGCATGTCTGTGTATGTATATCCAAGCTCTGTTCTGAAATTACAGGTTCAACTCAAATCAAAATAAATTAATGGCTCTTCATCTAAACAATTTCGGGTTAGAATCTCTAAAGGAAAAGTGATTGTATGGATGTAATATCATATTTTAAAAAAAATATTCCCAAGTGTACATATTGAAAAAAAAATTCGAAAATAAGAAGTCACAGTGAAAATGAATTCAAGTCAAAAATTTGATTTTTAATATTTCAAGTTTTGATTATATAACATGATTCGTACTTGAATATGATGATTTTTGATGGTAAGTTTATGATTTTTAATGTGGTGGTTGTTGGGAATTTCTGAGTTGAAAGGTTTCGAGTTATTTGTCGATTTCCGACGATCGGCGTGATGAAGTTTGTCGGGATCAACGCTAGAGGTAGTGGGTAGCCTGGTGGTTGTAGGAAAAATAGTAGAGGGTTTTATTGTTGGTTGTGGTGGCCATGGATCATCGGAATAGGGTTTGGTCGATAGTTTGGGTTGTCGATGTGTTCGAGGCGAAGGCGTCGCCGTGTGGAGACCGGACTCGATCGCGAGGTAGGGGAACGATGGTGGAAGTCGTGACGAAGTTTTGGTGATGTCGGCGAGGGATTTCGTGGTCGAGATTGATGGCGAGAGGCAGTTTTCGATCGAAGTTTGGGTTCTGTTGACGTTCAAGTGCTCGTTTTCGATTCGAGATGGGACTGTCGGATCTGGGCAGCCAGAGGGCTTATCGAGGTCATCGGTGATGTGTTGAGGCCAGCGTTGATGGTCGGAGCGTCGCGATCCATCGGTATACGTGCACCATGCACATTTGTGTATCTGGGTTGTTGAAGTTTGGGGAAGAAGGGGGAAACTCGAAGACGTGCTCGAGAATGATGAGGGTTGGTCTCAAAGTTTTGAGGGACGAAGATACTCGAGTTTTGCTCGGGAAATCCTAGTTTGGGCTCGGGTTTCCTGATAGAAGTGAATTCAGTTAGCATGTTTTAAAAAGAAAATTTTTAAAACAAGTGTTCAAAGCAAACATTCTTCAAAGAGAAAATTTAACAAGATTTTAAATAAAAGTATTGAGAAAAGGTTAATTAAAGAATAATGGTTTTAAATTAACTTAAGTTTTAAGTTAGATTCATATGTTTAAAGGTCAAGGATCATTTAAATAAGATTTTAAAGATAAGCGGTTTATCTTGAACAATGATTTTGATTAAATTAAAGAGTTTAAGTTAAATTATATGATTATGTTAATTCATCTCAAAGGTTATTTAAAATAAGAGTTTAATGATAATTATTATAATTAATTAAGGATAATTAATTAAATGGTAATTAATTAAGGATAATTAATTAATATTATTTATTAATTAAGGTAATTAATTTGAGGATAATTAATTGACTAAAGGTTAAATAATTAAAATGGTTTATAATTAATTAATGATTAATTAAGTAATATTTGTAGTTAATTTCAATTGATTTTGGAAAATGGATCTGGGTTAAATGTTAACACCTTTGTAAATGAGTTTCAAAGATAAAAGTTATTTTGAATAACTTAATCGAGTTTTGAAAATTTAAATAATTTGATTTAAATTTGAATTCAATATTTGAAATTGAATTCAATGATTTGGAAGTTAAGGTCTAAAAAGACCGTACATGTTATAAATGTGTTTATATGAAGTTAAAACATTTTAAAAGTATGGTTTTGAGAATTTCTATTTAACCCAAAGACTTTAACTCGTATAAATGAATCAGATTTTCCGAGATGAAAAACTAATTGTTTTCAAAGAATAAAAGCTTTCATATAAGAAATGAAATTCCAATTTAAGTTAAAGGAATTTCAAGTTTGAATTGAAAATGGGTTTCCAAGTTATGAATGAATTCTTTTTGAAAGCTATGAATTAAATCTGTTTATTTTTTTTAACAGATTTAAAATGATGATTTGTTTAAACCATTTGAAATGGAATTGTTCTTAAAGCTATATGTTAAATCTTTGTTTTAAAGATTTAATGAGTTAATCCAATTGAAATGGGAATTAATTTGGAAAATCTGTGAATGAATCTTTTGTTTAAAAGATTAAAGTGTGGAAATTGTTTAAACCGTTGAAGGTTGTTAAAATAAATATTTTTTTTAAGATTTGAAAATGTTAATTTGTTAAACCATTTGAAAAGAAAGTTTGGGTTTAAGTTGTGACTTAATTGAAATCCCAATATCCATATGTTTTTTAAACATGCGCTCGTTATTCGGTTTAGCCGGGAAAGGACCTTTGAGTCATATATCCCATTCCGAATAATGATACGATGTATATGGATAGCATTTGAAGACCGGTGGTGAAGACCAGATACTTTCGAAAACGAAAGGACAACTCATCGAATGTCCTGCATCGACTGATCCCCGGTATAGAGATTTTATCACCCTTTGTGATGGGAAGTCCGGACGTGATTAGAAAATTATCCGGATTTGCAAGGGCTTCTTCGGAAGTGCCTTCGGTTCTGTTTCAAAACCGGAAGAGACTTGTATGGTTGTATGTCTGACACTACACTTTGAGATATAAAGCTGATTTCATTCAAATACATTTCTGTTTGGTGGCGGAGAATTTATTCTCTTAGCTTAACACCCTTCTCTGAGACATACGAGCTCAGAGGTTATGTAGTTGAAGGTTATCAGTGATATACTCCTAATTTGGTAGTGTGACATGCTAAGTGTTGCTGTGTGTTACTGATCATTTGTTGATCAAAGCATGGCTTTGTGAAAAAGCATAGCTTTGTGGACGAGACCTCATCGAGCCTCACAGATCGGAAATGGTCGAATAGGAAAGATGCGGCAAGGTTTCTGGGGTAGCTCCCCTAGGGTATGACCATTCCTTCTGGAAAAGGGTAGTATCATGGTATGGAGCCTAGATACTTACTCATGTGGACACACTTTATTTATTACTGTGTAATGTTGTTGGTTATCGAGCGCTCGGTTAAAGGTCCCAAAGGAACGGGGATGGAATATCTCAGGTTTACTACCCGAGAAGGGGGTAACCGGCCTTGTGCTGGTAAAGAGCAGGTTGTCTCTCGGGGCGTCCCTCCAGAGGCGTTCCCATGTGGCATAGGAAGTTCCTTAGCCTGACCATTTGTTGGAAATCCATCTTCCAATACGAGCCTTGTACGGTTTTAGTTGTAGAACCTGCCATTTACTTATGGAGGCGCCCCACTGTTTAGATGGTAGCTATAGTAGGCATAGTGTGAAATGCCTATGTTGGCTAAGATTAATATTATACTTTCGAAATGTTTTCTGCACTATGCACTAATAATAATATCCAATGATTTGACTTTGCGTAGTAAGCATCTTTGACTATCATAAGAAGAAATTTCCTCCAATTCTGCGTTTGCATTGTGTGTGTGGCGGGAGGTCTTATGGTAGTTTCATTTTCCAAAAGCATTGCGGATTTCAATGTTTAAATTCTTTTGTGGTTTGTTTTAAAGATAAACTGTTTTTGTTTACTCATACCAGTCCCACGACTGACCCGGAGTTTATTGTTCCCTTCCTAAACTCTGGGTGCCCACAATTTTTCACACGGGCAATCTAGAGTTTGGTTTTTCAGATATTCAGGTTTAGTAGACTAGTTGGAGCTAGTTCAGTTCTTGGAGTTCATGGACTGACGTTGCTCATCTTGGTGCATCGTGGTGGTGTTTCAAGCTTGATATTGGAGTTGTTGGGTTCATTCTTGTCTGAAGATCATTTGAAGTTATCACTTCTGTTATATTCCGCTGTAGCATTGTATCATATCTCTGATATTGTTGTATTATTGATATCATTGTTGTATTTCATTCTGGATATTGTATTCATTGGAGTTGTATATGATATCATTTATTTCTTACTTCCGCTGTGTTGTTATACTTAATGTTGTTATAAGCTCCGGGAAGCCAGATTCGGCGTTTGGATCTACGGCATTTTAGTACAAGTGAAGTACGGCTGCCGATTTTCGAAGGCCGAGTTTTTGGAATCTTACATTTGGTATCAGAGCTGAAGGTTAAACTTTAGCTCAGGAGTATAACACATTAAGTAGCTCATTAGAGATAGGGTGAAGTATAACCTAGAATGAGTAATCTCTAAGATATCCGTCCGTATGGCTCAGTAAATTCTCTTGCTATCCACGGATAGTAAGTATGAGTGCAAGAAGAGGATGAGATAGGAGACAGGGGAATACGCCTATGAATGGTCAATACCCTGTAACAACAAGGAAACAATCTTTTCTCTGTCAATCTCTTTTGTTCAATATCATCTTTTCTCAATTATTCGATGGATTTCTGGTGGATCCAGGAAGGAGATTCGATATATTAAAATGGGACATAGACTCCAAATAGGTCAGAAGTGTTTGCTTGGATGTATTGGTTGCTTTGGTTGCTATGGGTGATAGATATACCTTAGTTCTAAACTGAAAATTTTGAAATTGTATCCATATATCTATCTATTCTTTGGGTCCCGATATGTTCTACGAATGGTTAGTTATCCCTTCGAACTGACCGATGCCCCTGCATATTTCGTAGATCCGGATAACCCGAGTATCTTGTGAAGTGTTAAAACAGATTCGTTTTCGTATCTATTATTGATATTCTGATTTGGTTAGCCGAATGCAGAATAGATATTCAGTTTGATGGTATGAAACATTCTTCATCTATCTTCATGTCTCCTTGGCAATTTCGAGGACGAAATTCTTTTAAGGGGGGAAGTCTGTAACGACCCCAGATTTTAATCAAATTTAAATTAATAATTAATTGAATTTTTGAAGACAATTTGTAAAATTAATTGTAAAGTGATGCGAGTTTCCCCGAATTAAAATAAATTTTGTATAAATCATTTAAATTTAAAAATATTGTAAATATTGTATATATGTGATATATGAGTAAATTTGAAATTATATATATATATATATATATTGAATTTGAGCTTAAAAATCTTAATATAAATAGTTTGAAAATAAATATAAAAGTATATACATTGACACAAGTATAAAATAAATAAATAAGGGAATTTTTAATTTATTATTGATGGTTAATATATAAAATAAATACAAGACAATAAATAAAAATAATAATAAAATATTTGAGTTAGAGATTGAAATAGAAATGTATACAAGATAAATTATATAGTTTGTAAAATAGAGATAAATTAGCTAAAATTCAAACAACATGTTAATAAATTTTGTAAAATAGAAAATAAACATATTAACTAAAGACCTAACAACACATTAACATAGAAATTTATTTATTTTGTAAAGCACTTAGACAAAGCATAAGATAGTAACATACATTCAACTAAGTAATATGACTAAAACCAAAAGTATATATGTACATAGGATATAAAACATACCCAGGCAAATAAATGTTTCATGTAACCTGTAAAGTTTAGAAATGCAGGCAAGAACATAAACAAAGTATAAAAGAAAATATCTTAGTACACAAAACAAGTTGATAAATAACTAGCAATTAATACAAGATTTTTAGCCACCAAAACAAGGTTACATCAGCCACCAAGAAAATAGGCTAGTCAATTAATAAACAAGAAAAATCTCTAATGCAATGTATAACTTAAAAATAAAGCAAATAAAATAAGGTAAGTGGTACAAGGCAATTAATGTAGCATTGTATCAGCCGAAGGAAATAAAATTTTATATTGTACAAACTCATAAATGCAAGCCATCACGTTGCACATATATCAGCCTCCAAAGAAAAAATCACTGGTCCTATTGTACAAAATAATATATCAACTTGTACAAACCTTATCATCACCAGTAAGACTCACCTCACATATATTCATCATTTCCATTTCAGTTTCGTTTATTATCACTAAATTAAACTGAAACAAACACAATTTAAACTCAAACAAGAATTCAACTTAATACAATCAAAACAAACCAGATAAATCAAAGAATCAAGAAGAGATCCAGCTTGCAAATTTCAAAGCTGTTCAACATAGCAGTTCTGTTTTTCTAGGAAAACTATGAGTAAACAATCATCTTCTTAAACTAAATCTGTTTTATACGATTTTGCATATGATAAATAATTTAAGTAAATATGTAGAAATTTTACATGAATGTATTTTGGTTGAAATTTTAGTGAATCGCTGTGGTTATATCCCTATGCATGTCTGTGTATGTATATCCAAGCTATGTTCTTAAATTACAGGTTCAACTCAAATCAAAATAAATTAATGGCTCTTCATCTAAACAATTTCGGGTTAGAATCTCTAAAGGAAAAGTGATTGTATGGATGTAATATCATATTTAAAAAAAATTCCTAAGTGTGCATATTGAAAAAAAAATTCGAAAATAAGAAGTCACAATGAAAATGAATTCAAGTCAAAAATTTGATTTTTAATATTTCAAGTTTTGATTATATAACATGATTCGTACTTGAATATGATGATTTTTGATGGTAAGTTTATGATTTTTAATGTGGTGGTTGTTGGGAATTTCTGAGTTGAACAGTTTCGAGTTATTTGTCGATTTCCGACAATCGGCATGATGAAGTTTGTCGGGATCAACGCTAGAGGTAGTGGGTAGCCTGGTGGTTGTAGGAAAAATAGTGGAGGGTTTTATTGTTGGTTGTGGTGACCAGGGATCATCGGAATAGGGTTTGGTCGATAGTTTGGGTTGTCGATGTGTTCGAGGCGAAGGCGTCGCCGTGTGGAGACTGGACTCGATCGCGAGGTGGGGGAACGATGGTGGAAGTCGTGACGAAGTTTTGGTGATGTCGCCGAGGGATCTCGTGGTCGAGATTGATGGCGAGAGGAAGTTTTCGATCGACGTTTGGGTTCTGTTGACGTTCGAGTGCTCGATTTCGATTCGAGACGGGACTGTCGGATCTGGGAAGTCGGAGGGCTTATCGAGGTCATCGGTGATGTGTTGAGGCCAGCGTTGATGGTTGGAGCGTCGCGATCCATCGGTGTACGTGCACCATGCACATTTGTGTATTTGGGTTGTTGAAGTTTGGGGAAGAAGGGGGAAACTCGAAGACATGCTCGAGAATGATGAGGGTTGGTCTCGAAGTTTTGAGGGATGAAGATACTCGAGTTTTTCTCGAGAAATCCTAGTTTGGGATCGGGTTTCCTGATGGAAGTGAATTCTGTTAGCATGTTTTAAAAAGAAATTTTTTAAAACAAGTGTTCAAAGCAAACATTCTTCAAAGAGAAAATTTAACAAGATTTTAATTAAAAGTATTGAGAAAAGGTTAATTAAAGAATATTGGTTTTAAATTAACTTAAGTATTTTAAGTTTGATTCATATGTTTAAAGGTCAAGGATCATTTAAATAAGATTTTAAAGATAAGCGGTTTATCTTGAACAATGATTTTGATTAACTTAAAGAGTTTAAGTTAAATTATATGATTATGTTAATTCATCTCAAAGGTTATTTAAAATAAGAGTTTAATGATAATTATTATAATTAAGGATAATTAATTCAATGGTAATTAATTAAGGATAATTAATTATGATTTATTAATTAAGGTAATTAATTTGAGGATAATTAATTGACTAAAGCTTAATTAATTAAAATGGTTTATAATTAATTAATGATTAATTAACCAATATTTGTAATTTATTCATAAGTAATTAATCTGGTATAAATTAATTTTAATCAGATATTAATTGATCTTACTTATGGATGTTTGGATTCTATTGAATGTTGAATTGTTTGATATCACTGATATATGATGCTTTGTGATACATCCTAATTTGTGTTGTGATCTGTAATTTATTTATCTGGGATGAATGTAATTTATTATCTGTGATACATTTGTATATTATCTGTGATCTGTGAATGAACGATAAGCTTTATAGTTAATACCGCTTATCAACTATATTTCGATATTGATATATCTGTGATGATTTAATGATGTTGCACTATTGTGTGTGAAACCCCTGGACCATACCATACACACACAAATATGGATTTCACGTTGAAATCGGTTAAGTCACAGATGATTTAAATTTAATATTTTTGAAATTGAAATTTTAGTTTCAATTGATTTTGGAAATGGTTAAATGTTAACGCCTTTGTAAATGAGTTTCAAAGATAAAAGTTATTTTGAATAACTTAATCGAGTTTTGAAAATTTAAATAATTTGATATAAATTTGAATTCAATATTTGAAATTGAATTCAATGATTTGGAAGTTATGGTCTAAAAAGACCATACATGTTATAAATGTGTTTATATGAAGTTAAACCATTTTAAAATATGGTTTTGAGAATTTCAATTTAACCCAAAGACTTTAACTCGTATAAATGAATCAGATTTTTCGAGATGAAAAACTAATTGTTTTCAAAGAATAAAAGCTTTCATATAAGAAATGAAATTCCAATTTAAGTTAAAGGAATTTCAAGTTTGAATTGAAAATGGGTTTCCAAGTTATGAATGAATTCTTTTTGAAAGCTATGAATTAAATCTGTTTATTTTTTTTAACAGATTTAAAATGATGATTTGTTTAAACCATTTGAAATGGAATTGTTCTTAAAGCTATAAGTTAAATCTTTGTGATTTAATGAGTTAATCCAATTGAAATGGGAATTAATTTGGAAAATCTGTGAATGAATCTTTTGTTTAAAAGATTAAAGTGTGGAAATTGTTTAAACCGTTGAAGGTTGTTAAAATAAATCATTTTGTTTAAAGATTTGAAAATGGTAATTTGTTAAACCATTTGAAAAGAAAGTTTGGGTTTAAGTTGCGACTTAATTGAAATCCCAATATCCATATGTTTTTTAAACATGCGCTCGTTATTCTGTTTAGCCGGGAAAGGACCTTTGAGTCATATATCCCATTCCGAATAATGATACGACGTATATGGATAGCATTTGAAGATCGGTGGTGAAGACCGGATACTTTCGAAAACAAAAGGACAACTCGTCGAATGTTTCTGCATCGGCTGATCCCCGGTATAGAGATTTTATCACCCTTTGTGATGGGAAGTCCGGACGTGATTAGAAAATTATCCGGATTTGCAAGGGCTTCTTCGGAAGTGCCTTCGGTTCTGTTTCAAAACCAGAACAGCCTTGTATGGTTGTATGTCTGACACTACACTTTGAGATATAAAGCTGATTTCTTTCAAATACATTTCTGTTTGGTGGCGGAGAATTTATTCTCTTAGCTTAACACCCTTCTCTGAGACGTACGAGCTCAGAGGTTATGTAGTTGAAGGTTATCAGTGATATACTCCCAATTTGGTAGTGTGGCATGCTAAGTGTTGCTATGTGTTGCTGATCATTTGTTGATCAAAGCATGGCTTTGTGAAAAAGCATAGCTGTAACGACCCGATATTTTGGACCATTCGCATCCATTATAAGTGTATAGGTAGACACTCATGCCAGAGTTGAATTGCTCAAAATGCCGCATTGTTAATTTAAATTTTGGCAAAACTGAACATATACAGTAAACAAATAATCACAGATCACAGACACAGAGTAATAATTTGCAGTGGAAATAAAAGAGATAGTAGTTCATGAAGCTACTATATAAATATATAAGTTACATCAGAGTTAAACCAGATACAACGGAAGAGTAACACGATACATCAGATACAAATCATAATACATCACTGGAATCATCGAATACTGAAAGCAGAATAGATGGCTGGATCTTCAAGCAAAGCTCCAACTCCAAAGGTGAGTCTCGAATACTGGTATACTCAGTCTGACCCGAGCGTAAAGCAAAACATAAAACACTCGAGTCAGGATTAACATTCTTATATTAATAAATCCAACTCAAGTGAAATAGCAATTGAAATACAAGTAACTCAAAGGATGTTTGGAATAACCATCCTTCGAGGATCCGTTAAACTATCTACTAGGTAGTAATGTACGATAAGTAGATAATGTCTATTAGTAATATAAAGATATCAAAATAGTGTTAAGTCATGGCCCATTCCACCCTTAACACATTTTTATTCCCAAAAGCATATACAAGACCGTAGTTTCCCCATAACCGGAAGTCACCAGAGGGCAATCCATATACTAAAGGTACAAAACAAAATCGTAGTTGTCGCGAATAGGGAATACAATTATGACAAGGCACATGAGGTAATACCCAAGGTAGTGATACCACCGTTTGCCTGATCCGGACTGGTGAGAACGCAACGCCGCAGCGCCCGCAACACCGTGAAACAACACTCCCAAAATCAAGGGTGCACCAATCGACAACAAGTAATGATTAGTTCGAAGAAGTGTGTTCACTTGAGGTAGCTAATCCTCCATTGGCCCGACACGGCTCCTGTTTTACTCATTTCCAATTTGACACAAGTGTCAAGGCTATCCATTATCGTTCTCTTTCTTCAGTCATCACGTACATCATTCCAACCACTTCATTCTGGATCATCACTCCGCGTATAGTTATTAAAGTGGTTTCCGGTTTAGATAGAGAGTATATCCATAATCGATTCCGGTCTCTTTAATAACTTTCGTAGTTATTACACCGATTGGTCGTTTATATATTTCAAAAACCAAATCAAATTCAATTTCAATTTCAATTTATAAACCATCATTTCATTTGTCTTTCCAAATCAATTTCCATAATTTACGTTTCAAAACTTCCAAATTACCCTTCCAAAATCTTATAATTCAATTTCAATTTCTATTTAAAACAATTCAAGTATTCATTTACATTCGTAAATAAGTTTCATTCCGAAATCATTTAAAATGATTTAATTTAACCTTCAAATCAATTTAACTTCATTTATCGATTTCATTCAATATTCCTTATGTAAATTTATCATTCAAAACAATTTCTATTTAATTTCTTATTCATTAAATCAATTACTTAAGTTCAATGCCATTATATCAAAACTTACAAATTTAATTAAGTTAAATTCGTCAAATCAAATTCTTTAAATTACAAGTCTTACATTAATTTCAAAAATATCACATTTTATTTCTTGTTAAAGAAATTCAATTTCACTTATTTACTTACTTAAATAATTTTCCAAAACTTAATTAATAAAGAAAACTCAATTTCAATTATTTACGAAGTAAATTCACTTATTCAAAAGTTCAATTTCACTTATTAAAGAATTCAATTCAATTTGATCATTAAATCATTCAATTTTAATTAATTATTAAATAATTCAAAACTTAATTATTAACTAATTTCAAAGTTTAATAATTTCAAACTTAATTATAATTTCAAACTTAATTATTAAATCATTTCAAATTTTAATAATTTCAAACTTAATTATAATTTCAAACTTAATTCAATCATTTCTCAAATTAAACAACATTCTTTCATAAATTACATTGTTAATATTTTGTTTCATATTATTAAATATTAACATTTTCCTTTCATAAAAATTCAAATTTCAACTTCATTTCAAAACCATATTATTTAGTCAAATAAAATCTTCGTTTATTTTTTAAATAAAATTATTGACCAATCGGGTTTTATTTAATTCTCTATCCTAGGTCAAGTTCATTTGGGTATGTATCATTTCAACCCGATTCCAATTCAATTCAAAATCAAAACATAGCAAAGGGAACTAGCAGTGTGATAACTGGGATGGTGTCAAAGTAAATAAAGAAGCAATAACAACAATCAATAACAATCCAATAATCAATTCAAATAATCCCGAAATAACCGTATTAATTCGCATTGTTATTTGTACGAATTAATATAATTATTTCTAGAATCTACACTATCATTTCATGTAGATTAAAGATTATTACACTAATATTTATACGGTTTTTCACTTGTCATTCAATTTCAATTTTATACTACAACAATTAATCCAATATATGTCGATGGTTCAAAGTGTAATTATCACTATTCAACATGTCAATTAATTTAACAATTAAAGTGGTCATATTCAACTAATCAAATTCAACATATATGTCGATTTAAATTTCAATTATCCTACGTCAAATTTACTTGCATAATATTTATCACTTTATACATTTCAATTTAACGTCCAATATAAACAACAAAAAATCAATCAATTATCAATCAAACAGGATTATCATCGTATAATTAACAAATAAATGTGTCAGATGTCATAGGTGAACTGATACAGGTAATAGCATACATATAACAGCGTAAATAACTGACAGCAGCATATTTCAATTGTCGTTTCAATTGAAATCAAATTTAATAAATAAAAGAATATCAATCGTGAGTGATTGCTCACCTTTCGAGGCTGGAGAAATTTGACATAGAAATGAGCTACGAATCCAGAGCAAAGTGAGATGGCACGAATTTGATGAAGAAACAGGCACGACAAACCAAAAGCTGATTAAATGGGAATCGATGAGAACCAATCAGAATCAGTTTTGATATAACTGAATATATATATACACACACATTATTATTATAGTTATTTCCATGAAATCCATCCTTAATTTAAAACAAATATTAAGATAACACATAAAAGATTAAAATTCAATATTTTTTTTATATTAAACACATAGATCGAAATCAAATATATATACTTCCAAATCAATATATATATATATATACCCATAAAATCACTACGTAGAATGTAAACGCCTAAACATTTCAACAAGCAAGTATTTCTAAAATTTCACCCGTATATATATAACATTGGAGTAGCTACTGTATATATCAGCTTATAGGATAACTGACTAAGCTTAAAATAAAATATATACTACCTTTATAATATAATACTCTGTACACTATACGACAGTTCCCCAACTCTTATAACTTATACATATTTTAATATATAGGCTTAATATAATATTGTCTGAAAGCTTCTATATGTAACCGCTAACATAGCTTAAAATCCTATATATACAATAACCCTTTATACTTTACAAACTGTTTAGTATATATTTATACTATCAAAAGTTATCATATAAAAACCAGTATATACGTAACTTAAAACACATGACATATATAACAGACACTTTATATAATTATATGGAACTAAACTCAGTACATAAACTAGTGTATAACTACCACACCTATTACATTCAAATCAATATTTATTATGGAAACAATGTAACCTAGATTATTAAAGTATATATAAGGACCAACTTGTATACTATATAAACAATATGTATAAACCTTTGATAAAAGACGTGAAATATACATATGCAGTATATATATAATATGTATAACTTACATATTTTTTTGTATATTTTAAACAGGTACATGCTAACCTTCACACAACCCTTACTGACCAAAATAAACTAATATATATGTTTTGAAATGTATAGCCTCTGTGTTGTACTGCAAATAAACTGACCTTAAAACAAAACATATAACTAAAGTATGCAGACAACAACATACGAAAGATACCAATATGTATATATATCTATAAATTTGCTAACAAGTAATATACTTTTATATAAATACTCTTTATACAAACCAGCTCCCATATATGTATATATAAACTTTACTCCATATATAGAACTATTGTAACATGTACATATTTCGAGTAAAACAATATAATATAAATAATATAATATAAATGCAATACTTGTTACATAGACTGGCATGTGTATCATATTAAAACAGTATATATAAAAGGTGTTAATGTCCACCTGAAGCATCCAAGCTGTGACGACCGGTATTTTGGCCATTTTATTTTAATAAATATTTAATCCAATCAAATAAAATGTAAACTCACCATTGTAAAATGAATTAATCTTTGGAAATATTTGTCATTTATAAGAATTTGTATTTGAAAAGGAATTTGATTTTGGGAATTTAAAATAAAATCTCTTAATAATATTTATCATAGAACTTATCTTATATAATTAGATTAAAATGCTTTATCCTATTAACATTTGGTATAAAATATATATGAATGATAATATTTGAAATAACATCAAATTCTATCAATATAAAATATATAAGTAAGTACGCTTGTGAATATAACATAAATATTGATAGTTAAAATACAGATAGAAATAAAAATAAAAGCAAGGATTAAGTAGTTAAGGCATGCATACAACATTAGTTAAATTTGTAAGAACAAAGTGTAAAATGAAATCAGACAAACATATGTATGTGAATTATTCAAGCTAGAAGAAAACAAAACAAAACATCTTCATACATAAAAACCAAATGACTACCTGCAAGTAGATATTTTCTTACAACATATCTATATACAACCAAAATATAATAATAATGTGTAAACAAATTTGGAAACCATGGCATTTAATTTCATCACCTCAGCCTAAAATAAGTCTATTCAAAATATTTACAAATCCTTACTTTCAGTAATATAAAAATCTGAGCAAACCAAAATAAAAGAAGAAAGTCTTGTATAGCAATTACCTACCCTGTAAATCCTGTTCTCTATATATATGTACATCTTTCTAGTCCCTGTTCGTTCAAAGAAACTATGCAACCAGAAAAGAAAAAAAGAAAAAAAGAATATAGTACCAGACAGATATTTATAAACAAGTTATCTTCATACCTAAGCTAAGTGTTTGCCTGCAAGTGATGTTTTCAAACAAATATCTATGTACAACAAAAATATAAAATAGGTACAAGATGTACTGAAAGAAAGAAATACTAATATGTGTAAACATGAAAGGAAACCAGGGCATTAAATGCTATCATTTCAAATTTTGCTAGGAATCATTCCAGCCTCCATACGAAAATCTCTGACCAAAATAAAGATTGTTTTTGTACAATACAAAGCTTTTGTAAAACCTTTTCTCTTTATAAATACATCTAGTTCCTACTAGTTCGAACATAGCAAACCTGAAAAGAAAAAATCACAACCTGTAGCTTGCTCTACACACCTCACTTCCATATATTTATATATATCTTTGCTTTGCTTCATCTTTTGTTCGAATGAACTAAAGAAAAATATACAAACTTCCACTTTGAAATCAAGCAATTCAAGATTCAAGTATCAAGTTCCAGATTTTCAAAGTTTGAATCAAATTTCCAGATTTTTCAAACCATTCTCTGTTCAACATTTTAAAGGTGAGTAAATGACCTGTTTTCGAGATTTAAGTTGAATTATATATGTGTGTATGATTCATGATTCAAATAGTGTTTGGATTGAGTGTCCTCTTCAACTTCACTCTGTCTACATATACAAACATATATGTGTATCCTTGTTTCTCTGTTCTTGTTGGTTTCAGGGTAGAAAATCATTAAGAAACTCAACAAAACTTAATTTAATCATCATTTGACTCTGAAGTTTAAACAAAACAAGTTTGTTTTACTTGATTAAGATTTGGAAATAGTTTCTAGCAGTTTAGTATTTTAAACATCGGAAAAACTATTTTTACAGGGAAGTTTCAATTCCTGATAAATTTCGAATGCAACGATTTGTTACTTCAATCATATAACTCAGATCCTTATAGAAAAGTAGGATTTTTAAGCCTTGTTTGACAACTTTTGAGTATGTGGTTCAAGAGCAGTTCGACAATGAACAGGAAATGGTTTTTGGGCAAACTGGGGTGGTCGGAGGCATTGGAGAGGCTGGGGTGCCTTATGAACGTGAAGGAGCCTACGGTGGGTTTGGCAAAAATGGCAGAGAGGTTTACTGATCGCCGAGGTGTTAGCGGTGAGGTGATCTAGGTTGTAAACCTAGTTTTGGTCTAGCTTGGGAAATGGGTCGCTGCTACTTCTCGTAAGCATCGAGTTTGACGAAACTCTTGGGATAGCTTCATGGATAAGCGGGGAGGAAGTGACCGGAGTCGATCGTCGCCTGGTGGTCTGAGATGCTACCTTGAGGTGGATTCGTGGTTCGAGTTCGTTTCCAGGTGAAGGCGATGGTTCAAATTTTATTTCAGGAGATTTCGAGGAGAACTGGAAGGTTGCGATGTTGGTATGGGTCATCGATGATCTATGGGTGATTGCGATGGTGGTCGGAGCGACGCCGTGCGACTGTGCACGTGCATGATTCTATTCGTGTGTCTGTCGATTTTAGGCATCGAGAAGAAGACGAGGATTTACGAGGAAGACTCGAAGCATTCGAGTGATAATCTCGGGGGTTTTAGGAATTTGCTTGGGTTTTCGTTTGCATAGGCTTGAGTAATTTTATAGGGGAAGAAGAAGGGTTGCGTACGGGGAAGTTCTCGGGGAAATGCGTGAGGCACACGAAGTGTAACTCGAGTTAAAAAAGGGGTAGTCATGAGTTTTTTTCCAAAGTGCAGTATTATATAAAGATAAAGTAAGCCGCTTGTTTTTTTCTCCAAACAAGATAAGCATTTTAAACTTACTAAAGGATCAATAATTTGAACTAAGTCCTTAATACAAGTTTTAAGTATTTTAGTGAATAACAATGTTTTAACACCAAATTATTATTTTAAGTTAAGTTAAGTTGAATATTTAATAGCAATTAATTATTTTGATGAAATTAAGAATAATTACTTCATACTTGTAATTAGAGTTGGGTTAATTAATGATCAATTGATAAATGAATTGTAAATAACTACTTAAAGTTAATTAACGAATGATTGGTAGTGAAGTAAATTAAGTAATTTAATTAACTCGTGATTAAGGCTACCTACTTTGAAATTAAGTTGTGTTAATAAATAATTAGGGGTTATTAATTTATGGTTAAAGGATAATTAATCTGCAATAAGATTTATTAGTTGAATTTAAGGGTAATTAAGGGGTGGATTACCGATTGGAATTTATTTGTTAATTAAAGGTAATCTCTTGGTGATTAATTAAATAATAAATACTTGATGAGATTTTAGTGATGTGATTTATAATTACAGGATGTAAATAATTAAAGGAAATTACTTAATGGAAAGTAATAAAAGGGTAATTACTTAGTAGAAGTAATTAAGGATAAATTATTTGTAATTAATCTAGAAGGATTAATAATTAAGTAAGGGGTTAATTTCTTAAGTAAGAAATTTCGGAGGGATAATTACTGTTTATGAGTAATTGGGTTTAATGAATGGATACAATTAATTAAGGACAATCATTCATGGAGTTGGTTAAGTATGATTACTTTATGGAAGCGATTAGAAATGATGATAATCTTGATATAATTAAAGATGAATGACGATGGGATGGGAAATCAGTTGGGTTGTAATTAATTAATAAGCAGGACTTAAAGGTAATTGATTTAACTAAATTTTGGTTAATTAGATTTATTCGAGATGGTGTGATTGATTATCTTGCTTATGTATGATATGATGATTTATATGCCCTGAATTGATGGATACCCCAGATATGAAATGGTTCGTGATATGATGTGTTGGGTGGGCACTAATAACGGGGTTATGTATTAATAATGGATTGCTGAGTAAAGGTGACACCTTTATTTAAAATTGAATGGTAATTCACTTGAATAACATGTGTTAAGATGACTGAATTCGAAGAGACCGGAGTCGGGTATTGGTTAATACCCGAAACCACTTCGATTCTTTATAAATCGATATGTGAAGTCAATAAGTTGGAATTGAATGATTTAAGTGAATTGGACCATTTAATCTAAGTTTGGAACTTAGAAATTGATATGTGAAATAAGTGATGTCTCTAACAAATTGTAAAATTGTAAATTGACACGAGTTACCCCGGGTTATGTAAGTTTTATGCTGTGTATTCCAAGTTAGATGGGTTTACTCACGCTGGTTTCCAGCCTGACCCGGGTGTTACTTTGATGTAATGCTCGGGTCAGACCGAGTATTACAGATTTTCAGGTAAGGACGTTCTGGAGCTCAGGAGGAGTACTGGATGGCAGGACGTATGGAGTGATTCCGCTGTGACTATTATTTTTGATTATCTGAGACATATTTGATTTATATATGATCATTGTTGTGTATTGGAATATAACTCTGATGTAAATAAATGTAAATTGACAAATACAGTATTCTTTTGTAAACTGTTATTATTTGATATTATATTTTGTTCCGCTGCGAATGTGAGCATCTGTGTTATGTTTTCTGTTTCTTTTCTTCTATCTCTTCTTCTTTTCATAACTATCTGGAATTTTCGGGATCGAAATTTCCGGGTCGTTACAGTTGGTATCAGAGCTGAAAGGTTAAGCGTGAACCTTGGCTCTGGTGGGTGTTCTCATAAGGATAGGGACAATGGTACCCTAGAATGAGTTGAGTGTATATATATATGAGAGCGTACTTGTTATTTTCTTATATAAAGATTTTAAATGGTTTTATGTAAGAATATATTTTGATATATATAAAGCAATATTTCTTACTAATAAATGTTAAGGTAATTGGTTGTTAAAAATTACTGGAATTGAATTAAGTGATAATAGAAATATAACAAAATTTAAAGTAAAATAAGGATTGGGTTGGAATGAATTCAAACTGAAATTTAAATCTTGAATTTAAGGAGAATTTCAGAATAAGATAGTGATGAATTGGTTTTCAGATACAATAACCTTGGTTATTATCAGAAATAATTAATAAGGCGAGTATAAATGAGTAAACAATAATAAAATATTTGAGAAGTAAAACATTTAGGCAAGTCTGACTTATAAGTTGGAACTAAAGTTGATCTGAATTGTGGAGTTTTAAATCTGGGTCCAGAATTTGATTTGAATTTAAAACCAAGGGTAGTTTAAAATTTAAAGATGGACTAGTGTGTGAAGGAAATAAATATGGGATAAACTCTAAGGTAGAGGTTTGAATTTCCCTTGGAATGTGATGTGAAACCCAAAGTGAAGCGAGTTTTAAACTTAAGTGGGAAGGTTATTAATCTGATGTTTAAAATTTGAATGGGAATTCAAATTGTGTAAATTGACTGGATTATGTAAATTAAATTTAACTTTGGGAAAGTTAAATAATTTAAAAGGCAACCTAAATTGGAAATTTCAATATGAAATTGAAATTTAACTTGGGAAAGTTAAATGATTGGTTTAAATGGGAAGTTATGAGTGATCTCAAATGGGTTTGAGACTTGGAAATTGAAAATGGATGGATGATTTAGAATAATTGGATAATATCATCCTATTATTATTAATAATCTTCGCATTGTGAATTGGATTTGTTAAATGAATGAGAAATGAAGCGTGGTAATATATCAAGTATTGAAATTAAATGGAAATTAAATTTAATTTGAATTAAGGATATGCGATCATTTTGAACTGAAATGTTAATAATTAAATTTAAAAATTAAAATTGTTTAAGAACCAATTTCAAAACTGGAAGATAAAATTTGGTAATAAATGAACTTTTTATGATAAAATTGTTTTGAACTCTTATTTGGACTTCGAAATAAGTTAAGTGAAGATAATTTAAAATGGAATTTTGAGAATTGAACTCAGAAATTAAATTGTTTAAAGATATTGATTTGAAGATAAATGTTAATTGGATTAAGGGAATAAATCAACATTTGAAAATTTAACTCGAATTTATATAATTCGAGATGGTTTGAAATTGAGATTTAAATTGAATTAGTTCAAACTGAATTTGATTTGAACTAATGGGAATTGTGATTTATGATGGATAAGTATAAAATTCAAATGAGAAATTTGAATTGGATTAATTTGTAATAAAATTGAAGTTATTCAAATTGGGATTGAGTCAATTTAAATGTAAGTGGAAATCTAAATTGAATTTGTGGAAATGGAGATGGGGTATTAAACAGTTTGACTCTGGACTATTTTCAAAATAAATTGTTTAATACAAACCTATTTTTCCAAACTATTTACTACACAACTATTCTTTTTAAACCTAAAACTATCTTAAACCTGTTTTACAATTACTTTGGAACTATTTAGCTATTTTACAACTGTTTTATAAACTAATTACTATTTTTCTACTACTTTATAACTAATTACTGTTTTTCAACTGTTTTATAAATAATTACTATTTTTCAACTATTTTACAATTTCTTAACTATATTATAGCTATTTACAAACTAATTAATTATTTTTCAACTACTTATCTATTTTAAATTTTTCAAGCTATTTTCTAAATATAAACTGGTCGGAGTTCAAACTGTTATTGAGTAAATACCCAACTGAGATAAGAATTGAAGTGATAATCCAAATGGGGATTAAGGCAAATGGGGATAAGTGAATAAAATTTGAGTGAATGTGAATGGAAAGGAAATTGATTTGGTTAATAATCAATGAAGTTAAATACGTAGGATGTACGTATATTATTCTATTCGCATAGTGATTTGATCCAGATTCGAGCACAGAATTTCGAGATAGTATTATCGATCCGAGTTGGGATTTTTCACTCGATTTTCAACGGCGAACCTGGATATGGATTTTTGGTTGGTTCTGGATATTCTCTATCATAGTTGTGACTATGCAAGGAGAATGACGGTTTCTGATCAAGAAACCAGATCTGAGTCCGCACTAGATAGTCGGGTGGACGATACTAGTTCGGAAGTGAAATTGTGTGATCGAGTGAGCGATCAGATTGATATTGCGTACGGATGATATGTGGACATCGTACGGGTTTGAATGAAGTTGGCATTGAAAATTTGTGAATAAAAACTGAAAGGATTTTTGAAATTGAAAGTATATTTTGAGAAATTGACAATGAATAAAGATGGAAATTTGATTTTGAAGTTGTAGATAAAAGGTTATAAGATGATTTCTGAAATGGAAAATATATTTGTGAATATATAAGGAACTAAAATAAATTTAAAATTTATAATTCTATGGTAGAAATTAACTTTATGGAAATAAAGTGGAAATTGAATATTTTTCTGAGTTAAAGTTTACTTTATAATAAAAGTAAGAAATTTGGCAAGTGACTTTATAAAGTAATCAAATTTAAATATTTGATTTGGAATAAACAAAGTTACGTATCTTTGTTATATATGATAAAACTCCCCTTATTGAATCCATTGCCAGAAGAAAAAGGTTTTTTTGAAAGTTTTGAAGTATACAAAGGAAACTTATATAAGTATAAAGTGATTTAAAGATTTCCCAAGAAAATTATATATATGAATATATATATAAAAGATTTTATGGAAATGGTTTTGAGAAAAAGGTTTTGGAAACCTTTGGATTTGGAAAAGGCTTTTGATTTTTGGATAAAATCAATATTGGGATTTGGGAAAGCCTGATTTGTGAATTATCGATTTTGAAAATCGATTTTGTGTAAAAGCATTTATATGAGATTCATACTAGGTGTATGATTTGGAAAATACTATATGTGTATAGTATAAAGTGTTTTGAGATTTGCTCTGGGGAAAAAGGCGCTCCCTTGAAATGAACTTATCAGGAGTGCCACTGGGTGGTACTGCCTTGAGCCCCAAGGGGGGGGGGTTTCTAAAGTTGATCCTGTGAGGAGTCCGGACAAAACTAGTTCCTGAGGATTATTTGGTAGCGAAAGTCGATGGCGCTGATGCCTACAGGGGCATTTGGGTTATGCTGTGACGACAATGTAACTCGATGTCGCTACGATCTACTGTGTGGGGACCATAGCGAAAATCGTGTGGAGGATGAGTGCCAACAGTCTACACTTGATTCTGTCGGGATGGCAGCGCAACATCGGTAGACTGCGGTCTATGGTCAAGTGGAGGAGTTTCATTCTTTGGCAGCGAAATTCGATGGCGCTGATGCCTACAGTTATATGGGTTTGTGCTGTGATAGCAACGTAAGGCCCGGGTATAACTGCGATCTGTAGCGGGTTCCATGGCGTAATTGAGGGGCGCGGAGACCTACAGTTATCTGTGGATTTTGCCGGGACGGCAACGTAACCATCGGGTTAACTGCGACCATGGATGGGGGTGATGATTTCCAGAGCATTTTTCCAAAGATATTTCCTCTATTTTCGAAACTCTTTTCTATATTTTTAATAAAATTATTTTCCAAAGTATTTTCACTGGGTGTTGGAAACGAGTTTACCAAGTACTTATAGATTTTCAGTCCTACGCCTGATCAACGTATGACCGAATTTCTATGTGTAACAACCCGCATATCTATCGATTCTATATTTAAATATTTTATTTAAATATTTTATCGTTAGTCGGATGTTAGTCCGAAAAGCTACTTTTTGCATACGGTCAAATTAGGACTCGAGACCACCCCCATTGAGTTCAAAATGACGTTTGCGATCTTTTTGAGTGTAAACTTCGATATGTTTGGAGATAGTGAAATTTTCAACACTTTTTCCCGCCTTTGACTTTGGTTTGGACTGCACCCCTTTAGTTCAGCCCAACCATCTTCCTCACTCTATCAAAACACTTGAAGCTTTCTCAAAAATGGTGAGGGGAAAGAGAAATTAAAATTCCAAAGCTCAAGATCTTTAGTAAATTCAACATCAAACTCCGAATTCAAGGTGAAGAACATAGATTCAAGCTAGGGGTTGATTCTTGCTTCGTTCTTAAGCTCTCCAACATCAATTTCGTGGAAAAGGTGAGATTTTTGATCTCACATCTTGCCTATATCTATCTTGGACTGTTGGGAATGATCCCCTATTGTATTTGCATCAACATTTGCATTTGGTTTGGATTGGATTGGCGAAAAACTTCAATTTTCAGCGTTTTGGTGATTTTCCTGGCCTTAAGTCGTTTTTGGCCTTCGCTGAGTCGTCCACGAGTTAAGCCTAAGTCGTGAGTCGTTCACGAGTTAAGGGCTTAAGTCGCGCGCGTGCATTTCTGTTCGCCTGGCCTGAGTCGTTCGCGAGTTAACTCCTTGAGTCGTTCGCGAGTTAACTCCTTGAGTCGTTCACGAGTTAAAGGCCTGAGTCGTTCTGGGTGTTCTGCCTTCGCTAGGTCTTTCGCGAGTTAAGTGATAAGTCGTAGCTCGTATGGCTCTTAAGTCCTAGGTCGTTGGCTTTTAAACTGTTAAGTCGTATGACCTTAAGTCGTAGGTCGTCCCCGAGTTAAGACTTAAGTCGTTGCCTTCTGCTATCTCGTCCTGGCTTAGGTCGTACTGAGATAAGTCGTTAGGTCGAAGACCCTTAAACTGTTAGGTCGCGTACCTTCTTAGGTCGCGCATCCCACTTAGGTCGCAGAACCCTCTTAAGTCGTAACTCGTTCGCGAGTTAGCACTTGGTCGTTTTGACCTGTTTTCCCATAGGTCGTTCGACCTGTTCTTCTGCTAGGTCGCAAGGCATTCTTCCCTTAAGTCGTAAGTCGCTTGCCTCCCTTAAGTCGTAAGTCTCTTATCCCTTAAGTCGTAAGTCGCTTGCCTCCCTTAAGTCGTAAGTCGCTTGCCTCCCTTAAGTCGTAAGTCTCTTATCCCTTAAGTCGTAAGTCGCTTGCCTCCCTTAAGTCGTAAGTCGCTTGCCTCCCTTAAGTCGTAAGTCTCTTATCCCTTAAGTCGTAAGTCGCTTGCCTCCCTTAAGTCGTAAGTCGCTTGCCTCCCTTAAGTCGTAAGTCGCTTGCCTCCCTTAAGTCGTAAGTCGTTCGCGAGTTAGTACTTGGTCGTTTGACCTGTTCTTCTGCTAGCTCGCGTGGCATTCTTCCCTTAGGTCGTTTGGCTTCTCGAGACCGCTTGCCTTCACTAGGTCGTACCGTGACGGGGCGCTGCCCCGCACCCCGCCGTGGGCGCTGCCCCCTGGACCCCCGCGACCTGACCGGGCAGGTCGAACCCCGTATTACTCTGCGTAGGCAATCCTTTCTGAAAAGCATTCATCAGAACTTCACTTTGATGCATTTTAAGTTGATTTCCTTGGATTTTATTCACGTCTCCGAATGTGAATTTTTGTGATAGATTGTTCCAACAATCGTTTTATGACTTGTCACTTTAAAGATATATGAAGGTTTCAATACTAATAGTAAATATCAAAACTCTTTCATCAAAGCGATTTCAACACTATTTTAAATATCTAAAGTTCGTTTTCTCAAACCGATTTTCAATCTACTAGTATATACAAGCCTTTACTTCACTCGAATGAGAAATCGACTTAAACGACTTAGTAAAACGGGTGGTATGAAACGCTTGCGTTCACTTCGTCGGTTAGCTCTTGGACTTGTTCGATTGAACCCTTTTCGTGACAATTTCCTAGTGAAGATTTACAGCTTGTTCGTAAATATTTAAGTTAAGCAAGTGGTTATGGGACATGAAGCTAAACTCATATATTTACTAGCTTGGTGTGATTGACACTTCTCGCTGATCATGATGATCATTTTATGATTTAGACTAGCAATTGTGCGATGTCTCTTTGTTTGCAAGGTAAGACTAGACCGCAATAGTGTGATTCCGACTCACA
The DNA here is from genome assembly GCA_030737815.1 of Allium fistulosum. Lineage (NCBI taxonomy): Eukaryota > Viridiplantae > Streptophyta > Magnoliopsida > Asparagales > Amaryllidaceae > Allium > Allium fistulosum. Next base: position 1,246,107,653 of record CM060904.1, on the reverse strand, counting down.
CACATCTCTTTGTCCGCAAGGTTAGTCTAGGCCGCAGTAGTGTGATTCCGACTCACACATATCTTTATGTTTGCGAGGTTAGGCTAGACACCACTTGTGTGATTCCATTCACACATACTTTTCTGCTTTTTGGTTAGCCTAAGCCTCAATCAGTGTGATTCCGACTCACACATATGGGGTAGCTCCCCATGGTCTTCGGACCATCATGTGATAGGCCTCTTTCTCTTTTTATGATTTCTGGATTTCTTGTTTGATTTCTGGATTTTTATGTCATTGACTTGTTATGAGTACAAGTTTAGGGTATGATGCCCTCTTTGGATCTTTGAGAAGATTCTCGTGATATTGATCATTTCTCATCGGTTGATCTCCTGTTGATCATCATTTTCATACTTATAGTAGTATGTCACTATGGATATTCTATGTTTATGCCATATCTTTTATTATATATCATGTCATCTGATATTTATAGTTAGACTGATCCGTTTATTATTTTCTTAAATAATACTCGGGTCAGACCGAGATGTTACAGGTGCTTCTGCTTGACTTCCTTCCGGGATTTGCTGCTCTGACTTTTGGCTGACTATTTAGTTTAGCAGTTTTTGTTGTATACACTTGAGATATGGACTCATAGTTGTATTCTTTTTGTATAGCACAGGTTGCTATTCTTTTGTATTATTGTGGAACTTTTTGACCACTACTCTGATGTACACTTTCATGTGTTAGTTATATATTCATATCTTCTTCCGCCTTTGTGATATGGATGTCTGTGACTGCTTTGTGTTATGTTTATTTCTATGTTTGTTTCCGAAGATTATTTTATAGCCACCGTGTGACAATCAATTACATGGATGGTCGCTCCTCAACAGCCTTATTCTCCGTGCTAGTTGACAGCACTACATCGTGGTGTCCTTGGCTAGCGTGGGTATTGAGGTGGGGCGTCACACTATGAGAACGAGGATGGACTTGTCGAAACATCGAGTTATAAAAGTATATTTATAAAAACTATTTAGAAATATTATATAGATTTTTAAAGTAGTTCAAAAAATGATCAAAGAAAATTATATGAGTTTAAGCTTTGTAATAAATCTGGCTTCGTTCCTTTTCGAGGACGAAAAGATTCAAAGGGGGGAAGAATGTGACGACCGGTATTTTGGCCATTTTATTTTAATAAATATTTAATCCAATCAAATAAAATGTAAACTCACCATTGTAAAATGAATTAATCTTTGGAAATATTTGTCATTTATAAGAATTTGTATTTGAAAAGGAATTTGATTTTGGGAATTTAAAATAAAATCTCTTAATAATATTTATCATAGAACTTATCTTATATAATTAGATTAAAATGCTTTATCCTATTAACATTTGGTATAAAATATATATGAATGATAATATTTGAAATAACATCAAATTCTATCAATATAAAATATATAAGTAAGTACGCTTGTGAATATAACATAAATATTGATAGTTAAAATACAGATAGAAATAAAAATAAAAGCAAGGATTAAGTAGTTAAGGCATGCATACAACATTAGTTAAATTTGTAAGAACAAAGTGTAAAATGAAATCAGACAAACATATGTATGTGAATTATTCAAGCTAGAAGAAAACAAAACAAAACATCTTCATACATAAAAACCAAATGACTACCTGCAAGTAGATATTTTCTTACAACATATCTATATACAACCAAAATATAATAATAATGTGTAAACAAATTTGGAAACCATGGCATTTAATTTCATCACCTCAGCCTAAAATAAGTCTATTCAAAATATTTACAAATCCTTACTTTCAGTAATATAAAAATCTGAGCAAACCAAAATAAAAGAAGAAAGTCTTGTATAGCAATTACCTACCCTGTAAATCCTGTTCTCTATATATATGTACATCTTTCTAGTCCCTGTTCGTTCAAAGAAACTATGCAACCAGAAAAGAAAAAAAGAAAAAAAGAATATAGTACCAGACAGATATTTATAAACAAGTTATCTTCATACCTAAGCTAAGTGTTTGCCTGCAAGTGATGTTTTCAAACAAATATCTATGTACAACAAAAATATAAAATAGGTACAAGATGTACTGAAAGAAAGAAATACTAATATGTGTAAACATGAAAGGAAACCAGGGCATTAAATGCTATCATTTCAAATTTTGCTAGGAATCATTCCAGCCTCCATACGAAAATCTCTGACCAAAATAAAGATTGTTTTTGTACAATACAAAGCTTTTGTAAAACCTTTTCTCTTTATAAATACATCTAGTTCCTACTAGTTCGAACATAGCAAACCTGAAAAGAAAAAATCACAACCTGTAGCTTGCTCTACACACCTCACTTCCATATATTTATATATATCTTTGCTTTGCTTCATCTTTTGTTCGAATGAACTAAAGAAAAATATACAAACTTCCACTTTGAAATCAAGAAATTCAAGATTCAAGTATCAAGTTCCAGATTTTCAAAGTTTGAATCAAATTTCCAGATTTTTCAAACCATTCTCTGTTCAACATTTTAAAGGTGAGTAAATGACCTGTTTTCGAGATTTAAGTTGAATTATATATGTGTGTATGATTCATGATTCAAATAGTGTTTGGATTGAGTGTCCTCTTCAACTTCACTCTGTCTACATATACAAACATATATGTGTATCCTTGTTTCTCTGTTCTTGTTGGTTTCAGGGTAGAAAATCATTAAGAAACTCAACAAAACTTAATTTAATCATCATTTGACTTTGAAGTTTAAACAAAACAAGTTTGTTTTACTTGATTAAGATTTGGAAATAGTTTCTAGCAGTTTAGTATTTTAAACATCGGAAAAACTATTTTTACAGGGAAGTTTCAATTCCTGATAAATTTCGAATGCAACGATTTGTTACTTCAATCATATAACTCAGATCCTTATAGAAAAGTAGGATTTTTAAGCCTTGTTTGACAACTTTTGAGTATGTGGTTCAAGAGCAGTTCGACAATGAACAGGAAATGGTTTTTGGGCAAACTGGGGTGGTCGGAGGCATTGGAGAGGCTTGGGTGCCTTATGAACGTGAAGGAGCCTACGGTGGGTTTGGCAAAAATGGCAGAGAGGTTTACTGATCGCCGAGGTGTTAGCGGCGAGGTGATCTAGGTTGTAAACCTAGTTTTGGTCTAGCTTGGGAAATGGGTCGCTGCTACTTCTCGTAAGCATCGAGTTTGACGAAACTCTTGGGATAGCTTCATGGATAAGCGGGGAGGAAGTGACCGGAGTCGATCGTCGCCTGGTGGTCTGAGATGCTACCTTGAGGTGGATTCGTGGTTCGAGTTCGTTTCCAGGTGAAGGCGATGGTTCAAATTTTATTTCAGGAGATTTCGAGGAGAACTGGAAGGTTGCGATGTTGGTATGGGTCATCGATGATCTATGGGTGATTGCGATGGTGGTCGGAGCGACGCCGTGCGACTGTGCACGTGCATGATTCTATTCGTGTGTCTGTCGATTTTAGGCATCGAGAAGAAGACGAGGATTTACGAGGAAGACTCGAAGCATTCGAGTGATAATCTCGGGGGTTTTAGGAATTTGCTTGGGTTTTCGTTTGCATAGGCTTGAGTAATTTTATAGGGGAAGAAGAAGGGTTGCATACGGGGAAGTTCTCGGGGAAATGCGTGAGGCACACGAAGTGTAACTCGAGTTAAAAAAGGGGTAGTCATGAGTTTTTTTCCAAAGTGCAGTATTATATAAAGATAAAGTAAGCCGCTTGTTTTTTTCTCCAAACAAGATAAGCATTTTAAACTTACTAAAGGATCAATAATTTGAACTAAGTCCTTAATACAAGTTTTAAGTATTTTAGTGAATAACAATGTTTTAACACCAAATTATTATTTTAAGTTAAGTTAAGTTGAATATTTAATAGCAATTAATTATTTTGATGAAATTAAGAATAATTACTTCATACTTGTAATTAGAGTTGGGTTAATTAATGATCAATTGATAAATGAATTGTAAATAACTACTTAAAGTTAATTAACGAATGATTGGTAGTGAAGTAAATTAAGTAATTTAATTAACTCGTGATTAAGGCTACCTACTTTGAAATTAAGTTGTGTTAATAAATAATTAGGGGTTATTAATTTATGGTTAAAGGATAATTAATCTGCAATAAGATTTATTAGTTGAATTTAAGGGTAATTAAGGGGTGGATTACCGATTGGAATTTATTTGTTAATTAAAGGTAATCTCTTGGTGATTAATTAAATAATAAATACTTGATGAGATTTTAGTGATGTGATTTATAATTACAGGATGTAAATAATTAAAGGAAATTACTTAATGGAAAGTAATAAAAGGGTAATTACTTAGTAGAAGTAATTAAGGATAAATTATTTGTAATTAATCTAGAAGGATTAATAATTAAGTAAGGGGTTAATTTCTTAAGTAAGAAATTTCGGAGGGATAATTACTGTTTATGAGTAATTGGGTTTAATGAATGGATACAATTAATTAAGGACAATCATTCATGGAGTTGGTTAAGTATGATTACTTTATGGAAGCGATTAGAAATGATGATAATCTTGATATAATTAAAGATGAATGACGATGGGATGGGAAATCAGTTGGGTTGTAATTAATTAATAAGCAGGACTTAAAGGTAATTGATTTAACTAAATTTTGGTTAATTAGATTTATTCGAGATGGTGTGATTGATTATCTTGCTTATGTATGATATGATGATTTATATGCCCTGAATTAATGGATACCCCAGATATGAAATGGTTCGTGATATGATGTGTTGGGTGGGCACTAATAACGGGGTTATGTATTAATAATGGATTGCTGAGTAAAGGTGACACCTTTATTTAAAATTGAATGGTAATTCAATTGAATAACATGTGTTAAGATGACTGAATTCGAAGAGACCGGAGTCGGGTATTGGTTAATACCCGAAACCACTTCGATTCTTTATAAATCGATATGTGAAGTCAATAAGTTGGAATTGAATGATTTAAGTGAATTGGACCATTTAATCTAAGTTTGGTACTTAGAAATTGATATGTGAAATAAGTGATGTCTCTAACAAATTGTAAAATTGTAAATTGACACGAGTTACCCCGGGTTATGTAAGTTTTATGCTGTGTATTCCAAGTTACATGGGTTTACTCACGCTGGTTTCCAGCCTGACCCGAGTGTTACTTTGATGTAATGCTCGGGTCAGACCGAGTATTACAGATTTTTAGGTAAGGACGTTCTGGAGCTCACGAGGAGTACTGGATGGCAGGACGTATGGAGTGATTCCGCTGTGACTATTATTTTTGATTATCTGAGACATATTTGATTTATATATGATCATTGTTGTGTATTGGAATATAACTCTGATGTAAATAAATGTAAATTGACAAATACAGTATTCTTTTGTAAACTGTTATTATTTGATATTATATTTTGTTCCGCTGCGAATGTGAGCATCTGTGTTATGTTTTCTGTTTCTTTTCTTCTATCTCTTCTTCTTTTCATAACTATCTGGAATTTTCGGGATCGAAATTTCCGGGTCGTTACACAAGCTTTGAAATTTAACCCAAAAATTTATATTAAAATACTAACATATTATAAAGATTAACATATTCATAAACTATATTATAAGTAAAATATACTTACAACTTAATATATAAATAAAAACCCAAACATAAATCGATATAAACAATACAACTTGCTTTGGTATAAATTACATAACAATATAAGTATATTACACGTACCCATAAATATAATCACAGAAGAAAGCCATGCTGGCTTGTGTGTAACGACCCAGAATTTTTGATAATTAAAATTTGAATATTTAATTGATTTTAAATATTAATAAATGGAATTTAGAAGTCGAATGATTTATTTTTCGAATATTGGATTTAATTTGATAATTTAATCGATAAATTAAATAGTGAAATTCCAAAAATAATTGAAAATCGAGTTTAATATGATTGAAATTGATTTGGAAAATTTTATTTGATCATACTGGAGTTATAGAAACGTTATAGAACTTTTAAAATTGAATTTGAAGTTAAATTGTGAAAATTGAATATTTTAATATTTAATTATCGACTGTAAAAATAGCCAATTTTCGAACAGTCTCAGAATTGAACGAAACCAGTTCCATTGGATCCGTAATAGTTAGTTATTATCGGATTTCAATTTTCGTATCCATCGGAGTTGTCGTTTGACCGTGGCAACTCGAAACGCATCGATATCGTTTTAATTTTAAATCGTCGAGTTAAAATAGTCATTTTTCAAAAGGTCTCGGATTTCGACGAAACTAGTTTCATCGGATCCGTAATGTGATATTAATGTAAGATTTCAAATTTCATAATTTTTGGATTTACCATTTGTCCGGTACAAATTAAAACGCCTCGAAATCGATTTAAATCGGTTTAATTTAAATTGATCGTTTAATTCCATATCTTGCACAGACGATCGAATTAGCTTCCGAAACCTGTTCCATTGCGTTCGGAACGCGGGATAAACCCTAGAAACGATAGTGACCGCACGTAAATCGAAGTTCTGGAAAACCGGATGAATAGTGATTGAGAAATTCTCTATAAATAGACCATTTATTCACCAAAAATAAAAAAAGAAAATGCTAAACCCTAAAACGTTCAGCCGCCACCATTCAAAATCAATGGCCGATAATCTCATTCCTTCTCCTCCTCTTTTCTTCAAATTCAAGCATCAATTCAAGAAATGTTCAACTGGAAAAGTGTTAAGCTCAGCTAGATCTTTGATTTCATACGGCGATGATGGGTTATCATCATCATTTGGAGGCGCAGCATGGCCGCGTTCGTGCTCGTTTTGCACGAGTTTCGAGAGCACAAAGGGGGGCCGAGCTCGATGCTCCTCTGGTCGATGGTAGGCGTGGTGATGGGCTACGGGATGGAGGTTGTTGATCGTCGTCTGGTGGCTCATAGGTGGTGCGGCGTGGAACCCTAGTAGGCGGCGTGGTTGGGTTTGTTTTCGTGAACGAAAACTGGAGAGGGAGATGATGCATCACGCGGTCGTGATTTGAGGAAGTGAAATCTACGGCCCTGATTTCCCTTAGGTTGAAAATTATGAAAGAAATTGTATAATTATTTATATAAAAAATTTGTATTAACTTCAAAATGTTATAACTCTTTCATACATTATCAGAAAATGACGAAATAAAATGCATTGGAATCGTATCGTCGAATACTTCGCTATGGAACTGATTTGGAGTCGTTTGGAGCTAGTTTGAATTTCGGGTAAAATTAAACGCGCGTTTAATTTTATTCGAAATAAACGCTGAAATCAGAATTAAAATCAAGGTGAGATCTTCTCACTCAAATGAAAGTGGATTTTCTTTTACAGTTATTGATTGATGATTGACTGTTTGGATGTGATATTAGATATAGTAGGATATATATCTATATATAGCAATATATACATATTGGCATATATATATATTGGATTGATTGATTTCCCGCCTCGTATAGCGGATGAGACCCTATTGCGCCGTTAGTAAGCGGATTTTTATAAAACCCATATACCGCGATAATTCCGTACTGGAGCGGAATTGGTATTGTGCTAACGTCTTTGGATGCAGGGAAACAGGTTGGAGGGATCCAACTGGATTCCTCACCAGTATTTATTGATTTACAGATATTGATGTATATTCTGTTATCATATGTTGATATATGCTGTTGTTGTTGTGATTGACTGTTGTGATGGACTAATTGAGGCTGTTGCATCATCGGATTCAGTTTTGAAATGTAAAAATAACGACTTTTACTTTAAAAGGGTTTTTAAAGTGATTTTTGAAAATATACGTTTTATGGAATTTTTGAATCGATTTATAAACGTAAAATTTTAAAGTTATAAAAGTTATAATTTTTAGTGAAATATAACCGAAGTGTCGATTTTGAAATAAAAGTCGATTTATTTATAAAATGGTTTAAATAGAGATTTTTGAATTTATTATGAAAGCTCTATATATAAGATTTATAAAATTTGATTTTTTATAAATCAAAGTGATGAAATTATAAAGGAGTTTTAAAGTCGTTTCAAATGATGTTAAAATGGGTTTTATAAAGGACAGAATAAATGATTTGTGAAGTCCTAAAAGAACGATTTTTGTAAATAAACGAATTATAAGTGTTTAACTTATAGAATGGACTTTTGGTAGAAAATTGAGTTATAAATTGAATTGGATAATAAAAGGAATTTATAAGTTGAAGTAGTTATAAAATATAAAATTGTGATTTATAAACGTTGTTTATAAATCCGAAATCACCTATTTTGATAAGTGAATTGTAGAAGTTAATTAAAGGAATTATATCCATGATTTTGGACAGTGGATAAGCCTTAAAATAAAACGTGTAGGAATGTTGAATTTGGATAACGAAGTATATTCACGATTTTGGACAGTGAATATATTATTAAGTAAAATGGATATTGTTTGGGAAAGCGATATTATAAAATGAAGTTAATTGTTTTAAAAGATGTTTTAAAACGTGTTGAGTATCGAATACATAGATTTCAACATTCATTGTTGAAATAGACGTTTTCGAGAAATTTAAGGAAATGGTGGACTATAACACTGTTGTTATAGTAAATGATTTCCGGAAGGAAATGTTTTATATAATATTGGGATTTACACATCTATCTAAATTCTGAATCCCTATACTAGTGATTTTGAGTCGTCGTAACGATGTTTTACGTAACATTCGTTTTGACTCAAATAAAGGTGTTAAAAGAATGTTTTCCTTAAAGAATGAATATATACTTAATTTGATTTAAGTATATCAAATATTTTCAAATGTTGAAAATAAATGATTGTGAATTACTTATTATTTAATAAGTATGAAAATGGTTTTCCAATATGAAACGAAGGGTTTGAAATTTTATCTTTTAAAGATAAATTGAAAGGTGAATATTTGAAATTTGTTTTCAAATGGTTAAGTGTGGAAATTTTATATCTAGTAAAGATATTTTTGAAGATGAAATAATTTGGAAAATTATTTGGAATCTGATGATGTCGCGCATCTTTATTGATAGTTAAATAACCGACTATCAATAATTACCTTTAGATAGGTATTTGTTGTGAATTGGATGAATTTGAATGCCACACTTATTTTTGAATAAACGCTCACTATTCGGGTTAGCCGGGAAAGGACCATGGGGTCGTATAACCCATTCCGAATATGTGATACGTCGTTATGAATTTCATTTGAAGACCGGTGTTGAAGACCGGATATTTTTGAAAACGGAAGGATTACCGTCGAGTTACTCTACATCGGCTGATCTCCGGTTTAGAGGTTTTATCACCCTTAGTGACGGGAAGTCCGGACGTGATTAGAAATTTATCCGGATATGCAAGGGCTTCGTGAGAAGTGCCTTCGGTTCTGTTCGATCCCGGAACAGACTTGTATGGATTGTGTGTCTGACGTTACACTTTGAGATATAAAGCTGATTTCTTTCAAATACATTTCTGTTGGTGGCGGAGAATTTATTCTCTTAGCTTAACACCCTTCTCTGAGACGTACGAGCTCAGAGGTTATGTAGTTGAAATTCATCAGCGATATATCCCAATTTGGTAACGTGGCATACTGAGTGTTGCTGTGAAATGATCAGTGTTTAATCATTTGTGATATGATCATTTGTTTGATCTTATATCTTTGTGATCATAGGTTGATCATTTGTTTGACCCGAAGCAGGGCTTTTTGTAGAAAGCGTAGCTTTGTGGACGAGACTTCGTCGAGCCTCACACCCCGGAAATGGTCGAAACAGGAAGGATGCGGCAAGGTTCTAGGGAGTAGCGCCCCTTAGTGTATGTCATTCCTTCTGGATAGAGGTGGTATCATGGTATGGAGCCCAGATACTTAACCTATGTGGTTGCTGCATTATTATCTATGTGGTTTGTTGGAAATCGGGGATCCTCGGGAAGATCGGTTACGATCGGGGGATGGCATACGCATGTCAGTAGTTACCTACTTTTGCAGAGGTAACCCGGCCTTGTGTTGGCAGAGATCTAACCGTAATGTTAGGTTATTTCTAGGGTCGTCTATTCCAGGGACGTACCCATCGTGGAAAAGGAAGTTCCTTAGCCTGACCATTTGTTGGAAATCCAAAGAAACAATACGAGCCTTGTACAGTTTTAGTTGTAGAACCTGCCATTTAATATGGTAGCTATAGCAAGCATACTATAATGGTACCTATGCTGGCTAAGATTTATATTCTACTTTCGAAAAGTTTTCTACACTATGCACTAATAATAATATCAAAAAGAATTTGATTTTTTTTGCGTAGTAAGCATCTTTGACTATCATAAGAAGAAATCTCCTCCAAGTCTGCGTTTGCATTGTGTGTGTGGCGGGAGGTCTTATGGTAGTTTCATTTTCCAAAAGCATTGCGAATTGACATTAAAGTTTTCCTATTGTTTATTTTAAAGAATAACTGTTTTACGATCTCACACCAGTCACCATGACTGACTCGGAGTTTATTGTTTCCCTTCTAAACTCTGGGTGCCCACCAATTTCCACACGGGCAGCCTAGAGTTATATTATCAGGATATTCTGGATATTCTGGAGCTTGGAGATAAGCTGGATGGCGAGACGTAGTACTTGTATCTGATATATTTATTCCGCTGTGTATTCTGTATGAGGACAAGTTACATAACTGTCCATTGTTGTATATTGACTCTGATGATTGATGTATGTATAAACTGATATAGCTCTTTGTTTTAAAAGACTAGTGTTTATTTATTATATACTGTTCCGCTGCGATGTGTAAGATTCTGATATTGTTTTCTGTATCTGCTCTTGTTCTGTTGTTGTTCTTCTTTCTTTCTCTTCTTTTCTTCTTCTTCTGTTTTTTTTCTTTTTCTTAAACCCTCACTATTGGAGTTTCCGGCACTCGATTTCTCGGCAGTCGAGAAAGTGAGTATCGATGTCGAATTTTCGAAAGTCGAAAAATCCGGTATGTGACAGCGTGGTATCAGAGCATATGGTTAAGCGACAACCCTGCTCTGTTGGGTGTTACTCATTAGAGATAGAGTCAGTAGTACTCTAGAATGAGTTGAGTGTAATAATAGATACGAGTGCGTATTTGTTAGTGAATATAAAATTGTTTTATATTGTGATGATTGGTTTGTTGAGTGGTATATGGATTCTGGTCGGTATTGTCCGTACAACTGTATCGATAGGGATCTCTAAACACTTGAATAGAACAATTCGGCACAGTATTGTTTTAAATAGGGTAAATGAAATAATTTTGCCCAAAACTATTTTTGTATAGAAAAGAAATGATTGTCTATGAATTATCATAGTATATGGATGTTTGGTTGTTATAAAATAATAACATTGAATTATTATCATTGTTATATGAAATGGAATGAGAAATCAAAATAATAACCAAAGATTTGGAAATAAATCCATTTAACGAATGAAATTTATAAATGTGAATTGAAAGATAAAGGAATAAATTCACATACAGATGAAATTTAAGAATGTAAATTATAAAGGTGACTTATAATTGGAAATAAAATTCCAGAGAAGTTTTTGGAAATGTTTTTGAAAGAATTTGAAAATTTTGGAGATTTGGAAAGTTTAAATCTTTTTGGAGTTGGAAATGAATTTCAAAGGTTTTGGAAAATGTTTTGAAGAGATGAAAGCTCTAAACTCTTTTCGGTCGCTGGAAAATAACTTCGGTAATGACTGCAGCATCATCGATGTTCATTTTCGGGTTTCCAAAAGAGGAATTGCTGCCAAATTGTTTTAAATGGAAGTTGTTTGGAAAATTTGGGTTTTGTTTTGGAAATTCAAATGGAATTTGAATTGTTTTCAAAATGGCTTTGAAATGTTGGTAAACTCTGGAATGCTATATAAAGATATTTATGAAATATTACTAAGTTGATAACTTATACCAATTGAATTTTGGTAGAATAAATTTAACTTAAAGAATGAAGTTAAAATTAAAGAAAGTATAAGTGAATAAATTTTGAATGAAAGTAAGATAAAATGTTGAAATTCATTTCGAATTTGTAAGTAAGTAAGACTGAATTGAAATTAGATTTGTGAAAAATAAAGTGAAATATTAAAAAGAAAATTAGTAAGTGAAGCTAATTAAATATGGACCAAATGAATAAGGTTTGAACGAATTAAATTTAAAATGAATTGAAATCCAGTTTAAATGCAAGTAGATTTAACCAAAGTGGAAAATTGAAGACAAATTTGATGATTGAACAAAAGAAGTGAACTAGAACTGAAACTGAATATTGAAAACAAAATTGAATTGTGTGAAATAAAATGAAGTTTTGAGATTAGTTTGAAGTGAACTAAAGATAATTGAGAAATTCAATATTCAGAAGATAAATAGAATTCAAATTGAATTGAATGGTAAATTTAACTCAAATGAGAAATTGAAATGTGAAATTGAATTCAAATAAAATTTGAAATGTAAAATTGAAGATAATGGATATAACTTCAATAGTGAACTAAAGATGGTATAAGCAGTTTATATTGAAAATTTTTTAATAAAATTTGCAAAATGGTTTGAATATACAGGTGTAAAGGAATTGGAATTTTGATTTCAAAGATAATTTGAATTGCTCGAAAAAGGTATGTATTTAAAATTTGAATATGAGATTTGATGACTTATTTCTCTAGCCGCTTGGCCTTTTCTTTTTCTTTTTGAAATCTGAGAGTCTGTAGGAACGTTTTGTAGTCGTACCGTATTAGCCGCGCAAAGGAGACGCTGGCGAGATTTTTCGGAAATTTAGGGCGTTAGAAAATTTTTGATAAAATTTTGAAAGTTTAAAATTTGAATTTAAACTTAAATTTGAATTTTTAAGTAAAACAATGCTGTTGAAACTTATAATTGAAGTTGGAAATTTAATTGAATGATAACGAATCTCTAGTAGGGAGATTTGTTTTGAAAATTTGAGAAAACTATTAGATTGTGAGAAATAGTAGACGAGTTAAGGACCATTTTCCTTACTTGGTAATTTCGAGGACGAAATTCTTTTAAGGGGGGAAGTCTGTAACGACCCAGAATTTTTGATAATTAAAATTTGAATATTTAATTGATTTTAAATATTAATAAATGGAATTTAGAAGTCGAATGATTTATTTTTTGAATATTGGATTTAATTTGATAATTTAATCGATAAATTAAATAGTGAAATTCCAAAAATAATTGAAAATCGAGTTTAATATGATTGAAATTGATTTGGAAAATTTTATTTGATCATACTGGAGTTATAGAAACGTTATAGAACTTTTAAAATTGAATTTGAAGTTAAATTGTGAAAATTGAATATTTTAATATTTAATTATCGACTGTAAAAATAGCCAATTTTCGAACAGTCTTAGAATTGAACGAAACTAGTTCCATTGGATCCGTAATAGTTAGTTATTATCGGATTTCAATTTTCGTATCCATCGGAGTTGTCGTTTGACCGTGGCAACTCGAAACGCATCGATATCGTTTTAATTTTAAATCGTCGAGTTAAAATAGTCATTTTTCAAAAGGTCTCGGATTTCGACGAAACCAGTTTCATCGGATCCGTAATGTGATATTATTGTAAGATTTCAAATTTCATAATTTTTGGATTTACCATTTGTCCGGTACAAATTAAAACGCCTCGAAATCGATTTAAATCGGTTTAATTTAAATTGATCGTTTAATTTCATATCTTGCACAGACGATCGAATTAGCTTCCGAAACCTATTCCATTGCGTTCAGAACGTGGGATAAACCCTAGAAACGATAGTGACCGCACGTAAATCGGAGTTCTGGAAAACCGGATGAATAGTGATTGAGAAATTCTCTATAAATAGACCATTTATTCACCAAAAATAAAAAAAGAAAATGCTAAACCCTAAAACGTTCAGCCGCTACCATTCAAAATCAATGGCCAATAATCTCATTCCTTCTCCTCCTCTTTTCTTCAAATCCAAGCATCGATTCAAGAAATGTTCAACTGGAAAAGTGTTAAGCTCAGCTAGATCTTTGATTTCATACGGCGATGATGGGTTATCATCATCATTTGGAGGCGCAGCATGGCCGTGTTCGTGCTCGTTTTGCACGAGTTTCGAGAGCATAAGGGGGGGCCAAGCTCGATGCTCCTCTGGTCGATGGTAGGCGTGGTGATGGGCTACGGGATGGAGGTTGTTGATCGTCGTCTGGTGGCTCATAGGTGGTGCGGCGTGGAACCCTAGTAGGCAGCGTGGTTGGGTTTGTTTTCGTGAACGAAAACTGGAGAGGGAGATGATGCATCACGCGGTCGTGATTTGAGGAAGTGAAATCTACGGCCCTGATTTCCCTTAGGTTGAAAATTATGAAAGAAATTGTATAATTATTTATATAAAAAATTTGTATTAACTTCAAAATGTTATAACTCTTTCATACATTATCAGAAAATGACGAAATAAAATGCATTGGAATCGTATCGTCGAATACTTCGCTATGGAACTGATTTGGAGTCGTTTGGAGCTAGTTTGAATTTCGGGTAAAATTAAACGCGCGTTTAATTTTATTCGAAATAAACGCTGAAATCAGAATTAAAATCAAGGTGAGATCTTCTCACTCAAATGAAAGTGGATTTTCTTTTACAGTTATTGATTGATGATTGACTGTTTGGATGTGATATTAGATATAGTAGGATATATATCTATATATAGCAATATATACATATTGGCATATGTATATATTGGATTGATTGATTTCCCGCCTCGTATAGCGGATGAGACCCTATTGCGCCGTTAGTAAGCGGATTTTTATAAAACCCATATACCGCGATAATTCCGTACTGGAGCGGAATTGGTATTGTGCTAACGTCTTTGGATGCAGGGAAACAGGTTGGAGGGATCCAACTGGATTCCTCACCAGTATTTATTGATTTACAGATATTGATGTATATTCTGTTATCATATGTTGATATATGATGTTGTTGTTGTGATTGACTGTTGTGATGGACTAATTGAGGCTGTTGCATCATCGGATTCAGTTTTGAAATGTAAAAATAACGACTTTTACTTTAAAAGGGTTTTTAAAGTGATTTTTGAAAATATACGTTTTATGGAATTTTTGAATCGATTTATAAACGTAAAATTTTAAAGTTATAAAAGTTATAATTTTAGTGAAATATAACCGAAGTGTCGATTTTGAAATAAAAGTCGATTTATTTATAAAATGGTTTAAATAGAGATTTTTGAATTTATTATGAAAGCTCTATATATAAGATTTATAAAATTTGATTTTTTATAAATCAAAGTGATGAAATTATAAAGGAGTTTTAAAGACGTTTCAAATGATGTTAAAATGGGTTTTATAAAGGACAGAATAAATGATTTGTGAAGTCCTAAAAGAACGATTTTTGTAAATAAACGAATTATAAGTGTTTAACTTATAGAATGGACTTTTGGTAGAAAATTGAGTTATAAATTGAATTGGATAATAAAAGGAATTTATAAGTTGAAGTAGTTATAAAATATAAAATTGTGATTTATAAACGTTGTTTATAAATCCGAAATCACCTATTTTGATAAGTGAATTGTAGAAGTTAATTAAAGGAATTATATCCATGATTTTGGACAGTGGATAAGCCTTTAAATAAAACGTGTAGGAATGTTGAATTTGGATAACGAAGTATATTCACGATTTTGGACAGTGAATATATTATTAAGTAAAATGGATATTGTTTGGGAAAGCGATATTATAAAATGAAGTTAATTGTTTTAAAAGATGTTTTAAAACGTGTTGAGTATCGAATACATAGATTTCAACATTCATTGTTGAAATAGACGTTTTCGAGAAATTTAAGGAAATGGTGGACTATAACACTGTTGTTATAGTAAATGATTTTCGGAAGGAAATGTTTTATATAGTATTGGGATTTACACATCTATCTAAATTCTGAATCCCTATACTAGTGATTTTGAGTCGTCGTAACGATGTTTTACGTAACATTCGTTTTGACTCAAATAAAGGTGTTAAAAGAATGTTTTCCTTAAAGAATGAATATATACTTAATTTGATTTAAGTATATCAAATATTTTCAAATGTTGAAAATAAATGATTGTGAATTACTTATTATTTAATAAGTATGAAAATGGTTTTCCAATATGAAACGAAGGGTTTGAAATTTTATCTTTTAAAGATAAATTGAAAGGTGAATATTTGAAATTTGTTTTCAAATGGTTAAGTGTGGAAATTTTATATCTAGTAAAGATATTTTTGAAGATGAAATAATTTGGAAAATTATTTGGAATCTGATGATGTCGCGCATCTTTATTGATAGTTAAATAACCGACTATCAATAATTACCTTTAGATAGGTATTTGTTGTGAATTGGATGAATTTGAATGCCACACTTATTTTTGAATAAACGCTCACTATTCGGGTTAGCCGGGAAAGGACCATGGGGTCGTATAACCCATTCTGAATATGTGATACGTCGTTATGAATTTCATTTGAAGACCGGTGTTGAAGACCGGATATTTTTGAAAACGGAAGGATTACCGTCGAGTTACTCTACATCGGCTGATCTCCGGTTTAGAGGTTTTATCACCCTTAGTGACGGGAAGTCCGGACGTGATTAGAAATTTATCCGGATATGCAAGGGCTTCGTGAGAAGTGCCTTCGGTTCTGTTCGATCCCGGAACAGACTTGTATGGATTGTGTGTCTGACGTTACACTTTGAGATATAAAGCTGATTTCTTTCAAATACATTTCTGTTGGTGGCGGAGAATTTATTCTCTTAGCTTAACACCCTTCTCTGAGACGTACGAGCTCAGAGGTTATGTAGTTGAAATTCATCAGCGATATATCCCAATTTGGTAACGTGGCATACTGAGTGTTGCTGTGAAATGATCAGTGTTTAATCATTTGTGATATGATCATTTGTTTGATCTTATATCTTTGTGATCATAGGTTGATCATTTGTTTGACCCGAAGCAGGGCTTTTTGTAGAAAGCGTAGCTTTGTGGACGAGACTTCGTCGAGCCTCACACCCCGGAAATGGTCGAAACAGGAAGGATG
The DNA here is from genome assembly GCA_030737815.1 of Allium fistulosum. NCBI lineage: Eukaryota > Viridiplantae > Streptophyta > Magnoliopsida > Asparagales > Amaryllidaceae > Allium > Allium fistulosum. Next base: position 1,246,090,648 of record CM060904.1, on the reverse strand, counting down.
CGGCAAGGTTCTAGGGAGTAGCGCCCCTTAGTGTATGTCATTCCTTCTGGATAGAGGTGGTATCATGGTATGGAGCCCAGATACTTAACCTATGTGGTTGCTGCATTATTATCTATGTGGTTTGTTGGAATTCGGGGATCCTCGGGAAGATCGGTTACGATCGGGGGATGGCATACGCGTGTCAGTAGTTACCTACTTTTGCAGAGGTAACCCGGCCTTGTGTTGGCAGAGATCTAACCGTAATGTTAGGTTATTTCTCGGGTCGTCTATTCCAGGGACGTACCCATCGTGGAAAAGGAAGTTCCTTAGCCTGACCATTTGTTGGAAATCCAAAGAAACAATACGAGCCTTGTACGGTTTTAGTTGTAGAACCTGCCATTTAATATGGTAGCTATAGCAAGCATACTATAATGGTACCTATGCTGGCTAAGATTTATATTCTACTTTCGAAATGTTTTCTACACTATGCACTAATAATAATATCAAAAAGAATTTGATTTTTTTTGCGTAGTAAGCATCTTTGACTATCATAAGAAGAAATCTCCTCCAAGTCTGCGTTTGCATTGTGTGTGTGGTGGGAGGTCTTATGGTAGTTTCATTTTCCAAAAGCATTGCGAATTGACATTAAAGTTTTCCTGTTGTTTATTTTAAAGAATAACTGTTTTACGATCTCACACCAGTCACCATGACTGACTCGGAGTTTATTGTTTCCCTTCTAAACTCTGGGTGCCCACCAATTTCCACACGGGCAGCCTAGAGTTATATTATCAGGATATTCTGGATATTCTGGAGCTTGGAGATAAGCTGGATGGCGAGACGTAGTACTTGTATCTGATATATTTATTCCGCTGTGTATTCTGTATGAGGACAAGTTACATAACTGTCCATTGTTGTATATTGACTCTGATGATTGATGTATGTATAAACTGATATAGCTCTTTGTTTTAAAAGACTAGTGTTTATTTATTATATATTGTTCCGCTGCGATGTGTAAGATTCGGATATTGTTTTCTGTATCTGCTCTTGTTCTGTTGTTGTTCTTCTTTCTTTCTCTTCTTTTCTTCTTCTTCTGTTTTTTTTCTTTTTCTTAAACCCTCACTATTGGAGTTTCCGGCACTCGATTTCTCGGCAGTCGAGAAAGTGAGTATCGATGTCGAATTTTCGAAAGTCGAAAAATCCGGTATGTGACATTGTGGGTCTGTCGCTTAGAGGAGCAAGAAATGAAGACTCGGCTTGGGCTGCGAGTTGAAGAAGGAGGCCGATGCATCGGGTGTGCTCGGCCAGAGAGTGGCCGATGGGAAGATGGCGGCGTTTGGTTGTGCGGTGCTTTGGAGGGAGGGTATCGGCATTGTAGGAGCTTGGGTTCGGGTTGTTAGTGTTTTGTGTGGAGAAAGGAATGAGTTCAACTACCAGTATACGAACAGAAAAAAAATGAAGATAAGCTTGTTCTTGAAAAATGAAGAGGCAGGAACAAAGATCAATGAACCAAAAATAAATATCAACAACAACGAATAGACATAGTCAATAAAATCAATTCAGGGAATAATAAAAGCAAAAGGCTGTTGGGTTTCGAACAGGTGGGTAGGTGGAAAACAAAAGGTCACGAACGGATACGTACCGATACGAGGTCGATTATCGATTCAATAACGAACAGGACATCAAAACATCGAATTGAATATTCCGCAAAGATCAGCGCGACGATACGATCAAAACGGTATATAAATATTAGAGGTATGATCGAATTTATAAAAATTCGAATTTTCTAATAGCGGAATATGTAAGAAAAACACTGAAAAATAAGATCGACGGAGCCAAAGATGTCGGAATTTGGAAAAACGACAAACTAACATCTTGCTCAGAAGATGGCTTAGAATTTTTCTATGTAAAAATATTTAGGTTTCGGAAACATTTTATTTTCATCGCTTTTTAACTGATTAAATTGAAGTGAATTTACGCGCGAAATAAACTTTCATATTTTCGGGCGAAAATTTACCAGTTGCTATGTTTAACTAAACGCATACCAAATATCAAATTTATATTTTAAAATTTTATCGTTTAAAATTTCGCAAAATTTCAACTAATTACGTTATTAAAACAGTTGAAATTTACGGGTCGTTACACTCTCCCCCACTCAAAACTTTTCGTCCCCGAAAAGGAACGAGGTAGGAGAATAGAAACGACCAAAAAGAAAAATAGATTTGAAATACAAAATAACAATTAATTTAAACCATATAAATTCAAATTTAAATTAATTGATATTCAATAATTGATTTAATCTATTTGATTTCACTAAAATCAATCTCAACTATTTCTAAATTCATTATCTTATTATCCCATTCTCTTAAATTTACAATTTCTAAAACCATAAATTTGAATAGTCTTTTATTATAATCATATTTTCTTCAACAATTTTAAATTCTTCTTTATTCCAAATTACTGTTAAATTTATTCTACTTCATATAACTACTCACATATATAAATTAATTTAAAACATAAAAGTTTCAATTTAAATTAATTTACATCTATTAATTTCTTTTAAATTCAAGGTATTTTCATATGTTGATCAAATTTCAATTTATTAATTCTTTCAAAACAAATTTATTTCATTATTAACTGAGTTTACTTATTATCCTATCTAACTCTATTAACATCTTTATAATCAAAAGTTAGTGTATAACATTTATTATAAACGCTCAAATTTTATATATAAATTCAATTTATCTTATATATTATCCAATTACATATTCAACTTCTGAATGATTTAGGTAAGTTGTATTAGAATGCAGTTGAACAATATACAAATAAAATTTTCCCAATTCAATTATTCAAGTTTTAAATATTTATTCCAAATTTTTGGTTTCATTTATAATTTAAAATCATCTTTTAACAAAATTTAAGAATTAAATTTCCAATTAAAACAATTTAGAGATATATATAATATATTTATATCGAATCAAATTAAATTTTAAAATAAGATACTTATATATATATATCAAATTATACTGAAGAAATTCAAATCAAAATATTTTTCAAAACAAAACCGTAGCAAAGCTACAGAATAGTATCTCCACTTTGAAACTAGAAAATGAATGTCGATGATGTGGCCGTCATCACCGAAATTATTTTCCAGCGACAAAGAGAAGAGCACTGATTTCAACATTTTAAAATTCTTTGAAAACGATTTCTATTCAAAAATACTATCAATAATATATACTTTAAAAATTTAAAACCAAAGTTTGAAATCACCGGAAACTAAATTCTCAAATTTCTGAATTAAATTCATTTGAATTCCAAATCAATTTATAACCAAGTTTATAAATTCATTTATATTATGCGATAATCAATGGTTTACAAAACAATAAATAAAAATCAAATATTATCATTTTCGACAACAAATTCATTAAGAATTTAATTTGGAAAAAAAAATTTACACTTATATATAATATAATCATATAAAAATTTATTTCATTTACTAAATTTGAAAACAATATTGTGTCAGTTTGCTCTGTTAAAGTGTTTTTGAAATCCTATCGATAGCGTTGATTAGACGAATCGATCGGAAGCCCAAATCAACATCAACAACTCAAACAACACAATATGTTTCAAAACATTTTAAATATAATTTTATAAATACAATTCCTCACTCGACGATACAAGAACAGATTTCAAAACATGTATAGAGATTCAAATTTGATGGAAATCAAATCAAAGAGAATTTTGATTCGAAAAAATAAGTTTGAAACAGAAGATAAGATAATTCAATTACCACAATCGGGAGATGGATGAGTTTATTTAATTCACGGGCAACCTTAACCGGGTCGTCCGTAACTTCAAGATAAGATAGGTGTAGAATTCCGAGGAAAATCGACATTCGATCTCAAGAAATAGAATTCAGGTATAGCAGGAGATAGATAACATCGTAAACCGAGGATACAAAAATCTCTGGTAAATCAATGCCTATTGTAAAGGAGTTTGCTCCTTTATGAATAATTCGAAGATTGGCGAGACCGCCGATCTATTATAGATATCATTCAAAATGGAGTTATAGGGTGCTCCAGAATTGAAAGAAGACGAATAGTGAAGGACACGAATGAATTTCGGAACCGAGGGGAACGTTCCAAAATTCAAAGGAATTGAGTTAAAGGAAGAGATTGAAACTCGAATGAGAGTGATTCTGTAAATACATTTACCCTATATGTTAAGTTTTGCCTAGAGCTACCAAAGCTCTGATACCAACTGTAACGACCCGATATTTTGGACCATTCGCATCCATTATAAGTGTATAGGTAGACACTCATGCCAGAGTTGAATTGCTCAAAATGCCGCGTTGTTAATTTAAATTTTGGCAAAACTGAACATATACAGTAAACAAATAATCACAGATCACAGACATAGAGTAATAATTTGCAGCGGAAATAAAAGAGATAGTAGTTCATGAAGCTACTATATAAATATATAAGTTACATCAGAGTTAAACCAGATACAACGGAATAGTAACACGATACATCAGATACAAATCAGAATACATCACTGGAATCATCGAATACTGAAAGCAGAATAGATGGCTGGATCTTCAAGTAAAGCTCCAACTCCAAAGGTGAGTCTCGAATACTGGTATACTCAGTCTGACCCGAGCGTAAAGCAAAACACAAAACACTCGAGTCAGGATTAACATTCCTATATTAATAAATCCAACTCAAGTGAAATAGCAATTGAAATACAAGTAACTCAAAGGTTGTTTGGAATAACCATCCTTCGAGGATCCGTTAAACTATCTACTAGGTAGTAATGTACGATAAGTAGATAATGTCTATCAGTAATATAAAGATATCAAAATAGTGTTAAGTCATGGCCCATTCCACCCTTAACACATTTTTATTCCCAAAAGCATTTACAAGACCGTAGTTTCCCCAAAACCGGAAGTCACCAGAGGGCAATCCATATACTAAAGGTACAAAACAAAATCGTAGTTGTCGCGAATAGGGACTACAAGTATGACAAGGCACATGAGGCAATACCCAAGGTAGTGATACTACCGTTTGCTTGATCCGGACTGGTGAGAACGCAACGCCACAGCGCCCGCAACACCGTGAAACAACACTCCCAAAATCAAGGGTGCACCAATCGACAACAAGTAATGAGTAGTTCGAAGAAGTGTGTTCACTTGAGGTAGCTAATCCTCCATTGGCCCGGCACGGCTCCTGTTTTAGTCATTTCCAATTTGACACAAGTGTCAAGGATATCCATTATCGTTCTCTTTCTTCAGTCATCACGTACATCATTCCAACCACTTCATTCTGGATCATCACTCCGCGTACAGTTATTAAAGTGGTTTCCGGTTTAGATAGAGAGTATATCCATAACCGATTCCGTTCTCTTTAATAACTTTCGTAGTTATTACACCAATTGGTCGTTTATATATTTCAAAAACCAAATCAAATTCAATTTCAATTTCAATTTATAAACCATCATTTCATTTGTCTTTCCAAATCAATTTCCATAATTTACGTTTCAAAACTTCCAAATTACCCTTCCAAAATCTTATAATTCAATTTCAATTTCTATTTAAAACAATTCAAGTATTCATTTACATTCGTAAATAAGTTTCATTCCGAAATCATTTAAAATGATTTAATTTAACCTTCAAATCAATTTAACTTCATTTATCGATTTCATTCAATATTCCTTAAGTAAATTTATCATTCAAAACAATTTCTATTTAATTTCTTATTCATTAAATCAATTACTTAAGTTCAATGCCATTATATCAAAACTTACAAATTTAATTAAGTTAAATTCGTCAAATCAAATTCTTTAAATTACAAGTCTTACATTAATTTCAAAAATATCACATTTTATTTCTTGTTAAAGAAATTCAATTTCACTTATTTACTTACTTAAATAATTTTCCAAAACTTAATTAATAAAGAAAACTCAATTTCAATTATTTACGAAGTAAATTCACTTATTCAAAAGTTCAATTTCACTTATTAAAGAATTCAATTCAATTTGATCATTAAATCATTCAATCTTAATTATTAAATAATTCAAAACATAATTATTAAATAATTTCAAAGTTTAATAATTTCAAACTTAATTATAATTTCAAACTTAATTATTAAATCATTTCAAAGTTTAATAATTTCAAACTTAATTATAATTTCAAACTTAATTCAATCATTTCTCAAATTAAACAACATTCTTTCATCAATTACATTGTTAATATTTTGTTTCATATTATTAAATATTAACATTTCCCTTTCATAAAAATTCAAATTTCAACTTCATTTCAAAACCATATTATTTAGTCAAATAAAATCTTCGTTTATTTTTAAATCAAATTATTGACCAATCGGGTTTTATTTAATTCTCTATCCTAGGTCAAGTTCATTTGGGTATGTATCATTTCAACCCGATTCCAATTCAATTCAAAATAAAAACATAGCAAAGGGAACTTGCAGTGTGATAACTGGGATGGTGTCAAAGTAAATAAACAAGCAATAACAACAGTCAATAACAATCCAATAATCAATTCAAATAATCCCGAAATAACCGTATTAATTCGCATTGTTATTTGTACGAATTAATATAATTATTTCTAGAATCTACACTATCATTTCATGTAGATTAAAGATTATTACACTAATATTTATATGGTTTTTCACTTGTCATTCAATTTCAATTTTATACTACAACAATTAATCCAATATATGTCGATGGTTCAAAGTGTAATTATCACTATTCAACATGTCAATTAATTTAACAATTAAAGGGGTCATATTCAACTAATCAAATTCAACATATATGTCGATTTAAATTTCAATTATCCTACGTCAAATTTACTTGCATAATATTTATCACTTTATACATTTCAATTTAACGTCCAATATAAACAACAAAAAATCAATCAATTATCAATCAAACAGGATTATCATCGTATAATTAACAAATAAATGTGTCAGATGTCACAGGTGAACTGATACAGGTAATAGCATACATATAACAGCGTAAATAACTGACAATAACATATTTCAATTGTCGTTTCAATTGAAATCAAATTTAATAAATAAAAGAATATCAATCGTTAGTGATTGCTCACCTTACGAGGCTGGAGAAATTTGACACAGAAATGAGCTACGAATCTAGAGCAAAGTGAGATGGCACGAATTTGATGAAGAAACAGGCACGACAAACCAAAAGCTGATAAAATGGGAATCGATGAGAACCAATCAGAATCAGTTTTGATATAACTGAATATATATATACACACACATTATTATTATAGTTATTTCCATGAAATCCATCCTTAATTTAAAACAAATATTAAGATAACACATAAAAGATTAAAAGTCAATATTTTTTTTTATATTAAACACATAGATCGAAATCAAATATATATACTTCCAAATCAATATATATATACCCATAAAATCACTACGTAGAATGTAAACGCCTAAACATTTCAACAAGCAAGTATTTCTAAAATTTCACCTGTATATATATAACATTGGAGTAGCTATTGTATATATCAGCTTATAGGATAACTGACTAAGCTTAAAATAAAATATATACTACCTTTATAATATAATACTCTGTACACTATACGACAGTTCCCCAACTCTTATAACTTATACATATTTTAATATATAGGCTTAATATAATATTGTCTGAAAGCTTTTATATGTAACCGCTAACATAGCTTAAAATCCTATATATACAATAACCCTTTATACTTTACAAACTGTTTAGTATATATTTATACTATCAAAAGTTATCATATAAAAACCAGTATATACGTAACTTAAAACACATGACATATATAATAGACACTTTATATAAGTATATGGAACTAGACTCAGTACATAAACTAGTGTATAACTACCACACCTATTACATTCAAATCAATATTTATTATGGAAACAACGTAACCTAGATTATTAAAGTATATATAAGGACCAACTTGTATACTATATAAACAATATGTATAAACCTTTGATAAAAGACGTGAAATATACATATGTAGTATATATATAATATGTATAACTTACATATTTTTTTGTATATTTTAAACAAGTACATGCTAACCTTCACACAACCCTTACTGACCAAAATTAACTAATATATATGTTTTGAAATGTATAGCCTCTGTGTTGTACTGCAAATAAACTGACCTTAAAACAAAACATATAACTAAAGTATGCAGACAACAACATACGAAAGATACCAATATGTATATATATCTATAAATTTGCTAACAAGTAATATACTTTTATATAAATACTCTTTATACAAACCAGCTCCCGTATATGTATATATAAACTTTACTCCATATATAGAACTACTGTAACATGTACATATTTCGAGTAAAACAATATAATATAAATAATATAATATAAACGCAATACTTGTTGCATAGACTGGCATGTGTATCATATTAAAACAGTATATATAAAAGGTGTTAATGTCCACCTGAAGCATCCAAGCTTTGAAATTTAACCCAAAAATTTATATTAAAATACTAACATATTATAAAGATTAACATATTCATAAACTATATTATAAGTAAAATATACTTACAACTTAATATATAAATAAAAACTCAAACATAAATCGATATAAACAATACAACTTGCTTTGGTATAAATTACATAACAATATAAGTATATTACACGTACCCATAAATATAATCACAGAAGAAAGCCATGCTGGCTTGTGGGTCTGTCGCTTAGAGGAGCAAGAAATGAAGACTCGGTTTGGGCTGCGAGTTGAAGGCGGAGGCCGGTGCATCGGGTGTGCTCGGCCAGAGAGTGGCCGATGGGAAGATGGCGGCGTTTGGTTGTGCGGTGCTTTGGAGGGAGGGTATCGGCATTGTAGGAGCTTGGGTTCGGGTTGTTAGTGTTTTGTGTGGAGAAAGGAATGAGTTCAGCTACCAGTATACGAACAGAAAAAAAATGAAGATAAGCTTGTTCTTGAAAAATGAAGAGGCAGGAACAAAGATCAATGAACCAAAAATAAATATCAACAACAACGAATAGACATAGTCAATAAAATCAATTCAGGGAATAATAAAAGCAAAAGGCTGTTGGGTTTCGAACAGGTGGGTAGGTGGAAAACAAAAGGTCATGAACGGATACGTACCGATACGAGGTCGATTATCGATTCAATAACGAACAGGACATCAAAACATCGAATTGAATATTCCGCAAAGATCAGCGCGACGATACGATCAAAATGGTATATAAATATCAGAGGTATGATCGAATTTGTAAAAATTCAAATTTTCTAATAGCGGAAAATGCACGAAAAACACTGAAAAATAAGATCGACGGAGCCAAAGATGTCCGAATTTGGAAAAACGACAAACTAACATCTTGCTTAGAAGATGGCTTAGAATTTTTCTATGTAAAAATATTTAGGTTTCGGAAACATTTTATTTTCATCGCTTTTTAACTGATTAAATTGAAGTGAATTTACGCGCGAAATAAACTTTCATATTTTCGGACGAAAATTTACCAGTTGCTATGTTTAACTAAACGCATACCAAATATCAAATTTATATTTTAAAATTTTATCGTTTAAAATTTCGCAAAATTTCAACTAATTACGTTATTAAAACAGTTGAAATTTACGGGTCGTTATAGTAGCTTTGTGGACGAGACCTCATCGATCCTCACAGACCGGAAATGGTCGAAACAGGAAAGATGCGGCAAGGTTTCAGGGATAGCTCCCCTAGGGTATGACCATTCCTTCTGGAAAAGGGTAGTATCATGGTATGGAGCTCAGATACTTACTCATGTGGACACACTTTATTTATTACTATGTGATGTTGTTGGTTATCGAGCGCTCGGTTAAAGGTCTCAAAGGACCGGGGATGGAATATCTCAGGTTTAATACCCGGGAAGGGGGTAACCGACCTTGTGTTGGCAGAGAGCAGGTTGTCTCTCGGGGCGTCCCGCTAGAGGCGTTCCCATGTGGCATAGGAAGTTCCTTAGCCTGACCATTTGTTGGAAATCCATCTTCCAATACGAGCCATGTACGGTTTTAGTTGTAGAACCTGCCATTTACTTATGGTGGCGCCCCACTATTTAGATGGTAGCTATAGTAGGCATAGTGTGAAATGCCTATGTTGGCTAAGATTAATATTATACTTTCGAAATGTTTTCTACACTATGCACTAATAATAATATCCAATGATTTGACTTTGCGTAGTAAGCATCTTTGACTATCATAAGAAGAAATCTCCTCCAATTCTGCGTTTGCATTGTGTGTGTGGCGGGAGGTCTTATGGTAGTTTCATTTTCCAAAAGCATTGCGGATTTCAATGTTTAAATTCTTTTGTGGTTTGTTATAAAGATAAACTGTTTTTGTTTACTCATACCAGTCCCACGACTGACCCGGAGTTTATTGTTCCCTTCCTAAACTCTGGGTGCCCACAATTTTTCATACGGGCAGTCTAGAGTTGGGTTTTTCAGATATTCAGGTTTAGTAGACTAGTTGGAGCTAGTTCAGTTCTTGGAGTTCATGGACTGATGTTGCTCATCTTGGTGCATCGTGTTGGTGTTTCAAGCTTGATATTGGAGTTGTTGGATTCATTCTTGTCTGAAGATCATTTGAAGTTATCACTTTTGTTATATTCCGCTGTAGCATTGTATCATATCTCTAATATTGTTGTATTATTGATATCATTGTTGCATTTCATTTTGGATATTGTATTCATTGGAGTTTTATATGATATCATTTATTTCTTTCTTCCACTGTGTTGTTATACTTAATGTTGTTATAAGCTCCGGGAAGCCAGATTCGGCGTTTGGATCTACGGCATTTGAATACAAGTGAAGTACGGGTGCCGATTTTCGAAGGCCGAGTTTTTGGAATCTTACATTTATATATTTACATTTATGGGTATTTTATCTTAAATTTAAATGGTGGAGTTTATATACATATTTATATAAAATTTATCATAAATTTATAATTCAATATTTAGTATGGTTTTTATCAGTTTATAGATATTTTAAATATCAGAAAATTTATCTATTCGACTTATAAAAATTAATATCCCAATAATTAAAATCAGATAGTTGCCCCAAAATCAAGTGGCTAAAATCCGGGTCATTACATTCCTCCCTCCTTAGAGCTTTTCGTACTCGAAAAGGAACGAAACGAGAATTTGAATTTTGATGTTATTATTTAAATCATTTTTAAACATTTAACTCCTTACTCTTTTATTATACAATTTAAAACACTTTAAATTACATAGTATTACCAAGCTAGTTTTATATAAAAATACTTTTCATAACTCGATGTCTTAACAAGTCCATCCTTGTTCTTACAGAAATTCAGTCATACGTTGATCAGGCGTATGAATGAAAATCTATAAGTACTTAATAAACCCGTTTTCATCACCCAGTGAAAATACTTGAAAACCTTTTTCAAAAATGCTATGGAAAGTATCACCCCACTTTACCACCATGGATCGCAGTTAACCTGATGATTGCATCGCCATCAAGGCGAAATCATAAGAAAACCATAGGCATCCGCACCTCTCGACTTATGCCATGGGAACACCATAGATCGCAGCTATAACAAATTTGCATTGCTATCATAGCAAAACTGTAAGTAGTCCGTAGGCAATCACTACCCTCGAATTACGCTATCAAACGAAACTTCACCACATAGATCGCGGGCTACACAAAGGTTGTGTCACTCTCCTAGTGGAACCTAGTGTAGACTGTAGGCACTCGCTGCCACTCGAATTACGCTATGGAACCAAACCACAAAGATCGTAATCTACCGATGTTACGTCGCTCTCCCCGCAAAATCAAGCGTAGATTGTATGCAATCAATGCCACCAGACTTACGCCATGGAACTGCAATAGATCGCAGTTACACAATGGTTACGTTGCCATCGCAGCAAAACCTAAAGTAACTGTAGGCATCAGCACCACTTGACTTACCCTACCCAACAAATGGGACGTCCTCTAGGATCCCAATTCTCATTGAATCCATACTGTAACGACCCACTATTTTGGACCATTCAAATCGACAATAATCAACACATGTCAGACTTGAATAATTCAAAATAATATATTGTAATAAAATTTGGAGCAAATAAAATCAAACACAGAATCACAGACATAGAATATCAGAATAACTCGCAGCGGAAATAAAATACCGTGGTAGTTCATGAAGCTACTATCAACATATTCTCAAAACATATATAAAATATCATAGTTTAAAAATGGATACAACAGAAGTCTGGATACATAAATCAATAATACTGGGACAATACTGAATAGGAAATAACTGGAAGAAGTAGACGAATAGATAGATAGATAAGCTCCAGCAAAACTCTAGCTCCAGAAGGTGAATCCAAAGCTGTGATTCTTAGGCTGACCCGAGCGTAAAGTAAAACACAAACACTCGAGTTAGGACATACATACTTATACAATGTGAACCAACTCAAGTGAACTGTAATAGTAATGCATAATAACTTAAAGGATGCGTAGGATCGCCCATCCTTTAAGGATCCGTCAAACCATCAATTAAGTAGTAATAAACACTATCATAGAAATATCCATATTAAAATAAACAATGCAAATAACAGTGTAAATGTACCCGTGGTTATAAATTTCAAAATGATTTATAATTCCAAATTAAAATCATTCATTTAAACCATTAAAAATTGAAGTCATTATACTTACAAATCAAATATTCAATTTCCAAAAATTTAACCTTTACTGAGCTCATTTATTCACTTAAATACTTTAAAAACAATTAAATTTCAGCTTTCGCAACACTTAGAAAATGCTGCTATTAGTTACATTTCAAAACAATTCAAATCAGCAAAAACAGCATTTAAAGACTATTGTAATAGTTCAGGGTTCAAATTCAAGGATTTAATTCAATTCAGCAACAAATAAACTTCAATTTAAACCATTTTATCTTATAAAATTTCATATTTTTCACTTTAAAAATGGTCATTTAAACACCCTTTAACTTATGATTTTTATAAAGTAAATTTCACAAATAAATATCAAATTTCAATAATTCACTTATTACCTTCAAGTGTACAATTTTCCTATTCTTTGCATTTTAACAATTTATTTAAGACTTAAATTTTTATACTACCATTTCATAAATTAAACTTAATTTCCAATTTATTTAATTTACTTAAACTTCCAATTTAAAACAAATCAACAATTTCCAAATTAAGTTATATTCCAAATTTCCATTTAATTATCCATTTATTTAACATTTTAAACCAATTCAATTTTTCTCACCTTTAACTTATCAAATTTATTTTACCTTTCAAAATTCATTATTTGGATACCATTTAACCTATAATTTTTACATCTTAATTAAATGAACATCCAATTTTAATTATAATTCCCTTACATACAATAAAAATCCACTATAAGTTGCTTAACTTTACTTTACAATAACTTGATGTTTTCTTTTACCTTAAATTTATGCAATTCATACATCAATTATCAATTACCAAGTTAAGCTTATAATTCCATTTTTATTTAAATTCCCATTATTAAGTTAAATCAAAATTCCACACTACAACTCAAACCATCTATTAACTTATACAATTTAACCCTTTTTGAAAGTCACTGCTTAACATTTTATATCCAATATAAGTCAAATTTCATATTTTTCCATTTACAATACATAAAATTTATAAGAAAACATATTTTGAAATCAACCACGGGTCCGGATAATATTTCACACCTAAATCAAGTGATATAGAAAATATCATTTAAATCCGTAATCAGTAAAATTCCGGGTTTTGATTATTTCAAACCCGCAATCCCAAGACAAATACAAATAAATAAAAATCGTTTAGGCCTATCATTTCAGCCCATAACGATTTTTCCTATTCTAAAGTCCGTTCGGGTATGTATCATTTCAACCTATAGTGATTCTATTCTACAGGGAACTTGCAGTGTGATTTAACAGAATAGAATAACAGTAAAATAAAACAAAATGTAACAGATGATATGACATGCAATTTAACAGGTTTAACATTATATATAAATAATCACAAGCAATTATAACACCATTTTTAATTTTACACATTTAGTTGTGGTTGCTTCACAATTATATAGGTATGAATAGTCGTGTGAGATTTACTCACCTTAAATGCCGCAGAAGATTAGATTCAAAAACGATATCCACACCGGACAAACGTACAGAAAGCACGATCAAATTTCAATGGAGGTGACGATCAAATTCAAATCTTGAAAGAAAATGAATAAAACTAATTACGCGAATTTAATCACGATCATAACAAATCTTTAAATAAATCAAAACTGGAACGAGATTCAAATAAGAGGATAATTGACGAAATTTGCTCGACCACTTCACCACTTGGAGAAAACAAAATAGTGGAAACAAGAAAACAAAGCAATAAACAAAAGAAAATAAAAGAAAGCAAGAAAATATTTGGCAGCCATTACCTGATGCAAAGCTCGCTCAAGAGAAGAGGTGAAGTCAGCTGATGTGGTGATGGAATTATGAACGTGTTTAGTATTTAAAAGAAAAACTTGCGTTGATATTGCGTGGGTTTTTATAAAGAGCTTGCGTGAATCAAGGAGGCAAAAGTGGCAAGAAATTTGAAACCAAATATTATTACAGTGGGTAATTGCATACGTGACTGAGTATTTAAGAGAAGTATAAGCGTTGATGTTGCGTATGGAAGGCAACAAATAAATTCTAATTCCCATTATAAAAATGAAGCAAAAAGGAAAGTGTAGAAAATCTACACGTGAATAGCAAGGCAAGCAATAAATTAAATTGGAACGGCTATGGAATTTAAAGGAATTTATTACTATTAATTATCAAGACACAAAAGGAAAGTGGATATTCTTACACGTGAATTTTTGCAAGGCAAGTTACAGAATTTGAATGGCTATAGGAATTTATTTCATTCCCATTTAGAAATGCACGGTTGACTACTTTGTAAGGCTAACGTATGGAATCAAATGGGTATATTTAAAGGCAAGAGATAATTTTAAAACGTATGCCCAAAAGAAACGTACCGAATTGATTTGTTTCTTGCTTAATTAATACGTTTAAAACACTAACGTATTTCAGGAAATAACGTATCACTTTAAACATAAAATTAAGTAGCTATTTACACCTTAATTATTAAAATTTTCTTTTGTTACATCCATTTGATTGTTTAATACAAAGCTAAGAAAACGGATGTATATACGTATAAAAGAAATGTAAAATTTATTTCTTGTTTCACATTATTTATTACTAAATTTTAAAAGTATAAAATCAATTTAAACGAAACAAAAGTGGAACAAATGCTGTACAATTATATACAGTTTAAGATTAAAAGGTTTGAAAGTTAGAATTTAAAATTTAAAGTTCCAATTAAAGTTAATCTTTTATCCAAATCAAAATTACAGAAATTGTTTATATTTATTAAAATTTGGGCAATTGATTTATAATCATTACAAGAAAATTTCCAAAATTAAATTTTTAAGTAATCAAACACCAAAGTCTTTAAATAAAATGAATATAATATTTGTTAAAATTTTGGGCTGTTACACAAAATACCACTGACATTGGAAATTTAAATTACACTTTTAAAAAAAATGTTTTAAAAGTAAAATATATACATAACATATCATGTTAAACAAATTAGAACATGATTTTACAAACAAAAATATTATTTATATAAATTAAAATAAACAAATTTTGTTAAATAAAACAATTTACACACAATATTGTAAAATGCATAACTTTCACAATATAAATCCGATTTCAACGAAACGAAAAGCAATAATCTTGAAATTTAATCTATTTTCATTATAAAAGATAAAATTCAAAAATTCAAACATTTAAATTTTAAATTTAAAAGTCAAAATTTGACCATTTTGACCAAAATCCACTTTTTTGGAAAATATTCTATCTATTCATGTTTGGAATTATAATTCACACAAAAAAATCAAAATTTATATTTAAAATAACAAAATTTATTCATTTTAATAAATAAAATAAAGTTTTTAAATCAAAATCAAAATAAATAATCAAAATAAACAATTAAAATAAATCACAAAATACAAGGTTGTTACACTCTCCCCCACTCAAATCTTTTCGTCCTCGAAAAGGAAAGGGGGTACGGAAAACACATAAAAGATCAAATGGAATAGGATGAAGACAAGATGACAAGAAGATTAAAATTATACCTGATAACTGTTGTTATAGGTAAGTTTAATAAGGTGGAGAATAGGAATAGCTAGAAGGGAAAATAGGACGAAAGACAAGGATGAGCCATTAATTTAAAACCATATAAATTTCAATTGGAATTCTTTAATAATTAATAATTTGGTTAAATCCATTTTATTATATCCATAAAAGTCATTTAATTCAAATTGTTAGTTAAAGAGGAAAACAATATTTAAAACACTTTAAAATCTTTAGAAATAGAAATAACTGATCAAAATATCCTTTATATAATATTTTATCAAAATACTTTTATAACTCGATGTCTTAACAAGTTTATCCTCGTTCCTGTAGACTCTGGCAGTGCGTTGATCAGGCGCAAAGCTAGAATTCTCCAGGTACTTAGTAGACTTGTTTCAACACCTAGTGAAAATACTGGAAAACTTAAAAAAAAACAGATATGGAAAGTACAATCCAAAAAAACAACCAAAACCTTTGTCTAACTATGGTTCGTAGATACACAATGGTTACGCATGGATCCCCGAGGAAACAATCCATATCCGTAATCTTTCTCAGCCCTGCGAGTTATGCCATGATGACTAGTAGAATGTAGGATACACAATGGTTACGCCTGGATCCCCCAGGAAACAGTCCGTACCATGGGCCATCTCAGCCAGGCGGTTTCGCTACTAATGCGACCTACATAGATGCACGATACATAATGGTTATGCCTGGATCCCCCAGGAAACAATCCGTACCCCTAAGCCATCTCAGCTAGGAAGTTGCGCTATGCAGTCGCGCTCGTAAGACCATAAAGAAGAGCTATAAAGTGTAAATAATTGCTTGATTGATTGGACATCACGTTTGAATTTTGAAAAGGCATGGTAAGTTAAAAAGTCGCAATTTAGGGTACCGATACGACGCACAGTTTATTGTTTCTATCACGTACCGAACCTCAAAATACAAAAATAAATATACCATGGAGATCAGCACGACGAGACGATCAAAACGGTATACAGATATTGGTGGTACGATCATCCGATCAAAAGTTGATAATCGGTATCGGAAATGCTGCTATTTTGCCAGAATTAAGATAAACGGAGCAGTAGAAGTCCAAATTTGGAAAAACGAATTTCGCAGTCTGATTTAGAATGATCTGAATAAATTTTCTCCTGTTGACATATTTTGGTTTCGGAAACTTTTAAATTCACTGTTATTAACCGGTTTGATTTGAAATGAAATTTCACAGGAAAATAAACTTCAATATTATCAGATGAAAATTTACCAGTTGCTATATTAAAATAGACGTATTCCAAATAATAAATTTTTAATTTCAAATTTTATTGTTTAAAATTTCACAAATTTCCAGTTAAATATACTTTTAAAACCATTAAATTTTGCGGGTCGTTATACTCTCCCCCACTCAAAACTTTTCGTCCCCGAAAAGGAAGGAGATAGAAGAATAGAAACAACCAGACATAAAAGATAGATTGAAAGTCAAGATTAAACAATTAATTTAAACTATATAAATTTTACTTAAAATTTGAAAACTTCATTTGCAATTCAATTATCTTATATAATTTAATACTTTCCATTTATAAAATTTCTTTCTTCCTTTATAAATACCATTTATATGTTTAAATAACAACTTTATAATTATGTGAAAACAATTTGAAAACAATTATTTACGTTATTACTTATATTTAAAAAGAAGCTATTTGAAAACATTAAATCCATAATTTACAAATTTATTAATTTATCTCAAAATACTTTTCAACATTATTAATAAATCAATAATCATTTCTTTAAATATTTTGTATTCAATTAATAACCTCTAAAATATTTAACACTAAAATTTTCTATTACCATATAGTATATACATAAACAATCTTTAAAAAGGATATAGTCAACAAGGAAAAGAAGAAGGATTTGGAAAAGCATATTATAGGTGAATAAATAAAGCTGAGCAGATAAGGTAGATTCAAAAGAATAGTATCGGGCATGGATGATTAATTCAAACCATTAGAATTTCAATTTCAAATATTGATACAAAATTTCTTTGTTGGAAATACTTTTATAATAAATTACTTTTATAACTCGATGTTTCAACAAGTTTATCCTTGTTCCTGTAGACTCTGGTAGTGCGTTGATCAGGCGCAAAACTAGAATTCTCTAGGTACTTAGTAGACTTGTTTCAACACCCAGTGAAAATACTGGAAAAACTTTTAAAACAGATATGGAAAGTACAATCCAATCAAAAACAAACAAACCAAAACCTTTGTCCAACCATGGTTCGCAGATACACAATGGTTACGCCTGGATCCCTCAGGAAACAATCCATATCCGTAAGCTTTCTCAGCCCTGCGAGTTACGCCATGATGTCTAGTAGAATGCAGGATACACAATGGTTACGCCTGGATCCCCCAGGAAACAATCCGTACCCCCAGGCAAGACTCAGCCAGGCAGTTGCGCTATGCAGTCACGAGAGAACAATAAGACCATGGGTAACGCCATGGAATTCGAAGGACACTCGAGTATCATATCCGGAAAACCAAAAATCAGAGAGAATAATATCGATAGAATGAATCCAAGATGTGGCCACAAATCGGATATCAAGCAGAAGGCACTTTCCATATCTTTAGTTCGAAAATATGTATCATATAGTACCTTTTCAAATCACTTTCAAATATCGTACTTATATAAAATCCATTATATATAAGATTTAATTTTCAAATCAAATACTTTCCAAAATCAATAGTATATCAAATCATACTTATATAGACTTCAATTATATAAGATTTCACTTTTCAAATTGAGTACCCTTTTCAAATCCATAGTTTTCGAATCAATTTCATACTCATACAAATCAATTTTATATAAGTTCGACAACTCCCAAATCAAGTGTTTAGTAACATAAGGTTCTCAAATTTCAATTTGTTTCAATATCAATTCAATTTCAAAATCATATACAATTTCACCAAATTATTTCTTCTCAAATTATATATCTTTAGTTTCAAAGTTTCCAAAATAATAGATTTAGAAAAATAAATCCAAATTTCCAAATCAATATAATTTAAGTTAACCAATTCATTACCAAAATCAAATGTTTTCAAAATCATCTTATACTTACGTAAGGTCCATCTTGTATAAGGATCAAATTTTTCAAAATAAATTTCGCTGTATGAAGAGCCATATGGGATTGAATATCTTTGCTTTTATGGGTTATATATCTTTGTAATTTAAATTGGAAATTTTCTTTTAGTAAGCAAAGATATTCTAACTCGACAGCTTTCAATTTCAGCGTCAAAATATATCAATGATATTAGAATATAAGATGTACATACGTCATCATTTTGCAGAATCACATTTGATCGCTCGCTCGATCACAGAAGTTTGCTTTCGAACTAGTATTGTCCATTCGACTTCCCTAATGCGGACTTCGATATGGTTTCTCGACTAGAAGCCATCAGTCTCCTTGCATAGCCATATACTATGATAGAGAATTCTAGAATCGAGCCCAAAATCCATATCAAATATTCGCCATCAAGAATCGAATGAAAAATCCTAACACGAAATGGTGTAATCCACCTCGAACTTGTGTACTCAAACTTGGATCAAATTAATTATGCGAATAAAACAACATACGTACAACTTATATATTCATTCCAACTTATTAAATATATAGTTTCATAAAGATGTTACTAAGTTAAAACATTTAAACTAAATTTTATTCAAAATATATTGAAGACCAAATTCTTTTCAAAACATTTCAAATCTAAATTTCATATTAGAAAATTTTAAAATTTGCCTTATTCATATACTTAACAAAACAGTTTCAACTTATTTAAATCATATTACTTCATACTTAAACATTCAAAACAAATTTATATACTTTATCAAATAATTCATACTTTCAAAAAAAATTAGCTTTGAAAAGTTAACCTTGATTTGGAAGTGCTCGAACCTTCGAAATAGTTGAAGAAATCATTTTCAAATTCAAGAGTTGGAAATCAACCAATCAGTAAATCAATTTCAAAAGATAGGTTTCAAATCCGAAACTAAAGGACTGAACACCGGCTTACTTCAAATCATTTCAAATATATATACATATATCTTTCGAATATCAAATATTACTTCGGAATTTGAAAAATCAAAACTGGTTTCACAAAATCACTCGCGTAGCAATGCTACTAAAGTGGCCTCTCCCCCACTATGAAACTCGAAAATCAACGTCGATGATGCGTGCACTCATCACCGAAATTATTTTCCAGCGACATAAGTGAGTTCTGGACTTCTATTTTTCTCAAACTTCTTTTGAAATTTCTTCGAAACTCATTAAAATCATTGAAACATTTCTTATTCGGAAAATATTTTTAAATCATACTATTATAATATATTTCAAAATCTTAAAACCAATTTCAAAATACCGGAGTTCAATTCTCGAATTTCAAATTTAAAATCCTTCAGTCATAAATCATTTTTAGATAAATCAAATTTCTTATATAGTTTTTTTCAAAATTACAAATCCTTTCGAAACCTCAAATTCTTATTTAAAGGGTTTATAATCTTTATAAAAACATTTCACTTTTATATATAGAATATAATCATACTTATTAAAATAATAATTTCGGTTTAGAAAACAATTTCTAAAATATAAACAAACCCGATTTTCAAAGGACGATTCACAAACGGATTTCAAAACAAAGATAGAGATTCAAATTAGAGGGACTCTTGTCAAATAGAATTGTGATTTGAAGATAAGCTCGAACGAAGATGAGATAATTAAATTTCAAAATAGAATATGAATATACTTATATAAATCGCGGACGACCTTAACCGGGTCAACCGTGACTTCAGGAACAAGATCGATGCAGAATTCCAAGAAAAATCAACATTCGATCGCAAGAGATAGCGGCATCTAAACCAAAGATATATAAATCTCCGGTGAATCAATGCCAAATGTAAAGGAGTTCCACCCCTTTACAAATCATTCAAAGATTGGCGGGATCGCCTATTCTTATAGAGATCATTCAAAGTGGAGTTATGGGATACTCCAGAATCAAAAGAATACAAATAGGGAGAGACAAGAATGAATTTTTGAACCGCACGGACGTTCCAAAGTTCAAAGAAAATTTGAGTCAAAAGGAAGAGATTCAACTCGAACGAAAGTGATTTTGTAAATAAATTTACAATATATGCTAAGTTTTTCCTAGAGCCAAAGCTCTGATACCAACTGTAACGACCCGCTATTTTGGACCATTCAAATCGACAATAAATCCACACATGTCTGACTTGAATAATTCAAAATATCAGATTGTTAATTTAAATTTGGCAAAACTCAGCATATGCAGTAAATAAATCAATCACAGAATCACAGACGCAGAGTAATACAATAATACGCAGCGGAATAGATAAAATAGTAGTTCATGAAGCTACTATATAAACATCAAAGTTAGAAATAAAATACAACAGAATATCTCAAATGTAGTGAAGTCTCCAGTACAACAGATGACTTCTCTGAACAAATCAACTAGAAGAGCTGAAAGCTGAGGCGATAGTTGGATCTCCAAAGGAAGCTCCAAACTCCAAAGGTGAGTCTCAAATGCTGTATCACTCGGTCTGACCCGAGCGTAAAGCAAAACACAAAACACTCGAGTCAGGATTAACATTCTTATATCAATAAATCCAACTCAAGTGAAATATCAACTGAAATACAAGTAACTTAAAGGATGTTTGGGATAACCATCCTCTAAGGATCTGTAGAACTATCTACAAGGTGGGAATATACACTATGACACCGTGGCCATTTTTAAATTTATTTACTTCAAAACCCAAATATCATTTCATTTCAAATATATCTATTTTTCCAAAATAGTATATATATATTAAATGATTTAAAAAGTAAAGTATTTAATTTCCTCAAGTCTAGCAAATCGATTCAAATCAACTTCAAATTCCAAATTCAAATTTATTCAAAGTTCAATTCATCAATTTAATTCATTTCTAAACAGATCATTTAAATTTTCAATATATTTCAAAGCTTTAATATTCAACATTTTCAAAGTTAAATTTAATAGTTTCATATAGCTCTTGATTTAACTTCATTATTATTTAATCATGGAATATTCACTTAATAAATTCAATACCATTTAACTAGCCTTAAATTACATTTTACTAAATATTTCCTTAAACTTTACTTAAACAAGAAATGTTCATTAGATTACTTATGAATCAAACTCAAGTTATAAATCATATCTTACATCTCAATTTCAATAAGTTTCAAATCGGTTTAATTAAATAAAATTCTTTATTGAATACAATTTCAACTAAATTCAAATTATCTTTCTAACCTTAACTTATTCAAATTATTACCAAAATCTATTTTAAAATATATTTTAAATACTCAACATATTATATGTATTTAAATCAATCGTTCCCATTTATATATAATAATTTAAGGCTCAACATTTATTAAAACCATATATTTCTTTCCAAAACCATAGAATTCATTTTTAAAATATTTATATATATGGACCAACGGTGTCTGTATATATATTTATCATATGGTTAAGTGATACAGATATTTATCATTTCAATCTGAAATTTAAATATATACGGGTAGATATCATTTCGACCCGTAATCCCAATTTTAATTCAAATGAAAATCGCTTGGGTTTATCATTTCAACCCATAACGAAATTCTCCTATTCTAAAGTCCGTTCGGGTATGTATCATTTCAACCCATAGTGAATTCCATACTAACAGGGAACTTGCAGAGTGATAACAGATAATATAAAATATAACAACAGGCATATATCATCAATATAAATAACAGATACTGGTGTCAGATGTCATAGGTGAACATATACAGAATAGTAATAACAGGCATATAAATACTAGATACTGGTGTCAGATGTCACAGGTGAACATATACAGATAATAGCATATATAACAATTTAAATAACTACAGCATCATATTTCAATTGTCGTTTCAATTGAAATCAAATTTAATAAATACAAGAATGTTAATCGTGAGTGATTGCTCACTTTCCGAGGCTAGAGAGATGAACTATGTAACGACCCATTATTTTGGACCATTCGCATCCATTATAAGTGTATAGGTAGACACTCATGCCGGAGTTGAATTGCTCAAAATACTACGTTGTAAATAAAATTTGGCAAAACTCAGCATATACAGTAAATAAAATAATTACAGATCACAGACACAGAGTAATATAACAATACTGCAGTGGAAACAAAGGATAGTAGTTCATGAAGCTACTATATATATATAACAGAGTTAAACAAGATACAATAGAGGTCTCGAATACAATAGATGTCTCAATACAATAATCAAATACCAGATCTGAATACATCACTGGAATCAACGGAATAACTGAAAGCAGGATCGATAGATAGCTGGATCTCCAAGCGAAGCTCCAACTCCAAAGGTGAGTCTCAAATGCTGTATCACTCAGTCTGACCCGAGCGTAAAGCAAAACACAAAACACTCGAGTCAGGATTTACATTCTTATATTAATAAATCCAACTGAAGTGAAATATCAACTGAAATACAAGTAACTTAAAGGATGTTTGGGATAACCATCCCCTAAGGATCCGTTAAACTATTTACTATGTAGTAATATTCGCTATTATAATAGTGTCTAAATAAGTAAAGTATAATCATATCGGAAAATAGCGTTAAGGGGATGGAGAAACCTTAACGCGGTCGGATCTTAAAATCATAATCGTAGTAAAGCTCGATATGGTAGGTGACATGGCACAACTAGGCAATGCCAGGGTAGATATACCAATTACGCACACGGACTGATGGATACGCATAGCAGCCACTACCGTTCCACCTCGAACAACATTCCCAAATCGGAGGATGGCCATCTAGTCAAATCACAAGTAAGAGTATAATATCGAAGAAATGCGTCCGAGAAGAGGTGCTACCTCACTGGTCTGAGATCGCTCCTGTTTTAGCCACCTTATGCCAACTCAGGGGAGTTGGGTCCACGTAACATACCTTAAGAACGCCGCCACCATCCTACTTCATTCTGGAATCTCCACCGCATACACGGTTGTCAAAGTGGTTTTCAGTATCGACAGAGAGTATGTCCATATCCGATCCCGGTCTCTTTGCCAACCAATCGTTATTATAACACCGTGGTCGTTTCAAAATAGTTTATACTTTAAACCAAAATCATTATCATTTCAAAACCCAATTTAATACGATATCATTTCACTTCAAATATCCATTTTCAAAATCATATTACTTTCCAAAGTTATAATGCTTTCGAAATCATAGTCTGGAAATCACAGTATTTTGGAAATCATAACACTTTCCTTTTAAACAGTTTAGATATTAAAATTTTGTTATAAAATAAATTAGTTTCCTCAAATTCCACAACTCGATTTCAAATTAACTCGATTTCCAAAAATTTAATTTATTTTAATCAAATCTCAAATCATCCGTTTCAACTCGATTTAGCTTCTAAATAAACCATTTCAAATTATCAATTTCAAATACACATCTGAATCATAAAATAAGCCATTTCAGTTTTGATATATTTCAAAGCTTTAAATATTCGACATTTCAAAACTAAATTCGATAAATTTATATATATATCAAATTCACTTTACAATTATTTAGTTTTGAAATATTAACTTAACATTTCCATAACATTTGAATACAATTTCATTTTTACAATTCAATTAAACAAGATATCTCATTTAAATATTTACGTTTGGAATATCCATTTAAGTCACCCTTTCAAAGTTCAAGTTGTAAATCACTTCTTTAAATTTCAAATTCAATACATTTCAAATCTAACTTATTTAAGTATCATTCTTAAATAAATATAATTTCAATCAATTTCAAATCATTATAAATTCTATATTCAAAAATATAGATATTAAATAAATACTTAACATATTATTTATCAACTTTATTAAATCAACTTTAATAAATCTTTAAAAATCAATATTTATAAAAACCATATATTTCTTTTCAAAACCATAGAAATCATTTTCAAAACGTTTATATATAGACCAACGGAATAAAATATAATATATCACATAACTATTACATAGTATCATATACATCATCTATCAGAGTTACACAGATTACACATCACATACTAGACAGTTATAAACATCTGTCTAGTTATTACAACTCAATACAAAACAAAGATCTAAACAAGATCAACACAGCGGAAACTACTATCTATATCTACAACGCTGAAGCCTCCTGCTCCATTGCTCCTCCACAATTCGTCAAGGCTAACCTGAATCCCTTGGCTACTCGTAAAAATTTGAGTACCCAAGAGTTTATAAAACAGAAATAAACAACTTGGGTCAGACATGGGTCTGGTGTGAGTAACAGTTTAAACTTGTTTAACTTCAAAACCTTTTGAAAGAAAAGGTATCACGTAAGACTTCCCACAAATAAACATGGGTAAGTTTTTACCTTACGCTTACCAAAACATTTGATAGGAAATTTGATTGTATTATAATAGGGTCTAGGGTTTTCAAGTAAAATATAGAAATAGCTGAAATGCTTACATCTCACATTCCAACATAGTTGGGCACAACTAATACGTACGGCACTTATTGGAGTTTAGATTCCATACAATGGCAGGGCTACCGGGGTACCGCCCGTCACAGTACGTGGCCTAGATCACCGTACCGAGGATCACTCCCAATCCCCTGCAACACAAAGCCGGAACATCCCTTACTGGATAATTCCCGCAAAAGATACCCCACGGTTGGGATCAGCAACCGTACCACTAAGTCGAAAATAGAAAGGGACATCTAGACAGAGGTAATCTTGTCCTACTTGGGTGCTACCCACTAACCTTGCTGCACCTCCCCTGTTTTAGCCATTCCCGGTTTGTGAGGCTTGAGGTCACGATTACCTTAGAAAAGAACACATCACTTAGAATGCTCATCGTCCACCTGACGATGTTCTGAAAGCATTCAGTCCATACAAGTTCGTTCCGGGTTCGAACGAAACCGAAGGCATTATCTCGTTACACTCGTTTTGGAATCACCCTCAGAGTTACCGACAATAACCCTTGCACTCTGAATCTTCAACTTCACTTGATTTACGACCTATCGTTAATTTGGATCGATGTGGTATTCGGGTCTCCAGACCTGGAAATCCGGTATACGGAAACCCGATCCCGGTCTCATCGAAATCCAAAGACGTATCTTTTAAGGCCAAGTTGTTTTAAAGGTTAAAACAAATTCAATTCATTATCTTTATACACAAAGAAAGATAATTCACAACAGATAATCAACATTATCAGATAATCCATACAATTCAACTAACATCCATATCATACAGCATATATCTCATCAGAGATATCAATCAATGCCAAGTATTCAATACTATCACCCATTCATAAGTAATGATTTATATTATCTTTTAATTAATTTAAAGAATTAAATTAATTACTTCATTTTATAAATCCTTCTTACTTAACCATTAATTAATTACAATTTAATTAATTAATTATCTTCTAATATTTCATTTCAATTAATCATCTTTGATTAATTATCTTTTAATTACATCCAAGTAATTTATCTTTAATTAATTATTTAAATTAATTATCCTTAACCACTTATAGTAATTAACCTTTAATTACTTCATTAATTAATTAACTAAAATTT
This sequence comes from Allium fistulosum, assembly GCA_030737815.1. Taxonomy (NCBI): domain Eukaryota; kingdom Viridiplantae; phylum Streptophyta; class Magnoliopsida; order Asparagales; family Amaryllidaceae; genus Allium; species Allium fistulosum. Next base: position 1,246,063,789 of record CM060904.1, on the reverse strand, counting down.
ATTAAGTTAATCAACTATATTTAATTATATTAATCCTTAATTAATTACATTAATTAATTACTTCATTTATTAATTATTACTTAATTAATCAATTCTTAATTACATCATTAATTATATTAATTAATGATCCTTAATTACAACTTAATTATTAATTACTCAATTAAATTAATTACATTAAGTAATTAATCTTTAATTAAACAACATTTATTAATCACCTTGATTAATCTTCAATCAGTAATTAATTACCCTTAATTACTTTCACTAACTAAATTAATTACTCCTTAATTAATTCCTTAATTAATCCCTTGATTAATTATTCAAAGTAATTAACTCAAATTACTTCTATTAATAAAATCATTATTCAACTAATTACTTCCAGTAATTATCTTATTATTTACTTCTCTAAATAAACTTACCTTAATAATTACATTAAGTAATTATTATCAAATCATCTCTTGATTATTCTAAATTAATTAAACTTAATTAATTAATTTAACTAAATCAAATTAACTTCAATTAATTACAATAAGTAATTAATTCTTAATTACTTCCAATAAGTAATTACATTTAAACAAATTCTATAATTGATTATCTTTAAATTAATTAATCTAATTAACTATTAAATTAATCCTATTAATTAATTATTTAATAATCCATAGTTAATGACTTCATTAACTATTATTTAATTACTTTCCTTAAGTAATTAACTTATATTAATTATTATTAATTCTAAATTAATAAATCTTAATAACCAATTTATCAATCTCTAATTAATTAATTAAGTATTTACCATAACTAAATTATTTAATTACTCTATTAATTAATTCTTAATCATTAATTAATACTCTAATTTATAATCCTCAATTATAAATTAATCATTCCTAATTTATTTATCCTAATCCTAACTAAATTAGTTTAAACCTTTAATTATTTATTTAATTAATCCAAATGATTAATTAATCAAACAATTTAATTATCCATTAAATTTCCTAATTAATTTAATGAACATAAATCTTTAATTACTTTAAGATAAAACATTATTCTTATTGATAAACAAGTTATCATTTATCATTCATATTTGAAACATCCCTTTCAAATCTACTTCTAAAATTTCATTTTAAATTCTGTATTTAAAATGAATACCAATTTATTTTTAACTAAGTTTTTAAAACCAAATTAAAAACATTTACTTATTAAAAATTCTTATCTCTTATAAAAGAAATTTAAGAAGAGTTTAAACCAATTTCCTTTTTATTTTTAAACATTTAATTAAATCTAACTACCATTTAAAACCTATTTAAAACATATAAATTTATAACTTATTTATTTCATACCTTTAAGATTCAAAACCAACTTGAATCTATATAGTTAAACTTGATTTAAATTCATGTTTAAAAATTTTCTTTACAATTTTAAATCCAGTTTAAATTTTATAAACAGACAGTTTTATAGTCTGTCAACAACAAAAGTACTCGAGCCTAGCCTATTATACTTCGAGTCGCATCCCTAATTCCTCCGAGAGTCTCACGAACAAAACCCGAGAAAACTCGAGTAGCCTCATTGTCACTTGAGTCCAACACACCCAGCTCTAAATACTTCGAGTCGCCTCTCCCATTACTTCGAACATCACTCGAAAAATATCGAGAAAAACTCGAGCCATACTCCTCTGTAACCCAGATTCACCAGAAATTCGATCGCGTGCACGTGCACCACTCTCCGACTGATGCCAGCCACCTCCGGTGACCTCCCCACATCGACAATCATATCTGCACCATCCCACGATCATCAGATCATCAAAACGAACTCGAAAGCAAAAGCGAGCCTGTATCCAAAACCTGGAACCCATCAGTTCGAATTCGCCAAAGCCTGACAACAATCCTTCGTGCTCGCGATTCCGACCACCAGAGAAGCTAATTCTCTGGCCATGCCTTCGCCTATATCTAATCTTCCATTTCCCAAAAACTTGGAACACTCGATCCATCAACAAAGGCAAACGAATCGAACTCATAGCCTAACTTAAAACTAGGGCTACAGGAAAAAAACCATCACCGCGGCTACCAAAAAGATTTGCATCACCATCACCTATTTTTCCCAGCTTCTCTGATTACTCCTCTACCCACAAGAAGAATCCTGACCCTTCAATATCAATAGATCACCAGAATTCACCAGTTTCCCTCTTTTTGTTAAAACCAGAACTGCTCCTTTAATCCTAAACTAACAACTATGATTTTAATACTAAAAATCATGTTATCATTTATGTTTTCAATTTATAAATCTGAATTTATAAATTACAAGGTTCGAATTTTTACTTTTATATAACATGCACTGTTATTTTTGATTTCCAGACACACTTGTGTTTAAAGTTTAACTTAACTAAATTTTAAAACATTCTTCTATGATAAATCAACAATTCTTACTTATAAGTTAAGTCCTAATAAACTAAATCAAGTGATAAAAGATTTAAAGGAAATTTTGAGTCTGGCAACAAAACAAAACAGAACAGAGAACATATTCATGCATACAATACATCCATATATACCAAACCCAACATGCATTTGAAACCAAACATAACACAGAGAATTACATCACATTTAATTACTGCAAACATGATTATCACATGAAGAAATCAAGCAACTTACTTAAGTTAGTTTTAAATAAAAATTGTTACTCACTTGTTCAAAGATGAAACAGAGGCAGTTTAGCTTCTGAAGGCTGTAAACTTGCGTGCTTGTTTGAATTTGATTTTTAAACTTTAGTTGTTGAAGCTTTAAATTGCTTTAAACACATGCATGTTGCTTCCAGTTTGAAGAATGAATGCAGACAGTAAGAATTCCTTTCAGAGATGAATAGAATTGCAGGTAGGATTGAGATGATTGCAGACTGGCTTTAAAATGATTCCAGAATTTCTTCCAGACTAAAAAACATGCAGGCTGAACTTTGTTTTAGATTTTGGAAAATGGTTTACAGAGATTTGATTTTGATAATTTCTGGTTTGAGGAATTTTTCCAGATTTGAATATGCACACATTTTGCTTGAGAAATAATTACTGATTTTGGATTAGAGGAAAACTTTGAGAAGTGGTATTGATTTTCAGGCTTTTGTTATTGGATTGAGGTATTTGATTCTCTGATTTGTTTCAGATTTTAATTAGAGGAAAGATCTGATTTGTTTTTCTCTTGGCTTTTGAAAAAAATGAAGATTAGAAAAGAATGGGAAATGAAGAAATGCAAATGTTAATATACATGTATATTTATGATTTTATAAAATAAAAGAAAATGAAAATAATTAAGGACACTTGTCCTATACATTTGTTTATTAAATTACACATGTTATAATGAAGCTTTAGATAATGACACTTGTCATTTAAGTAATTACTCATATTTATTTATTTAAAAAGTAAATGAAAAGCCCTTTTCTTATTTATTTAAACTTAAGTAATATATATCTTAACCAATTAAAAGATTTATCTAAAGTATATTTAAAACTAAAATGTTATTTATTTAAATAACTTTAAAAAGTCCAGATTAAACTAAATCTAAATTTCCAATTTGCCCAAAGCTTCTATTTACAATATATATAAATAAATATATATATATATATATATTCAAATAGAAAATATCTTATTAGATTTTAAAAGATAAAATTACCAATTAATACTAATTTAATCAGATTATTAAATTAAATTCAAATCTTATTATCAAAGATTATCCATATCAATTTAATTATTCAACAGATTATTAAATTGATATTGTTAAAATTTCTGGGATATTACATTCCTCCCCCCTTAAAATAATTTCGTCCCCAAAATTTAAACAAAGGTAATTTAATAATCTTATTAAAGATTTTAATTCAAAACACAAGCATCTACTATCATCCATATGCTAGCAACCGTAGCAACCAAATCATTCAATCAAACAATTTTAATTATCTAGACTAAATTCTAGATAAAATACCTCGAGTTTCCCCAAGTATATATATATACCGGAATACTCGCTCTACAAACAATCTAAACTATCAATACTACTAAGCTATAGATCTCCTACTCATCTAGATCTACAGAACTAAACAGGATATCAGACTACAGACGAGTCTGACTTAACTACCAAACTTCCTGAACTGCTGATTCCAAAACCAACGATAGATCAAATACGTACTCCCTCAGAGATACGTAAAACTCAATGAATTCCAGTTATCCAAACTGACAATTCAACCAAGTAGACCAATTACCTATCCAAATCAGAACACAGACGAGATCCAAACATAACTCTACCTCACAACATTAGTAGATTCCAAACTTACTTCTCCCATCCAGAGATACACTCCAAACTGCTTTCGCTGCTCAACTCTGATCTGAGGTAGAACACAAGCACAGACTGGACAACTCACTTCTAGAAATAAGGTTCACTGATCCATACAGAAAACTCAGATATTCCAGCAAAACTTGAGCTGTTTCACCAACTCCATCTCTAGGAAACATCCTTCCACTAGACTGAACCACCGGTATCACTCATGGAATCCAGTCGATAAGAAAACTCAACCTTCAGATGCGGACAAACTCCTGACTTCTCTGAAGACATCCAGAAAAACTCTGACAACCCAAGAGAACACTCAGACAATCGCAAGTCACTTTTGCGATCGACCCAGCCTAATTCCAAAGAAAACTGTTCCTCTTTTAAAAATTAAAAATCAGAACAGCTCAACTTAACTATCCAATCCATCTAAGAAATGGATCCACTCTGCTGCTTCTGAACTTCACTTCCAGAAAAACTACTCATCCAGAAAACTTCCTGCCATCACAGAATACTCCGAGCTGCACTGCTAACACTGATGCTCTTATCCAAAGCTCTTCGAGAAACTCAGACTCCAAACCAAAGCAGAAACTTCATGTTGAACTCAACCACAACACCGAAGCATTCACACTTCCTTAATCTTGTTCCAAAGAAAACATCTTCGGGAACATCCATCGTCACTGTATCTCATCATACAGCTACTATTACCTGAGGTATCAAGGTACCATCACTCGCTTCTGTTCAACCGACAGATCCAACTTTACTCATCCAAACTTCAAAGATAAACTCCGAACCTTTAAAAGGTTTCCTTCAGAGATCGATGAAATCCTTCACCACAGCAAAGCTTACTCGAGACAGTATTAGGTCTACAGTCTCGACAGATACACTTCCAACCTCAACATTCAAACTCCAACCATTGGTAGTCGTGTTTCACACACCACCACCCTATCTACCTTTATATCCTATATTGGAAAACCTGTACGGGTAACCCAACAGATAGGTAGAATATATATATATATAGTTATATAAAAATTACAAATACGCTCTCTTACGATAGACACCACTCCAGAGCTTAGGTATTCACTCAACCTAATGCTCTGATACCACGTGTGACAACCCGGCTTTCCACTCCCGGAAAATCGCATCGACAGTAAGAAAGAAAGGGGTGAGAAGTAGAAAAGAAAAGAAGAGAAAGAAAACAAACACAAATACTCACAGCGGAAACGGAATAAAATATAATATATCACATAACTATTACATAGTATCATATACATCATCTATCAGAGTTACACAGATTACACATCACATACTAGACAGTTATAAACATCTGTCTAGTTATTACAACTCAATACAAAACAAAGATCTAAACAAGATCAACACAGCGGAAACTACTATCTATATCTACAACGCTAAAGCCTCCTGCTCCATTGCTCCTCCATAATTCGTCAAGGCTAACCTGAATCCCTTGGTTACTCGTAAAAATTTGAGTACCCAAGAGTTTATAAAACAGAAATAAACAACTTGGGTCAGACATGGGTCTGGTGTGAGTAACAGGTTAAACTTGTTTAACTTCAAAACCTTTTGAAAGAAAAGGTATCACGTAAGACTTCCCACAAATAAACATGGGTAAGTTTTTACCTTACGCTAACCAAAACATTTGATAGGAAATTCGATTGTATTATAATAGGGTCTAGGGTTTTCAAGTAAAATACAGAAATAGCTGAAATGCTTACATCTCACATTCCAACATAGTTGGGCACAACTAATACGTACGGCACTTATTGGAGTTTGGATTCCATACAATGGCAGGGCTACCGGGGTACCGCCCGTCACAGTACGTGGCCTAGATCACCGTACCGAGGATCACTCCCAATCCCCTGCAACACAAAGCCGAAACATCCCTTACTGGATAATTCCCGCACAAGATACCCCACGGTTGGGATCAGCAACCGTACCAATAAGTCGAAAATAGAAAGGGACATCTAGACAGAGGTAATCTTGTCCTACTTGGGTGCTACCCACTAACCTTGCTGCACCTCCCCTGTTTTAGCCATTCCCGGTTTGTGAGGCTTGAGGTCACGATTACCTTAGAAAAGAACACATCACTTAGAATGCTCATCGTCCACCTGACGATGTTCTGAAAGCATTCTGAAATGACCCTCCTATTTACACACTAATTTTATTAGTGATTTTTTTTTTTAGAGATGATATATAGATATATCATCTATTACAAATATATTTCCCAGGGTCATTTTCTTTCTCTAATAAATAAAAATATATCCAGGATCTTTCACAATATAGAAATATTGTTTTAATTCTAAATCATTTTTAACATACATATATGAAGATATCTATGTTATATTCTACTTGAATCAGAGCATGATAATAAGTAGAAATCCTTTTTAAATTTGCAATAATGTGATAAATTCCCTTTTTAAATTAAAACTTATTGTATCCTGATTTTTGACTATAGTGTCCACTGGAAATATGTACCTTAGACTGTTATTATAATTAAGAAATAACCAAGCAAAAATCAGTGGAAAGCAAGCTTATATTATAGATGATAGTCTTAAAGTCTGAATATTATCAAACTCAGGTTAAAAGAAAGTGGATCCTAAGTGAACACAAGCAACATCTAGGCGTAATGGAAACGCGCCTAACTTATTCATGCAAGGTCACTAGTTCGAGTACTATGCTGGTCGGTTCAAACGCAATTTTTGTTTTCCTTTTTATTTTCTCCTGTATGACTGAAATCTGATACCTACCTATAATTGTATATATATATTTAATTTTTGCCTATAACCTAACATACAAAACAATTCTTCTTGCATAACTATTTTTAAAACCCTTTCTTTCAACTGTTTTAAGAATTTACATCTATATTTTTGCCTAATTCCAACATGTACACAGATATACATGTACATGTCAGTGTTTTTGTTCTTTTTCCAGAAAACTGAGCTCAATTGTTCCCTTGCTTCATTGATTTGAAGTGAAACATTTGGCCTGACCTATGGCCTAACCATATGGTTACCCTGGCCAGTCTTTTGTTTGCATTTTTACAACCCAGATTATACACAAAACATTGATACCTTTCCTTTTCAAAAGCATGTATATATATTTGTATGAATCAGACATTTTGTGGTCAGATATATATCATTCTTCCTAATCATACTTCTCTTTTTAAAAATACATCTTCAGGGTATAAACACTTTTTCTTGCATCTGGACTTATGTCAATATTATAAATTGAAGATATAGCAGTTTAATTCTTTTCTGGGTTTTCCCAATAATATTTTCTGTATATCTATATTCTTTTTGAAAGAACTCAGGATTAACTGAAATCATCATAAAATGATTATGCTTATAAAATCCAGGTTTTTTCCCCCAAAATCAAAACAACTTTAGCAAATAAGTTTTCAAATCAGTTTAACATCAAGATCCTTAGTACATACCAAATCAGAAATAACCAGAGACAACATAGCACATGTCTCTTACAAGTTCTTCCTACTTAATACATTTAGATAGCCATATTAATCAGGGAATACATGCATGAATTAACACATTCTAGCTTTTATTTCTAATTATCTTAGCATCCTCTATTCCATATCTTTTTAATCTTGCTTACTTAGCTCCATCATAACCTGCAAAAGCATTAGTGGCTGCCTCATTATAAATGAGACACCCCCATGTGCCATGAGCAATAAGGGTCAGATCTATGATCTGGTGTGAGCATTTCTAACATATCCATGATATTAAGCTAAGGATACAGCATAAATATACTTTGCATACTTGACAGGTATTATCATGTACAATACATAAGGGCAAACATATGCAATAAAACAACTTTTATCTGGAACTACTAGGTTGCCTTTTTTTTTTTTTCTTATAAATTCCTGGCCTCATCTGCTATAAGGAATCAAAGGGACACATTGCCATGAACTAATTAACATTATGGCACAAAGATCTCAGGACTTAATCAAGCCATGTGCCAACTTGTCTACTTCAAATAGGACAAGCATTCCAGCAGCCTTCTTGGCACAAAATCCTTAGTTATATCACTAAGTGTATTTATGTTCATTCTATCAATGATAGCTAGGTGTACATACCACCTGTACTCATGAAACATACTAGTTACCTTGCAGACATAATATTGCAAGCAAGTTAAAGGTTACATTCTAGAGGTATAACACCCCAGTCATTCCATCTCACATTATTTAGCATATAAACACCCTATTCAAGCATATACCAGAATGTTTGCAACTGAGAATAAATGCATGGCTCTATTGGGTTCATTTTGATTTTGCAAGCAACTATATTTAGTCAGATTTTCAATCTTGTTTAAACATAGTTTTTAGGCTTGTAAATTTCTGTTTAGTTTAGGGCTCAGCACTTATAGAGAAAAACTCCATTGCACCCTTAACCAATTATTTCAAGCCTCAGCACCATACCAATGTATATGCAGCTCATAGTTTTCTTTATCTTTTCATTCTTTGTCTTAAGCCATTATTCAAACTAGTTACAAATACTCTGATATATGTTCCTTAAGGTTTTGGTATAATATACAGAGATGAAAATAGAACAACAAAGTTAAACATCCAACATAGCAGATCATATCTCATCAAACATTCATGAAACCATCAGCAGTCAACATAGTTTGTAAATCAAAACATGCAAAATATAACATATAAAAGCTTGGCTGCCTAATCCCAGGTCTTAATGCCATGTATATGAGTGAGGATACTCACCTAAATGCTTACACAAGCTTAAACCAGAAAACCCCTCAAATCTTTAGCCTTATCTTCCTCTTCTTCCTTAGGTTAATTAATTAGTGAGAGAGCAGTTTTCTGATTGGGCTCTTGGTTTAAATAAGGGTTCTGCCTAGGGTTTTGGGTGATGCAAAATCCCTATTTTAGCCCAGACCAGCATCATGCATTTGGCATTGCATATTCCCTCCCTTCTAACACTTAATGTCCCGGCCAATATTTTAAAACAAGACTAAATTGTGCCTATTTTCCTTTCTTTTCAGAAAGTGATAACTTTAAGTATTTTTATTATACTTACCTCAAACATGATAATGGTGTGACTTTCTATTTTCTGCCCATGTACATTTTCTTTCTTGCACTATGGTTCTTACTGTTTTAGTGATTCCTTTATTAATTTTCTGCTCAAATAATGTCTGGATATATATATACTTTTATACAACTATGGGTGTTAATTTAACTTTAACCTTTTATTTGCAGAAAACATGTGCATATTTATGTGCATTTCTACACACCCATTATTCAAATAAAATTCCACTTATTCATTGTAAATCAATGTTCTCTTCTGTCTTAATTTTCAGACAAGTAATATATATATATATATACACACACATCCACAGGGATTTTAATATTCATGCCTAGGCCTATATTTCTTTTATTTAAAACATTTTATCTGAATGTTTTCCTTTCTTGTTTTATTATTCAGGAATTCTGGATTTTCTCTTAGTGCCATATCTAGTGTGCACGTGCACACATGCACACAACCTTGCACCACTGAAAATCCCACCTATATAATAATTCTGATTTTCCCCCAGAATTTTAATCATTTATTTAAAAGAATTTTCCTCAAAATCTTGGGGTATTACAATCACCCCTTCTTTTAGGAATTGTGCCCTCACAATTTGCAACATATTCTTTGAGTACTCCTACTTTCTTAGGAAAAATTATTCAAATATGCATGAGCAATTCAAATAGTTACTGTCTATCATACATATCAAACTTTCTTAATAATCTAAGAATTTACCTTTTTAAATTTGCAAAGAGCCTAGGGTAATCCATCCTGATTTTATCCTCTAGCTCCCAAGTACAATCACTAGGATCTATACTCCATTGAATCTTTACAAGCTTCAATGTCTTGTTTCTTAATTTCTTTTCTTCCCTTGCCACAATTCCCACTGGCTCTTTTTCATAGATTAGATCTGGATTAATCTGAACTTCAGTAGGCTTTTCTAAGATTTCCTCCTTGTCATGTACCCATCTCCTTAGTTGTGACACATGAAACACATTGTGCATTGCACTCATCTTCTCTGGAAGCTCCAGCTTATAGGCTAGTGAGCCTATCCTTTCCAAAATCTTGTATGGTCCAACATATCTGGGTCTGAGTTTCCCCTGCTTGCCAAATCTCAAGACTTTCTTCATTGGTGAAACCTTAATGAAGACATAATCACCTACTTTGAATTCCACTGACTTCCTCTTTGCATCAGCATACTTCTTTTGCCTATCTTGAGCTACTGCCATCCTCTTTCTCACCAGTCCTATTTTCTCTGTGATGTCTTTGACATATTCTGGCCCTAGGATAGCTTTCTCTCCTGCCTCAGCCCAACACATAGGTGATAGACATGGCTTTCCATATAGGGCTTCAAAGGGTGCCATTCCAATTGTGCTTTGGTGGCTATTATTGTATGTGAACTCAGCCAGATGGAGGTGGTCCTCCCAATTTCCTCCAAAGTCTAACACACATGCTCTAAGCAAATCCTCTAAAATCTTGTTTACCACTTCTGTTTGCCCATCTGATTGGGGGTGATAAGCAGTGCTTAGGCACAATTCACTCCCCATAGCTTCTTGGAAGCTCTTCCAGAATCTTGAAGTGAAGATTGTATCCCTATCACTCACTATAGTTTTAGGAACACCATGCAGTTTTACCACTTCTTTCATAAAAATTTGGGCTAACCTAGGTGCATTTCTGTCTGCTTTCACTGGTATGAAGTGGGCTACTTTAGTCAGCCTATCTACAATTACCCAAATACTTGTATTTCCCTTCTTGGATCTAGGAAGACCATCTATGAAATCCATAGATATGTCTTCCCACTTCCACTGTGGTATGCTAAGTGGCTGCAACAACCCTGAAGGTCTTTGGGTCTCAGCTTTTATTTGTTGACAAACCATGCACTTAGCAACATATCTGGCTACATCAGACTTCATTCCCTTCCACCAATAGTCCCTTTTTAAGTTTTGGTACATCTTGGTGCTGCCTGGATGTATGGAATATTTGCTCCTATGGTACTCATTAAGGATTTCTTCTTTCAATTCTATGATGTTTGGGACACATATCCTTCCCTTGTACCTTAAGTATCCTTTTACATCTATGTGATAATCCTTCACTTCCTCCTTCTTTAATAGGAGAGACCTCTTTTCTGCTAAGTCTTGATCTTCTTCTTGCATTTTTGCCACCTTCAAGGCCAAATTTGATTGTAAAGTAATTAAACTTAACCTTCCTTTACTCCTTTCTTCCTCAATTATTTCCATACTCATCCCACTGCTCTCATCTATTTCCAAATCAGTGAGCATGGTCAAGTCTCTAAACTCCTCCATCATCAATATGGCCACTTTTGCATGCTGCCTACTCAATGCATCTGCCACTTTATTAGCCTTGCCTGGTGTATAAAGTATATCTAAGTCATAAGCAGCAAGAAATTCAACCCATCTGTGTTGTCTCATATTTAAATCTTTTTGTGAAAAGAGATATTTTAAGGCCTTGTGATCGGTGTATAAAATGAACTTTGCACCTAATAAGTAATGCCTCCAAAGCTTCAAGGCATAAACTACTGCTGCCAACTCAAGATCATGAGTTGCATATCTAGTTTCATGGGGTTTTAGTTGTCTAGATGCATAGGCTATGACCTGATCTTGCTGCATCAACACAGCCCCTAGCCCTGACCCACATGCATCTGTATATACAACTAATCCCTCATTGCCTTCTGGTACTCTCAACACTGGTGATTTTACCATAGCCTCCTTGATCTGGGTGAAAGCTTGTTCACACTTATCAGTCCATATAAACTTCTGGTTCTTCCTAGTCAGGTTAGTGAGTGGCATTGCTATTTTAGAAAATCCTTGTATGAACCTCCTATAGTATCCTGCCATCCCCATGAATGACCTAACTTCACTAACATTGTTAGGCTTCTTCCATGCTTGGATTGCTACTATCTTATTGGGGTTTACAGAAATTCCTCTAGCAGAGACAACATGTCCAAGAAAGTGTACTTCCTCTTGCCAGAACACACACTTAGAGAACTTTGCTTTCAAATCTTTTTCTATTAATCTAGATAAGACCAAATGTAAGTGGTTCTCATGTTCCTCTATTGTTTTAGAGTAGATTAGAATATCATCTATAAAAATCAGAACAAACTTGTCTACGTAATCTCTGAATATCCTATTCATTAGGTCTACAAAGTAAGAAGGGGAATTTGTTAGCCCAAATGGCATAACCAGAAACTCATACAAACCATATCTTGTGTTGAATGCTGTATATTTAATACTTGATTCCTCAACCTTCATCTGATGAAACCCAGATGCCAAGTCTAGCCTAGAAAACACTTTAGCTCCACTGAGTTGATCAAAGAGATCATCTATCCTGGGTAATGGGTATTTGTTTTTGATGGTTACTTTGTTTAATTCTCTGTAATCTATACACATTCTTAAAGTACCATCATGCTTTTTAACAAATACTACAGGAGCACCCCAGCATGAATTACTTGGCCTTATAAACCCCTTGGCTTCTAATTCTTCCAGCTGGTTCTTTAGCTCTTTTAATTCACTTGGCCCCATCCTTGTAGGCTTTTAGATAACTGGGCTAGCCCCAGGCATAAGGTTAATCTGGAATTCAACAGGTCTATGGTGTGGGACACCTTTTACTTCCCCAAATACATCCAAGTACTCTTTAACTATGGGGATTTCATTAATAGCTATTTCCTTGGGATTATTTTCTAATTCAATTAAATGATTTAGACTGTTTTCTTTGATAGGTTCACATAGAATTGTAACCCTTTGGCCTTTAGAATTTTGTAGTGAAATGGTGGATGCATCTAGGTCAATTATGGCTTTGAATTGTCTTAGCCAATCTGCCCCTAATATAACTCCTATATTTGGGAAATTTAGAACATATAAATTGGAAACAAATGTGTTTCCTCCTATGTTCAAATTCACATCCACACAAATCATATCTAATACACTAGAACTTCCTAAAGGGCTTTGTATTAACAGAGGTATTTCAGCCAAATTGCAGTTCATTTTCAACCTTTTAACTATTTCATGGGAAATGAGTGAGTGGGTTGCCCCGGTATCATATATTACAGCTAAAGGTATGGTACAAATAAATAGTGTACCTTCCACTTGACCATGGTTTTCAGCATTTGCCTCAATTATGGCCTTGCCCTTACCTTCCAGGTTTGCCACTTTCCCTTGTTGCTTGTATTCTGGGCAATTTCTTTTCATATGCCCTTCCTTCCCACATAGATAGCATTTGAAAGCTCCCCCTTTAAGCTCTGGGCATCTTGGCTTAATATGGCCTTCTTTCCCACAATGGTTGCAAACTATTTTTCTTTTGGCTTCATTGGGTTTTGCATCTACTACCTTCTTACCATCTGCCTCTCCTTTCTTCTTATCATAAGGATGGTACTTCCCTTTGTTCTTCTTGTTGCTATTGTTTTTGAAGCTCCTAAACTTATCTCTTTCCTTATCATGCTGCTCAATCTTCAGAGCCAAATCTATCACTTGATCAAAAGTTCTGTCAGCTTAAGGTAGTATAGCCCTGCTAAGCCCTGGGTTCAATCCCTTGATGTATCTATCATTTTTGGATGCTTCATCAGCCACTAACATTGCCCCATAGGTTGACAATCCCTCAAACTTCTGGGTGTATTCTGTGACATTCATAGTCCCCTGTCTAAGTTTGATGAACTCCTCAAGTAAAGTGGTTTTTGCTGAGGCTGGAACAAACCTTGCCTCTAACATCTCCTTAAATTGATTCCAATTAATATCATTTTCATTCCGGCCAGCTATGATCACCTCCCACCAACTCAAGGCTGCACCTTTTAATTGCCTTGAGGCCACTTGCCTCTTCCTTTGGTCATCTAGTTGCATATCAGTGAAGATCCTCTCTAATGTCCTCAGCCATGCTTGAATCTCCATTACACTTTCAGTTCCTTCAAAGCTCTTGCCTCCCAAGTTGGTATAAGTCTTCACTAACTTGGAGAGCTCCTCATGTGGGTTCTCAGGTCTGTGCCCAATTCCATCTCTCAAAACTCTCACAAATTCCTGCATGTCAAGCATTTGTGGTGTGCTAGATCCTCCTTGATGATGAGACCCTCTTCCTACCATATTTCTAAAAGTATATGTATTTCATCTTATTAGTTTATAATACTTAGCTTTAATTTTAAATTGATTGTATCTTTCCTATTTAATCATTGTGTATGTCACATGCACACACATACATACATTCAAGGAATACTTATAAGCAGTCAAATATACAAACAACCTATTATAAACATAAGCATACAACATTTTGCTATGTTAATTAAAACATAGCTCTGATACCAAATGAAATGACCCTCCTATTTACACACTAATTTTATTAGTGATTTTTTTTTTTTAGAGATGATATATAGATATATCATCTATTACAAATATATTTCCCAGGGTCATTTTCTTTCTCTAATAAATAAAAATATATCCAGGATCTTTCACAATATAGAAATATTGTTTTAATTCTAAATCATTTTTAACATACATATATGAAGATATCTATGTTATATTCTACTTGAATCAGAGCATGATAATAAGTAGAAATCCTTTTTAAATTTGCAATAATGTGATAAATTCCCTTTTTAAATTAAAACTTATTGTATCCTGATTTTTGACTATAGTGTCCACTGGAAATATGTACCTTAGACTGTTATTATAATTAAGAAATAACCAAGCAAAAATCAGTGGAAAGCAAGCTTATATTATAGATGATAGTCTTAAAGTCTGAATATTATCAAACTCAGGTTAAAAGAAAGTGGATCCTAAGTGAACACAAGCAACATCTAGGCGTAATGGAAACGCGCCTAACTTATTCATGCAAGGTCACTAGTTCGAGTACTATGCTGGTCGGTTCAAACACAATTTTTGTTTTCCTTTTTATTTTCTCCTGTATGACTGAAATCTGATACCTACCTATAATTGTATATATATATTTAATTTTTGCCTATAACCTAACATACAAAACAATTCTTCTTGCATAACTATTTTTAAAACCCTTTCTTTCAACTGTTTTAAGAATTTACATCTATATTTTTGCCTAATTCCAACATGTACACAGATATACATGTACATGTCAGTGTTTTTGTTCTTTTTCCAGAAAACTGAGCTCAATTGTTCCCTTGCTTCATTGATTTGAAGTGAAACATTTGGCCTGACCTATGGCCTAACCATATGGTTACCCTGGCCAGTCTTTTGTTTGCATTTTTACAACCCAGATTATACACAAAACATTGATACCTTTCCTTTTCAAAAGCATGTATATATATTTGTATGAATCAGACATTTTGTGGTCAGATATATATCATTCTTCCTAATCATACTTCTCTTTTTAAAAATACATCTTCAGGGTATAAACACTTTTTCTTGCATCTGGACTTATGTCAATATTATAAATTGAAGATATAGCAGTTTAATTCTTTTCTGGGTTTTCCCAATAATATTTTCTGTATATCTATATTCTTTTTGAAAGAACTCAGGATTAACTGAAATCATCATAAAATGATTATGCTTATAAAATCCAGGTTTTTTCCCCCAAAATCAAAACAACTTTAGCAAATAAGTTTTCAAATCAGTTTAACATCAAGATCCTTAGTACATACCAAATCAGAAATAACCAGAGACAACATAGCACATGTCTCTTACAAGTTCTTCCTACTTAATACATTTAGATAGCCATATTAATCAGGGAATACATGCATGAATTAACACATTCTAGCTTTTATTTATAATTATCTTAGCATCCTCTATTCCATATCTTTTTAATCTTGCTTACTTAGCTCCATCATAACCTGCAAAAGCATTAGTGGCTGCCTCATTATAAATGAGACACCCCCATGTGCCATGAGCAATAAGGGTCAGATCTAT
Organism: Allium fistulosum; assembly: GCA_030737815.1. Taxonomy (NCBI): domain Eukaryota; kingdom Viridiplantae; phylum Streptophyta; class Magnoliopsida; order Asparagales; family Amaryllidaceae; genus Allium; species Allium fistulosum. The sequence continues at coordinate 1,246,047,577 of CM060904.1, read as the reverse complement.
GATCTGGTGTGAGCATTTCTAAAATATCCATGATATTAAGCTAAGGATACAGCATAAATATACTTTGCATACTTGACAGGTATTATCATGTACAATACATAAGGGCAAACATATGCAATAAAACAACTTTTATCTGGAACTACTAGGTTGCCTTTTCTTTTCTTTTTTTCTTATAAATTCCTGGCCTCATCTGCTATAAGGAATCAAAGGGACACATTGCCATGAACTAATTAACATTATGGCACAAAGATCTCAGGACTTAATCAAGCCATGTGCCAACTTGTCTACTTCAAATAGGACAAGCATTCCAGCAGCCTTCTTGGCACAAAATCCTTAGTTATATCACTAAGTGTATTTATGTTCATTCTATCAATGATAGCTAGGTGTACATACCACCTGTACTCATGAAACATACTAGTTACCTTGCAGACATAATATTGCAAGCAAGTTAAAGGTTACATTCTAGAGGTATAACACCCCAGTCATTCCATCTCACATTATTTAGCATATAAACACCCTATTCAAGCATATACCAGAATGTTTGCAACTGAGAATAAATGCATGGCTCTATTGGGTTCATTTTGATTTTGCAAGCAACTATATTTAGTCAGATTTTCAATCTTGTTTAAACATAGTTTTTAGGCTTGTAAATTTCTGTTTAGTTTAGGGCTCAGCACTTATAGAGAAAAACTCCATTGCACCCTTAACCAATTATTTCAAGCCTCAGCACCATACCAATGTATATGCAGCTCATAGTTTTCTTTATCTTTTCATTCTTTGTCTTAAGCCATTATTCAAACTAGTTACAAATACTCTGATATATGTTCCTTAAGGTTTTGGTATAATATACAGAGATGAAAATAGAACAACAAAGTTAAACATCCAGCATAGCAGATCATATCTCATCAAACATTCATGAAACCATCAGCAGTCAACATAGTTTGTAAATCAAAACATGCAAAATATAACATATAAATGCTTGGCTGCCTAATCCCAGGTCTTAATGCCATGTATATGAGTGAGGATACTCACCTAAATGCTTACACAAGCTTAAACCAGAAAACCCCTCAAATCTTTAGCCTTATCTTCCTCTTCTTCCTTAGGTTAATTAATTAGTGAGAGAGCAGTTTTCTGATTGGGCTCTTGGTTTAAATAAGGGTTCTGCCTAGGGTTTTGGGTGATGCAAAATCCCTATTTTAGCCCAGACCAGCATCATGCATTTGGCATTGCATATTCCCTCCCTTCTAACCCTTAATGTCCCGGCCAATATTTTAAAACAAGACTAAATTGTGCCTATTTTCCTTTCTTTTCAGAAAGTGATAACTTTAAGTATTTTTATTATACTTACCTCAAACATGATAATGGTGTGACTTTCTATTTTCTGCCCATGTACATTTTCTTTCTTGCACTATGGTTCTTACTGTTTTAGTGATTCCTTTATTAATTTTCTGCTCAAATAATGTCTGGATATATATATACTTTTATACAACTATGGGTGTTAATTTAACTTTAACCTTTTATTTGCAGAAAACATGTGCATATTTATGTGCATTTCTACACACCCATTATTCAAATAAAATTCCACTTATTCATTGTAAATCAATGTTCTCTTCTGTCTTAATTTTCAGACAAGTAATATATATATATATATATATACACATCCACAGGGATTTTAATATTCATGCCTAGGCCTATATTTCTTTTATTTAAAACATTTTATCTGAATGTTTTCCTTTCTTGTTTTATTATTCAGGAATTCTGGATTTTCTCTTAGTGCCATATCTAGTGTGCACGTGCACACATGCACACAACCTTGCACCACTGAAAATCCCACCTATATAATAATTCTGATTTTCCCCCAGAATTTTAATCATTTATTTAAAAGAATTTTCCTCAAAATCTTGGGGTATTACACATTCAGTCCATACAAGTTCGTTTCGGGTTCGAACGAAACCGAAGGCATTATCTCGTTACACTCGTTTTGGAATCACCCTCAGAGTTAACGACAATAACCCTTGCACTCTGAATCTTCATCTTCACTTGATTTACGACCTATCGTTAATTTGGATCGATGTGGTATTCGGGTCTCCAGACCTGGAAATCCGGTATACGGAAACCCGATCCCGGTCTCATCGAAATCCAAAGACGTATCTTTTAAGGCCAAGTTGTTTTAAAGGTTAAAACAAATTCAATTCATTATCTTTATACACAAAGAAAGATAATTCACAACAGATAATCAACATTATCAGATAATCCATACAATTCAACTAACATCCATATCATACAGCATATATCTCATCAGAGATATCAATCAATGCCAAGTATTCAAACTATCACCCATTCATAAGTAATGATTTATATTATCTTTTAATTAATTTAAAGAATTAAATTAATTACTTCATTTTATAAATCCTTCTTACTTAACCATTAATTAATTACAATTTAATTAATTAATTATCTTCTAATATTTCATTTCAATTAATCATCTTTGATTAATTATCTTTTAATTACATCCAAGTAATTTATCTTTAATTAATTATTTAAATTAATTATCCTTAACCACTTATAGTAATTAACCTTTAATTACTTCATTAATTAATTAACTAAAATTTATTAAGTTAATCAACTATATTTAATTATATTAATCCTTAATTAATTACATTAATTAATTACTTCATTTATTAATTATTACTTAATTAATCAATTCTTAATTACATCATTAATTATATTAATTAATGATCCTTAATTACAACTTAATTATTAATTACTCAATTAAATTAATTACATTAAGTAATTAATCTTTAATTAAACAACATTTATTAATCACCTTGATTAATCTTCAATCAGTAATTAATTACCCTTAATTACTTTCACTAACTAAATTAATTACTCCTTAATTAATTCCTTAATTAATCCCTTGATTAATTATTCAAAGTAATTAACTCAAATTACTTCTATTAATAAAATAATTATTCAACTAATTACTTCTAGTAATTATCTTATTATTTACTTCTCTAAATAAACTTACCTTAATAATTACATTAAGTAATTATTATCAAATCATCTCTTGATTATTCTAAATTAATTAAACTTAATTATTTAATTTAACTAAATCAAATCAACTTCAATTAATTACAATAAGTAATTAATTCTTAATTACTTCCAATAAGTAATTACATTTAAACAAATTCTATAATTGATTATCTTTAAATTAATTAATCTAATTAACTATTAAATTAATCCTATTAATTAATTATTTAATAATCCATAGTTAATGACTTCATTAACTATTATTTAATTACTTTCCTTAAGTAATTAACTTATATTAATTATTATTAATTCTAAATTAATAAATCTTAATAACCAATTTATCAATCTCTAATTAATTAATTAAGTATTTACCATAACTAAATTATTTAATTACTCTATTAATTAATTCTTAATCATTAATTAATACTCTAATTTATAATCCTCAATTATAAATTAATCATTCCTAATTTATTTATCCTAATCCTAACTAAATTAGTTTAAACCTTTAATTATTTATTTAATTAATCCAAATGATTAATTAATCAAACAATTTAATTATCCATTAAATTTCCTAATTAATTTAATGAACATAAATCTTTAATTACTTTAAGATAAAACATTATTCTTATTGATAAACAAGTTATCATTTATCATTCATATTTGAAACATCCCTTTCAAATCTACTTCTAAAATTTCATTTTAAATTCTGTATTTAAAATGAATACCAATTTATTTTTAACTAAGTTTTTAAAACCAAATTAAAAACTTTTACTTATTAAAAATTCTTATCTCTTATAAAAGAAATTTAAGAAGAGTTTAAACCAATTTCCTTTTTATTTTTAAACATTTAATTAAATCTAACTACCATTTAAAACCTATTTAAAACATATAAATTTATAACTTATTTATTTCATACCTTTAAGATTCAAAACCAACTTGAATCTATATAGTTAAACTTGATTTAAATTCATGTTTAAAAATTTTCTTTACAATTTTAAATCCAGTTTAAATTTTATAAACAGACAGTTTTATAGTCTGTCAACAACAAAAGTACTCGAGCCCAGCCTATTATACTTCAAGTCGCATCCCTAATTCCCCCGAGAGTCTCACGAACAAAACCCGAGAAAACTCGAGTAGCCTCACTGTCACTTGAGTCCAACACACCCAGCTCTAAATACTTCGAGTCGCCTCTCCCATTACTTCGAACATCACTCGAAAAATATCGAGAAAAACTCGAGCCATACTCCTCTGTAACCCAGATTCACCAGAAATTCGATCGCGTGCACGTGCACCACTCTCCGACTGATGCCAGCCACCTCCGGTGACCTCCCCACATCGACAATCATCTCTGCACCATCCCACGATCATCAGATCATCAAAACGAACTCGAAAGCAAAAGCGAGCCTGTATCCAAAACCTGGAACCCATCAGTTCAAATTCGCCAAAGCCTGACAACAATCCTTCGTGCTCGCGATTCCGACCACCAGAGAAGCTAATTCTCTGGCCATGCCTTCGCCTATATCTAATCTTCCATTTCCCAAAAACTTGGAACACTCGATCCATCAACAAAGGCAAACGAATCGAACTCATAGCCTAACTTAAAACTAGGGCTACAGGAAAAAAACCATCACCGCGGCTACCAAAAAGATTTGCATCACCATCACCTATTTTTCCCAGCTTCTCTGATTACTCCTCTACCCACAAGAAGAATCCTGACCCTTCAATATCAATAGATCACCAGAATTCACCAGTTTCCCTCTTTTTGTTAAAACCAGAACTGCTCCTTTAATCCTAAACTAACAACTATGATTTTAATACTAAAAATCATGTTATCATTTATGTTTTCAATTTATAAATCTGAATTTATAAATTACAAGGTTCGAATTTTTACTTTTATATAACATGCACTGTTATTTTTGATTTCCAGACACACTTGTGTTTAAAGTTTAACTTAACTAAATTTTAAAACATTCTTCTATGATAAATCAACAATTCTTACTTATAAGTTAAGTCCTAATAAACTAAATCAAGTGATAAAAGATTTAAAGGAAATTTTGAGTCTGGCAACAAAACAAAACAGAACAAAGAACATATTCATGCATACAATACATCCATATATACCAAACCCAACATGCATTTGAAACCAAACATAACACAGAGAATTACATCACATTTAATTACTGCAAACATGATTATCACATGAAGAAATCAAGCAACTTACTTAAGTTAGTTTTAAATAAAAATTGTTACTCACTTGTTCAAAGATGAAACAGAGGCAGTTTAGCTTCTGAAGGCTGTAAACTTGCGTGCTTGTTTGAATTTGATTTTTAAACTTTAGTTGTTAAAGCTTTAAATTGCTTTAAACACATGCATGTTGCTTCCAGTTTGAAGAATGAATGCAGACAGTAAGAATTCCTTTCAGAGATGAAAAGAATTGCAGGTAGGCATGAGATGATTGCAGACTGGCTTTAAAATGATTCTAGAATTTCTTCCAGACTAAAGAACATGCAGGCTGAAGTTTGTTTTAGATTTTGGAAAATGGTTTACAGAGATTTGATTTTGATAATCTCTGGTTTGAGGAATTTTTCCAGATTTGAATATGCACACATTTTGCTTGAGAAATAATTACTGATTTTAGATTAGAGGAAAACTTTGAGAAGTGGTATTGATTTTCAGGCTTTTGTTATTGGATTGAGGTATTTGATTCTCTGATTTGTTTCAGATTTTAATTAGAGGAAAGATCTGATTTGTTTTTCTCTTGGCTTTTGAAAAAAATGAAGATTAGAAAAGAATGGGAAATGAAGAAATGCAAATGTTAATATACATTTATATTTATGATTTTATAAAATAAAAGAAAATGAAAATAATTAAGGACACTTGTCCTATACATTTGTTTATTAAATTACACATGTTATAATGAAGCTTTAGATAATGACACTTGTCATTTAAGTAATTACTCATATTTATTTATTTAAAAAGTAAATGAAAAGCCCTTTTCTTATTTATTTAAACTTAAGTAAAATATATCTTAACCAATTAAAAGATTTATCTAAAGTATATTTAAAACTAAAATGTTATTTATTTAAATAACTTTAAAAAGTCCAGATTAAACTAAATCTAAATTTCCAATTTGCCCAAAGCTTCTATTTACAATATATATAAATAAATATATATATATATATATATTCAAATAGAAAATATCTTATTAGATTTTAAAAGATAAAATTACCAATTAATACTAATTTAATCAGATTATTAAATTAAATTCAAATCTTATTATCAAAGATTATCCATATCAATTTAATTATTCAACAGATTATTAAATTGATATTGTTAAAATTTCCGGGATATTACATATATATCAAAAATCGGCTGAAGTAGAGATGTTGTGGAAGGACGAGCTCGACCTGGGTTCAGTGCTAAGGTGGATGCGAGTTACTCGGCAGAGGCGGTCGGCGTGGAGGTCGAAGATTTGTGGCTGGGCTGGAGACGTGTGCTGTGAGATGCGGGCGAATGATGGGTTCGTGTGGCGACGTGTGAGAACAGAGGAGAGGTGGAGCAGCGGTTAAGGGGGAGGCCGGTGCGAGGGGGTTAGGATGTGACGAGGCTGCAGGTCGGAAGAACACGCGTGAGGGAAAGGTGATGCGTATCGGAGGGGAGAGGGCAGTGGCGTGCAAGGCGTGGCTGTGAAGACAAGTGGGCGATGGAGGATCTCGACTGCATGGACAATCATGGAGAGGAGGCACGTGGGGATTGGGTTGAGCAGTTTGGGTTCGAGTGCGGTGGGAGGAGGAGGGTGGAGACGTGAGGCGGAGTGGAGCTGGGAACATGAGGCGGGCCGCTGCTTGGAAGAGAGGGGAAAAGGTATTGGATCCAGAGGAATTAGAGAAGGGAAGGAGGAAGATTTGTAGGCTACGGGACTTTCTTTCATTTGCTTTCTCTGGATGAATGATAGGAGAAGATCTGGAGAGAGGAACGTAAATCTCACAAATAAAAATGAATGCCAGTAGAGAAGGGAGGCTAGAATAAAGGGAAAGGAAGAGGACAGCTCACAAATGAAAATGAATGCACGGAAAATAAATGAATAAAACGTACACTGAAGATGCGAATAAAATTCAAAAGAAACGGTAGGGTAGGAATATAAATAGGTTGAATTGTTCAGAGGCTTAAATGTAGGAGCACGCTAAAAATTTAAACTGAAGGAAGGAGTAAAGTCAGAAATTTTGGTACCGTTACGGTGGACAGTTTATTCGTTCTGACACGTACCGGATCTCAAATTGCAGAGTTGAATATACCGTGGAGATCAGCACGACGAGACGATCAAAACGGTACACAGATATCAGTGATACGGTCATCCGATCAAAAGTCGATAACCGGTACCAGAAATGCTGCTATTCAGCCAGAATTAAGATAAACGGAGCAATAGATGTCCAAATTTGACGAAACGAAAGATGACGTCTCACTCAGAAGATGATTTACAATTTTCCGTGTACAAATATTCAGGTTTGGAAAACATTTTATTATCACCTATTTTTAACTGATTAAATTGAAGTAAATTTACACGAGAAATAAATTTTCATATTTTCGGACGAAAATTTACCAATTTCTATGTTTAATTAGACGTATTCCAAATATCAAATTTATATTTCAAAATATTATTGTTTAAAATTTCACAAAATTCAATTAATTAAATAAATATAACAACTGAAATTTACGGGTCGTTACACTCTCCCCCACTCAAAACTTTTCGTCCCCGAAAAGGAAGGAGGTAGGAGAATAGAAACAACCAGAAAGAAAAATAGCTTTGAAACAAAATAAACCACAAAAATTTTTAAAACTATACAAAATTCAAATTAAACTAATTAATATTTAACAATTTGATTTAATCCACTGAGTTCACTTAAGTTAAATCAATTCATCTATTTCCGAATTCATTACCTTATGTCTAGTCATCCTAAATTAACAATTTCTAAATCATCAAATTTGTATAATCATTTATTATACTCATGTTTTATTCGACAAATTAAATTCTTTTATTCCAATTTATTATTAAGTTTATTTCACTTAATATGTCCTATCACATATATTTAAACCATATAAATTAATTTAAATCATAAAAATTTCAATTTAAATTACTTTATATTTAAAATTGATTTTAAATTCAAGGTATTTCTATAGGTTAATCTAATTTCAATTTTGTTAATTCTTTCAAAACAAATTTATTTGTCTCATCTATTATTCAATTGAATTATTATTCTATTTCTCTCTACTAACATCTTATTATAAATTTTAAGTATAAAACATTTATTATAACCACTCAAATTTTACTTATAAATTCATTTTATATTGTATATTATCAAATTACATTTTTAACTTCTGAAAATTTTAGGTAAGTTATGCTAAGATGTAATTGAGTATTATACAAATAAGATTTTACAATTCAGTTATTCTCAGTTAACTATTTATCCAAGAATTTTGACTTTAGTTTATAATTGAAATAATCTTAAATCTAAAATTTAAGAATTTAAATCTCCGATTTACTTCAAACAATTTAGAGATATATATAATATATTTATATCCAATCGGATTAAATTTTTAAAATAAGATACCTATATATATATATATATAAATCAAATTATACTGAAGAAATTCAAATTGAAATATTTTTTTTTCAAAACAAAACCGTAGCAAAGCTACAAAATGGTTTCTCCTCTTCGAAACTCGAAAATGAATGTCGATGATGCGGCCGTCATCACCGAAATTTTTTTCCAGCGACAAAGAGAAGAGCACTAATTTAAACCTCTAAAATTCTTTAAAAACCATTTTATTCGAAAATACTTTAAATAATATACATTTTAGGACTTTAAAACAAAGTTTGAAATCACCAGAAATTTAATTCTTAAATCTTCAATTTAAATTCATTTCAATTTCAAATAAATTTATAAACAATAGTCCTTTTGCAATAGTCAATGACTTACAAAACAAATATTATCATTTTCAACAACCAAATTATTTAACTTTTAATTCCAGAAAATTTTTCTTATATATATTTAAAATATAATCATACAAATTTATTTCATTTACCAAATTTGAAAATTATATTGTGTCAGTTTGCTCTGTTCAAGTGTTTTGGAAATTCTATCGATAGCGTTGATCAGACGAATCGATCGAAAATCCAAATCAACATCAACAACTCAAACAACACACTATAAACATAAACTATTTTATATTAATTACAAATACACTCCCTCACACGATGATTCCAGAATTGGATTCCAACACAAGGATAGAGATCCAAATATAGAGGGACTCAAATCAAAGAGAATTCTAATCTAAAATAGATAGGCTCGAAACGAAGGTTAGATGATTGCCTTTCAAACAGGAAGATGGTTAAAGTTGTATAAATCGCGGGCAACCTTAACCGGGTAAACCGTGACTTCATAGACAAGATCGATGTAGGATTCTGAAACAAATCGACATTCGATTACCAGAGGTAGAATTCGGTTATAGCATAAGATAGCAGCATCGTAAACCGAGGATATAGAAATCTCCGGTGAATCAATACCGATTGTAAAGGAGTTTCACCCCAGTACAAATTATTCGAAGATTGGCGAGACTGCCGATTTATTATAGAGATCATTCGAAGTGGAGTTATGGGATACTCCAGAATCAAAAGACACGAATAGGGGAGACACGAATGGACTTTGGAACCGAAGTGAACGTTCCAAAATTTAGAGGAACCGAGTCAAAGAAGAAGGAATTCAGGCTCGAACGAAAGTGATTCTGTAATTGAATTTTACTCTATATGCTGAGTTTTGCCTAAAACCAGAGCTCTGATACCACATGTAACGACCCAGTATTTTGGACCATTCGCATCCATTATAAGTGTATAGGTAGACACTCATGCCGGAGTTGAATTGCTCAAAATACTACGTTGTAAATAAAATTTGGCAAAACTCAGCATATACAGTAAATAAAATAATTACAGATCACAGACACAGAGTAATATAACAATACTGCAGCGGAAACAAAGGATAGTAGTTCATGAAGCTACTATATATATATAACAGAGTTAAACAAGATACAATAGAGGTCTCGAATACAATAGATGTCTCAATACAATAATCAAATACCAGATCTGAATACATCACTGGAATCAACGGAATAACTGAAAGCAGGATCGATAGATAGCTGGATCTCCAAGCGAAGCTCCAACTCCAAAGGTGAGTCTCAAATGCTGTATCACTCAGTCTGACCCGAGCGTAAAGCAAAACACAAAACACTCGAGTCAGGATTTACATTCTTATATTAATAAATCCAACTGAAGTGAAATATCAACTGAAATACAAGTAACTTAAAGGATGTTTGGGATAACCATCCCCTAAGGATCCGTTAAACTATTTACTATGTAGTAATATTCGCTATTATAATAGTGTCTAAATAAGTAAAGTATAATCATATCGGAAAATAGCGTTAAGGGGATGGAGAAACCTTAACGCGGTCGGATCTTAAAATCATAATCGTAGTAAAGCTCGATATGGCAGGTGACACGGCACAACTAGGCAATGCCAGGGTAGATATACCAATTACGCACACGGACTGATGGATACGCATAGCAGCCACTACCATTCCACCTCGAACAACATTCCCAAATCGGAGGATGGCCATCTAGTCAAATCACAAGTAAGAGTATAATATCGAAGAAATGCGTCCGAGAAGAGGTGCTACCTCACTGGTCCGAGATCGCTTCTGTTTTAGCCACCTTATGCCAACTCACGGGAGTTGGGTCCATGTAACATACCTTAAGAACGCCGCCACCATCCTACTTCATTCTGGAATCTCCACCGCGTACACGGTTGTCAAAGTGGTTTTCGGTATCGACAGAGAGTATGTCCATATCCGATCCCGGTCTCTTTGCCAACCAATCGTTATTATAACACCGTGGTCGTTTCAAAATAGTTTATACTTTAAACCAAAATCATTATCATTTCAAAACCCAATTTAATACGATATCATTTCACTTCAAATATCCATTTTCAAAATCATATTACTTTCCAAAGTTATAATGCTTTCGAAATCTGTAATACCCCAAAATTTTGTGAAAAATCATTTTTGTAAAATGATTTAATTTTTGAAATATTTAGATTTAAATATGGTGAAATTTCTGGAATAAATAGTGTGCAAGTATATGTGTGCACGTGCACACTGAAATGGCACAAGAAAGAACTCCAGATTTCTTGGATTTAAAACAAGAATTAAAAAAAAGCAATACAAACATGATTTTGCAACATGGTTATTTGATTTCTGGAATTATATGGATCATCTTAGAAAATAAGAAAAGTAAGTTTTACTTTAAATCAGTAAACAAATTTTATTTAAAACCCAGAAAAGAAAATTATACATATGTATATGTTATAAGGATTTGTAAACTTGTATACATATAGGTGCATATGTTTCTGAATTTAAAAAGAGGAATTAAAATAAGCCTAGATAAGATATGTATACAAATATACATTTTTAAATACTGAAAAGTACATATATAAGTAAGTGAAACCATAACATTAAAATGACATGAAATGTGATACAAGTCAATATGCTTGTGTAGGCAAAAATAGCAAAGGGGATTTTCAGAAATAATTAAAATATAAAATAGGATAGTCACACTTTTAACATGACTAGGTGAGTGGCCATTTTCTGAAAAGTAAAAGAAAGAAAATGCAGCCTTTAATTTGGTTAATATGGCCGGGGTATTATGAATGAAAAATGCATGATGCTAGCCAGGACAGAAATGGAATTCTGTTTCAACAAAACCCTAGAGGAAAAATGCATATAAATAGGCAGTAGAATTGTCTTTACCCCGGGGTGCACAAAAATAAGAAAAGAAGAAAAAAATATTGGAAGGAAGGAGAAAACACTCAAACAAGAATTTTCTGGATTAATAAGAAGAAACATTTAGGTGAGTAATCTCACTGAGTTCATGGCATTAAGACCTGAGATGAGGCAGCCACTTTTTATTGCCATTTATATATATATTTCTGATTTTGATGTATATGATTTCATCAATGCCTTTTTGGATGTCTTATTTTAAATCTGATATGATTTAATATGGATGATTTTGATGATCTTTGATTGGTTGAGACATTTGTCTTTGGATGTGTATCATACTGTTTTATTTATACTCATAAATGTTGAAGTCTAGGATCTTAAAAATTATATAGAGAATACTCTCAACTGTTATAGATCTATGGCATGGAAACTTTATAAAAATGATTGGAGCTGCATTATACTTGGTATAAGTGCTGAGGCTTGAAAAGAAAAATGTTAAGGGTGCAATAGAAATTTTCTAAGTGTTGAGCCCTTAATCAAATAAAAAAAAAAAGAAACCCACAAGCTAAAATTATGATTGAACCAGATCTTGAATCTGAATCAACCATAAAGGCTTGCAGATCAATATAACATGCCATGCCTCTTTTTACAGTTGAAAATGTTCTTATATTTTACTAAGATCAAGACATATTGACCCCATTTAGGAAATAACTGTCTGCTTATTTCTAAGGAGAATTATGCTAGGAAAGATTATGGATGCTTCCATGTTTGCAGTGACATGTTCACTTAGCATATTTGATGATAGGGTTTAAAGACAATACACTAGTAAATAAACTAGGGAAGGGAAGGCCAAGAAAGCTGCTGGAATGCTTGTCATATTTGAAGTATGCAAGTTGGCACATGGTTTGTTTAAGCTCTGAGATCTTTGTGCAATGATGTGAATTAGTTCATTGCAATGTGTCCCAGTGATTCCTTAATAGCAGATGAGGCAGGGATTTAAATTGAATTATACAACCTGTAAATGAAGAAATAGGAATATGGATATTTCTTAGGTTGAATGGTATGGAACCAAGATGATTCCAGTGAATGCAATTGTTGCAAATAGATAATTATGTTTGCATGATTATGTATGCAAGTGAAAGAATGATAAATGAATATATCATACCTGAATCAACTTAATTATACTATGTTAAAGTAATTGACTGCAGGAATTTGCTTAAATAACTAATTGGTGCCCTTATAATCTCTTTTGCTTAATATCATGAATGAATTGATGTTACTCATACCAGATCATAGATCTGACCCTTGTTTGCTCATGGCATATGGGGTGTCTCATATTAAAAATGAGGCAGCCACTTATGCTCTTTCAGGTAACCCAGGCACTAAGTAAAAATGAAGTAATGGCTATTATGGAGGAGTGAATGAACATGCTAGCTAGTTTCAATAAGAGCTTAAATTGATTATATCTGCATGTATTCAGAAATTTTTTTTATGTTTCTAAGATTTCCAGTCATGTATTGAATATTTTATGGTTAGTGATCAAGTTGCCCTTATGATCTGTAAAGTGTCAGATTAAAATTTGTTGTTCTGTTGAAATGGTTGTGTGTTAAGGTTTGATTTGTTTTTGAAGTAGTGTCTGAAATATAAACAAGAAAAATATGCTCAAGTATCAGCTATAAATAAAAATCTGGTAAGAAATATACAATTATGTGATAGCATAATTTATATATGTATTAGCTAATCTTGTGACATAACAGTGCACTGAGTTTTAGAACAAAATCTGGATTTAGCAAGAAGTAAACTTAAAAGGATTTTATTTTCTTTTTACTGAAATGCTTTGTAAATAAGTCTGAATTCATTTCTGAATTGTATTGAGAAGAGTAAAATGTTTTCCTAAAGCTTCAGACAGAATGCAATGAAAGGTATCTCCATTGCTTTGAACTAGTGTGGCAGATACAGGATTCATGAGTTATCCAGCTTCAAATAAATGAAGTATTGGTTGATCATGATAGATTGTATTCTGCAAATACAAATGTATTTCAAAAGCTTAATACATTTAGCAATTGTTTCACCCAGTTTTCTGGGAAAATGAGCAGAGATATTGACATGTACATGTATATCTGTGTGCATGTTGATATCTGGGCAAAAATATAAACCTAAATTCCTAGAACAGTTGTAGGAATGGATTTCAAAAATAATAAGCAAGAACTATTGCTTTGTATGTTAGATTATAGGCAAAAATTAAATATATATATGTGTAGATATAGGTAGATATCAGATTTCAAACCATACAGGAAAAAAAAAACAAAAATTGTGTTTGAACCGACCAGCATAGCACTCGAACTCGTGACCTCTCATGTATAAGTTAGGCGCGTTTCCATTACGCCTAGATGTTGCTTGTAATCACTTAGGATCCACTTTCTTTTATACTGAATTGGATACTATCCAGACTTTAACACAATCATCTATATTAAAAGCTTGTTTACCACTGATTATTACTTGATCATTTCTTAATTCTAATGACAGACTAAAGTACAGGTTTCCAGTGGATTTTATGGCCAAAAATCAGAATACAATAATAAATCTGAATTGCTAAAAATCTAAATCAAACAGAATGTTCTTGTACAAAAAAATAAAGTATATACTCTGAATTTAAACAAGAAGAACACATACATCTTCATATGTATGTGTATGTTATTAGATATACACTGATATATTTATATTGGTAAGTTATTTTGATCCTGGATATATTTTGTTTATTGGAGAAAGAAAATGACCCTGGGAAACATATTTGTAATGAATGATATATCTATATATCATCTCTTAGCAAAAAAAAAAATCCTTATGAAATTAGGGTGGAAATAGGAGGGTCATTTCAGTTTGGTATCAGAGCACTTGGTTGCATTGATTGTTAAGTATTATAGAAATGTCTAATGTCTGTTTGTTTTGGATGAAATAATTTAGATAATAAATTAGAATTTATAGAAGTACTCATAATATACTAATACCATTTACCCAGAATTTAGTTAGCAGACCATGGTAGGAAGAGGATCTCATCACAATGCAGGACCCAGTGCACCTCAAATGCTTGATATGCAAGAATTTGTGAGGGTTTTAAGAGATGGAATTGGGCATAGGCCTGAGAACCCACATG
This sequence comes from Allium fistulosum, assembly GCA_030737815.1. NCBI lineage: Eukaryota > Viridiplantae > Streptophyta > Magnoliopsida > Asparagales > Amaryllidaceae > Allium > Allium fistulosum. The sequence continues at coordinate 1,246,032,567 of CM060904.1, read as the reverse complement.
AAGAGCTTTCAAAACTACTGAAGACTTATTCCAATTTGGGAGGCAAGAGTTTTGAAGGAACTGAGAGTGTGATGGAAATTCAAGCATGGTTGAGAACACTTGATAGGATTTTCAATGACATGCAGTTGGATGACCAAAGGAAGAGGCAAGTAGCTTCTAGACAACTGAAAGGGGTAGCTTTAAGCTGGTGGGAGGTGATCATAGCTGGAAGAAATGAAAATGAAATCACTTGGAATCAGTTCAAGGAGATGTTGGAGGCAAGATTTGTGCCAGCATCAGCCAAGACCATTTTGCTTGAAGAATTTATCAAACTTAGGCAGGGAACTTTGAATGTCACTGAATACACTCAAAAGTTTGAGGGGCTATCCAATTATGGAGCAATGCTAGTGGCAGATGAAGCATCCAAAAATGATAGGTATATAAAAGGACTGAACCCAGGACTTAGCAGAGCTATGCTACCATATGCAGATAGAACATTTGATCAAGTAATTGATCTGGCCTTGAAACTGGAACAACATGACAAAGAAAGAGAGAAATATAGGAATTTTAAGAGCAACAACAAGAAGGATAAGGGAAGATATCACCCTTATGATAAAAAGAAGGAGGAGGCAGACAACAGGAAGGGTAAAGATACAAAAGCCAATGATACTAAGAAGAAATTGGTTTGCCATCATTGTGGAAAAGAAGGACACATCAAACCAAGGTGCCCAGAGTTAAAAGGAGGAGCCTTCAAATGCTACCTATGTGGGAAAGAGGGGCATATGAAGAGGAACTGTCCTGAGAATAAACAGCAAGGGAAATTGGCAACTTTGGAAGGTAAAGGCAAATCTGCAGTGAAAATTGATGCTGAAAATCATGGCCAAGTGGAAGGTACATTAATCATTTGTGCCATACCCATACCAGTAGTATATGATACTGGAGCAACACACTCTTTGATTTCCTATGAATTAGTTAAAGTGTTAAAATTAAACTGCATATTGGTTGAAACCCCATTGCTTGTACAAGTCCCCTAGGGAGTTCTAGTGTTTTGAACATGAATTGTGTGGATGTGGAGTTAAACATAGGAGGAAATATTTTTATTTCCAATTTATATGTTTTAAATTACCCAAATATAGGAGTTATATTGGGGGTAGATTGGTTAAGGCAATTTAAAGCCATAATTAATTTAGACTCATCCACCATATCATTGCAAAATTCTAGAGGCCAGAGGATCACAGTTCTATGTGAAGTAGCTAAGGAAGGGAAATTGTACCATTTAGTTGACTTAGAAAAAGATCTGAGTGAACTAACAATTGAAGAAATTCCCATAGTTAATGAATACTTGGATGTGTTTGGGGAAGTTAAGGGTGTTCCACACCACAGACCAGTTGAGTTCCAAATTAATCTCATTCCAGGTGCAAGTCCAATAATCAAGAAACCTTATAGAATGGGGCCAAGTGAACTGAAAGAATTGAAAAATCAGTTGGAAGAATTAGAAGGCAAGGGATTTATAAGGCCAAGCAATTCCTGCTGGGGTTCTCCAGTAGTGTTTGTAAGAAAACATGATGGTACCTTGAGAATGTGCATAGATTACAGGGAACTAAATAAAGTAACCATCAAGAATAAATACCCATTGCCTAGAATAGATGATCTCTTTGACCAACTCAGTGAAGCTAAAATATTTTCTAGGCTAGACTTAGCATCAGGATTCCATCAAATGAAGGTTGAAGACTCAAGTGTTAAGTATACTGCATTTAACACAAGATATGGCTTATATGAATTTTTGGTTATGCCATTTGGTTTGACAAATGCTCCTTCATATTTTGTTGATTTAATGAATAGAATATTTAGAGATTATTTAGACAAGTTTGTACTGATTTTTATTGATGACATTTTGATTTATTCCAAGACAGTGGAAGAGCATAAAAATCATTTGCATTTAGTTTTGTCAAGGCTAAGGGAAAATGATTTAAAGGCAAAATTTTCAAAATGTCCATTTTGGAAAGAAGAAGTGCATTTTCTTGGGCATGTTATTTCTGCCAAAGGAATATCAGTAAACCCTAATAAGGTAGTGGCAATCCAAGCATGGAAAAGGCCTAGCACCATCAGTGAGATTAGATCATTTATGGGGATGGCCGGATATTATAGGAGATTTATAAAAGATTTCTCAAAAATATCATCACCACTTACCAATTTAACTAGAAAGAACCAAGCCTTTGTATGGACAGAAAAATGTGAGCAAGCTTTTATCAAAATAAAGGAAGCTCTGATTAATGCACCAGTATTGAGAGTGCCAGAAGGAAATGAAAATTTGGTTGTGTACACTGATGCAAGTGGCTCTGGGTTAGGGGCTGTGTTGATGCAGCAAGACCAGGTGGTAGCCTATGCATCTAGGCAATTAAAGCCACATGAAACCAGGTATGCAACCCATGATCTTGAACTAGCAGCAGTTGTGTATGCTTTGAAACTTTGGAGACATTATTTGTTAGGTGCCAAATTCATTTTGTACACTGATCATAAGGCACTGAAATATTTATTCTCACAAAAAGATTTGAACATGAGGCAACATAGATGGGTAGAGTTCCTAGCTGCCTATGATCTAGATATACTGTATACACCAGGCAAGGCAAATAAAGTTGCAGATGCCTTGAGTAGACAACATGCCAAAGTAGCCATGTTGATGATGGAAGAGTTTAAGGATTTGTCTATACTTACTGATTTGGAAATTGAGGAAAACAGTAAGGTACAAATGATGTCCATTGAAGAAGGTGAAGGTAAAGGGAAATTAAGTATGATATCTCTGCAATCAGATTTACTTCTTAAGATTGGGAAAATGCAGGAACAAGACCTAAACATGGTGGAAAAGAAAGTGCTCATATCAAAAGGGGAGGAAGTAATAAATTATCAAGTTGACAAAAATGGTTATTTAAGGAATAAAAATAGGATATGTGTTCCAGAAAATATAGAATTGAAGGAGGAAATATTAAATGAGTACCATAGGAGTAAGTACTCCATACACCCAGGTAGCACCAAGATGTATCAAAATTTGAAAAGAAATCTTTGGTGGAAGGGGATGAAGTCAGATGTGGCCAGATATGTTGCAAGGTGCATGACTTGCCAACAAGTCAAGGCAGAGATACAAAGGCCATCAGGACTATTGCAACCCCTTAGTATACCACAGTGGAAGTGGGAGGATATATCTATGGATTTCATAGATGGTCTTCCTAGATCTAAGAAGGGAAACACAAGTATATGGGTGATAGTGGATAGGCTAACTAAGGTAGCACATTTTATCCCAGTTAAAACAGAAAGAAATGCTCCAAAATTGGCTCAAATATTCATGAAAGAGGTAATAAGGTTGCATGGCATACCCAAAACCATTGTGAGTGATAGGGATACCATCTTCACCTCAAGGTTTTGGAAAATTTTCAAGAGGCTATGGGGAGTGAATTGTGCTTAAGCACTGCCTACCATCCACAATCAGATGGTCAAACTGAGGTGGTGAACAAAGTCTTAGAGGATTTGTTGAGAGCATGTACACTGGACTTTGGAGGCAACTGGGAAGACCACCTCCATCTAGCTGAATTCACATATAATAACAGTTACCAAAGCACCATAGGGATGGCACCATTTGAAGCCTTATATGGCAAGCCATGTTTATCACCTATATGCTGGGTAGAGACTGGAGAAAGGGCTGTTCTTGGACCTGAATATGTTAAAGAAACTACAGAGAAAATTGGGATAATAAGAAAAAGAATAGCAGCAGCTCAAGATAGGCAAAAGAAATTTGCAGATAGGAAGATAAAGCAAGTGGAATATGAAGTGGGAGACTTTGTTTTCATCAAGATTTCACCTATGAAGAAAGTCATGAGATTTGGCAAGCAAGGTAAGCTTACACCAAGGTATGTTGGACCCTATAAAATTCTGGAAAGAATTGGTTCATTGGCTTACAAATTAGAACTACCAGAGGAAATGAAAGTAATGCATAATGTTTTTCATGTGTCCCAACTTAGAAGATGGGTACATGATAAAGAAGACATTTTGGAAGAGCCTACCAAAATTCAAATAAATCCTGACTTGGTTTATGAAAAAGAACCAGTGGGGATTGTAGCCAAGGAAGAAAAGAAATTAAGGAGCAAAACCTTGAAACTAGTTAAGATCCAGTGGAGTAGTGATCCCAATGACTGCACATGGGAGTTAGAGGATAAGATTAAAATGGATTATCCTAAGCTTTTTGCAAATTAAAAGGTAATAATAATTTTTTTTTTCTGGAAAAATTATTTGTTATGCATGGTTGATATGGTTGAATTTGTTTGCTTATGCATATGTTTGATAAGTTTTCAGAAAAGAAAATGATGCTTGATATAAATGTTAGAAAAATTGTGAGGACACAATTCCTAAAAGGAGGGGTGAATGTAATACCCCAAAATTTTGTGAAAAATCATTTTTGTAAAATGATTTAATTTTTGAAATATTTAGATTTAAATATGGTGAAATTTCTGGAATAAATAGTGTGCAAGGTATATGTGTGCACGTGCACACTGAAATGGCACAAGAAAGAACTCCAGATTTCTTGGATTTAAAACAAGAATTAAAAAAAAGCAATACAAACATGATTTTGCAACATGGTTATTTGATTTCTGGAATTATATGGATCATCTTAGAAAATAAGAAAAGTAAGTTTTACTTTAAATCAGTAAACAAATTTTATTTAAAACCCAGAAAAGAAAATTATACATATGTATATGTTATAAGGATTTGTAAACTTGTATACATATAGGTGCATATGTTTCTGAATTTAAAAAGAGGAATTAAAATAAGCCTAGATAAGATATGTATACAAATATACATTTTTAAATACTGAAAAGTACATATATAAGTAAGTGAAACCATAACATTAAAATGACATGAAATGTGATACAAGTCAATATGCTTGTGTAGGCAAAAATAGCAAAGGGGATTTTCAGAAATAATTAAAATATAAAATAGGATAGTCACACTTTTAACATGACTAGGTTAGTGGCCATTTTCTGAAAAGTAAAAGAAAGAAAATGCAGCCTTTAATTTGGTTAATATGGCCGGGGTATTATGAATGAAAAATGCATGATGCTAGCCAGGACAGAAATGGAATTCTGTTTCAACAAAACCCTAGAGGAAAAATGCATATAAATAGGCAGTAGAATTGTCTTTACCCCGGGGTGCACAAAAATAAGAAAAGAAGAAAAAAATATTGGAAGGAAGGAGAAAACACTCAAACAAGAATTTTCTGGATTAATAAGAAGAAACATTTAGGTGAGTAATCTCACTGAGTTCATGGCATTAAGACCTGAGATGAGGCAGCCACTTTTTATTGCCATTTATATATATATTTCTGATTTTGATGTATATGATTTCATCAATGCCTTTTTGGATGTCTTATTTTAAATCTGATATGATTTAATATGGATGATTTTGATGATCTTTGATTGGTTGAGACATTTGTCTTTGGATGTGTATCATACTGTTTTATTTATACTCATAAATGTTGAAGTCTAGGATCTTAAAAATTATATAGAGAATACTCTCAACTGTTATAGATCTATGGCATGGAAACTTTATAAAAATGATTGGAGCTGCATTATACTTGGTATAAGTGCTGAGGCTTGAAAAGAAAAATGTTAAGGGTGCAATAGAAATTTTCTAAGTGTTGAGCCCTTAATCAAATAAAAAAAAAGAAACCCACAAGCTAAAATTATGATTGAACCAGATCTTGAATCTGAATCAACCATAAAGGCTTGCAGATCAATATAACATGCCATGCCTCTTTTTACAGTTGAAAATGTTCTTATATTTTACTAAGATCAAGACATATTGACCCCATTTAGGAAATAACTGTCTGCTTATTTCTGAGGAGAATTATGCTAGGAAAGATTATGGATGCTTCCATGTTTGCAGTGACATGTTCACTTAGCATATTTGATGATAGGGTTTAAAGACAATACACTAGTAAATAAACTAGGGAAGGGAAGGCCAAGAAAGCTGCTGGGATGCTTGTCATATTTGAAGTATGCAAGTTGGCACATGGTTTGTTTAAGCCCTGAGATCTTTGTGCAATGATGTGAATTAGTTCATTGCAATGTGTCCCAGTGATTCCTTAATAGCAGATGAGGCAGGGATTTAAATTGAATTATACAACCTGTAAATGAAGAAATAGGAATATGGATATTTCTTAGGTTGAATGGTATGGAACCAAGATGATTCCAGTGAATGCAATTGTTGCAAATAGATAATTATGTTTGCATGATTATGTATGCAAGTGAAAGAATGATAAATGAATATATCATACCTGAATCAACTTAATTATACTATGTTAAAGTAATTGACTGCAGGAATTTGCTTAAATAACTAATTGGTGCCCTTATAATCTCTATTGCTTAATATCATGAATGAATTGATGTTACTCATACCAGATCATAGATCTGACCCTTGTTTGCTCATGGCATATGGGGTGTCTCATTTTAAAAATGAGGCAGCCACTTATGCTCTTTCAGGTAACCCAGGCACTAAGTAAAAATGAAGTAATGGCTATTATGGAGGAGTGAATGAACATGCTAGCTAGTTTCAATAAGAGCTTAAATTGATTATATCTGCATGTATTCAGGAAAAAATTTTATGTTTCTAAGATTTCCAGTCATGTATTGAATATTTTATGGTTAGTGATCAAGTTGCCCTTATGATCTGTAAAGTGTCAGATTAAAATTTGTTGTTCTGTTGAAATGGTTGTGTGTTAAGGTTTGATTTGTTTTTGAAGTAGTGTCTGAAATATAAACAAGAAAAATATGCTCAAGTATCAGCTATAAATAAAAATCTGGTAAGAAATATACAATTATGTGATAGCATAATTTATATATGTATTAGCTAATCTTGTGACATAACAGTGCACTGAGTTTTAGAACAAAATCTGGATTTAGCAAGAAGTAAACTTAAAAGGATTTTATTTTCTTTTTACTGAAATGCTTTGTAAATAAGTCTGAATTCATTTCTGAATTGTATTGAGAAGAGTAAAATGTTTTCCTAAAGCTTCAGACAGAATGCAATGAAAGGTATCTCCATTGCTTTGAACTAGTGTGGCAGATACAGGATTCATGAGTTATCCAGCTTCAAATAAATGAAGTATTGGTTGATCATGATAGATTGTATTCTGAAAATACAAATGTATTTCAAAAGCTTAATACATTTAGCAATTGTTTCACCCAGTTTTCTAGGAAAATGAGCAGAGATATTGACATGTACATGTATATCTGTGTGCATGTTGATATCTGGGCAAAAATATAAACCTAAATTCCTAGAACAGTTGTAGGAATGGATTTCAAAAATAATAAGCAAGAACTATTGTTTTGTATGTTAGATTATAGGCAAAAATTAAATATATATATGTGTAGATATAGGTAGATATCAGATTTCAAACCATACAGGAAAAAAAAAAAAAAATTGTGTTTGAACCGACCAGCATAGCACTCGAACTCGTGACCTCTCATGTATAAGTTAGGCGCGTTTCCATTACGCCTAGATGTTGCTTGTGATCACTTAGGATCCACTTTCTTTTATACTAAATTGGATACTATCCAGACTTTAACACAATCTTCAATATTAAAAGCTTGTTTACCACTGATTATTACTTGATCATTTCTTAATTCTAATGACAGACTAAAGTACAGGTTTCCAGTGGATTTTATGGCCAAAAATCAGAATACAATAATAAATCTGAATTGCTAAAAATCTAAATCAAACAGAATGTTCTTGTACAAAAAAATAAAGTATATACTCTGAATTTAAACAAGAAGAACACATACATCTTCATATGTATGTGTATGTTATTAGATATACACTGATATATTTATATTGGTAAGTTATTTTGATCCTGGATATATTTTGTTTATTGGAGAAAGAAAATGACCCTGGGAAACATATTTGTAATGAATGATATATCTATATATCATCTCTTAGCAAAAAAAAAAATCCTTATGAAATTAGGGTGGAAATAGGAGGGTCATTTCAAAATCATAGTCTGGAAATCACAGTATTTTGGAAATCATAACACTTTCCTTTTAAACAGTTTAGATATTAAAATTTTGTTATAAAATAAATTAGTTTCCTCAAATTCCACAACTCGATTTCAAATTAACTCGATTTCCAAAAATTTAATTTATTTTAATCAAATCTCAAATCATCCGTTTCAACTCGATTTAGCTTCTAAATAAACCATTTCAAATTATCAATTTCAAATACACATCTGAATCATAAAATAAGCCATTTCAGTTTTGATATATTTCAAAGCTTTAAATATTCGACATTTCAAAACTAAATTCGATAAATTTATATATATATCAAATTCACTTTACAATTATTTAGTTTTGAAATATTAACTTAACATTTCCATAACATTTGAATACAATTTCATTTTTACAATTCAATTAAACAAGATATCTCATTTAAATATTTACGTTTGGAATATCCATTTAAGTCACCCTTTCAAAGTTCAAGTTGTAAATCACTTCTTTAAATTTCAAATTCAATACATTTCAAATCTAACTTATTTAAGTATCATTCTTAAATAAATATAATTTCAATCAATTTCAAATCATTATAAATTCTATATTCAAAAATATAGATATTAAATAAATACTTAACATATTATTTATCAACTTTATTAAATCAACTTTAATAAATCTTTAAAAATCAATATTTATAAAAACCATATATTTCTTTTCAAAACCATAGAAATCATTTTCAAAACATTTATATATAGACCAACGGTGCTTGTATATAATTTTCTATCCTATGGTCAAGTGATACGGATATTTATCATTTCAATCCGCAATTTAAAACATATTCGGGTATATATCTTTTCAACCCGAAATCCCAAATTCAATTCAATGAAAATCGCTTGGGTTTATCATTTCAACCCATAACGATTTTCTCCTATTCTACAGATCATTCGGGTATGTATTATTTCTACCCATAGTGATTCTATACTAACAGGGAACTTGCAGAGTGATAACAGATATGAAAATAAAATAACAACAGTAACCGGCATATATCAACAATATGAATAACAGATAATGGTGTCAGATGTCACAGGTGAACAGATACAGTGATGTAGCTCAGGCCAGGAATGAAGGCATAAGTCGTACGCGACTTATGGAAGGGACTATGAGTCGTGACCGACCTAAAAAGAATACCACCGAGTTAAGATTGGGTGAGCAATGTTGGGAGAATGAAGTTCTAGGTCGCAGCCGACTTATGGAAGGATGCTCGCGACCTAATGAAGATGATAAGTCGTCCCAGCGACTTAGTATAACTCGGCAGCGAGTTAACTCGAGTTCGCGACCTAACGAAGGAGCTAAGTCGTCCCAGCGACCTAGTATAACTCGGCAGCGAGTTAACTCGAGTTCGCGACCTAACGAAGGGGCTAAGTCGTCTGAACGACCTATGGAGCTACGCGGTGAAGAGGCAGAACAATTTGATGAAGTGTTAGGTCGTGAACGACCTAACGAATCAATGGATAGATCGGAGAAGACTGGAGGCGTGGATCTTCTCTGCCGAGTTAATCTCCACCATTGGTTTCTTAAGTCGCCGCATGGTTTAAGTCGCTGAAGACAAGTGTTGTAGTTGTCTGTCTTAAGTCGTCCTCGTGTTAAGTCGTAGGTCGTTGCCGACCTAAGCACTTGTATTTTCTTTGATGTTTTTGTCTGTGTTTGTTAAGTCGCTGAAGGCTTGTAATATTGTAACTGTTGAGTCGGAGTCTTTGTTAAGTCGTAGGTCGTAAGCTGTAACTCGGAACCGACTTAGTACTTGTAATATTTTTAAGCTTTCTGAACTGTGTTGTAAATAATACGACTTATGTTAAGTCGGAGAGGTTGATAAGTCGGTTGCCGACTTATGACTTGTACTTTTTCTGTTTTGGTGTGCTGTCGCCTATAAATAGGCAAGTGAAGTCATTTGTAAAGGTTGTTGAATATTGAATAAAATTCTCTTTTTGATTGCTTTGTGCTTTCATTCAAATTGGTAGTTGAGTGTAATCTCCTATCTCCTCTTTCGGATAATCGAGTGCGCTCGATTCAACGATTGTAGAAGCCGATTCGCGGAATCAAGTGCGCTTGATCAACGCTTGAAGAATTGAAGATCTTTGAACCCGGTATCGTGCGCGATCAACGAGTTCGAGATAGCTAGAGTTCGGTATCTTCGGATCAACGAATTCGGGCAATTCAGCATTCATCAATCCATCGACTACTACTTTCACCGATCTACATCATTTTTGAAATATCCGCTGCGTCAGCTTTGGTATCGGAGCTTGTTCTAACCAATCATAGTTAGATCGAGACTTGGAGCCTAATCATTTGAAGAGTCTTGAAGTTTGAAGAGAAGACGAGTGCTTGAAGTGTTAAACCGTGAGCCGTGAGCAAGAGAAGAGTCATCATTGTTCGAAGTTGTTTGATCGGATTTGCATTGGAGGCCGAAACTTTGTCCATCGTGTTCATCGCGATTTGCTACAAAGTGGAAGTTTTCGATCCGTTTCATTTTGGATCAAAATCCGGAAAGTGTTTGAATTTGGAGTGTTGAAGAATTTGTGAAGTTTTCAAGTATGCCGCCAAGAAGAGCTAATCGCCACCAAAACGTAGAAGCTTTATATCGAAGAGAAGAAGCTGATGAGATGGAGCAAAGAATCAATGAGAATTTTAGTGAAAAGCTTAACGAAGGAATTGGCCGGTTAGAGAGGCTTATGACGGAGATGAATCAAAATCGGAGAAGGGTTTCACCAGAATCTAATCATGGAGGTAGTAGAGTCTCGCCACATTCCAATCGAGACAGAAGTGTTGAAAATGACCAAGGGCGTGGGAGGAACGTGAATGGTCGTGAACGGAGGAATGTTGATAGAAGGGATGAAGGTGGAAGACGTAATGGTAGTAGAGATGTTGGTGGTCAGAATCGACATCGTTATGCATCTGATTTTGACGAGGAATATGATGGTGGTAGTGTTCAAGGAAGGGGTCAAGGAAGAAACTATTCTGAGTATGATCACAAATGGGAGTCGGGGATGAAGACAGAAATTCCTGAATTCAAGGGTGGTATGCAAGCAGAGGAGTTTCTAGATTGGGTGGCTAATGTTGAGGAGATTTTTGACTTTAAAGAAGTTCCAGAACATCGTAGAGTGAAGTTGGTTGCTACGAGGCTGAGGGGTAGAGCTTTGGCATGGTGGCAGCAAACCAAGCTTACACGTGAACGTATGGGGAAGTCAAAGATTGAATCTTAGGAGAAGATGAAGAAATTGATGAAAGCAACGTTCTTACCATACAATTATCAATCTTTGATGTATCAACGTTTGCAGAACTTGAGGCAGGGCACGAAGACAGTTAATGACTATGCTGATGAATTTTATCAACTCATTGCAAGGAACGATATTATGGAAACAGAAGAGCAGCTGACATCTAGGTTCATTGGAGGATTGAGAATGTAGATTCAGGATATGGTTAATATGTTCGATCCAAGATCTGTGGCAGAAGCACATCAGAAAGCGTTGGCTTGGGAAAAACAAGGGAGACGAGGAAGTGGTGTGTTCACTAATTCTAACAATCAAGCGAAGGGTGTTGGAGGAAGTTCTAATGTTTCTAAACCTATCAGTAGACCAGTGGTGAAGGAGGCTGAGAAGGCGAAAGTTAACAATGGTTTCAAATGTTACAATTGTCAGGAATTGGGTCATAAAAGCAGTGAGTGTCCAAAACCAAAGAAGAGAACCATGATTGTAGAAGTTGACGATGAGGATGTTGATGGAGATTGTTCTAATCCAGCTGAGGAGGATGAGCAGGATATTGCGTCAGGAGATGAAGGTTGTAATCTAATGCTGAGGAGATCGTGTTTAACACCGAAGCAGGAAGAAGCTATTTGGTTGAGGAGTAACATCTTTCAGTCAACATGTACTATTCTGGGGAAGGTGTGTAAGTTTGTGATTGACGCAGGAAGCTGTGATAATATTATTTCAACCGAGGCTGTGACAAAGTTGAAATTGAAAACAGAGAAACATCCGAGTCCATACAAGTTAGCATGGTTGAGAAAAGGAGGAGAAGTGAAAGTGGATAGACGAGTTCGTGTACCATTCTCTATTGGGAAGAAATACAAAGATGAAATATGGTGTGATGTAGTAGAGATGGATGTTTGCCACTTATTATTGGGAAGACCATGGCAATATGATCGAGCAGTACTACATGACGGTCGGACCAATAGCTACAGTTTTATGTTTAAAGGCACGAAGATTATCCTAGTTCCAAAGAAGAGACCACAAGGAGAAAGTAAGTCAGAAGAAATCGAAGAGCTGAAAACTTTGTTATCTTTGAAGGAGTTTGTTAAGGAGGTTGAGGAAGAACCAGAAGTATTCTTGTTGATTGGACAAGAAAGCAGTGAAGAGGTTGAAATTCCAGAAGAAGTTAAACCAGTTTTGAAAGAATTTGACGATGTATTTCCAGAGGAGTTACCAACGGAGTTGCCACCGTTGAGGGATATACAACATCAGATAGATCTTGTTCCCGGTGCTGTATTGCCACACAGACCACATTATCGAATGAGTCCGAAGGAACATGAAGAATTGCGGAGGCAGGTAGAGGAATTGCTTGAACAGGGGCGTGTACAGGAGAGTCTGAGTCCTTGTGCTGTACCAGCTTTATTGGTACCCAAGAAGGATGGGACATGGAGAATGTGCACTGACAGTCGAGCATTGAATAAGATTACCGTGAGATATAGATTTCCAATGCCGAGGTTGGATGACTTGTTGGATCAGATAAGCGGAGCTACTATCTTTTCTAAGATTGATTTGAAGAGCGGATATCATCAAATTCGTATCAGACCAGGAGATGAGTGGAAGACTGCTTTTAAAACCAGGGAGGGTCTATATGAATGGTTGGTCATGCCATTTGGTTTATCCAATGCACCAAGTACTTTCATGAGGGTGATGAATCAGATTTTTCGACCGTTCATTGGGAAATTCGTGGTGGTGTATTTCGATGATATTCTTATTTACAGTGGGAGTCCAGAGGAACATTTGAATCATCTTAGAGAAGTGCTGATGGTATTGCGACAGGAACAATTCTATGCTGCAACGAAGAAATGCGTGTTCATGACGCATAGTGTTTTATTTCTGGGGTATGTTGTTTCAGAGAAAGGAATACAGGTTGACCAAAGTAAAGTTGAGGGGATCAGAAATTGGCCGCAGCCCAAGACGATAACGGAAGTTCGTAGTTTTCACGGGTTGGCTTCATTTTATCGAAGGTTTATTCCACACTTTAGTAGTGTGATGGCGCCTGTTACAGATTGCATGAAAGGTAAACAGTTTGCATGGACGGAGGAAGCCGAGGTTGCTTTTGAACGAATCAAAGATCTTTTGACCTCTGCACCAATTCTAGTGCTACCTGATTTTCAGTTGGTGTTTGAACTACATACTGATGCATCAAAGGTTGGGATTGGAGGGGTGTTAAGTCAGAAAGGGCGTCCTATTGCATATTTCAGTGAGAAGTTGTCAGGAGCGAAGATGCGATACAGTACATATGATGTGGAGTTTTATGCTGTTGTGCAATCTATTAAACACTGGAGACACTATCTATTCCAGAAGGAGTTTGTTCTTTACACTGATCATGAAGAATTGAAGCATTTGCAAGGGCAAGACAAGATTTCAGCGAGACATGCATCGTGGATTGCTTATTTACAGCAGTTTACTTTTGTCGTTAAGCACAAGTCAGGGGTAACCAATCGTGTGGCTGATGCTTTGAGCAGGAGGAGTCATTTGTTGACGACAATGAAAGTTGAAGTGACAGGGTTTGAATTATTGCCAGAATTGATTGAAGAAGATCCTTACTTTGTGAAATTTGTTGAAAAGGTAAAGGAAGGAAATACGGATGAATTTGTGTTGGTGGATGGTTTTCTGTTTAAGGGAAATCGTTTGTGCATCCCAGACTGTAGCTTGAGAATGAAGATTGTTAAAGAACTACATGAAGAAGGCCATGTGGGTAGAGATCGTACGTTACGGTTGATTTCACAATCCTACTTTTGGCCATCGATGAGGAAAGAGGTGGAAAGGTTTGTGGAGCGTTGTCATATTTGTCAGGTTTCGAAAGGAACTGCGACTAATGCTGGTTTATATATGCCATTACCTGTACCAGATAAACCATGGGTTGATGTGAGTATGGACTTCGTGTTGGGATTACCGAGGACACAGCGAGGTAACGATTCCATATATGTGGTGGTGGACAGATTCTCGAAAATGGCACACTTTATTGCTTGTAAGAAAATGGCAGATGCTGTTCATGTTGCTCAGTTGTTTTTCAAGGAGATCTATCGACTTCATGGATTGCCAGAATCTATTGTGTCGGATAGAGATACTCGATTTCTGAGTCACTTTTGGTTGAGTTTGTGGAAAATGGTGGGAACAAAGCTGAAGTTTAGTAGTGCTTATCACCCGCAAACGGATGGACAGACTGAGGTGGTTAACAGATCATTGGGAAACTTGTTGAGGTGTCTTGTTCAAGATAATCTGAGGAGTTGGGATGTGAAGTTATGCCAGGCAGAATTTGCTCATAATCATGCTGTGAATCGAAGTACTGGGTTCAGTCCATTCCAGATTGTCTATTCGAGCTTACCGAAAGGACCGTTGGATTTAACTGCGATACCACATTCAAAGGGGACAATTAAGAAAGCTGCTGATTTTGTTGAAGGGCTGACGGAGTGTCATAAAATCGTTCAGGAACGATTAGAGAAGGCAAATGCAAAATATAAACAATCTGCAAATTTGAAACGACGAAGTGTTGAATTTCATGAAGGAGATTTGGTTTATGCAGTTTTAACGAAAGATCGTTTTCCAGTAGGCGCTTACAATAAATTGAAAGCACGGAAAATTGGTCCGGTGGAAGTTGTGAAACGAATCAATGAAAATGCTTATAAACTGAAGCTGCCAGATGATGTGTATACGTCTGATGTATTCAACGTTAAGCATCTCGTACCATATCATGGGAATGAGTTTGTTGGGGATGAAGAGTGTGCAAATTCGAGGTCGAATTTCTCTCAACCTGGGGAGGATGATGTAGCTCAGGCCAGGAATGAAGGCATAAGTCGTACGCGACTTATGGAAGGGACTATGAGTCGTGACCGACCTAAAAAGAATACCACCGAGTTAAGATTGGGTGAGCAATGTTGGGAGAATGAAGTTCTAGGTCGCAGCCGACTTATGGAAGGATGCTCGCGACCTAATGAAGATGATAAGTCGTCCCAGCGACTTAGTATAACTCGGCAGCGAGTTAACTCGAGTTCGCGACCTAACGAAGGAGCTAAGTCGTCCCAGCGACCTAGTATAACTCGGCAGCGAGTTAACTCGAGTTCGCGACCTAACGAAGGGGCTAAGTCATCTGAACGACCTATGGAGCTACGCGGTGAAGAGGCAGAACAATTTGATGAAGTGTTAGGTCGTGAACGACCTAACAAATCAATGGATAGATCGGAGAAGACTGGAGCCGTGGATCTTCTCTGCCGAGTTAATCTCCACCATTGGTTTCTTAAGTCGCCGCATGGTTTAAGTCGCTGAAGACAAGTGTTGTAGCTGTCTGTCTTAAGTCGTCCTCGTGTTAAGTCGTAGGTCGTTGCCGACCTAAGCACTTGTATTTTCTTTGATGTTTTTGTCTGTGTTTGTTAAGTCGCTGAAGGCTTGTAATATTGTAACTGTTGAGTCGGAGTCTTTGTTAAGTCGTAGGTCGTAAGCTGTAACTCGGAACCGACTTAGTACTTGTAATATTTTTAAGCTTTCTGAACTGTGTTGTAAATAATACGACTTATGTTAAGTCGGAGAGGTTGATAAGTCGGTTGCCGACTTATGACTTGTACTTTTTCTGTTTTGGTGTGCTGTCGCCTATAAATAGGCAAGTGAAGTCATTTGTAAAGGTTGTTGAATATTGAATAAAATTCTCTTTTTGATTGCTTTGTGCTTTCATTCAAATTGGTAGTTGAGTGTAATCTCCTATCTCCTCTTTCGGATAATCGAGTGCGCTCGATTCAACGATTGTAGAAGCCGATTCGCGGAATCAAGTGCGCTTGATCAACGCTTGAAGAATTGAAGATCTTTGAACCCGGTATCATGCGCGATCAACGAGTTCGAGATAGCTAGAGTTCGGTATCTTCGGATCAACGAATTCGGGCAATTCAGCATTCATCAATCCATCGACTACTACTTTCACCGATCTACATCATTTTTGAAATATCCGCTGCACCATACAGATAATGACATATATAAAAATCTAAATAACTAACATCATCATATTTCAATTGACATTTCATTTGAAATCAAATTTAATAAATATAAGAACATTAATCGTGAGTGATTGCTCACCTTTCGTGGTTAGAGACGAACGAGGATGAAATGAGTTACGAATCTGAACACGAACTTCGAAACAAAGCAAAATTGGCACGAGTTTGATGACCAAGCTTTCGAGTCTAGAGAAACAGGACAAGCACACAGATAAGCAACAAATCAAAACAACCAACTCCTATGATAAATTAGGACGGTGGTGAACCAAAAGCAAAGCATGATGAATATGAAGTCTACGAACAAAGTAAAGCTAGGTTGGAATTCGATAATCGATGGAAACAAATAAATATAAATTTTTAAAATCTAATATTTACTCATATTAAAATATAAAATCTAATATGTATACAACTCAAACAGAATATTTTTTTTAGTACGCAATTTAAAGTCAAAATAGATATATTCTATTTTACTGAAAATCAATACTTGTAACATGTAATAGAGGAAATAGGACAAGCAAATTCTCTGATACAAACATTTGTCTATATAACTTATATAACTTACATATATAAGCGAACTTCTCATATAATTTATATAACATATTATAAACATTATATATAAACTAATATTTATTTTGTAAATAACTTTTAACATATCATATATCTCAGGTTACAGGAAAGATATACAAGGTCTCAGACGAAGCATGAAAACAGCAAAAATATGTATATATATATAGAACCGTGTTGTAAATATACTATATACAAATCATTTTTAAAACAAACAATTATAAGTATAGACTTATATTTAAAAATAAGATGTAGGTATACCACTTCACTAACTAACTTTAACCTCAATAAGGCTAGTCTATGTATATAATTTGCCTTGTAAAACTTATTTTGACGCACACAAGAGCTAACATATAGGTTACAACTACAACTATATAAATGACAATTACTTTGTACAAACTATTGTAACTTATGTATTTATCAGCTTAGGAACACTCACATATTTAAAATAATAGCAACTATCATATACATAAATTTAAAATGTATGGAAACATATTCGGGTAAACATCCTATACCTATTTTGTTTTAAAAATTGATATTAAAACATAATAGTCTAACTTTGTATGCTATTACAAAATCACTACTTACAATATACTCATAAATACAGCAAAACTTTTTATACATGTTATAACAAAAATATTTATAAAACAGGTTTTCAGGTATATAGTTTATAATATACTATACTTTATTATCTACATACGTATACTGCTTTAAAATCAACTATGTTAAATAACAGTATCTCATCTTTCCTACAGGCAATCCCAAGTAGTATATAGTGTATAATTGTTAACACTAAGCTATATCTATGGCATGCCCTGTACACACATATTTCAAACCCAAATATTACAAAATCATTATTATTTATAAATATATATACAAAAACAAGACAGCCCTAAAGCAACATTACGAAACATATATATATCTATATACTCAACCCATAAATACAAGTTATGCCTCAACCTATATACAAGCAAAATATATGCATATAAGTTTGTATAGAGGCTCACCTATATATATATGTAGATATATATCAAAAATCGGCTGAAGTAGAGATGTTGTGGAAGGACGAGCTCGACCTGGGTTCAGTGCTAAGGTGGATGCGAGTTACTCGACAGAGGCGGTCGGCGTGGAGGTCGAAGATTTGTGGCTGGGCTGGAGACGTGTGCTTTGAGATGCAGGCGAATGATGGGTTCGTGTGGCGACGTGTGAGAACAGAGGAGAGGTGGAGCAGCGGTTAAGGGGGAGGCCGGTGCGAGGGGGTTAGGATGTGACGAGGCTGCAGGTCGGAAGAACACGCGTGAGGGAAAGGTGATGCGTATCGGAGGGGAGAGGGCAGTGGCGTGCAAGGCGTGGCTGTGAAGACAAGTGGGCGATGGAGGATCTCGACTGCATGGACAATCATGGAGAGGAGGCACGTGGGGATTGGGTTGAGCAGTTTGGGTTCAAGTGCGGTGGGAGGAGGAGGGTGGAGACGTGAGGCGGAGTGGAGCTGGGAACATGAGGCGGGCTGCTGCTTGGAAGAGAGGGGAAAAGGTATTGGATCCAGAGGAATTAGAGAAGGGAAGGAGGAAGATTTGTAGGCTACGGGACTTTCTTTCATTTGCTTTCTCTGGATGAATGAGAGGAGAAGATCTGGAGAGAGGAACGTAAATCTCACAAATAAAAATGAATGCCAGTAGAGAAGGGAGGCTAGAATAAAGGGAAAGGAAGAGGACAGCTCACAAATGAAAATGAATGCACGGAAAATAAATGAATAAAACGTACACTGAAGATGCGAATAAAATTCAAAAGAAACGGTAGGGTAGGAATAGAAATAGGTTGAATTGTTCAGAGGCTTAAATGTAGGAGCACGCTAAAAATTTAAACTGAAGGAAGGAGTAAAGTCAGAAATTTTGGTACCGTTACGGTGGACAGTTTATTCGTTCCGACACGTACCGGATCTCAAATTGCAGAGTTGAATATACCGTGGAGATCAGCACGATGAGACGATCAAAACGGTACATAGATATCAGTGATACGGTCATCCGATCAAAAGTCGATAACCGGTACCAGAAATGCTGCTATTCAGCCAGAATTAAGATAAACGGAGCAATAGATGTCCAAATTTGACGAAACGAAAGATGACGTCTCACTCAGAAGATGATTTACAATTTTCCATGTAAAAATATTCAGGTTTGGAAAACATTTTATTATCACCTATTTTTAACTGATTAAATTGAAGTAAATTTACACGCGAAATAAATTTTCATATTTTCGGACGAAAATTTACCAGTTGCTATGTTTAATTAGACGTATTCCAAATATCAAATTTATATTTCAAAATATTATTGTTTAAAATTTCACAAAATTCAATTAATTAAACAAATATAACAACTGAAATTTATGGGTCGTTACAAACTAGAATGAGATGAATTACGAATCCAAGCAAAAATTTCGGAACAAAGGACGATGGTCATGAGTTCGACGATCAAAGCTGATAAAAAGGAATTGATAAAACGAATTAGAACCATCTTGATATAACTGAAACAAAATATATATTATAAATTTCTCTAAAACCAATTTTTAAACATATATTTAAAATAAGATATATATATATATATATCAAATCAAAAATCTAACTTTAACACAGTTAAAACAAAAATCTTTATACAAAATTGCAAACCAATATTAAATTTTTACCACTCATAAAATAAAATCTCTATATATATTTAAACCTACAAGACTCTATATAACCAAAACTATATAAACAGCTTTATACTATGATATATAGTACAACTTGCTTTATATTCTTCACGTACAAATTTGTTATATAAATTATACAACAGTAAATCACTATATACTTATACAAATAAACAGACTATATATATAAGATACTATATCTATAATAAAGATCAAAGTATATATATATATATTACACGTTATATTTTCAAACCTGCTATATTTGGATCAAAATACACGTTATACTATAGTAGAATAATAACACATACCGATTATAAGAAAATGTATATATAGGAACAAAATTTTAAAAATACGAGACACAAAAGTTGCAATATATAAACCATACGTAACCTTTACATACAGCAAATATATTATAATATATATAAAACTACATATAATCTGATATAAGGAAACTAATATAAACTAGTTTAAATCTTGCAAAACGTGTAACATATATAAACAGATAACTTATATATATATATCATATATAATAACAACTTATATATAAAACCATTTAACAACATATATATAACTAACAAATTTATAACATATGTAAACGTAACAGAACCTACACATGTATTGTAAATATAAGACAAACAAAGTAACTTCAGTATATGAAACAATTATGTATATATTATAACTATGATACCTTCTTCATAAAACCAGAGAAAAGAAAAGGAAGGCCGAGCGGAAGATGTGAGGAAGGAAGGAAGCTTGGGTCGAAGTGGGTGATGGCGGCTGGAGGAGGAAGGAGGAAGGTGGTGTTCGGCCGTGGGTGAAGGAGCTTTGGTGGCGGCGATTGTGGTTGTTGTGCGTGGCTGCTTCCAGGTGGCGGGTCAGGCGAAGGGATGGGAGGAGCGGTAGCTAGTTAGGGGGTGAAGGTGGAGGAAGGACGTGGAGGGCTGGTTCGGTGATGGGTTGTCACGGGCGTAGGACGTGAGGAAGTGGAGGCTGACGTGGCGGAGGTGAATGGCGTGGGTCCTCGGTTTCAGGGAGGAGGTGGATGGTTGCACTGGCGGGTAGGGGTTGAGGCGTGCACAGGGGTGTCACGGCGGAGAAAGGTGGTGGTTGCGGGCTTTGGCTCGGGTGGTGGCACGGGAGCAGTGGGAGAAGGCTTCGGCTGCAAGTTTGGGTCTGGGCTCGGCAAGGGGAGAAGGAGAGGAGGTTGGATGCCGAAAACTAGTAGGGGAAGGGAACATTTTTAGCGGAAGAGGAAGAAGTCTCAGGCAAAAGAAAAGGACAGGGGAATAAGAATAGAGGAAGAGGAGGGTAGAAGCAGATCTAAATGTACAGCTTCTGAAAAAAATAGGCAGAGAGAGAAAACGTAAGAAATAAATGAAAGCAACGGAAAAGGAAAGGAAATGGAATTGTCTCACATTGATTCAGCCAAAAAATTTAAAGCAATTAATTGCTTGATTGATTGGACATAACGTTTGAATTTTGAAAAGGCATGGTAAGTTAAAAAGTCGCAATTTAGGGTACCGATACGACGCACAGTTTATTGTTTCTGTCGCGTACCGGACCTCAAAATACAAAAATAAATATACCATGGAGATCAGCACGACGAGACGATCAAAACGGTATACAGATATTGGTGGTACGATCATCCGATCAAAAGTCGATAATCGGTATCGGAAATGCTGCTATTTTGCCAGAATTAAGATAAACGGAGCAGTAGAAGTCCAAATTTGGAAAAACGAATTTCGCAGTCTGATTCAGAATGATCTGAATAAATTTTCTCCTGTTGACATATTTTGGTTTCGGAAACTTTTAAATTCACTGTTATTAACCGGTTTGATTTGAAATGAAATTTCACAGGAAAATAAACTTCAATATTATCAGATGAAAATTTACCAGTTGCTATATTAAAATAGACGTATTCCAAATAATAAATTTTAATTTCAAATTTTATTGTTTAAAATTTCACAAATTTCCAGTTAAATATACTTTTAAAACCATTAAATTTTGCGGGTCGTTACACTCTCCCCCACTCAAAACTTTTCGTCCCCGAAAAGGAAGGAGATAGAAGAATAGAAACAACCAGACAGAAAAGATAGATTGAAAGTCAAGATTAAACAATTAATTTAAACTATATAAATTTTACTTAAAATTTGAAAACTTCATTTGCAATTCAATTATCTTATATAATTTAATACTTTCCATTTGTAAAATTTCTTTCTTCCTTTATAAATACCATTTATATGTTTAAATAACATCTTTATAATTATGTGAAAACTATTTGAAAACAATTATTTACGTTATTACTTATATTTACAAAGAAGCTATTTGAAAACATTAAATCCATAATTTACAAATTTATTAATTTATCTCAAAATACTTTTCAACATTATTAATAAATCAATAATCATTTCTTTAAATATTTTGTATTTAATTAATAACCTCTAAAATATTTAACACTAAAATTTTCTATTACCATATAGTATATACATAAACAATCTTTAAAAAGGATATAGTCAACAAGGAAAAGAAGAAGGATTTGGAAAAGCATATTATAGGTGAATAAATAAAGCTGAGCAGATAAGGTAGATTCAAAAGAATAGTATCGGGCATGGATGATTAATTCAAACCATTAGAATTTCAATTTCAAATATTGATACAAAATTTCTTTGTTGGAAATTGTAACGACCCAGAATTTTGAACAAATTAAATTGAGAATATTTAATTTATTTTAAATATTTGAACGATGATTTAATTTGAATCCCCGATATAACTTTGAAATTGGCGATTAAATTTTACAATTTAATCTAGTGAATGTTGAATAAAAATTTGAATCTTCAATTTTAAGCTGAAGAAAAATATTTCGAATGCTTTTAAAATTTATATTGATAACACTAAAGATAATAGAAGCTTCAGAATCGAATTTGGAAGTGAATTGTTCAGTTTGAAATTATATCGTTTGAATCGATATTTAAAAATAGCCGTCCGAGGCGCAGTCTCGGAATTCGACGAAACCAGTTTCAGTGGGTCCATAATATTGAATTATTACTGGATTTCAAATTTCGTAATTTTCGGAGTCTTCGTGTGAGCATACGAGGTAGAAACGTCTAGACGAAAATTAATCGTTTTCAATTTAAAATATGTTACATCATTTCAGGAATACTGTCACCTGTAAAAATCGAGACGCCTTTATTTCAAATCGTGTTCTCTCTGCCTCAAAATATCTCGTCTCCTTCTGTACAAATCTAAAACGCAGAAGAAATCATTTCGTTCAACAAAGAAAAATGGCCGAAGCCCTCTACTCTCGTTCGAAATCAAAGCAAAACAATGGCCGAAGAAAATAAAATCTCCTCTACAGATAAATCAACTAAACCTAGTTTCCCCTATTCCTAACATCGAAACGAACAAATTCATTCGAAAATAGATTCGCGAGCTCGCGACTGAGCGTGCGCGCATGGAAGACTCAACCGAGGGGATGATGGCGGCGTCTTCAAGCTCTCTTCGCTAAGCAGAGGTAGGCGGCGAATCGAGTTAGAGCTCGCATACGAGGCTCGGGCGGATTGCGTGACGTCGACTGTGGGGGCGAGCTAGGGGTCGCGAGAGGGGTTGGTCGACGTGATGCTTAGGGTTTTCAAGTCGCGATCGAACTCGCGTCTGCTCGAAGTAGTGGGTGGCACGCTAGCTCGTAGGGACGTGAGGCAGTGAAGAGGGTTGTTGCAAGTGGAGGACGCGATCGATGTGGTGGAGCAGTACTCATCGATTCGCGAGCATAGCTGGGTTCTTCAATCTGCAGTGGGATAATCCTTTGTTTAGTCTCGTTTGATTTAGAAAAATAAGAGATAAATATGTATAGGTATAAAAACTGGAAAACATTTACAGATGGAATTAAATCTGCAGTAAGATGTGAAACAAAATATAGAACGTATATATATATATATATAGATTACCAATTTGCTAATTTATTTTAAAAAGAAAATAATAATAATAATAATATGACATTTTGATAAATTAAACACAGAAATTTTAAAATGTTAAAGTAGTTATATAAGCTCAAAACCCATATAGTTTATTTTTATGAGTATGCATCTATGGTTTCGAAAGAAAATATTTTGTTAAAAAGAAATTAGTTAAAACTTAATTTTTGAGTTGAATTGAATCAATTG
Source organism: Allium fistulosum (assembly GCA_030737815.1). Lineage (NCBI taxonomy): Eukaryota > Viridiplantae > Streptophyta > Magnoliopsida > Asparagales > Amaryllidaceae > Allium > Allium fistulosum. Next base: position 1,246,008,868 of record CM060904.1, on the reverse strand, counting down.
TAATTAAATTCATAAATGAGGATTTAATAGTTCGATTTATTCGAATATTAATAAAATTGTATAATTGTTTATACAAGGTCGAATACAACGAAGAAAAATAAATCTGGATTTGGGATGGATGGCAAATTAAAAGCAAAGGTGAGATTTTTCTCACTCAAAATGAAAGTGGAATTTTCAGTTATTTATTGATTGATGATTTGATTGCTATTGGATGTGATATTAGATATAGTAGGATATATCTATATATATAGCAATATATACATATTGGCATATGTATATATTGGATTGATGATTTCCCGCCTCGTATAGCGGATGAGACCCTATTGCTCCGTTAGTAAGCGGATATTTTTATAAAACCCATATACCGCGATATTCCACCTCGAAGTGGAATTGGTATTGTGCTAACATCTTTGGATGCAGGGAAACAGGTTGGAGGGATCCAACTGGGTTCCTCACCAGTATTTATTTATTTACAGATATTGATGTATATTCTGTTATCATATGATGTTGTTGTTGTTGTGATTGACTAATTGGTGCTGTTGCATCATCGGATCCTTTTTTGAAGTTTAAAAATAACGATATTATTTTTAAAAGGATTTCAAAGTGAATTTTTGAAAGTATACGTTTTATTAAATTTTGGAATTGATTCATTTTAAATAAATAAGTGTTATAATTTTTATGTTATAAAAAATTAAGAATTTTGTGATATAAAACCAAAATTTGATGTTTGGGAATATGAAATGAACTATGTTGAAGAATAGTATGAATGAAGATTTTTGAATTTATTTATAAATGGTTTATAGATAAGATTTATAAAGAATTGAATTTTTATAAATCGGAAAAATGGAATTATAAAAGGAGTTTTTGTTAATGTTGAAAAAGGGTTTATAAATGGAATTTTTCAAGAAGTAGGATTTATAAACTTTGTAAAGTTATTAAAGGAATGACTTAAGTATAAAAATTGAGTTATAGATTGATTCGGTTAATAAAATTGATTTGTAAGTTGAAGTTGTTATAAATTATAAATGGGATTTATAAACGTTGTTTATAAATCCGAAATCACTTATTTTGATAAGTGAATTGTAGAAGTTAATTAAAGGAATTATATTCACGATTTTTGGACAGTGGATAAGCCTTTAAATAAAACGTGTAGGAATGTTGAATTTGGATAACGAAGTATATTCACGATTTTGGACAGTGAATATATTATTAAATAAAATGGATATGTTTTGGAAAAGTGATATTACGAAATGAAGTAATTGTTTTAAAAGATGTTTTAAAACGTGTTAAGTATCGAATACATAGATTTCAACATTTTATTGTTGAAATAGACGTTTTCGAGAAATAAGGAAATGATGGACTATAACACTGTTGTTATAGTAAATGATTTTCGAAAGAAAATGTTTTATGTAGTATTGGGATTTATATATCTATCTGAAAATCTGAATCCCTATACTAGTGATTTTGAGTCGTCGTAACGATGTTTTACGTAGCATTCGTTTTGACTCAAATAAATGTTGTCAAAGTAAATGATTTCCTTAAAGAATGAAATTTATACTTAATATTGATTTAAGTATATCGAATATTTTCAAATGTTGAAAATAAATAGATTTGTGAATTACTTATTTTTAAATAAGTATGGAAATGCTTTTCCAATATGAAATGAACTGTTTTGAGATTTTATCTTCAAAGATAAAATGAAATGTGGAAATTGATTTGAAATTGTTTTCAAATGATTAAGTGTGGAAATTTTATATCTTGTGAAAGATATTTTGGAAGATAAAATAATTTGGAAAAATTATTTGGAATCTGATGATGTTGCGCATCTTTATTGATAGTTAAATAACCGACTATCAATAATTACCTTGAATGGGTATTTGTTGTGAATTGGATGAATGTGAATGCCACACTTATTTTTGAATAAGCGCTCACTATTCGGGTTAGCCGGGAAAGGACCATGGGGTCGTATAACCCATTCCGAATATGTGATACGTCGTTATGAATTGCATTCGAAGACCGGTGTTGAAGACCGGATATTTTTGAAAACGGAAGGATTACCGTCGAGTTACTCTACATCGGCTGATCTCCGATTTAGAGGTTTTATCACCCTTAGTGACGGGAAGTCCGGACATGATTAGAAATTTATCCGGATATGCATGGGCTTCGTGAGAAGTGCCTTCGGTTCTGTTCGATCCCGGAACAGACTTGTATGGATTGTGTGTCTGACGTTACAATTTGAGATATAAAGCTGATTTCTTTCAAATACATTTCTGTTGGTGGCGGAGAATTTATTCTCTTAGCTTAACACCCTTCTCTGAGACGTACGAGCTCAGAGGTTATGTAGTTGAAATTTATCAGCAATATACTCCCAATTTGGTAACGTGGCATACTGAGTGTTGCTGTGAAATGATCAGTGTTTGATCATTTGTGATATGATCATTTGTTTGATCTTATATCTTTGTGATCATAGGTTGATCATTTGTTTGACCCGAAGCATGGCTTTGTAGAAAGCGTAGCTTTGTGGACGAGACTTCGTCGAGCCTCACACCCCGGAAATGGTCGAAACAGGAAGGATGCAGCAAGGTTCTAGGGAGTAGCGCCCCTTAGTGTATGTCATTCCTTCTGGATAGAGGTGGTATCATGGTATGGAGCCCAGATACTTAACCTATGTGGTTGCTGCATTATTATTTTGATGTGGTTTGTTGGAAATCGAGGATCCTCGGGAAGATCGGTTATGATCGGGGGATGGCATACGCGTGTCAGTAGTTACCTATTTTTGCAGAGGTAACCCGGCCTTGTATTGTCAGATCTCCGGTTAGGTTCTCGGGTCGTCTATTCCAGGGACGTACCCATCGTGGAAAAGGAAGTTCCTCAGCCTGACCATTTGTTGGAAATCCAAAGAAACAATACGAGCCTTTACGATTTCAAGTGTATAACCTGTCTCCTCAGGAGGCAGCTATAGCAGGCATAATATAATGGTACCTATGCTGGCTAAGATTAATATTATACTTTCGAAATGTTTTCTACACTATGCACTAATAATAATATCAAAAAGAATTTGATTTTGCGTAGTAAGCATCTTTGACTATCATAAGAAGAAATCTCCTCCAATTCTGCGTTTGCATTGTGTGTGTGGTGGGAGGTGTTATGGTGGTTTCATTTTCCAAAAGCATTGCGAATTGACATTAAAGTTTTCCTGTTGTTTATTCTAAAGATAAACTGTTTTACGATCTCACACCAGTCACCATGACTGACTCGAAGTTTATTGTTCCCTTCTAAACTCTGGGTGCCCACAAATTTTCCACACGGGCAGTCCAGAGTTAGGTTATCAGGATATTCTGGATATTCTGGAGCTTTGGAAGCAAGCTGGATGGCGAGACATAGTATTTGTATCTGATAGTATTTATTCCGCTGTGTATTCTGTATGAGGACAAGTTTATATAACTGTCAATTGTTGTTTATTGACTCTGATTGATGTATGTATAAAACGATATAGATCTTTGTTTAAAGATTATTCATTTACCTATTATATATTGTTCCGCTGTGATGTGTAAGATTCTGATATTGTTTTCGTTTCTGATGTTGCTCTGTTGTTCTTCTTTCTTCTTCCTTCTTCTGTTTTCTTCTTCTTCTTCCTTTTTCTTCTTTCTTAAACCATCACTATTGGAGTTTCCGGCACTCGATTTCTCGACAGTCGATAAAGTGAGTATCGATGTCGAATTTTCGAAAGTCGAAAATTTCGGTATGTGACAAAGTGGTATCAGAGCATATGGTTAAGCGACAACCCTGCTCTCTTGGGTGTTACTCATTAGAGATAGAGTCAGTAGTACTCTAGAATGAGTTGAGTGTATTGATAGATATGAGCGCGTATTTGTTAGTGAATATAAAATTGTTTTGTATTGTGTTGACTTATCGGTTGATTGTTTATGGATTCTGGTCGGTGCAGTCTAGCTAACTGTAATCGATAGGGGTTTCTAAACTCTTAAACAAGATAAACCGACACAGTATTGTTTTAAAATAGGGTGAATGAAATAATTTTACCCAAAAAAAAAAACTATTTTTGTATACAAAAGAAATAATTTTCTATGAATTATTACAGTATATGGTTGCATGGTTGTTAGGAAGTGATAATATTGAAATGTTATCATTATTATATGAAATTGAATAAGAAATTGAAATCGTAACTCCAAAGTTAAGAAATAAATCCATATACAAACGAAATTTAAGAATATAAATTATAAATGTGACTTATAATTTGAAACAGAATTCCAGAGAAGTTTTTGAAAATGTTTTGAAAAGAATTTGAAAATTTTGGAGATTTGGAAAGTTTAAATCCTTTTTGAATTGAAAATGAATTTCAAAGGTTTTGTTAAGCGTTTTGGAAGGATAAAAGCTCTAAACTCTTTTCGGTCGCTGGAAAATAACTTCGATGATGACCGCGGCATCATTGGTGTTCATTTTCGGGTTTCCAAAAGAGGAATTGCTGCCAAATTATTTTAAATGGAAGTGTTTGGAAAATTTGGGTTTATGTTTTGGAAATTCAAGGATAATTTGAATTGTTTTCAAAAATGGTTTTGAAAAGGTTGAAAAGACTCTGGAATACTATATATAAAAATATTTATGAAATATTGTAAGTTGATAACCTATGCAAATTGAATTTTGATAGAATAAATCTAACTTAAAAGATGGAGTTAAATAAATGTAAGTACAAGTGAATCAATTAAATGAAACTGAAATTGGAAGTTGAGATTCATTTTGAAGTTGTAAGCAATGAATTGAAATTGAAAAATGAAATGAGACTTGAATCAAGTGGAATAAAATCCAAACCTGAGAAAAATAAAATGGATTGAATCCGAATAAGCTACTTTGATAATTTATTAATTCACGAAATACAGAAATAGAAGTTGAATTAGTAAAATTGAAACTGAATGTTGAAAACAAATTTGAATAAAATGAATTGGAATCTGTGATGAATTAGTAAATGAAACTAATTTAAAATAGTGTAGTTATGAACTAAAGATAATTGATAAATTCAATATTCAAAAGTGTAAATTGAATTCAAATAGAATTGAAGTTATGAATTAGATTCAAATGAAATTGAAATGTAAAATTGAATCATATTGGATATATAACTTCAATAATGAACTTAAAGAGGATATAAGCATATATTGAAAATTTTGTAATAGAATTTGCAAAATAGTTTGAATATATGTAACTAGATATTATGGCTAGTAGGACATACAGGTGTTATAAAAGGAATTGGAATTTTGATTTCGAAGATAATTTGAATTGCTCGAAAAAGGTATGTATTTAAATTTGAATATGAGATTTGATGATTTCTTGTCTAGCCGCTTGGCTTTTTCTTTTCTTTTTGAAATCTGAGAGTCCGTAGGGACGTTTTGTAGTCGTGCCGTGTTAGCCGCGCAAAGGAGACGCTGGCGAAATTTTTCGAAAATTTCGAGTGTTAGAAATTTTTTTGAGAAATTTTGAAAGTTTAAAATTTGAGTTTGAATTTAAATTTGAATTTTGAAGTTAAACAATGTTGTTTGAAACTTATAATTGAAGTTAGAAATTTAGTTGAATAAATAACGAATCTTTAGTACGAAGATTTGTTTTGATAAATTGATAAAACTAGTGGATTGTTGAAAATAGTAGACGAGTTAAGGACCATTTTTCCTAACTTGTAATTTCGAGGACGAAATTCTTTTAAGGAGGGAAGTCTGTAACGACCCATAATTTTGAACAAATTAAATTGAGAATATTTAATTTATTTTAAATATTTGAACGATGATTTAATTTGAATCCCCGATATAACTTTGAAATTGGCGATTAAATTTTACAATTTAATCTAGTGAATGTTGAATAAAAATTTGAATCTTCAATTTTAAGCTGAAGAAAAATATTTCGAAAGCTTTTAAAATTTATATTGATAACACTTAAGATAATAGAAGCTTTAGAATCGAATTTGGAAGTGAATTGTTCAGTTTGAAATTATATCGTTTGAATCGATATTTAAAAATAGCCGTCCGAGGCGCAGTCTCGGAATTCGACGAAACCAGTTCCAGTGGGTCCGTAATATTGAATTATTACTGGATTTCAAATTTCGTAATTTTCAGAGTCTTCGTGTGAGCATACGAGGTAGAAACGTCTAGATGAAAATTAATCGTTTTCAATTTAAAATATGTTACATCATTTTAGGAATACTGTCACCTGTAAAAATCGAGACGCCTTTATTTCAAATCGTGTTCTCTCTGCCTCAAAATATCTCGTCTCCTCTGTCCAAATCTAAAACGCAGAAGAAATCATTTCGTTCAACAAAGAAAAATGGCCGAAGCCCTCTACTCTCGTTCGAAATCAAAGCAAAACAATGGCCGAAGAAAGTAAAATCTCCTCTACAGATAAATCAACTAAACCTAGTTTCCCCTATTCCTAACATCGGAACGAACGAATTCATTCGAAAATAGATTCGCGAGCTCGCGACTGAGCATGCGCGCATGGAAGACTCAACCGAGGCGATGATGGCGGCGTCTTCAAGCTCTCTTCGCGAAGTAGAGGTAGGCGGCGAATCGAGTTAGAGCTCGCATACGAGGCTCGGGCGGAGTGCGTGACGTCGACTGTGGGGGCGAGCTAGGGGTCGCGAGAGGGGTTGGTTGACGTGATGCTTAGGGTTTTCAAGTCGCGATCGAACTCGCGTCTGCTCGAAGTAGTGGGTGGCACGCTAGCTCGTAGGGACGTGAGGCAGTGAAGAGGGTTGTTGCAAGTGGAGGCCGCGATCGATGTGGTGGAGCAGTACTCATCGATTCGCGAGCATAGTTGGGTTCTTCAATCTACAGTGGGGTAATCCTTTGTTTAGTCTCGTTTGATTTAGAAAAATAAGAGATAAATATGTATAGGTATAAAAACTGGAAAACATTTACAGATGGAATTAAATCTGCAGTAAGATGTGAAACAAAATATAGAACTTATATATATATATATACAGATTTCCAATTTGCTAATTTATTTTGAAAAGAAAAAAATAATAATAATAATATGACATTTTGATAAATTAAACATAGAAATTTTAAAATGTTAAAGTAGTTATATAAGCTCAAAACCCATATAGTTTATTTTTATGAGTATGCATCTATGGTTTCGAAAGAAAATATTTTGTTAAAAAGAAATTAGTTAAAACTTAATTTTTGAGTTGAATTGAATCAATTGTAATTAAATTCATAAATGAGGATTTAATAGTTCGATTAATTCGAATATTAATAAAATTGTATAATTGTTTATACAAGGTCGAATACAACGAAGAAAAATAAATCTGGATTTGGGATGGATGGCAAATTAAAAGCAAAGGTGAGATTTTTCTCACTCAAAATGAAAGTGGAATTTTCAGTTATTTATTGATTGATGATTTGATTGCTATTGGATGTGATATTAGATATAGTAGGATATATCTATATATATATAGCAATATATACATATTGGCATATGTATATATTGGATTGATGATTTCCCGCCTCGTATAGCGGATGAGACCCTATTGCGCCGTTAGTAAGCGGATATTTTTATAAAACCCATATACCGCGATATTCCACCTCGAAGTGGAATTGGTATTGTGCTAACATCTTTGGATGCAGGGAAACAGGTTGGAGGGATCCAACTGGGTTCCTCACCAGTATTTATTTATTTACAGATATTGATGTATATTCTGTTATCATATGTTGATATATGATGTTGTTGTTGTTGTGATTGACTAATTGGTGCTGTTGCATCATCGGATCCAATTTTGAAGTTTAAAAATAACGATATTATTTTTAAAAGGATTTCAAAGTGAATTTTTGAAAGTATACGTTTTATTAAATTTTGGAATTGATTCATTTTAAATAAATAAGTGTTATAATTTTTATGTTATAAAAAATTAAGAATTTTGTGATATAAAACCAAAATTTGATGTTTGGGAATATGAAATGAACTATGTTGAAGAATAGTATTAATGAAGATTTTTGAATTTATTTATAAATGGTTTATAGATAAGATTTATAAAGAATTGAATTTTTATAAATTGGAAAAATGGAATTATAAAAGGAGTTTTTGTTAATGTTGAAAAAGGGTTTATAAATGGAATTTTTCAAGAAGTAGGATTTATAAACTTTGTAAAGTTATTAAAGGAATGACTTAAGTATAAAAATTGAGTTATAGATTGATTCGGTTAATAAAATTGATTTGTAAGTTGAAGTTGTTATAAATTATAAATGGGATTTATAAACGTTGTTTATAAATCCGAAATCACTTATTTTGATAAGTGAATTGTAGAAGTTAATTAAAGGAATTATATTCACGATTTTTGGACAGTGGATAAGCCTTTAAATAAAACGTGTAGGAATGTTGAATTTGGATAACGAAGTATATTCACGATTTTGGACAGTGAATATATTATTAAATAAAATGGATATGTTTTGGAAAAGTGATATTACGAAATGAAGTAATTGTTTTAAAAGATGTTTTAAAACGTGTTAAGTATCGAATACATAGATTTCAACATTTTATTGTTGAAATAGACGTTTTCGAGAAATAAGGAAATGATGGACTATAACACTGTTGTTATAGTAAATGATTTTCGAAAGAAAATGTTTTATGTAGTATTGGGATTTATATATCTATCTGAAAATCCGAATCCCGATACTAGTGATTTTGAGTCGTCGTAACGATGTTTTACGTAGCATTCGTTTTGACTCAAATAAATGTTGTCAAAGTAAATGATTTCCTTAAAGAATTAAATTTATACTTAATATTGATTTAAGTATATCGAATATTTTCAAATGTTGAAAATAAATAGATTTGTGAATTATTTATTTTTAAATAAGTATGGAAATGCTTTTCCAATATGAAATGAACTGTTTTGAGATTTTATCTTCAAAGATAAAATGAAATGTGGAAATTGATTTGAAATTATTTTCAAATGATTAAGTGTGGAAATTTTATATCTAGTGAAAGATATTTTGGAAGATAAAATAATTTGGGAAAATTATTTGGAATCTGATGATGTTGCGCATCTTTATTGATAGTTAAATAACCGACTATCAATAATTACCTTGAATGGGTATTTGTTGTGAATTGGATGAATGTGAATGCCACACTTATTTTTGAATAAGCGCTCACTATTCGGGTTAGCCGGGAAAGGACCATGGGGTCGTATAACCCATTCTGAATATGTGATACGTCGTTATGAATTGCATTCGAAGACCGGTGTTGAAGACCGGATATTTTTGAAAACGGAAGGATTACCGTCGAGTTACTCTACATCGGCTGATCTCCGATTTAGAGGCTTTATCACCCTTAGTTACGGGAAGTCCGGACGTGATTAGAAATTTATCCGGATATGCAAGGGCTTTGTGAGAAGTGCCTTCGGTTCTGTTCGATCCCGGAACAGACTTGTATGGATTGTGTGTCTGACGTTACAATTTGAGATATAAAGCTGATTTCTTTCAAATACATTTCTGTTGGTGGCGGAGAATTTATTCTCTTAGCTTAACACCCTTCTCTGAGACGTACGAGCTCAGAGGTTATGTAGTTGAAATTTATCAGCAATATACTCCCAATTTGGTAACGTGGCATACTGAGTGTTGCTGTGAAATGATCAGTGTTTGATCATTTGTGATATGATCGTTTGTTTGATCTTATATCTTTGTGATCATAGGTTGATCATTTGTTTGACCCGAAGCATGGCTTTGTAGAAAGCGTAGCTTTGTGGACGAGACTTCGTCGAGCCTCACACCCCGGAAATGGTCGAAACAGGAAGGATGCAGCAAGGTTCTATGGAGTAGCGCCCCTTAGTGTATGTCATTCCTTCTGGATAGAGGTGGTATCATGGTATGGAGCCCAGATACTTAACCTATGTGGTTGCTGCATTATTATTTTGATGTGGTTTGTTGGAAATCGGGGATCCTCGGGAAGATCGGTTATGATCGGGGGATGGCATACGCGTGTCAGTAGTTACCTATTTTTGCAGAGGTAACCCGGCCTTGTGTTGGCAGAGATCCGGTTAGGTTCTCGGGTCGTCTATTCCAGGGACGTACCCATCGTGGAAAAGGAAGTTCCTTAGCCTGACCATTTGTTGGAAATCCAAAGAAACAATACGAGCCTTTACGATTTCAAGTGTATAACCTGTCTCCTCAGGAGGCAGCTATAGCAGGCATAATATAATGGTACCTATGCTGGCTAAGATTAATATTATACTTTCGAAATGTTTTCTACACTATGCACTAATAATAATATCAAAAAGAATTTGATTTTGCGTAGTAAGCATCTTTGACTATCATAAGAAGAATTCTCCTCCAATTCTGCGTTTGCATTGTGTGTGTGGTGGGAGGTCTTATGGTGGTTTCATTTTCCAAAAGCATTGCGAATTGACATTAAAGTTTTCCTGTTGTTTATTCTAAAGATAAACTGTTTTACGATCTCACACCAGTCACCATGACTGACTCGGAGTTTATTGTTCCCTTCTAAACTCTGGGTGCCCACAAATTTTCCACACGGGCAGTCCAGAGTTAGGTTATCAGGATATTCTGGATATTCTGGAGCTTTGGAAGCAAGCTGGATGGCGAGACGTAGTATTTGTATCTGATAGTATTTATTCCGCTGTGTATTCTGTATGAGGACAAGTTTATATAACTGTCCATTGTTGTTTATTGACTCTGATTGATGTATGTATAAAACGATATAGTTCTTTGTTTAAAGATTATTCATTTACCTATTATATATTGTTCCGCTGCGATGTGTATTATTCTGATATTGTTTTCGTTTCTGATGTTGCTCTGTTGTTCTTCTTTCTTCTTCCTTCTTCTGTTTTCTTCTTCTTCTGCCTTTTTCTTCTTTCTTAAACCATCACTATTGGAGTTTCCGGCACTCGATTTCTCGACAGTCGATAAAGTGAGTATCGATGTCGATTTTTCGAAAGTCGAAAATTTCGGTATGTGACAGAAATACTTTTATAATAAATTACTTTTATAACTCGATGTTTCAACAAGTTTATCCTTATTCCTGTAGACTCTGGTAGTGCGTTGATCAGGCGCAAAACTAGAATTCTCTAGGTACTTAGTAGACTTGTTTCAACACCCAGTGAAAATACTGGAAAAACTTTTAAAACAGATATGGAAAGTACAATCCAATCAAAAACAAACAAACCAAAACCTTTGTCCAACCATGGTTCGCAGATACACAATGGTTACGCCTGGATCCCCCAAGAAACAATCCATATCCGTAAGCTTTCTTAGCCCTACGAGTTACGCCATGATGACTAGTAGAATGTAGGATACACAATGGTTACGCCTGGATCCCCCAGGAAACAATCCGTACCCCCAGGCAAGACTCAGCCAGGCAGTTGCGCTATGCAGTCACGAGAGAACAATAAGACCATGGGTAACGCCATGGAATTCGAAGGACACTCGAGTATCATATCCGGAAAACCAAAAATCAGAGAGAATAATATCGATAGAATGAATCCAAGATGTGGCCACAAATCGGATATCAAGCAGAAGGCACTTTCCATATCTTTAGTTCGAAAATATGTATCATATAGTACCTTTTCAAATCACTTTCAAATATCGTACTTATATAAAATCCATTATATATAAGATTTAATTTTCAAATCAAATACTTTCCAACATCAATAGTATATCAAATCATACTTATATAGACTTCAATTATATAAGATTTCACTTTTCAAATTGAGTACCCTTTTCAAATCCATAGTTTTCGAATCAATTTCATACTCATACAAATCAATTTTATATAAGTTCGAAAACTCCCAAATCAAGTGTTTAGTAACATAAGGTTCTCAAATTTCAATTTGTTTCAATATCAGTTCAATTTCAAAATCATATACAATTTCACCAAATTATTTCTTCTCAAATTAAATATCTTTAGTTTCAAAGTTTCCAAAATAATAGATTTAGAAAAATAAATCCAAATTTCCAAATCAATATAATTTAAGTCAACCAATTCATTACCAAAATCAAATGTTTTCAAAATCATCTTATACTTACGTAAGGTCCATCTTGTATAAGGATCAAATTTTTCAAAATAAATTTCGCTGTATGAAGAGCCATATGGGATTGAATATCTTTTCTTTTATGGGTTATATATCTTTGTAATTTAAATTGGAAATTTTCTTTTAGTAAGCAAAGATATTCTAACTCGACAGCTTTCAATTTCAGCGTCAAAATATATCAATGATATTAGAATATAAGATGTACATACGTCATCATTTTGCAGAATCACATTTGATCGCTCGCTCGATCACAGAAGTTTGCTTTCGAACTAGTATTGTCCATTCGACTTCCCTAATGCGGACTTCGATATGGTTTCTCGACTAGAAGCCATCAGTCTCCTTGCATAGCCATATACTATGATAGAGAATTCTAGAATCGAGCCCAAAATCCATATCAAATATTCGCCATCAAGAATCGAATGAAAAATCCTAACACGAAATGGTGTAATCCACCTCGAACTTGTGTACTCAAACTTGGATCAAATTAATTATGCAAATAAAACAACATACGTACAACTTATATATTCATTCCAACTTGTTAAATATATAGTTTCATAAAGATGTTACTAAGTTAAAACATTTAAACTAAATTTTATTCAAAATATATTGAAGACCAAATTCTTTTCAAAACATTTCAAATCTAAATTTCATATTAGAAAAATTTAAAATTTGCCTTATTCATATACTTAACAAAACAGTTTCAACTTATTTAAATCATATTACTTCATACTTAAACATTCAAAACAAATTTATATACTTTATCAAATAATTCATACTTTCAAAAAAATTTAGCTTTGAAAAGTTAACCTTGATTTGGAAGTGCTCGAACCTTCGAAATAGTTGAAGAAATCATTTTCAAATTCAAGAGTTGGAAATCAACCAATCAGTAAATCAATTTCAAAAGATAGGTTTCAAATCCGAAACTAAAGGACTGAACACCGGCTTACTTCAAATCATTTCAAATATATATACATATATCTTTCGAATATCAAATATTACTTCAGAAATTGAAAAATCAAAACTGGTTTCACAAAATCACTCGCGTAGCAATGCTACTAAAGTGGCCTCTCCCCCACTATGAAACTCAAAAATCAACGTCGATGATGCATGCACTCATCACCGAAATTATTTTCCAGCGACATAAGTGAGTTCTGGTCTTCTATTTTTCTCAAACTTCTTTTGAAATTTCTTCGAAACTCATTAAAATCATTGAAACATTTCTTATTCGGAAAATATTTTTAAATCATACTATTATAATATATTTCAAAATCTTAAAACCAATTTCAAAATACCGGAGTTCAATTCTCGAATTTCAAATTTAAAATCCTTCAGTTATAAATCATTTTTAGATAAATCAAATTTCTTATATAGTTTTTTTTCAAAATTACAAATCCTTTCGAAACCTCAAATTCTTATTTTAAAGGGTTTATAATCTTTACAAAAAACATTTCACTTTTATATATAGAATATAATCATACTTATTAAAATAATAATTTTGGTTTAGAAAACAATTTCTAAAATATAAACAAACCCGATTTTCAAAGGACGATTCACGAACGGATTTCAAAACAAAGATAGAGATTCAAATTAGAGGGACTCTTGTCAAATAGAATTGTGATTTGAAGATAAGCTCGAACGAAGATGAGATAATTAAATTTCAAAATAGAATATGAATATACTTATATAAATCGCGGACGACCTTAACCGGGTCAACCGTGACTTCAGGAACAAGATCGATGCAGAATTCCAAGAAAAATCAACATTCGATCGCAAGAGATAGCGGCATCTAAACCAAAGATATATAAATCTCCGGTGAATCAATGCCAAATGTAAAGGAGTTCCACCCCTTTACAAATCATTCAAAGATTGGCGGGATCGCCTATTCTTATAGAGATCATTCAAAGTGGAGTTATGGGATACTCCAGAATCAAAAGAATACAAATAGGGAGAGACAAGAATGAATTTTTGAACCGCAGGGACGTTCCAAAGTTCAAAGAAAATTTGAGTCAAAAGGAAGAGATTCAACTCGAACGAAAGTGATTCTGTAAATAAATTTACAATATATGCTAAGTTTTGCCTAGAGCCAAAGCTCTGATACCAACTGTAACGACCCGCTATTTTGGACCATTCAAATCGACAATAAATCCACACATGTCTAACTTGAATAATTCAAAATATCAGATTGTTAATTTAAATTTGGCAAAACTCAGCATATGCAGTAAATAAATCAATCACAGAATCACAGACGCAGAGTAATACGCAGCGGAATAGATAAAATAGTAGTTCATGAAGCTACTATATAAACATCAGAGTTAGAAATAAAATACAACAGAATATCTCAAATGTAGTGAAGTCTCCAGTACAACAGATGACTTCTCTGAACAAATCAACTAGAAGAGCTGAAAGCTGAGGCGATAGTTGGATCTCCAAAGGAAGCTCCAAACTCCAAAGGTGAGTCTCAAATGCTGTATCACTCAGTCTGACCCGAGCATAAAGCAAAACACAAAACACTCGAGTCAGGATTAACATTCTTATATCAATAAATCCAACTCAAGTGAAATATCAACTGAAATACAAGTAACTTAAAGGATGTTTGGGATAACCATCCTCTAAGGATCTGTAGAACTATCTACAAGGTGGGAATATACACTATGACACCGTGGCCATTTTTAAATTTATTTACTTCAAAACCCAAATATCATTTCATTTCAAATATATCTATTTTTCCAAAATAGTATATATATATATATTAAATGATTTAAAAAGTAAAGTATTTAATTTCCACAAGTCTAGCAAATCGATTCAAATCAACTTCAAATTCCAAATTCAAATTTATTCAAAGTTCAATTCATCAATTTAATTCATTTCTAAACAGATCATTTAAATTTTCAATATATTTCAAAGCTTTAATATTCAACATTTTCAAAGTTAAATTTAATAGTTTCATATAGCTCTTGATTTAACTTCATTATTATTTAATCATGGAATATTCACTTAATAAATTCAATACCATTTAACTAGCCTTAAATTACATTTTACTAAATATTTCCTTAAACTTTATGTAACAACCCATTATTTTTCAAATATTTTTAAATTGATTTTTCCATATTCAAAAGCTTTATTTATGAAAAAGAATAAATTTTGTTATTTTAAGTATAAACTTTGATTTTGATGTGGATTTGAATTCCAAATATGACTAAATTTAATATTTCCAAAAAATGTGAATTTTGGTCAATTAGTCAAACTTTGACTTTTAAATTTAAATTTTAAATAGTTTGAAATTATAAATTTTATCTTTTATTATGAAAATAGATTTAATAACTTGAATACAGCTTTTCGTTTCGTTGGAAACGGAGTTAAATTGTAGAAGTTATGTAATTTTCAATTTTGTGTATAAACTGTTTATTTTGCAATATTATTTATTTTAAATCATATAAATTATATTTTTATTTTCATATTTTGTTTTAATATGTGTTAATAGGTTATTTAATGTCTTTTAATAATTTTAAAATGATAATATAATTTTTCTAAAGTTTACTTGAATTTATTTCAATTTATGAAACCTAGTTTCCATTTTCTTTACTATTTTCTTAATTTAATTATATATATAATTAAAATTTATTTAATTATTTTATGCATTCACTTTTATTTGCTGTTTTTACTTTATTTATATGCATTCTACATGTATTTAAATTAAAATAGATTTTTCCAAAGTGTACTGAAGTTATTTCTAATTTTTAAAGCCTAGTTTGCATTTTTAAGCCATTTTCTTAATTTAATTTTATTTAATTAAAATTTATTTATTTATTTTTTTCATTTTATTTTCATTTCTGGGTTTTTATCCTTATTTATCAGTAATTTATATGTATTTATAATTACAAAATAGATAATGGAAATTGAAGAGTTTTGAGACCTTTTATTTGCCTAAGTCATTTTGTATTCCACCGTTTCATTTTCAATCAATACATCAATTATTTTTGGCCGACCTTAACTTTTCTTCAGCTGACATCTTTCCCACTTCATTTTCACGTATAGGAAAGTTTCTCAAACCAAAAATTTCGGCCATCATCTCCTGAAGCAAAGATTGGTAAATCTCTTCTTCCTTTTTCTCTTTTTCTTCTTGTTTTCTTATGTTCTTTGCACTTGCCTTCACCTTTGTAGCTCAGCCCTTGCTCCTCCTTCACCATGGCCACCTCCACCACCACATCAGGCCACCATCTCCTCCAGCCCACTGACCATCCATAGCCATGTCCATATATGATGAAGATCCACCAAAAATATGAGCAAACTCCACCTAAACTTGCATAGCCTAGCACCTATTGCCTTCACCACTCCAACCACCACCTTGGCCGCCACTTGCACCACCTGCTCCAGCCACTTCCTGACCTGACACCACCTGCCACACCACCTCCTGACCCCACCAGGCCTGGCCTTGCCCATACTTTCCTTGGCCGTGGCTTGTAGTTGCATAGAAACCTTGTTTGTTGCCTTGTACTTGTAGTTTCATGCATCACAACCTTTGCTCCATCATTTTCCCATGCTATGGCCGACCTTTAGGAACCCAAACCTGATCTAAAACCTTGCTGTAGCCGTGCCATTTCAGATCATAGCTGAAGCATAGAAGGTAGAAAGCAAGTGCAAACACTTTGGCTTTGTTTTATGCATCCAATTCTAGCATTGTTTAATGGTATCTTGTGTTGAAACTTATGTGTTGTTTTATTGTTTTGTTCAAATGTATCCAAGGAGATTCATCTTTGTCTCTCTCACTCAAATCATATTCGTGTTATCGTGCTTGTTTGGATCCCATTCGTGCAGTCGTCGTCGTTTCTCCAGCACAAAACAGTGAGTTATTCTCACCAGACAATATGTGCCTATATAACTAGTAAATTGACACCCTGTGAATCTGTAGAAATATGTTATCATGTTATATATGCCTATATTATTATCATATGATGTTCACACCTGTTATTACACCTGTTATATCATATGTTACTGTTATTTAATGTTATTCTGTTATTTATATCTGTTATCACCATTGCAAGTTCCCTGTAGACTAGAATCACTATGGGTTGAAATGATACATACCCGAACGGACTTTAGAATAGGGAAAAATCGTTATGGGCTGAAATGATAGGCCTGAATGGTTTTTATTTAATTTATTTTAACTTGGGATTGCGGGTTTGAAATGATAGAACCCGGATTTTTCTTTTTTAACTGCGGATTGAAATGATACATATCCGTATCACTTGACCTAGGTTAGAAAATTATATACAGGCCCGTGGTTATTTTATAAAGTGTTTTGAATATTTTTAAGTATTTTAAAAATATAAATTTATGAAATTTGATTTAAATAGATTTTGAAATGTTTAAAATAAAGAAATTATGATTTTTCTATGTGTTAAAAATGCAATTAATGAATGGTTTAACTGGATTTTTGAAATATAACTTAAGTTGGAAATTTGGAATTTGGTTAAAAATGATATTTAAGTTATATAAATAAAATGGATATTAAATTTTATTTGGAAATGGTAAATATGATAATTTGATTAAATGTGAATTTAAGTGATTTATTAAAGTATTATTGATTTTTTCTATGAATTTAAGTGGTTAAATAAATGAATGTTTAAAAGTGATCTTTTAAAATATAACTTGACTTGGAAATGTGAAATTTGGTTTTAATTAAAGGTTTTAGTTAATTAAATAAAATTGGAAATTTAGTTAAATTTGTGAAATGGTAATTTAAATTTGAAGTGTTAAGTTATTGTTGAAATGTGAAGAATTGGAAACTTTTACACTTAAATTTATTAAGTAAATTGTTGAAAATTGGATTTAATTATAAGAAATTTATTGTGAAAAAGATACATGTTAAATGATATGTAAATAAACATTTTAAATGTTAAATTATGATTTTTAAAATGTTTAAAGAGTTTAAAACGAAGTTATTTAATTGCTGGAAATACACTAAAAAGCTGGAAATCACTTTTAATAGCATTCAGAAATGCTATGGTTCTGAATTACACTAAAATTTGAATAAAAGGGCTACTACAGCATTTCTGAAATGCTGCAGTTGCTGCAGTTGAACTTATAGGCTAATATTGAACCCAGGTCTATTATAGCATTCTCTGGAAATGCTATAATGGTCTGCAGTCTTTGCTGAAACCAAATTTAACCCTTGTTTTGAAATCTGAACTACCGCAGCACTTCTGAATTGCTGTCTTTTCTGTTTTGAACTATAATTCAACTAAAACTGAGTTTTAACAGCAGTTTTAAGTGCTGTCTTTGCTGAATTAAAAATGTTTTCAAATATAACTTATAGCAGTTGTTTTTAAATGCTGTGAAATGCTGAAATTTTAATAATTAGGGTTTTTGACTTAGTAAACGAACTCAGAATGGTTTGAAACTTTGGAAATTGAATACTTGATTTGAAAATATAATAATTACACTTTTAAAAGGTTTAAATGAATTATTTTGATTGGAATATAAACTATTTAAAGGTGATTTGAAATGATAGTAAATGAACGATATCTTTGAATTTAAAAGGTATTTAAAGTTGAATATTGGATTTGAACTGATAGGATATTTTATTTTATTAAAATGATTTGAAATGAAGTTTTGTAAGGATATGATATTTTATTATATTAAAATGATTTGAAATGAAGTTTTGAAATTATATGAAAATTTAAATATATGGAAATGGTTTGGAATTGATTTAATCTTTATTTTGATAAAGATATGGTTTGAAATGATATTTTATTTTGAAGAAAAGTATTGTTTTTAAAAGTTATAACCACGGGTTATAATAACGTTGGGTTGTTAAAGAGACCGGGATCGGATATGGACATACTCTCTGTCTTACCGAAAACCACTTTGGCAACCGTGTACGCGGTGGAGATTCCAGAATGAAGTAGGATGGTGGCGACGATCCTAAGGTATATACGTGGACCCAACTCCCGTGAGTTGGCATAAGGTGGCTAAAACAGGAGCGATTGACGGACCAATGAGGTAGCACCTCTGATCGGACACACTTCTTCGATACCATTCTATTACTTGTGATTGATTTGGTGCGCACCCTTGATTGGGAGTGTTGTTCGAGGTGGGCGGTAGTGGCTGCTATGCGTCACCACCAGTCCGGATGCGTAATTGGTATATCTACCCTGGCATTGCCTAGTTGTGCCGTGTCACCTACCATATCGAGCTTTACTACGATTATGATTTTAAGATCCGACCGCGTTAAGGTTCTCCATCCCCTTAACGCTATTTTCCGATATGATTATACTTTACTTATTTAGACACTACTGTATATAGCGTATATTACTACATAGTAGATAGTTTAACGGATCCTTAGAGGATGGGCGGTCCCAAGCATCTTCTAAGTTACTTGTACCCTTATTACAGTTCGCTTGAGTTGGTTTACATTATATAAGTATATATTGTCCTGACTCGAGTGTTTTGTGTTTTGCTTTACGCTCGGGTCAGCCTGAGTTATTCACAGATTTGGATTTCCACTCTCTTGGAGATTTGAATCGCTGGAGATTATCTGCTTGTCATGTCCTATCTATTCCAGTTCCGTTGTTCTACTCAGCTTGTACTTGGTTATTTTATTGAGACTTTTGTTGTACTCTATTTCTTCTGTTGTATCTTATGTAACTCTGATATATTTATATAGTAGCTTCATGAACTACTATTTCTTTTACTTCCGCTGCATTATTTTACTCTGTGTCTGTGATCTGTGATTATATTTATTTACTGTATATTCTGAGATTTGCCAAATTTTATTTACAACGCGGTATTTTGAGCAATTCAACTCCGGCATGAGTGTCTACCTATACACTTATAATGGATGCGAATGGTCCAAAATATCGGGTCGTTACAGTTGGTATCAGA
The DNA here is from genome assembly GCA_030737815.1 of Allium fistulosum. Taxonomy (NCBI): domain Eukaryota; kingdom Viridiplantae; phylum Streptophyta; class Magnoliopsida; order Asparagales; family Amaryllidaceae; genus Allium; species Allium fistulosum. The sequence goes on along the minus strand of CM060904.1, from coordinate 1,245,988,947 downwards.
GCTTTGGCTTTGAGGCAAAACTCAGCATATGGAGTAGATTTATTTACAGAATCACTTTCGTTCGAGTTTGAATCTTTTCCTCTTGATTCGAATTTCCTTTGAATTTTTGGAACGTTCCCTGCGGTTCCAAAATTCATTCTTGTCCCTCACTATTCATCTTCTTTTGATTCTGGAGTATTCCAAAACTCCACTTCTAATGATCTTTATAGTGAATTGGCGGTCTCGCCAATATTCTAATTTTCTTGTAAAAGGGTGAAACTCCTTTACAATTAGCATCGATTCACCAGAGATTTATATTTATCCTTGGTTTAGATGCTAATATCTTTTGTTATTCCAAACTCTATCTCTTGAGATCGGATGTAGATTTACCACAGAAAAACCCACATTTTGATCTTATTCATTAAGTCACGGTTGACCCGGTTAAGGTTGCCCGTGATTTATCTAAGCTTATCCATCTTCCTATTTTGTTATTAAATCATCTTGTCTTTGTTTCCAAAATATCTCCAAACATTTTTAATTGTACTAGTAAATCTATGTTTTGTTTTATATTGTGTTGTTTGAGTTGTTAATGTTGATTTGGGTTTCCGATCGATTCGTCTGATCAACGCTATTGATAGGATTTCTAAAACACTTTGACAGAACAAACTGACACAATATTATTTTAAAATTTGGTTTATGAAATAAATTTGGATATATAATTTTATGGAACTTAATAAATTGATTTAAATTGATAATTTGAAATGATAATACTTGATTTATCATTTATTGTTCTACAAATGAATTTATAAATAGTTGTTTATAAATTTATTTGGGAACTGAAATGAATTTAAAACAAGAAAGTTAAAGAATTTAATTTCCGATGGTTTCAAACCTTGTGTTTAAAATTTTTAAAAGGATATTATTTAAAGTATTTTGAATAAAAATTTGTCTCTAAAGAATTTTAAAGTTTAAAAATTTAGTGCTCTTCTCTTTGTCGCTGGAAAATAATTTCGGTGATGACTGCAGCATCATCGACGTTCATTTTCGAGTTTCGAAGTGAAGAAACCATTCTGTAGTCTTGCTACAGCTTTGTTTTGGAAAACCTGATTGATTTGAATTTCTAAAATATGACTGGATTATAATATATATAAAGATATATGATTTAAATTTGATTTAACATATTATGTATATATAATTACTTATCTCCAAATGGTTTGAAGATGTTCGAAGATTCAAATTCTTAAATTTTTTCTTAAAGAATAATTTCAATTATAAAAAAGAAAAATCAAAATTTTGGATAAATGATTCAAACTTGAGATAATTGAATTGGATAGTTTTATTTGTATATTACAATTGCATTCAAATATAACTTACCTTAAATTTTTTTAAAAGTTAACAATGTAATTGGATAATATACAATATAAAAAGGATTTTTATACACTTAAATATTAGTTATAAAAGATTAACAGAGGTAAATAGTGAAAAAGGAATTTAAAGAGATTTTATTTAAATAACTTAATAATCAAATTGATTTAATATGGAACCTTAAGTCTAACCTAGGAATTTTAATAAAGGTTATTTCCTGAAATGAATATGTTGTATAATAAATAATGTATCTTTGAATAGATAAAATAAAATACATTTGAATTAGACATTTTGTAATAAAGTTATTTAACTTGAATTCATAGTTTAATTGATGTCTAAATGAATAAATGTGTAAAGAAATTTGATTGTTATATTTGCTATATAAATATTTTATTTATGAAATAGATATGTCTTGAAAAATGAGTAATTATGATTTAAAGAGTTAAAATGTATTTTAACATCACTAAAATTTGATAATTGAGAATTTGGTTTCCAAATGGAATTTTAAGTGTAACTTATTAAAGGAATATCTATTTATGAAATGGGTATTTTAAATAAAGAGTTAGGCTATGTGTTAAATTAAGAGTTAAGTAAAATAGTGAAATTTTGACTTAATAAACGAAGTATAGTTTAATTTGGATATTCTATTTATAAAAGTTTGTTTTAATAAGTCATAAGTTAAATGATATCCAAATGAATATTTCTGAAATTGAACTGATTTGAAATACTAATATATCTACTGTAGCATTTTATAAGTGCTGCTATTTTGAAAAGACAATGTTTTGGAAATTTTTATAATTAAATGAACTTAGAAATGTTACAACTTTAAAATGAATATTATTTGACCTTGAATTAAAATGGTTTAAATGAAGATTTTTTTTTAGGGTGTTATGATTTTCTAAGTATTATGTTTTTTTTTTTAAAAAAAAGAATAACTTGTCCAAAGTGTTATGATTTTAGTAGTGTGATTTCCAAATGATAAACATCCCTAAATTGTTATAATTTCAAAGCATTATGGTTTTAAATTTATTATCTATTTTTGTTTTTTCCAAACTATCTTTTGGTTGTCCTTATTTCTCTTATCTTGTTACAGAATGGGAAGGCTATTGCTTATACCAGTCTATTTAGAAATCTTTCTGTAATCTTTGATAATCTTTGTTACTCATCTGGATCTGAACAATGTTTTTCCATTCATAGACCGTCGGTTAAGTGAAAAGGGAGATTCAGACTCTAGAGGATCTTTTTCGTGCTTATATTCTTGATTTGATCAACTCCATCTTGTTAAACTTACCTATAACAATAGTTATCAGGTGTAATTCCAATCTTCTTATCATCTTGTCTTAATTCTATTTCATTCTATCTTTTTCTGTGCTTTCCCGTACCTCGTTCCTTTTCGGGGACGAAAAGTTTTGAGTGGGGGAGAGTGTAACAACCCATTATTTTTCAAATATTTTTAAATTGATTTTTCCATATTCAAAAGCTTTATTTATGAAAAAGAATAAATTTTGTTATTTTAAGTATAAACTTTGATTTTGATGTGGATTTGAATTCCAAATATGACTAAATTTAATATTTCCAAAAAATGTGAATTTTGGTCAATTAGTCAAACTTTGACTTTTAAATTTAAATTTTAAATAGTTTGAAATTATAAATTTTATCTTTTATTATGAAAATAGATTTAATAACTTGAATACAGCTTTTCGTTTCGTTGGAAACGGAGTTAAATTGTAGAAGTTATGTAATTTTCAATTTTGTGTATAAACTGTTTATTTTGCAATATTATTTATTTTAAATCATATAAATTATATTTTTATTTTCATATTTTGTTTTAATATGTGTTAATAGGTTATTTAATGTCTTTTAATAATTTTAAAATGATAATATAATTTTTCTAAAGTTTACTTGAATTTATTTCAATTTATGAAACCTAGTTTCCATTTTCTTTACTATTTTCTTAATTTAATTATATATATAATTAAAATTTATTTAATTATTTTATGCATTCACTTTTATTTGCTGTTTTTACTTTATTTATATGCATTCTACATGTATTTAAATTAAAATAGATTTTTCCAAAGTGTACTGAAGTTATTTCTAATTTTTAAAGCCTAGTTTGCATTTTTAAGCCATTTTCTTAATTTAATTTTATTTAATTAAAATTTATTTATTTATTTTTTCATTTTATTTTCATTTCTGAGTTTTTATCCTTATTTATCAGTAATTTATATGTATTTATAATTACAAAATAGATAATGGAAATTGAAGAGTTTTGAGACCTTTTATTTGCCTAAGTCATTTTGTATTCCACCGTTTCATTTTCAATCAATACATCAATTATTTTTGGCCGACCTTAACTTTTCTTCAGCTGACATCTTTCCCACTTCATTTTCACGTATAGGAAAGTTTCTCAAACCAAAAATTTCGGCCATCATCTCCTGAAGCAAAGATTGGTAAATCTCTTCTTCCTTTTTCTCTTTTTCTTCTTGTTTTCTTATGTTCTTTGCACTTGCCTTCACCTTTGTAGCTCAGCCCTTGCTCCTCCTTCACCATGGCCACCTCCACCACCACATCAGGCCACCATCTCCTCCAGCCCACTGACCATCCATAGCCATGTCCATATATGATGAAGATCCACCAAAAATATGAGCAAACTCCACCTAAACTTGCATAGCCTAGCACCTATTGCCTTCACCACTCCAACCACCACCTTGGCCGCCACTTGCACCACCTGCTCCAGCCACTTCCTGACCTGACACCACCTGCCACACCACCTCCTGACCCCACCAGGCCTGGCCTTGCCCATACTTTCCTTGGCCGTGGCTTGTAGTTGCATAGAAACCTTGTTTGTTGCCTTGTACTTGTAGTTTCATGCATCACAACCTTTGCTCCATCATTTTCCCATGCTATGGCCGACCTTTAGGAACCCAAACCTGATCTAAAACCTTGCTGTAGCCGTGCCATTTCAGATCATAGCTGAAGCATAGAAGGTAGAAAGCAAGTGCAAACACTTTGGCTTTGTTTTATGCATCCAATTCTAGCATTGTTTAATGGTATCTTGTGTTGAAACTTATGTGTTGTTTTATTGTTTTGTTCAAATGTATCCAAGGAGATTCATCTTTGTCTCTCTCACTCAAATCATATTCGTGTTATCGTGCTTGTTTGGATCCCATTCGTGCAGTCGTCGTCGTTTCTCCAGCACAAAACAGTGAGTTATTCTCACCAGACAATATGTGCCTATATAACTAGTAAATTGACACCCTGTGAATCTGTAGAAATATGTTATCATGTTATATATGCCTATATTATTATCATATGATGTTCACACCTGTTATTACACCTGTTATATCATATGTTACTGTTATTTAATGTTATTCTGTTATTTATATCTGTTATCACCATTGCAAGTTCCCTGTAGACTAGAATCACTATGGGTTGAAATGATACATACCCGAACGGACTTTAGAATAGGGAAAAATCGTTATGGGCTGAAATGATAGGCCTGAATGGTTTTTATTTAATTTATTTTAACTTGGGATTGCGGGTTTGAAATGATAGAACCCGGATTTTTCTTTTTTAACTGCGGATTGAAATGATACATATCCGTATCACTTGACCTAGGTTAGAAAATTATATACAGGCCCGTGGTTATTTTATAAAGTGTTTTGAATATTTTTAAGTATTTTAAAAATATAAATTTATGAAATTTGATTTAAATAGATTTTGAAATGTTTAAAATAAAGAAATTATGATTTTTCTATGTGTTAAAAATGCAATTAATGAATGGTTTAACTGGATTTTTGAAATATAACTTAAGTTGGAAATTTGGAATTTGGTTAAAAATGATATTTAAGTTATATAAATAAAATGGATATTAAATTTTATTTGGAAATGGTAAATATGATAATTTGATTAAATGTGAATTTAAGTGATTTATTAAAGTATTATTGATTTTTTCTATGAATTTAAGTGGTTAAATAAATGAATGTTTAAAAGTGATCTTTTAAAATATAACTTGACTTGGAAATGTGAAATTTGGTTTTAATTAAAGGTTTTAGTTAATTAAATAAAATTGGAAATTTAGTTAAATTTGTGAAATGGTAATTTAAATTTGAAGTGTTAAGTTATTGTTGAAATGTGAAGAATTGGAAACTTTTACACTTAAATTTATTAAGTAAATTGTTGAAAATTGGATTTAATTATAAGAAATTTATTGTGAAAAAGATACATGTTAAATGATATGTAAATAAACATTTTAAATGTTAAATTATGATTTTTAAAATGTTTAAAGAGTTTAAAACGAAGTTATTTAATTGCTGGAAATACACTAAAAAGCTGGAAATCACTTTTAATAGCATTCAGAAATGCTATGGTTCTGAATTACACTAAAATTTGAATAAAAGGGCTACTACAGCATTTCTGAAATGCTGCAGTTGCTGCAGTTGAACTTATAGGCTAATATTGAACCCAGGTCTATTATAGCATTCTCTGGAAATGCTATAATGGTCTGCAGTCTTTGCTGAAACCAAATTTAACCCTTGTTTTGAAATCTGAACTACCGCAGCACTTCTGAATTGCTGTCTTTTCTGTTTTGAACTATAATTCAACTAAAACTGAGTTTTAACAGCAGTTTTAAGTGCTGTCTTTGCTGAATTAAAAATGTTTTCAAATATAACTTATAGCAGTTGTTTTTAAATGCTGTGAAATGCTGAAATTTTAATAATTAGGGTTTTTGACTTAGTAAACGAACTCAGAATGGTTTGAAACTTTGGAAATTGAATACTTGATTTGAAAATATAATAATTACACTTTTAAAAGGTTTAAATGAATTATTTTGATTGGAATATAAACTATTTAAAGGTGATTTGAAATGATAGTAAATGAACGATATCTTTGAATTTAAAAGGTATTTAAAGTTGAATATTGGATTTGAACTGATAGGATATTTTATTTTATTAAAATGATTTGAAATGAAGTTTTGTAAGGATATGATATTTTATTATATTAAAATGATTTGAAATGAAGTTTTGAAATTATATGAAAATTTAAATATATGGAAATGGTTTGGAATTGATTTAATCTTTATTTTGATAAAGATATGGTTTGAAATGATATTTTATTTTGAAGAAAAGTATTGTTTTTAAAAGTTATAACCACGGGTTATAATAACGTTGGGTTGTTAAAGAGACCGGGATCGGATATGGACATACTCTCTGTCTTACCGAAAACCACTTTGGCAACCGTGTACGCGGTGGAGATTCCAGAATGAAGTAGGATGGTGGCGACGATCCTAAGGTATATACGTGGACCCAACTCCCGTGAGTTGGCATAAGGTGGCTAAAACAGGAGCGATTGACGGACCAATGAGGTAGCACCTCTGATCGGACACACTTCTTCGATACCATTCTATTACTTGTGATTGATTTGGTGCGCACCCTTGATTGGGAGTGTTGTTCGAGGTGGGCGGTAGTGGCTGCTATGCGTCACCACCAGTCCGGATGCGTAATTGGTATATCTACCCTGGCATTGCCTAGTTGTGCCGTGTCACCTACCATATCGAGCTTTACTACGATTATGATTTTAAGATCCGACCGCGTTAAGGTTCTCCATCCCCTTAACGCTATTTTCCGATATGATTATACTTTACTTATTTAGACACTACTGTATATAGCGTATATTACTACATAGTAGATAGTTTAACGGATCCTTAGAGGATGGGCGGTCCCAAGCATCTTCTAAGTTACTTGTACCCTTATTACAGTTCGCTTGAGTTGGTTTACATTATATAAGTATATATTGTCCTGACTCGAGTGTTTTGTGTTTTGCTTTACGCTCGGGTCAGCCTGAGTTATTCACAGATTTGGATTTCCACTCTCTTGGAGATTTGAATCGCTGGAGATTATCTGCTTGTCATGTCCTATCTATTCCAGTTCCGTTGTTCTACTCAGCTTGTACTTGGTTATTTTATTGAGACTTTTGTTGTACTCTATTTCTTCTGTTGTATCTTATGTAACTCTGATATATTTATATAGTAGCTTCATGAACTACTATTTCTTTTACTTCCGCTGCATTATTTTACTCTGTGTCTGTGATCTGTGATTATATTTATTTACTGTATATTCTGAGATTTGCCAAATTTTATTTACAACGCGGTATTTTGAGCAATTCAACTCCGGCATGAGTGTCTACCTATACACTTATAATGGATGCGAATGGTCCAAAATATCGGGTCGTTACACTTTATTTAAACAAGAAATGTTCATTAGATTACTTATGAATCAAACTCAAGTTATAAATCATATCTTACATCTCAATTTCAATAAGTTTCAAATCGGTTTAATTAAATAAAATTCTTTATTGAATACAATTTCAACTAAATTCAAATTATCTTTCTAACCTTAACTTATTCAAATTATTACCAAAATCTATTTTGAAATATATTTTAAATACTCAACATATTATATGTATTTAAATCAATCGTTCCCATTTATATATAATAATTTAAGGCTCAACATTTATTAAAACCATATATTTCTTTCCAAAACCATAGAATTCATTTTTAAAATATTTATATATATGGACCAACGGTGTCTGTATATATATTTATCATATGGTTAAGTGATACGGATATTTATCATTTCAATCCGAAATTTAAATATATACGGGTAGATATCATTTCGACCCGTAATCCCAATTTCAATTCAAATGAAAATCGCTTGGGTTTATCATTTCAACCCATAACGAAATTCTCCTATTCTAAAGTCTGTTCGGGTATGTATCATTTCAACCCATAGTGAATTCCATACTAACAGGGAACTTGCAGAGTGATAACAGATAATATAAAATATAACAACAGGCATATATCATCAATATAAATAACAGATACTGGTGTCAGATGTCATAGGTGAACATATACAGATAATAGTAATAACAGGCATATAAATACAAGATACTGGTGTCAGATGTCACAGGTGAACATATACAGATAATAGCATATATAACAATTTAAATAACTACAGCATCATATTTCAATTGTCGTTTCAATTGAAATCAAATTTAATAAATACAAGAATGTTAATCGTGAGTGATTGCTCACCTTCCGAGGCTAGAGAGATGAACTAGAATGAGATGAATTACGAATCCAAGCAAAAATTTCGGAACAAAGGACAATGGTCATGAGTTCGACGATCAAAGTTGATAAAAAGGAATTGATAAAACGAATTAGAACCATCTTGATATAACTGAAACAAAATATATATTATAAATTTCTCTAAAACCAATTTTTAAACATATATTTAAAATAAGATATATATATATATATATCAAATCAAAAATCTAACTTTAACACAGTTAAAACAAAAATCTTTATACAAAATTGCAAACCAATATTAAATTTTTACCACTCATAAAATAAAATCTCTATATATATTTAAACCTACAAGACTCTATATAACCAAAACTATATAAACAGCTTTATACTATGATATATAGTACAACTTGCTTTATATTCTTCACGTACAAATTTGTTATATAAATTATACAACAGTAAATCACTATATACTTATACAAATAAACAGACTATATATATAAGATACTATATCTATAATAAAGATCAAAGTATATATATATATATTACACGTTATATTTTCAAACTTGCTATATTTGGATCAAAATACACGTTATACTATAGCAGAAAAATAACACATACCGATTATAAGAAAATGTATATATAGGAACAAAATTTTAAAAATACGAGACAAAAAAGTTGCAATATATAAACCATACATAACCTTTACATACAGCAAATATATAATAATATATATAAAACTACATATAATCTGATATAAGGAAACTAATATAAACTAGTTTAAATCTTGCAAAACGTGTAACATATATAAACAGATAACTTATATATATATATATATCATATATAATAACAACTTATATATAAAACCATTTAACAACATATATATAACTAACAAATTTATAACATATGTAAACGTAACAGAACCTACACATGTATTGTAAATAGAAGACAAACAAAGTAACTTCAGTATATGAAACAATTATGTATATATTATAACTATGATACCTTCGTCATAAAACCAGAGAAAAGAAAAGGAAGGCCGAGCGGAAGATGTGAGGAAGGAAGGAAGCTTGGGTCGAAGTGGGTGATGGCGGCTGGAGGAGGAAGGAGGAAGGTGGTGTTCGACCGTGGGTGAAGGAGCTTTGGTGGCGGCGTTTGTGGTTGCCGTGCGTGGCTGCTTCCAGGTGGCGGGTCAGGCGAAGGGATGGGAGGAGCGGTAGCTAGTTAGGGGGTGAAGGTGGAGGAAGGACGTGGAGGGCTGGTTCGGTGATGGGTTGTCACGGGCGGAGGACGTGAGGAAGTGGAGGCTGACGTGGCGGAGGTGAATGGCGTGGGTCCTCGGTTTCAGGGAGGAGGTGGATGGTTGCACTGGCGGGTAGGGGTTGAGGCGTGCACAGGGGTGTCACGGCGGAGAAAGGTGGTGGTTGCGGGCTTTGGCTCGGGTGGTGGCACGGGAGCAGTGGGAGAAGGCTTCGGCTGCAAGTTTGGGTCTGGGCTCGGCAAGGGGAGAAGGAGAGGAGGTTGGATGCCGAAAACTAGTAGGGGAAGGGAACATTTTTAGCGGAAGAGGAAGAAGTCTCAGGCAAAAGAAAAGGACAGGGGAATAAGAATAGAGGAAGAGGAGGGTAGAAGCAGATCTAAATGTACAGCTTCTGAAAAAAATAGGCAGAGAGAGAAAACGTAAGAAATAAATGAAAGCAACGGAAAAGGAAAGGAAATGGAATAGTCTCACATTGATTCAGCCGAAAAATTTAAAGCAATTAATTGCTTGATTGATTGGACATCACGTTTGAATTTTGAAAAGGCATGGTAAGTTAAAAAGTCGCAATTTAGGGTACCGATACGACGCACAGTTTATTGTTTCTGTCGCGTACCGGACCTCAAAATACAAAAATAAATATACCATGGAGATCAGCACGACGAGACGATCAAAACGGTATACAGATATTGGTGGTACGATCATCCGATCAAAAGTCGATAATCGGTATCGGAAATGCTGCTATTTTGCCAGAATTAAGATAAACGGAGCAGTAGAAGTCCAAATTTGGTAAAACGAATTTCGCAGTCTGATTCAGAATGATCTGAATAAATTTTCTCCTATTGACATATTTTGGTTTCGGAAACTTTTAAATTCACTGTTATTAACCGGTTTGATTTGAAATGAAATTTCACAGGAAAATAAACTTCAATATTATCAGATGAAAATTTACCAGTTGCTATATTAAAATAGACGTATTCCAAATAATAAATTTTTAATTTCAAATTTTATTGTTTAAAATTTCACAAATTTACAGTTAAATATACTTTTAAAACCATTAAATTTTGCGGGTCGTTACATTTTGAATCTAGCCCACGTTTGCATTGCTTTGATGCCGTTCTCTTTTGTTGATTCGAAAACCCGTTCCCCATTTCATTTTCGTGAAACCCTAAATAAAAATGAAAAAAAATAAAAATGGCGGCCTCTTCCTCGTCGTTCAAAACTAGGACTTTGAGAAAAACTGAAGACGCCAACTTCTGTAGCTCGTTCGATCGATGGCCTCGGCCTTGCTTTGGCGATCGATGCTTATTTTCTGCTTGCGGCTGCTTCAATTTTTCGCTAAGGTGAGTGGTTTTTCCCACTCACATCTAATTCAAATCGTTGAGGATTTCTGGCTTGTTCGAATTCGTGACTTTTGTTGTTTGGATTAATTGAAGTTGTTAAATTTTTATCTCGGCCATTCGATTTTTGTTTGGTGTTGATGACTTCTCTGATTTTGTCGATTTCGTATTATTGATGATGGCTTGATACTCATGGCTTTGAATCGCCTTGCTCACCCCAGTTCGATTTTCTGGTTCGACTTTGGCACTGCACTTGTTAATTTCTTACTTGCCTTGGCCACACACTGTTTTGTACATGCTCTGAATTCGGTCCTTTCTCAGTGTTATTGGCCTTGACTTGGTTGCTAACTTGATTTTGTGAAAATAATTGTGAATGAAATTTAGGTTAGGCTCTACCTTAATTTGAAACCGCAGTTCCCTGATATTTGAACTCGTTTCGACTACAACGTTTACGTTGCTTTGAATTTGTTCAAAACTGCTATTGTTTTGGTCGTTTGTGAATTTGTGGTACCGTGATAAAGTTTGCTTTGAGTTTGAAGATGTTGTTTTGTTCGACTTTGGCTATATTGTTTATTGCCTCTGGTAACACTATCAACCTTGTTCGATTTCACCTGCTGTTCCATGGTTTTGGCATTGTTTGAGCTTTATTCATCTGTGCAGTATGCTTGTTATATATATATATATATATATATATGCACTGCTGCATTATATCTGGAACTTGTTGCCTATATTCATATGAACTTAGTTGATGTTTGGTTTGGTAATCTTTGGTTCATTGTTGTAGTGAGGCCAGTTGCCTCTGGGTTGAGTTTCGCTCGTATAACTTGGTGCAGTTGGTAATTGCTGCAGTTGTGTTGAGTCATTATAGCCACGACTCGACCTCTGTAGTTCGATTTGCTGTTAGAATTTTCTGTTATCAGATGGCATTTAGACTTAATGTTGTACTCCGTTGGGTTCTGGTTGCAGTGATACTACTGCATTCGTATTCTTGCTGTCCCATTGTTTTAAACTTGTTTAACATTTGAGTTTTACTGTGTTTCACCTGGAGCTTTATTTAACATATATTTATGTGTACATTTGATTTTGGCGAGGCAGTACATGCGAGCGTGTACTGCAGCCAAATCAGATTTGATGTTAATTGATGATTTCACTTGTTGGAATTGTTTCGTGTTGCTAACTCAATATATTTTGAGTTGTATTCTGATTTGGATTATTTTGATCATTTTGTTGTTTTCTAATTATTTATTTTATAATTAGACTTTGTTGTTAATTGTCGTTTAGACAATTTTGTTGTTTTCTAAATTGTCTTCATTGATAATCCTTTTTATTTATCTTTGTTGATGATTTGAATTTGTTGATTTGTTGTTTAACACTGTTTCGTGTTATATCTACCGTTATCCAATTCTATTATTGAAGAGTTGGATGTACGAGATTTCCGTGACTGTCGTCTATATGATTATTTAATTATTATTGCTTCTGTTCATTAATAACTGAGGTTGAATTAGACTGACCCGTGTATTATTTTCTTTTGAATTTAATACTCGGGTCAAACCCGAGTTATTTCAGGTTGTAGATGTTTTGCTTTGGGTTGTTGTTTGAGCTTTGAAGAATTTTCTTTTCTTTTGGAGTAGTCGTGTCATAGTATAGGTATATATTCATGTATATTAGTTGATAATGTACTTGTATATATAACTTCCAGAGTCGCAGTTGTAGTTGTATCATATGTATCGTGTCAAATGTATTGTAACTGACATCAGTTATATATAAAATGAGACTTTTGTTATCTGTGTTCCGCATCTTTTATATCTGTGTTATTATTATATATATTGTCCTAAACTATTATGAACCATCGTAGTTCATTTTATACTGGAATTGTGTATGTCGATGGGAGTAAACAAATAAGAGATGAAAAATGAAAAATATATACCACTCCTATCGAGGTAACCAATACTAGTGTAAGGCCAACTACGGATGGCCGCTCCTATCCAGCTTATTCTTCGTAATAACAGATAGTATTTCTTTTAATACTCTTTGTTATTGTGAGCATAGAGGTGGGGCGTCACAGTTAGTATCAGAGCTTAGGGTTTATGGACATAATATAAAACATAACTTAGATGGAACATGTGTTACAACTATTTGTCGATGTTTTTATTTGTGCTTTGAGTCAAAACTAAAGTTTTGAAATTATGATGAAATTTTTAAATATCTTTATTTAAAAATAAAAGTGAAATTGTGTTCTGATGATTTGATTGATTTGTGTTCTGTTTATCAGAGTGCGCAGCGGAAGCAGTGACGCTGTCTTCGCTAAGTACAGCTGATAACCTTTTTGATTTACAAAGCTATGTTTATTTTGTTTCTTCGAAAATTTCGAATCCGGTTTGAGGATTCGAAGCGATTGCAGTTTTGAATTATCTTCATTGAAGATACATTCGAATGATTTCTTTGTTCATTTTGTAGTACGTGCAAATTTGAGTTGCACGTTATTGCATTAATTTTACGTTGAACCGATGTTTGGTTTAAACGTATTTTGTTGCCGTTATCTTTATAACGGGATTTTTACATCGATGCTAAATTTTTGAAGCACGGTGTTTTGTGGCATTTTGATGAATGAAAATTCACTGATATTACATTTTGATGTGAATTATTTTGATGAGATTTTGACATTTAGAAATTACTGTCATTTTGACTTTAGTAATCGCCAAATTTTAAAAGTGGATTTTCAAGCGGTTATTCCGCAATGTTGATTTTGAGATCTTTTTTTACGGTGTTTTGAGAAGTACAATTTTCTTTTCGAAATTGCTACTGATGTTGTTGCTTTAATCACGTGATTGGAAAATCGTTTTAAAATGAAAATTGTTTTATAATTTTTTAACAGTTTGCGCTTTCAAAAGAATGAGGAAGCGACTTAAACGATTCAGCAAAATCGAGGACTATGACCGTTTTCTTTTACTGATTCGCTTAACTCCGGACTTGTCCAATTGAGAATGTGAATTTTTATTTTTAGAAAATAAATAAAATTGTTTTCAAGAATTTTACAGTTTGCGCTTTCAAAAGAATGAGGAAGCGATTTAAACGTTTCAGCAAAATCGAGGACTATGACCCCTTTCTTTTACTGATTCGCTTAATTCCGGACTTGTCCGTTTGAGAATGTAAAATGTATTTTTATGAAATACACAATTTTGCACTTTCAAGGAAACGATGAAGAGAATCAAACGATTTAGTAAAACACGTGGTATGGGACATGTGCGTTTGCTACTTCGGTTAATTCCGGACTCGTTAATTGAAACTTCTGCTATTTTGATGATTTTGATGCTTTTGTGTGCTTTCGAGCCACTACGATGGACCTTCGGGTCATATGTTGGACCTTCGGGTCATATGATGGGCCTTTGGGTCAAATACATGTACTAGACCTTCGGGTCACTCTGCGGACCTTCGGGTCACTCTACGGACCTTCGGGTCATTTGTTGGGCGCCAAAATTATGATGAGTACTTGGTAGGCTTCGGCCATTTGTTGATGCACGTGCGGCGTAGCTAAAAACTCGCCATCTGATGGGATCGATCCACCTTTTATGTTGATTTTCTAGTCTTCTTAATTGATTTCTAGATATTTGTTGTTTCTAATTATCTGTAGGTAATTAGATATATGATGTTATGAGATTTAATTATCGTATCGATAATTAAATATTTGCTGTTATGAGATTTAATTGTCGTATCGATAATTAAATATTTGCTGTTATGAGATTTAATTGTCGTATCGATAATTAAATATTTGCTGTTATGAGATTTAATTGTCGTATCGATAATTTAATATTTGCTGTTATGAGATTTAATTTTCGTATCGATAATTAAATATTTGTTGATTTGAGATTTCTGATTAACGTTTTTGATAATTAGATATTTGTTGATTTGAGATTTCTGATTATCATTTTTGATAATCGGATATTTGTTGTTTCTGATTATCGTTTTTGATAATTAGATATTTGTTGATTTGAGATTTCTGATTATCGTTTTTGATAATCGGATATTTGTTGTTTCTGATTATTGTTTTTGATAATTGGATATTTGTTGATTTGAGATTTCTGATTATCCTTTTTGATAATCGGATAATTGCTGTTTCTGATTGTCGTTTTTGATAATCGGATATTTGTTATTTCTGATTATCGTTTTTGATAATTAGATATTTGTTGATTTGAGATTTCTGATTAACGTTTTTGATAATCGGATATTTGTTGTTTCTGATTATCGTTTTTGGTAATCAGATATTTGTTGTTTCTGATTATCGTTTTTGATAATCGGATATTTGTTGTTTCTGATTATCGTTTTTGATAAATGAATATTTGCTGATTTGAGATTTCTGATTATCGTTTGAGACAATTAGATATTTGCTGATTTGAGATTTCTGATTATCGTTTTTGATAATTAGATATTTGCTGATTTGAGATTTCTGATTATCGTTTTTGATAATTAGATATTTGCTGATTTGAGATTTCTGATTATCGTTTGAGATAGTTAGATATTTGTTAATTTGAGATTTCCTAGTCTCTGATTGAGTCTAGAATATGTTGATTTTATTGGATTGCTATTTTCTATCTATCTCTGTTGATAATTAGAGTTTGCTGATTATGAAGTTCGTGTTTTCTAGTTATCTGTTGGATAACTAGACATTTGCAGTTTTGCGATTAGTGATTTGTGTTTTCTAATCGTCTTTGTTGGTAATTAGATTTTTGCTGTTTTCTAATTATCGTATCGATAATTAGATATTGCTGTTTTGTGTTTTCTACGTTCTAATTATCTAATTGATAATTGAATATTGCTGGTAATTGTATTTAATCAGTTCTGCTGTTTTCTGATTATCTATTTTATAATTAGATTTTGTTGAGAATTTGTGAATTTCTTTTATGAAATTAAAAGATTTCTTTGGCGTTTGGATTCTCGATTTTTATTTTCTAGCGTAACCAATTTATGTTAGAAAAATAATTATTATTGACAACTTTAATTATGAAAATTGCGGGGACGCAATTTTTATAAGGAGGGGAGTCTGTAACAACCCGGGGTTTTACCCCAGTCAGTTATCGTCATTAGACGATTAAAATTGCTATCTAATTGCTATTGGAATTTAAATCAATTTGAAATTCTTTTAAACAATTTGTTAAATGATTGAAGTGGGCTTTAAATTTTGAATCTAGCACACGTTTGCATTGCTTTGATGCCATTCTCTTTTGTTGATTCGAAAACCCGTTCCCCATTTCATTTTCATGAAACCCTAAATCAAAACGAAAAAAAATAAAAATGGCAGCCTCTTCCTCGTCGTTCAA
The DNA here is from genome assembly GCA_030737815.1 of Allium fistulosum. Taxonomy (NCBI): domain Eukaryota; kingdom Viridiplantae; phylum Streptophyta; class Magnoliopsida; order Asparagales; family Amaryllidaceae; genus Allium; species Allium fistulosum. The sequence continues at coordinate 1,245,972,606 of CM060904.1, read as the reverse complement.
AACTAGGGCTTTGAGAAAAACTGAAGACGCCAACTTCTGTAGCTCGTTCGATCGATGGCCTTGGCCTTGCTTTGGCGATCGATGCTTATTCTCTGCTTGCGGCTGCTTTAATTTGTCGCTAAGGTGAGTGGTTTTTCCCACTCACATCTAATTCAATTCGTTGAGGATTTCTGGCTTGTTCGAATTCGTGACTTTTGTTGTTTGGATTAATTGAAGTTGTTAAATTTTTATCTCGGCCATTCGATTTTTGTTTGGTGTTGATGACTTCTCTGATTTTGTCAATTTCGTATTATTGATGATGGCTTGATACTCACGGCTTTGAATCGCCTTGCTCACCCCAGTTCGATTTTCTGGTTCGACTTTGGCACTTTACTTGTTAAATTCTTACTTGCCTTGGCCACACACTGTTTTGTACATGCTCTGACTTCGGTCCTTTCTCAGTGTTACTAGCCTTGACATGGTTGCTAACTTGATTTTGTGAAAATTATTATGAACGAAATTTGGGTTAGGCTCTGCCTTGATTTGAAACCGCAGTTCCCTGATTTTTGAACTCGTTTCGACTGCAACGTTTACGTTGCTTTGAATTTGTTCAAAACTGCTATTGCTTTTGGTCGTTTGTGAATATGTGGTACCGTGATAAAGTTTGCTTTGAGTTTGAAGATGTTGTTTTGTTCGACTTTGGCTATATTGTTTATTGCCTCTGTTAACACTATCGACCTTGTTCGATTTCACCTGATGTTCCATGGTTTTGGCATTGTTTGAGCATTATTCATCTGTGCAGTATGCTTGTTATATTTATATATATGCACTGCTGCATTATATCTGGAGCTTGCTGCCTATATTCATATGAACTTAGTTGATGTTTGGTTTGGTAATCTTTGGTTCATTGTTGTAGTGAGGCCAGTTGCCTCTGGGTTGAGTTTCGCTCGTATAACTTGGTGTAGTTGGTAATTGCTGTGTTAACGGTAAAAAGTGAACGCTAACACCCGGTGTGTGTAATAGAATCGTGAAAGCACCACCCGTTGGTACGGGAACAGAATATGAGCTGAAAATAGCAGAAAAGCAGTAAATGAACAACAGATTTATAGTGGTTCGGCCCGTAATTGAGCCTACATCCACTTTATAGTCTTTTATTGCTGATTTGATTACAATTCGATACAATATCCCTCTAAATACAATACAATTTGATCATGAAATCATTCTTGACTCCTAGCTCGATCTTTAATGATGAAACTCGACGAATCCGCGTTGGATGTTAGGAGCTCTTCTCGAAGATCGTTGTAGTGTCTCGAATGCTTGAAGATCTTTGATTGCTGAATGAGAGGAGGCTTCGACAGCGTAACGGCGCTTGGAGAAATGAATGGCAAAAAGTCCCCTCCATGTCGGAAGTGGCGGGGTATTTATAGAAGCTGATCTGGACTTAGGAAATTTCTCTAAGTCTTTAAGTCGTCGCCGACTTAGTATAGATCGCTGCCGGTTTATGATAGGTCGCTGAAGACTTAAGGTCAGTCGGTGACTCGTTAGGTCGGAACCTCCTTAAATTGGAGCATTTCATAACTCGGAATCTTCCTTAGGTCGGAGCCTGTTGAGTCGTAGGTCATCTAACTGTTAACTCGTTAAGTCTGCAAGTTGCCATAAGTCGGCAATCTATTAACTCGGCAGGCCTTGCTAACTCACAATTTGCTAGGTCGGCAGGCTCCTAACTCGGCATCCTTCTTAACTCGGTCTTAACTCCTGAGTCATAGATCTTCTTAAGTCGGCAGGCTCCTAAGTCGGCACAACTCTTAAGTCGGCAGCTGTTAGGTCAGAGCTTTCCTTAGGTCGGAGCCTGTCGAGTTGTTAGGTCGTCTTCCTTCTTAGGTCGGCAAGCACCTTAACTCGGCATACCTCTTAAGTCGGCAGGCTCCTAACTCGGCATCCCTCTTAAGTCGGTTACGCCTTTAGATTGTTAGGTCGTCTTCCTTCTTAGGTCGGCAAGCACCTTAACTCGGCATACCTCTTAAGTCGGCAGGCTCCTAACTCGGCATCCCTCTTAAGTCGGTTACGCCTTTAGATTGTTAGGTCGTCTTCCTTCTTAGGTCGGCAAGCACCTTAACTCGGCATACCTTCTTAAGTCACCAAACACCTTAACTCGGCATGCTGCTAGGTCGTGAGTCGAAAAGGGGTTAACATTTGCCCCTCGAAGTATATGCCTAAGCCATAAGTCGTATGCTTCGATTCTCTTAACTCTTTGGTTAGGTCGGTGCCGACTTAACAAATGCCTTAGGTCGTACACCGTGTGTCGATTCGTCTTTCACTGCCCCAGTGAGTAAATAGCTTAAGCCGTCCCTTCTCTTCCTTCACCTGTTCCAACTTCCTGTGCCGCCATTAACAAAGTTCTTCAATTTCGAATACAAATTCAAGTCCACCACCCAGCGATTCACCCTTGCTATCCAATTGCGTAAGCGTTTTCGATCCTTTTTCACTTCACGTTCGCCATTGAACCATGAATTCTAACCTCCGAGCCCCGAATCGGAATCATACGCCGCGCTTCACTTTGAATCGTGCTGTGATCAATTTATAATCGTCACTAGTTGTTGATGTGATTTACGAACGCATGACAGTAGGTCAGGTTTATGACAGATCGGAGATGTGTTGAATTGTTGTTCCAGCGACTTTGTGATATGAAGGGAACGGTGAAATTCGAGTTGATTGGTGGAAGGAGGTGAAATTTATGGTGGAGGAGAAGTAGCTTGAGACGACTTAAAACATTCATGCGACCTAACTATCTCAGCAGCCCAGTTTTCCTTGCGACTTAACTATTCGCCGACATAAGCCTTAGGTCGTGGCCGAGCTAGGACTTAAACATTCATGCCGTTCTGACTTGAGACCTTTTGCACGCAGCCCGACTTAACTTATCACACAGCTTCTTGAATTAGGTCGTGACCGACCTAGAACTTGGAATAATTTCAACGACTTATTTTTCACAACAAGGCTTTAGGTCGCAGCCGAGTTAGGACTTAGAGAATTTCTGGTTGCCTCGAACTAATTTTTTGCCTCTTTATTCGACCTAAGACTCGGGGACTGCCGACCTAGACCCATAGGGAATCTCTTAAGTCGGTCACCGAGTTAATACTTGATTTTCAGCAAACTAAGCAGATGACTTTTAAACTTTGCTTGGACTTTGAACTGTTGAACTATAAACCATGTTGCATGTATTTCTTTTTACAGATTGCTTCAATTTTGCAAACTAACAATCCTGCTTAAAACAACATTCACAGAATACAGGGACGAATATACTGTCACTGACTGCCCATATCGAATGACAGATTAGTTGTTAAAGAGAAAGTTAAATTAAGTGAATATGAATGAGATGCTGTACAATAACCAATTCAAGTGAAGTATTAAAACAAAATCATAATAGTCAAATGAAACTGACTTGTCTGTATTAACACTGCACTTGATCATTGACAAGTTCTGAAATTCTGTAATCGATTGATTGTCAACTAATTTAATTCCAGTTATGCTCGTCTTTTATTTTCATTAGTTTTTGCACAACACTTCACACTTTTAGGGAACGTGCACCTTCACATTTGAACATTCAGCTGATTGTGTAGAATGTCTTCTCCACAAGAAGGAACAGAGCAAGCTGAAGATGTATTTCCAGTTGCTATCCCGCTGAACGATCCTCCAGAGAGGACTCCTACTACCTTGAGCCATAAAGCCTTTCGTCAGCTATGCATCCAGTTTGGCATTGCTGAAGCTGACGCTTTGCTTCCCGAAACAAATGATACTGCTGACAGGCCGCCCCATGGCTTCGTTGCAGTTAACCGTCAAATGTGCTTGAGAGGAGCTATCCCCCCATTCAATGACTGCATTCGAGAACTTCTTCTCCAACTATCTATCTCCCCTTTTCAGTTACATCCCAATGGCTACGCCATCTTGCTGGGACTATGCGTGCTTTTTAGGAGAACGCTGGGCCGCTTTCCTACCTTCGGAGAAATTCGCTATCTTTGTACCTTTGCCAAGAATAAAGATCATCCCTCCATCATAGTCGTAAGGAGTGCGAGGAATCGTAAGTTGATCACCGGTCTCCCTGAAAGTGTTCACAGTTTCCTGAGCCCGTTCTTTTATGTCCGCTGTCCTCCTGGGTTTTATGCTATCTGGAGAATAGGGAGTAAGATCACTTGCATTTGTCTCTCATGTTCCTTCAAACTTACCGAAGTTCGGATTATCAAGTGCTAACTTCGATCTTTTTTTTTTCTTTTCAGCACTTCCTTCTCCTTCTAAAAATCTCAGTCACAAAGTGACTTTCGAGAGGCTTATGGAGGTGCCTGTGGAGGAGAGGAGTATCCAGTTTCTATTAGATGATGAGCTTTTGCACCAATTTGGGCTTCTACACCCTTCTAGGTCGACTCGAATTCATGAAATTCCTAGCTCTGATGCGGAAACGTCGGCTGCTTCGGGTTCTCAAGCAGAGGCGTCAAATGCCCCAGTTTCTGCGGAAGAAGTTGCATCAAAAACACTTGTCATGGATGCTGCTTCGATAAAGTGTTCTGGATCCACTGATGTTGTAGGGTTAGCTGGCAAGTCGGCACTTCCTCCAATTATTGAGGAAGAAGAGAATCTTCGAGCTTCTGAAAAATCAACTGATGTGGAGGTTGAGAAGGAGAAATCTGCTGAACACTTGGGCGATGACACCTTTGATGGCTTGAGTGACATTATGATTACTTCTCAAGAGCTTTTCAAGGATAATATTCCAAAGGCAAACTCTCCTGTCATTGAAGCGACTTCCTCTTTGAAACAGATCTCGACGCCTTCGACACCTGTCGTCTCTGTTCCTGCACTGAAGCGTGGTTTGTAGTTTGACGCGCGTAGTTCGCACGCCGCACACACTTAGGATTTTTCTGCACTTATAAGCATTTACTTCTTCTTTCTGGAAATTTCTAAACTTTACTTCTTTCCTGTTTTCAGATACTCCGATGGGACGCTCCGGCTCATATTATGACTCATTTCAGCGCCATGGAGGCCGTGGATCCTATGATTTCAGGAAATATCTTGGTGACCAGAGAGAGACAGATGAGGAACGGGCCCAAAGGAAGGCTCAAGAAAAATGGGATTATGAGTAGCGGCAGAGAAGAAGAGATGCTGATCGATACGATTCTTCTTACAAAACTTACGATTCTCATAAGCGAAAATCTTATGATGACAAAGGGAAGACTCAAATTACTGATGAATCGAGCAAACGGTCTAAGCCAAGTGACGCGTCTGCTATTTCTGAAAAGACCAACGCTCCCATTTCTTCTGACATTCCGGCCGGTTCTCCTCCTCTAAAGGAAACTGACATTCAAACCATCATTAACAGGCCACAATATCTAGTTAAAGACGGCCCTCCAACGCTTCAGAGCCGATTTCCGAATTGGTGTCTAAGAGGAGTCCGCTTTGACTTAGATTTGGTTCCCATTGATAAGCAGGCAATGCTGAGAAATGTCGACGCTGTCAAGCTTGATATTGAAAGAATGTCTGGATGGCAGAAGTTGGTTGATGAACTTCAAAGGGTCAACCACCTTAACCTTGAGGCGATGATGACGATGGAGAATGATAAAGCAGAATGGGACAAATGGCGTAAGCAGCATGACGCGGAAATGACGAGTATTGCAGATGACAATGCAAAGCTTGCGTCTGAAGTTAAGCAGCTTAAGGAAAATCTCGCTTCTTCTTCTGCATCATATACTCAAAAAGAAGAAGTCTTTCAGAAGCAGGTGCGGGACGCACATGCTGCACAAAGAGATGTAGAAATGAAGCTTGCCGCCGAACAGCATGTCAATGAGAAGTATCGCGTAGAGAACGCGGAACTGCGGGCAAAAATCACCTCCCAGAACGTGGAGATTGAATTATTAAAGTCTCAACTTGCTAAAGCTGAGGCAGCTCGTGATGAGGCTATTACTGGTAGGGTTGCTGCCATTGCCGAAAAAGAAGCGACTGAACAGTCACATGAGGCAACGAAAGCAAGCATCAGTTCTACCTTATTCGACTTTTATTTACACTGCGTTCTGGGTCGTGGGAGCCTTGCTTTTCTGGGTCCAGATTATGAAATCACCCTGGCGGAAGTGTGGGAGGCCGCACTAGATATGTTTAAAGGTGCCGGCTATGATGAAGCAAAATTTGAGGAAGCAAAATTTGAGGCTCGCTACCTTGATGATGAGGCTCGCGCCGCTCTGGTTAGAGGGAAGGAGCAGCTTGCTAGGGCACGGGCTGAATCATTGGGAGAAGAACTCTCAAAAGAGGAAGCTCTTTTAACTGCCCCTGTTCATGCTTACACTTCGGCTGATGCAAACATTATGGATTCCAGCTCTCATCCTTCACCTCCAGTTGTGACCACTCCTACAGAAGAGGAGGCAATGAAGGACTTTCAGGCTCGGGAATTTGAGATTGATCTTGCCAAACCGGCTTCTCCAGGTAACCTTGACGATTCACGGTCTTCTTTTTTCTCGAGGAATACTAATTTTGATTTCTTTTATTATGCAGCAGTCGCGCCGGAAACTGCACCAATTCTTCCTTCTTCAGCTGTCATTCCTTCTTCTCAAGTTACTCCTCTTCCAGCTTCTCAACCAGGTTCACAGGAAGAACCGATAGCAGCCCTTCAAGGTTTGGACGAACCATCTGCTTCCGAGGAACAGAAAGCAGAAGATCTGGAAGATAGCGAGAAGACTCCGGAGCGGTCTTTCGACTACGACACAAAACTTTCTACATTTCTTACTCCGGGGAGTGAATCTTCTTCCAAGAAGAAGGGGAAACGTGTGGTTTCAAAGAAAGGAAAAAGGAGTTCTTCTGCTGCTGGAGATGAGGCAGAGATTGTTCCGGCTGAGTCTCTTTCTCCTTCTTCTCCGACGCGGCCTACGAAGCTAATTACCAGGCCGGGTAAAAGTTCCAAGGGTGGGAAGAAGGGGAAATGAGTTTGATTTTGCATTTTCTGCTTTTTGTATTGACCGGGGATTGTGCGGATTCCGGTCTCCGCTTCTTTTTGTAACCTGTACAATGTAAAAATTTCTCATAGTGTTGAAATAAATAGATATTTTTCTTGTACAAATCCTTGTGTATGTAGGAATACATCTGTTTTTCATTTGAAGTGTAGAGTAAATGATTCTTTTCGCTTGTACAAATTTTTGGTCTGTGTTTCAAGAACGCACTTACTCCACATCTTTATTACGTGATATTGCAATGAACTTGTGGTATGCTGCTTGTATATTACTTTTATTAATGTAACTGAATTGTATAATGTTGCCCCCATACCACAAGTATATTGTAATATTTCTTGATTTCACAAGACCGATACTCTTATTTTAGAGAATAACTTTCCACTTTTTCAGGGAAGAATTATTCTGCTTTTAATAGAGTATATCTTGTCTTTGGAGAAATCTTTATTTTCCTTTTCCTTCCTGAAGAACACTTCGACTTCTGGGAATGATCACTTTTATTTGTTTGAAAGTGAATTTTCCTGTACAGTGAAATGAGCTTTTGAAGAAGGTTTTGATTTTCATGCCCCGGTAAAGGGTTTATTTTTGGTACTTCAAGCAAGGTGAAGTATGCCTCTGAAGAGGTCTTTTGGTCTCCGAAGAGAAGCGATTTTGGTCTCCGAAGAGAAGCAGTTTTGGCATTTCATCTCTGGTGAAGTGGGTCTCCGAAGAGAAGCATTTTGCACTTCTACACGGGTGAAATGTGCCTCCGAAAAGGGCTTGTGCCTCCGAAGAGGGCTTGTGCCTCCGAAGAGGGCTTGTGCCTCCGAAGAGGGCTTGTGATTGCCTGGAAGTTACTTTCTCATGGTCGGAAGGGTCCACGAGACAAGCGCAAGTTGCTTGATTGGATGTTTGTTTGTACAAACGATCGCAACCAATTAACGAGGTGCCCCTTGGGTGATCCTACCAATCTTTTTGATTGAGTAAAGCACTCCCATTTATTGGCGTGCCTCGTTAGAGGGCTTTGGAGTATTTCATCTCTGGTGAAGTGGGTCTCCGAAGAGAAGCATTTTGCACTTCTACACGGGTGAAATGTGCCTCCGAAAAGGGATTTTGCCTCTGAAGAGGGATTGTGCCTCCGAAGAGGGCTTGTGATTGCCTGGAAGTTACTTTCTCATGGTCGGAAGGGTCCGCGAGACAAGCGCAAGTTGCTTGATTGGATGTTTGTTTGTACAAACGATCGCAACCAATTAACGAGGTGCCCCTTGGGTGATCCTACCGATCTTTTTGATTGAGTAAAGCACTCCCATTTATTGGCGTGCCTCGTTAGAGGGCTTTGTTGATCCTTGGGAAGGAGCATCAGTTGGTTGGCGTGCCAGGAAGGTTGCGTCTTAGGTGCAAGTAGATCCATGGGATGGACACAAGCTGCCTGATTGGATGCATCACAATCAGCCAGCGAGGGTCTTATTCCTCCTGCTTGGGAAGTTATCCCTTTAGTGGATCTACCTGCTTTCCTGTTGAGAGGCATACCTTCCTTTGGCTGCTTCCATGTCTGCCTGCCCATGTTGTACCATCATCCGCCAATCTGCGATCCTTTATCATCGTTTCCAAGCGCGTGTCTCTTTCTTTTGCAAGTAAATTTCTTTATCCGAAGAAGTAGACTTCACTGTTGAATGACTCCACATAGTAAACGCAAGTTATTTGGTTGGATGCCTTTTTATATCAACGATCGCAACCAGTTAACGAGGGCTTGACACAGTGGAGCCGTTAACTTTTTATGTGAAGTTCCTCTTGTATGGGATTTGAGTTTGAAATTTTTTGTTGCTTGGAATTTGCTTTAATAAATGATTTGCAAGGCTCGCTTAGCTTTGCGATGGGTGAACTTTGCTTTAATGACCTGCAGTATTAAATCGATATTTTAGCAATACATTTAGAGTATTTACTCATCGAAATATAACAGGCATTTTATAATAGAAAACACAATGCATGATTTTTTATTATTGAATCACGCTGATTTCTCAGCGGTTTATAATGCAGAAGTTACACATCCATCATTATCTTTACAAATTTAAGCAATGCTGTTAAGTAAAAATGAATGCTAGTTATTGCTGTTTCAGAATCTCCAAGCTGGATTTCCATTTGTGCTTGATTCATAGCTTTTGGATTTTCATGTCAGAGAAAGCGAGAGATGCCCCAGTCGCAGTTTCGTGAATGATTAGTAGTCATCCCAACTTCTGCTTGCTGGGTATGGTCCCCCCGTGATAGCATTAATGACAAGCTTTTCTGAATCTTGCACTGCAGTGTTGTTATGAGAATCGGATTGATGGGTAGGGTGTTGTTGATCCCGAGTGGATGAGGTTGGATCGGTTCCGTTTCTCTTAACGTATTGTTGGAGTTTACCCTGCTCTAGCAATCCTTCAATCACCTTCTTTAATTGGCGACATTCGTCAGTGTCATGGCCAGGTTGATTGTGAAATTGGCAGAATTTTCCATTACGCTTTGCCCCTCTTGTCATCTCAGGTGGCTTAGGATACCTGACAACGTCTTTTGTTGCAAAAAAGATATTTCTTGGTGTATCGGTTAAAGGAGTAAAGTCCGAAGGATTAAAGCGGCGAGGTTTCTTTTCATTTCTCTGGCTTTTTCCTCCTTCATTCTCCCTTTTCTGACTTTCAGATTCTCTTTTCTTAGGTGGGACATTGTCATTATTAGTCTGGGCAGTAACCACCTTCGACATTGCAGAAAGGCTTTCAAGGCGAATGAACTCATCGGCCTTTTTATAAAATTTATCAAGTGAGTTTGGTTCTTTCATCTTTAACCATATCCCAAATTCACTCGATTTATCAATGGCTCTCATCAAATAGGTCAGGATCATGCGTGGTTCCGCATTTTCTACCTCGGCCAAAGCTATATTGAAACGACTCAAGAAAGATTTGATTGATTCTCCGGGCGCTTGTTCAAGGTTGGACAATGACATTATATCCTTAGCTTTTGAAGCATACAATCTGAACTGTTCTTTAAACTTTTGCGTTAAGTCGGAGAATTTATCTACAGACCGAACTGGAAGCTTTGTGAACCAAAGTAAAGCCACACCTTCTAGGTATACCGGAAAGTATCGACACTTGATCTCGTCTGATGCCCTTGCACCAGTCATATGCCAATCGTACTTGTAGAGGAAATGATTAGGGTCACTGGTTCCCCTATAGGCTTGGATAGTAGGAGGTGCAAATTTCCTTGGAAACTCCGCTCTTAGGATCCTTTCAGTAAACGGAGTTCTGCTTGGCGCAAATCCCCAGTCAGCCTCATCCTCTTCCCTTTGCATGCTCTCTTTCATGATGCGGCCAACCATTTCAGACAGGTACTCTTTATTGTTCAAAGATACCTCCGGGCAAGTATTAGTTCTTCCCTCGGAATTTTGCCCGGGCATATGCTCATGACAAGTTGGTTGCGGCATAGAACCATCAGCTTGGAAAGGTGGCATTTCAGGAAGAGTAGTTCGACGGTTTTCTGGTTGACGATTTGCCCCGAGCAGAGCAGTTAATCTATCCATCATCAAAGCGTTTTGAGTTTCAATTTGTTGGTATAATCCAGAAACTGCGTCATCCAATTCAGCCCTGGTGACCCCAACGGTTGGAGTTGCTTGGTCTGTTATTGGGGAAGCGGAGGTTCCTTCGTGAGCGTTTCCGGATCTGATAGGTCTACCTCTTCTTCCAGGAGCCATTATTTTAGATCTGGTTTTTAAAGAGAGGTTCTTTTTATGAATCTTTGCGAAGCAACGGTGGATGATCGCCTGAGTTGGGTTCTCAGTGAAAGCACCAAAATGTTAACGGTAAAAAGTGAACGCTAACACCCGGTGTGTGTAATAGAATCGTGAAAGCACCACCCGTTGGTACGGGAACAGAATATGAGCTGAAAATAGCAGAAAAGCAGTAAATGAACAACAGATTTATAGTGGTTCGGCCCGTAATTGAGCCTACATCCACTTTATAGTCTTTTATTGCTGATTTGATTACAATTCGATACAATATCCCTCTAAATACAATACAATTTGATCATGAAATCATTCTTGACTCCTAGCTCGATCTTTAATGATGAAACTCGACGAATCCGCGTTGGATGTTAGGAGCTCTTCTCGAAGATCGTTGTAGTGTCTCGAATGCTTGAAGATCTTTGATTGCTGAATGAGAGGAGGCTTCGACAGCGTAACGGCGCTTGGAGAAATGAATGGCAAAAAGTCCCCTCCATGTCGGAAGTGGCGGGGTATTTATAGAAGCTGATCTGGACTTAGGAAATTTCTCTAAGTCTTTAAGTCGTCGCCGACTTAGTATAGATCGCTGCCGGTTTATGATAGGTCGCTGAAGACTTAAGGTCAGTCGGTGACTCGTTAGGTCGGAACCTCCTTAAATTGGAGCATTTCATAACTCGGAATCTTCCTTAGGTCGGAGCCTGTTGAGTCGTAGGTCATCTAACTGTTAACTCGTTAAGTCTGCAAGTTGCCATAAGTCGGCAATCTGTTAACTCGGCAGGCCTTGCTAACTCACAATTTGCTAGGTCGGCAGGCTCCTAACTCGGCATCCTTCTTAACTCGGTCTTAACTCCTGAGTCACAGATCTTCTTAAGTCGGCAGGCTCCTAAGTCGGCACAACTCTTAAGTCGGCAGCTGTTAGGTCAGAGCTTTCCTTAGGTCGGAGCCTGTCGAGTTGTTAGGTCGTCTTCCTTCTTAGGTCGGCAAGCACCTTAACTCGGCATACCTCTTAAGTCGGCAGGCTCCTAACTCGGCATCCCTCTTAAGTCGGTTACGCCTTTAGATTGTTAGGTCGTCTTCCTTCTTAGGTCGGCAAGCACCTTAACTCGGCATACCTCTTAAGTCGGCAGGCTCCTAACTCGGCATCCCTCTTAAGTCGGTTACGCCTTTAGATTGTTAGGTCGTCTTCCTTCTTAGGTCGGCAAGCACCTTAACTCGGCATACCTTCTTAAGTCACCAAACACCTTAACTCGGCATGCTGCTAGGTCGTGAGTCGAAAAGGGGTTAACATGCTGCAGTTGTGTTGAGTCATTATAGCCAGGACTCGACCTCTGTAGTTCGATTTGCTGTTAGCATTTTCTGTTATCAGATGGCATTTGGACTTGATGTTGTACTCCATTGGGTTCTGGTTGCAGTGACACTGCTGCATTTGTATTCTTGCTGTCCCATTGTTTTAAACTTGTTTAACATTTGAGTTTTACCGTGTTTCACTTGGAGCTTTATTTAACATATATTTATGTGTACATCTGATTTTGGCGAGGCAGTACATGCGAGCATGTACTGGTGCCAAATCAGATTTGATGTTAATTGATGATTTCACTTGTTGGAATTGTTTCGTGTTGCTAACTCAATATATTTTGAGTTGTATTCTGATTTGGTTTGTTTTGATCATTTTGTTGTTTTCTAATTATTTATTTAATAATTAGACTTTGTTGTTAATTGCCGTTTAGACAATTCTGTTGTTTTCTAAATTGTCTTCATTGGTAATCCTTTTTATTTAGCTTTGTTGATGATTTGAATTTGCTGATTTGTTGTTTAACACTGTTTTGTGTTATATCTACCGTTACCCAATTCTCTTATTGAAGAGTTGGATGTACGAGATTTCTGTGACTGTCGTCTATATGATTATTTAATTATTATTGCTTCTGTGCATTAATAACTGAGTTTGAATTAGACCGACCTGTGTATTATTTTCTTTTGAATTTTATACTCGGGTCAGACCCGAGTTATTTCAGGTTGTAGATGTTTTGCTTTGGGTTGCTGTTTGAGCTTTGAAGACTTTTCTTATCTTTTGGAGTAGTCGTGTCATAGTATAGGTTGATATATATTCATGTATATTAGTTGATAATGTACTTGTATATATAACTTCCAGAGTCGACAGTTGTAGTTGTATCATATGTATCGTGTCAAATGTATTGTAACTGACATCAGTTATATATATATGAGACTTTTGTTATCTATGTTCCGCATCTTTTATATCCGTGTTATTATTATATATAATTGAAGTTGTTAAATTTTTATCTCGGCCATTCGATTTTTGTTTGGTGTTGATGACTTCTCTGATTTTGTCGATTTCGTATTATTGATGATGGCTTGATACTCATGGCTTTGAATCGCCTTGCTCACCCCAGTTCGATTTTCTGGTTCGACTTTGGCACTGCACTTGTTAATTTCTTACTTGCCTTAGCCACACACTGTTTTGTACATGCTCTGAATTCGGTCCTTTCTCAGTGTTATTGGCCTTGACTTGGTTGCTAACTTGATTTTGTGAAAATAATTGTGAATGAAATTTAGGTTAGGCTCTGCCTTGATTTGAAACCACAGTTCCCTGATTTTTGAACTCGTTTCGACTGCAACGTTTACGTTGCTTTGAATTTGTTCAAAACTGCTATTGTTTTGGTCGTTTGTGAATTTGTGGTACCGTGATAAAGTTTTCTTTGAGTTTGAAGATGTTTTTTTGTTCGACTTTGGCTATATTGTTTATTGCCTCTGGTAACACTATCAACCTTGTTCAATTTCACCTGCTGTTCCATGGTTTTGGCAGTGTTTGAGCTTTATTCATCTGTGCAGTATGCTTGTTATATATATATATATATATATATATATATATATATATATGCACTGCTGTATTATATCTGGAGCTTGTTGCCTATATTCATATGAACTTAGTTGATGTTTGGTTTGGTAATCTTTGGTTCATTGTTGTAGTGAGGCCAGTTGCCTCTGGGTTGAGTTTCGCTCGTATAACTTGGTGCAGTTGGTAATTGCTGCAGTTGTGTTGAGTCATTATAGCCACGACTCGACCTCTGTAGTTCGATTTGCTGTTAGCATTTTTTGGTATCAGATGGCATTTGGACTTAATGTTGTACTCCGTTGGGTTCTGGTTGCAGTGATACTGCTGCATTCGTATTCTTGCTGTCCCATTGTTTTAAACTTGTTTAACATTTGAGTTTTACTGTGTTTCACCTGGAGCTTTATTTAACATATATTTATGTGTACATCTGATTTTGGCGAGGCAGTACACGCGAGCGTGTACTGCAGCCAAATCAGATTTGATGTTAATTGACGATTTCACTTGTTGGAATTGTTTCGTATTGCTAACTCAATATATTTTGAGTTGTATTCTGATTTGGTTTGTTTTGATCATTTTGTTGTTTTCTAATTATTTATTTAATAATTAGACTTTGTTGTTAATTGTCGTTTAGACAATTTTGTTGTTTTCTAAATTGTCTTCATTGATAATCCTTTTTATTTATCTTTGTTGATGATTTGAATTTGCTGATTTGTTGTTTAACACTGTTTCGTGTTATATCTACCGTTATCCAATTCTATTATTGAAGAGTTGGATGTACGAGATTTCTGTGACTGTCGTCTATATGATTATTTAATTATTATTGCTTCTGTGCATTAATAACTGAGTTTGAATTAGACTGACCCGTGTATTATTTTCTTTTGAATTTAATACTCGGGTCAGACCCGAGTTATTTCAGGTTGTAGATGTTTTGCTTTGGGTTGCTGTTTGAGCTTTGAAGACTTTTCTTTTCTTTTGGAGTAGTCGTGTCATAGTATAGGTATATATTCATGTATATTAGTTGATAATGTACTTGTATATATAACTTCCAAAGTCGACAGTTGTAGTTGTATCATATGTATCGTGTCAAATGTAATGTAACTGACATCAGTTATATATATAATGAGACTTTTGTTATCTGTGTTTCGCATCTTTTATATCTGTGTTATTATTATATATATTGTCCTAAACTATTATGAACTATCGTAGTTCGTTTTATACTGGAATTGTGTATGTCGATGGGAGTAAACAAATAAGAGATGAAAAATGAAAAATATATACCACTCCTATCGAGGTAACCAATACTAGTGTAAGGCCAACTACGGATGGCCGCTCCTATCCAGCTTATTCTTCGTAATAACAGACAGTATTTCTTTTAATACTCTTTTTTATTGTGAGCATAGAGGTGGGGCATCACAATTGGTATCAGAGCTTGGGGTTTATGGACATAATATAAAACATAACTTAGATGGAACATGTGTTACAACTATTTGTCGATGTTTTTATTTGTGCTTTGAGTCAAAACTAAAGTTTTGAAATTATGATGAAAATTTTAAATATCTTTATTTAAAAATAAAAGTAAAATTGTGTTCTGATGATTTGATTGATTTGTGTTCTGTTTATCATAGTGCGCAGCGGAAGCAGTGACGCTATCTTCGCTGAGTACAGCTGATAACCTTTTTGATTTAAAAAAAATCAAAATATGAAATTGAAAAAAAAAATTCATTTGTTGTTTACATAGCTATGTTTATTTTGTTTCTTAGAAAATTTCGAATCCGTTTTGAGGATTCGAAGCGATTGCAGATTTGAATTATCTTCATTGAAGATACATTCGAATGATTTCTTTGTTCATTTTGTAGAACGTGCAAATTTGAATTGCACGTTACTGCATTAATTTTACGTTGAACCGATGTTTGGTTTAAACGTATTTTGTTGCCATTATCTTTATAACGGGATTTTTACATCGATGCTAAATTTTTGAAGCACGGTGTTTTGTGGCATTTTGATGAATGAAAATTCACTGATATTACATTTTGATGTGAATTATTTTGATGAGATTTTGACGTTTAGAAATTACTGTCGTTTTGACTTCAGTAATCGTCAAATTTTAAAAGTGGATTTTCAAGCGGTTATTCCGCAATGCTGATTTTGAGAACTGTTTTTACGGTGTTTTGAGAAGTACAATTTTCTTTTCGAAATTGCTACTGATGTTGTTGCTTTAATCACGTGATTGGAAAATCGTTTTAAAATGAAAATTGTTTTATAATTTTTTAACAGTTTGCGCTTTCAAAAGAATGAGGAAGCGACTTAAACGATTCAGCAAAATCGAGGACTATGACCACTTTCTTTTACTGATTAGCTTAACTCCAGACTTGTCCAGTTGAGAATGTGAATTTTTATTTTTAGAAAATAAATAAAATTGTTTTCAAGAATTTTACAGTTTGCGCTTTCAAAAGAATGAGGAAGCGATTTAAATGTTTCAGCAAAATCGAGGACTATGACCCCTTTCTTTTACTGATTCGCTTAATTCCGGACTTGTCCGTTTGAGAATGTAAAATGTATTTTTACAAAATACACAATTTTGCACTTTCAAGGAAACGATGAAGAGAATCAAACGATTTAGTAAAACACGTGGTATGGGACATGTGCGTTTGCTATTTCGGTTAATTCCGAACTCGTTACTTGAAACTTCTGCTATTTTGATGATTTTGATGCTTTTGTGTGCTTTCGACCCACTATGATGGACCTTCGGGTCATATGTTGGACCTTCGGGTCATATGATGGACCTTCGGGTCAAATACCAGTACTAGACCTTCGGTTCACTCTGCGGACCTTCGGGTCATTTGTTGGGCGCCAAAATTATGATGAGTACTTGGTAGGCTTCGGCCATTTGTTGATGCACGTGCGGCATAGCTAAAAACTCGCCATCTGATGGGATCGATCCACCTTTTATGTTGATTTTCTAGTCTTCTGATTTCTAGATATTTGTTGTTTCTAATTATCTGCATGTAATTAGATATATGATGTTATGAGATTTAATTATCGTATCGATAATTAAATATTTGCTGTTATGAGATTTAATTGTCGTATCGATAATTAAATATTTGCTGTTATGAGATTTAATTGTCGTATCGATAATTAAATATTTGCTGTTATGAGATTTAATTGTCGTATCGATAATTAAATATTTGTTGATTTGAGATTTCTGATTATCGTTTTTGATAATTAGATATTTGTTGATTTGAGATTTCTGATTATCGTTTTTGATAATCGGATATTTGTTGTTTCTGATTATCGTTTTTGATAATTAGATATTTGTTGATTTGGGATTTCTGATTATCGTTTTTGATAATCGGATATTTGTTGTTTCTGATTATTGTTTTTGATAATTGGATATTTTGTAACGACCCGTAAATTTCAACTGTTTTAATATCGTAATTTTGTGATATTTTAAACGATAAAATTTTGAAATAAAAATTTAATATTTGGAATACGTCTAGTTAAACATAGCAACTAGTAAATTTTCGTTCGAAAATATGAAAGTTTATTTCGCGCGTAAATTCACTTCAATTTAATCAGTTAAAAAGCAATGAAAATAAAATGTTTCCTAAACCTAAATATTTTTACATAGAAAATTTTTAAACCATCTTCTGAGCAAGATATCAGTTTGTTGTTTTTCCAAATTCGGACATCTTTGGCTTCGTCGATCTTATTTTTCAGCG
This sequence comes from Allium fistulosum, assembly GCA_030737815.1. Taxonomy (NCBI): domain Eukaryota; kingdom Viridiplantae; phylum Streptophyta; class Magnoliopsida; order Asparagales; family Amaryllidaceae; genus Allium; species Allium fistulosum. The sequence goes on along the minus strand of CM060904.1, from coordinate 1,245,955,356 downwards.
TTTTTCTTGCATTGTCCGCTATTAGAAAATTCGATTTTATATAATTCGATCGCACCACTGATATCTGTATACCGTTTTGATCATCTCGTCGCGCTGATCACCACGGTGTTAACGAGGAAAAGTGAACGCTAACACCCGGTGTGTGTAATGGAATTGTGAAAGCACCACCCGTTGGTACGGGAACAGATTATAAGCTGAAAATAGCAGAAAAAGCGGTAAATGAACAACGGATTTATAGTGGTTCGGCCCGTAATTGAGCCTACATCCACTTTATAGTCTTTTATTGCTGATTCGGTTACAATTTGATACAATATCCCTCTAAATACAATACAATTTGATCATGAAATCATTCTTGACTACTAGCTAGATCTTTAATGATGAAACTCGACGAATCCGCGTTGGATGTTAGGAGCTCTTCTCGAAGATCGTTGTAGTGTCACGAATGCTTGAAGATCTTTGATTGCTGAATGAGAGGAGGCTTCGACAGCGTAACGGCGCTTGGAGAAATGAATGGCCAAAAGTCCCCTCCAAGTTGGAAGTGGTGGGGTATTTATAGGAGCTGATCTGGACTCAGGAAATTTCTCTAAGTCTTTAAGTCGGTAGACGAGTTAAGGAATAGGGTTAGGTCGGTGACGAGTTAAGGAATAGGGTTAGGTCGGTGACGAGTTAAGGAATAGGGTTAGGTCGGTGACGAGTTAAGGAATGGTTGTTGCCGACCCATCCTGTGGCTGTCTTTGACAAGTATTAAGTCGTTGCCGACTTATCAGACCTTAACTCGTAAGACCTTAACTCGCAGCCTTTAAGTCGTAAACCAACTAAGTCGTAACCCGTTAGGTTGGAACCTTCTTAAGTCGGAGCCTTTCATAACTCGGAATCTTCCTTAGGTCGTAGCTCTTGAGTCACAGATTACCTTAAGTCGGCAGGCTCCTAACTCGGCATCCTTCTTAAGTCGGCAGCTCTTAACTCGGCATCCTTCTTAACTCGGTTTTAGCTCTTGAGTCACAGATCACCTTAAGTCGGCAGGCTCCTAACTCGGCACACCTCTTAAGTCGGCAGCCCTTCTCAGTAGTTAGATCGGCAACTGTTGGGTCAGATCTTTCCTTAGGTCGTAGCCTGTTAAGTCGGAGATCTTGTTAACTCGGAGTTTTCCTTAAGTCGGTTACGCCTTTAGATTGTTAGGTCGTCTTCTGTTAAGTCGCGAATCAGAGGATTAACACACGGTATATTTATTTCTAAATTTTGGGAGTCCGGTATGCGGCGAGATCTGTCCAACGGTTAACCATATCGGTACCCAGATTCGAGTCTTTTAGATTTCTGGTGACTATTCGCTATTCAACCTGAAACCAATAGCCACTTAATAAATTCATTTCCTTAGACCTTTACTATTCCCGATATCAATTTACTACATCATCTCACCAGTTTCTCTTTTCCTTTGGCTACCGTTCATAGGAAATTAGAAATTATAAAATCTTTTGCTCTGGAAGCTTGCCATTTCTTTAGCCTGCTTGCTCAAACCCAATTCCCACTTCCTCCTTCTTCTACAAAGGAACAGACACACGAACCCACTTCAACTGGGCTGCCTCTCCTCGTGTAGCACCTCCATGGCAATAGCGCGCCTACCCGCCTCCATCATTTGCTGCGACCGCAACCGACCCAGACCGGATCACCATACCTCCTCCCTCCCATCAACGTCAACCACCACCCGCCTTCCCATGGCCTCACGACCACCCTGCCTTCCACCACTGCACGTGACAGCACCCAGACTGTCACCAACCCCTCCAAGTCAACTTCCCATCCCACTGTTCGATCGCTCCACTCCTCCACTTTTCCATCACCGGAACCAACAACCGAGGCCGTTCATCTCCCTTCCTCTTCCACCTGACGTCCGCTCACTCACCCCGACCAGAGCCAGCGCCTTCTTTCATCTCCACCCAGTCAGCCACCGTCCTAGTTGCCATCGATCCAGTTTCTGCCACCCCATGCCTTCCTATGTCCACCGCCATAGCTTCCAGCTTTTTTTTTTCACCTCGGCTGTCCCTTCGGCGGTATGCAGGTAGAATTTAACATAGGGTTTGTATATAAACTTTGTTATAAAGCTACACCGTATATATATGTTTTCAATATTTATAAAAAGTGAGTTTTGTTAGTGATTTGGCTGTTGCCCTATATCTATATGTATATTTTATTTTATTTTCTTTTTGTCTACCAAGGCATGTTCATATATAATATGTTAGTAGTAATATATGTGTTGAGTATAATATTAGTTATATCTTAGCCAATGTATATTGTATATAAGACTTACATTCTATGTTCATATTTTGTTTTGCAGTCTTTTGTCTTATGTTGTTATTATATATACTACTAGCTATATATAAATATATGTTTTATACTGTTTTAGTACTTTCACATGAAATATTTAATTTTATATAGTATAAGTTGCATACCGTATGTTATATTTAGTGTTGTGGTATATTCTCTTCTAACAGCATATTTTGTTATTCTGTATATCTATACAAGCTTATTTTAAAATATAGTGAGGTTGATTTATATGTATATACGTTAAACTATCGGGTTTGATGATTTAATTAGTAATATATTTTCACTCTGTTTTTCCAGAAATACTAATGCTTGCTCTGTTTCGATTTTTTTTACTAGCTTGATTGACGTGAATTGTTTAATTGTACATATGAGTGTTGAGGCAAACTCACATCTCTTAGCTTTGTTCTTATATGTTTATGACATTGATACAGTATGCATGATGCATCAGTGCCTGGGTCATTCACTACTTTTGTACATTATTCAGTTTGTAGATAAGAAGGTAACATGAACTATGTTTTATAAGATATATTGTTTTAAAAATTTTAACATGTAGGACAGTTTATATTATTCTATATATTAGTGTATATAAGTATACGTGACTTCGGGGTTTTAATAATATATATAGAGATTTTATTTATAGGTGTTTAGATTTAGAATTTATTTGAAAGTGTGTGTATATATATTAATTTAAATATGAGTTCCAAATTTAATATTGGTTTAAGGAAATAAAATAAGATAAAATATATAATTTGTTTCAGTCTATATCAAGAAGATTCTGATTTATTTTCATCAATTCCTTATTTATCAGCTTGTCGTCAAATTCGTGTCTATCGTGCTTTGCTTCAGCAATTCGTGCTTGGACTCGTAACCCATTTCATTTGTCGAACCTCTCTAGCCTCGAAAGGTGAGCACTCACTCACGATTAACGTTCTTTTATTTATTAGATTTGATTTCAATTGAAACGACAATTGAAATATGCTGCTATTAGTTAATGACACTGTTATATATGCTATTACCTGTATCAGTTCACCTGTGACATCTGACACCATTATCTGTTAATTGTTTATGCGATGATAATACAGTTTGGCTGATAATTGATTGATTGTTGATGTTTATATTGGACGTTAAATTGTTAATGTTAAAATGATAAATAGTATGAAATTGAACTTGATATAGGATAATTAAATGTTAAATTTGATTAACTGACATTTGTATAATATGACCCCTTTAACTGTTGAATTTATTGACACGTAGGATTTGTTTAATTATACTTGAACCACTGGATGTATGATGTTAAATTAATGATGTATGAAATTGTAAATAGATGACAAGTGAAAAACCGTAATGTAATAATCTTTAATCTACATGAAATGATAGTGTAGATTCTAGAAATAATTATATTAATTCGTACAAATAACAATGCGAATTAATACGATTATTTCGGGATTATTTGAATTGATTATTGGATTGTTATTGATTGTTGTTATTGCTTGTTTATTTACTTTGATACCATCCCAGTTATCACACTGCAAGTTCCCTTTGATATGTTTTGATTTTGAATTGAATTGGAATCGGGTTGAAATGATAAATACCCAAATTGAACTTTGACTTAGGAGAGAAAATTAAATAAAAACCCGATTGGTCAATTATTTGATTTAAAAATGAAACGAAGATTTTATTTAATAAAGAATATGGTTTTGAAATGAAGGTGAAATTTGAATTTTAATGGAAGGAAAATGTTAATATTTAACAATCTGAAACAAAATATTAACAATGTAATTGATGAAAGAACGATGTTTAACTTTGAAATTATTTAATAATTAAGTTTGAATTATTTAATAATTAAATAAGATTGAATGATTTAGTGATTAAATTGAATTGAATTCTTTAATAAGTGAAATTGAACTTTTAATAAGTGAATTTTACTTCGTAAATAAATGAAATTGAGTTCTTTATTAATTAAGTCTTGGAAAATATTTAAGTAAGTAAATAAGTGAATTGAATTTCTTTAACAAGAAATAAAATGTGATTTATTGGAATGAATGTAAGACTTGAAATTTAAAGAATTTGGTTTAATGGATTTAATTTAATTAAATTTGTAAGTTTTGATATAATGGCAGTTGAACTTAAGTAATTGATTTTATGAATTGGAAATTAAATAGAATTGATTTGAATGATAAATTTACTTAACGAATATTGAATAAAATCGATAAATGAAGTTAAACTGATTTGAATGTTAAATTAAATTGAGTTAAATGATTTCGGAATTGAATCTTATATACGAATTTAAACTGATATTTGAATTGTTTAAAATAAAGATTGAAATGGAATTATAAGATTTTGAAATTAGAAGTTTTGAAACGAAAATTTGGAAATTGTTTTAGAAAGACAAATGAAATGTTGATTTACGAATTCTATTTGAAATTGAAATTGATTTGGTTTTTGAAATATATAAACGACCAATCGGTGTAATAATTACGAAAGTTATTAAAGAGACCGGGATCGGTAATGGATATACTCTCTATCTGAACCGAAACCACTTTAATAACTAAACGCTGTAACGACCCGATATTTTCAACCATTCGCATCCATTATAAGTGTATAGGTAGACACTCATGCCGGAGTTGAATTGCTCAAAATACCGCGTTGTAATTAAAATTTGGCAAATCTCAGAATATACAGTAAATAAATATAATCACAGATCACAGACACAGAGTAAAGTAATGCAGCGGAAGAAAAAGAAATAGTAGTTCATGAAGCTACTATATAAATATATTAGAGTACATAAGATACAATAGAAGAAATAGAGTACAACGGAAGTATAAATAAGATAACCAAGTACAAGCTGAACAGAGCAACATAACTGAAGTCGATAGAACAAGACTAGCAGATAATCTCCAGCGATTCAAATCTCCAGAAGGTGGAAATCCAAATCTGTGAATACTCAGGCTGACCCGAGCGTAAAGAAAAACACAAACACTCGAGTCAGGACAATATATACTTATATAATATAAACCAACTCAAGTGAACTGTAATAAGGTACAAGTAACTTAAAGAATGCTTGGGACCGCCCATTCTTTAAGGATCCGTTAAACTATCTACTATGTAGTAATATTCGCTATTATAATAATGTCTAATCAGTAAAGTATAATCATATAGAAAATAGCGGTAAGGGGATGGAGAACCTTAACGCGGTCGGATCATAAAATCATAATCGTAGTAAAGCTCAATATGGTAGGTGACATGGCACAACTAGGCAATGCCAGGGTAGATATACCAATTACGCATCCGGACTAGTGGTGACGCATAGCAGCCACTACCGCCCACCTCGAACAACACTCCCAATCAAGGGTGGCCACCAAATCAATCACAAGTAATAGAATGGTATCGAAGAAGTGTGTCCGATAAGAGGTGCTACCTCCTTGGTCCGTCAATCGCTCCTGTTTTAGCCACCTTATGCCAACTCACGGGAGTTGGGTCCACGTAACATACCTTAAGAACGTCGCCACCATCCTACTTCATTCTGGAATCTCCACCGCGTACACGGTTGTCAAAGTGGTTTTCGGTATCGACAGAGAGTATGTCCATATCCGATCCCGGTCTCTTTGCCAACCAATCGTTATTATAACCCGTGGTTATAACTTTTAAAAACAATACTTTACTTCAAAATAAGATATCATTTCAAAATCATGTCTTTATCAAAATAAAGATTTATCATTTCCAAATCATTTCAATATTCTAAAATATCGTATCCTTTCAAACTTCTTTTCAAATCATTTTAATACATCAAAATATTATATCTTTTCAAACTTTATTTCAAATCATTTTTATATATCAAAATATCATACCTTTGATAGTTATACTTCGAAACCAAAATCATTTTATTTCAAAACTATGTTCATTTCAAAACAACATCATTTCCATTTCAAACATATATTCACCTTTCAAATAGTCTATACTTTCAAAGTTATAACTCTTTTGAAACAAAACATTTGAAATCATTATACTTTGAAAATCACAGCATTTCGAAATCATATATTTAAAATCATCTTTTAATTCTATACATTTACAAACTTATTAAATTCAAACCATCAAATTTCAGTTCAATTACAGTTTACCAACAAACCGTTTCAAATCTTATCAATTCCCAATATAGATTAAATCCACAAAATACAATATTCAATCTTTAGTATATTTCAAAACTTTAAATCTCCCACATTTCATAAATCCAATATCATTTAAATAAACTCAATTAATATATACTTCAAATATCCATTTATCAAATAAATTAAATAAGTCAGAAATCAAGTATCATTTCAAACTCATTTCACAATATCAGAATATTATTCAAAACACCATTCATTTTTATTCATTTAAATACCATTTAAATCCATTCATTTTATTAAATTTAAATACCATTTTAAACTCACATTAGAAATCAAATTCTTCCACTTAAATATCTCTTCATTATCTTTAGAAATTTAACATTTAATTTCCCAAAATTATATCATTTTCCAGAGATTATTTTTCATTAAAATTAATTTAAAACAACAAAATATAGTTTCCGTAGCACTTATAAAATGCTACGTAAAGTTATAGTTTAAAACAGTTAATTAACAAAAGACAGCGTTAAATGCTGTAATAGATTTCTTTTAAGTTTCAATTAACTTACATGTTAAGTTTAACCACTATAGCACTTACAAAGTGCTATAATAGCCTTTATTTCAAATTAACCTTTTAGTTCATTTAAAACACTACAACATTTACAAAATGCTGTAATATCCTTTACATTACATTTCAAAATGCTGTTAAATCATATTTAGAGTTTTATTTACAATTCCACAAATAATTAACTTTTAATATAAATCATTTTAACTTATAAAATCATATATTTCACATTTAACACAATCATTTAAATACCTTTATTTCTATGATTTTATAAAGTCAAATTTCCATACAAAAATCAAATTTAATAACAATTAAATTTCAATTTCTTTAATTAAATTATTAACTTAACAACTAAGTTTAAATTTCCAAAAATATAGCTTATTTCCATTTATTTTACTTAATTAAAATTTCACTTTTAAACAAATTTCACAAAATTCAATTTAAGTTATATTTCCAAATTCAGCTTAAATGTTCATTTATTCCATATTTTAATTTATACAAAATCATTAACACCTTTAAAACATTATTATTACTTAATAAAAATCATTAAATTCATCTTTAAATCAAAATTTTCATATTTTCTTACTTTACAAAAATTCCATTTATAAACAAAATCATAGATTCCAAAATTAACTTATATTTCAAATTCTACTTCACCATTTACTTAATTCACTTATTTAATTTGTAGAAAATCACAAATACTTTATAGAAATCATTTTAATGAAATTTAAATCAAAATACCATAATATTTACATTAAAAAAAGTATTTTAAAAATTTCAGAAAAATATATAAACCACGGGTCTGTATATAATTTTCTAGCCTAGGTCAAGTGATACGGATATGTATCATTTCAATCCGCAGTTTACAAAGAAAAACCGGGTTTTATCATTTCAAACCCGCAATCCCAAGTAATATAAATAAATAAATAAAAACCGTTCAGGCCTATCATTTCAGCCCATAACGATTTTTCCTTATTCTAAAGTCCGTTCGGGTATGTATCATTTCAACCCATAGTGATTCTAATCTACAAGGAACTTGCAGTGTGATAAATTGATATAAATAAACAGAATAGCATGAGATAACAGTAATAGATGATATAACATATGTAATAACAGGGGTAAACATTATATGATCATAATATAACAGTTACAACATGATGATATAATTTTACAGATTCAAATGGTGTCAGTTTACTAGTTATATAAGTACACATTGTCTGGTGAGAATTACTCACTTGTTCAAGCTGGAGATGACAACCACAAACGCACAACAAAGATTTCCAGAGGCACGAGAGCACGATAATTATTTGAGTGTGGGAGAGCCAAAGCTAATTGCCTTGTCACATTCAAACCAAACAATTACAAACAACATAAGATTTCAACCCAAAATTCAATAAACAATGCTAGAAATGGATGCATAAACAAAGTCAAAGTGTTTGCACTTGCTTCCTACCACCTATGCTTCAGCTCCAGATCTGAAATGGCACGGCTAAAGGCATGGTTTGGATTAGGTATGGTCTGGAAAAGGTGCGGCTACAAGGTGATGAAGGTGAGTGGAAGTTACAAGGTGTTGAAGGCAATGGAATACCAAAGGGTTTCAAGGCAAAGTGTGGCTTTTGTTGCACCATAGGGTTCGGCCCCTTGCCGATGTGGCTTGGCCATGGTATGTGGTGGTCAGGTGGTGGCTGGAGTGTGGGCCAGAGGTGGTGGAAGGTCAGGTCAGAGGTGGTGGTGGTGGAGGTAGTGGTGGCAAAAGGTGGTAGAAGGAGGAGATGACAATTCTAGGTCATAAGTGATAGTTTGTGATGGTTTTTGGTGGATTTTGTGTAGATCTTGGACTTGGATTGGTTAGGCCTGAGGAGGAGGGTTGATAGGATGGGTGATGGTCAGAGGAAGGGGGTCGTGGTAGTCGGCCAAAGCCTGGAGGAGGAGGAACCAAACTATGAAGGTAGAGAGCATATGCAGTTTCAATAGAAAAAACATAGAAAACAAGGAAGAAAGAAGGAATTTTTACCCAAAATTTTGAAGCCATGGCCGTGATTTTTTTGGAGGAGAAAGAGAAGTGTTTGCATGAAAAAAATGAAAAGAAGTCCGCTGAAAAGAATAGGGTATGCATGGCCAAAAACATTGAAGAGAGGAATTGAGAAAGTGAAAGGTCGGGAGGTGAAAAGCCATAGGAATTTCAATAGTTTAAAACTTTTCATATTTCCTCTAATTTCTTTTTAAGTTTTATATAACTGAAATATATATAAACTCAGATAAAATACGAAAATTTAGTAAATAAACAAAAATAAATTAATTAATTATTAATTATATAAAATTTAATTAAGTAAAACAGCAAAAATTGCAACTAGTCTTGAAAATATGAAAAATAAATGCAATGAACTTTGGAAAAAGTTTATGGACTTGTAAAACATTTATAAACAAAGATAATAACATAAAATAAAAATGCATTCACAAAATGAATAAATAAATTTTAATTAAATATAATTTAATTGAAGAAAATAGCAGAAAAATAGAAACTAGCCTTTAAAAATAGAAAATAAATTCAATACGCTTTGGAAAAATTATATACTCACTTTAAATTATTTAAAAGACAAAATTATACATAAAATAAAATACTAACACATATTAGAACAAAATATGACAAATAAAATATAATTTAAAATAGACAATATTGCTAAATACATCAGTTTACACACAATATTGAAATATACATAACTTTCACAATTTAACTCCGTTTCCAACGAAACGAAAAGCTGTATCCATGGAATTAAATCTATTTTCATAATAAAAGATAAAATTTAAGAATTTGAAATATTTAAATTTAAAGTTCAAAAGTCAAAGTTTGACCAGTTTCAATAGAAATTCACTTTTCAGTGAAATATCCAATTAATACTAGTTTGAACTATAAATCACTTAATAGTCAACATTTATATTTAAAATGAAATGTTTGAAATAGAACAAGTTTAAAATAATTTAAAATAAAATAAAGTCAAAATTTAAAATATAGGCCAAAATCTAGGGTTGTTACACTCTCCCCCACTCAAAACTTTTCGTCCCCGAAAAGGAATGAAGTACGGGAAAACACAGGAAAGATAAAATTGAAATGAGATTAAGACAAGATGACAAAAGATTGAAATTATACCTGATAACTGTGGTTATAGGTAAGTTTAACAAGATGGAGATGGTCTTCCTAAGATTCTCCAGAATCAGGAACACAAGTACGAAAAGATCCTCTAGAATCTGATTCACTCTGTCCGCTTGACCGACAGTCTGTGGGTGGAAAGCAGTGCTCAGATTTAAAATGAGTACCAAAGATTATAAAGATTATAGAAAGATTTCTAAGCAAAAAGATTATAGATAGATGCCTATACCAGTCTGTAGCAAGATAAGGAAAAATAAGGACAACTAATAGACAGTTTGAAAAACAAAATTAGGTAATAAGTTTGAAAAACAAAATAAGATAATAGGTTTGAAATTTCCATGGTTTCAGCTTAACTAATAATTAATTTTACACAAGTTAAATAAATCTTAACTATCTCTAATTTCATTATCTTATCATCAAATTTTCTTAAACAAACAATCTCTAAAATCATGATTTGATTAAAATTAAGTGTATAACATTCAATAAATTTAATTCTTCTTTATTCCTAATTATAATTAAATTTATCCCTCTCAAATATTTTATCACATATGTTAAATATGCTTACACTTATTATAACTGTTTTAATTTATTCCTAATTCCCTTAACATCATTTGTATTGTAAATTATTCAATTAACCTTTTAGTCTATTTACCTGTGTTAATCTTTTTATAACTAAAATTTAAGTGTATAATATTTATTATAACCACTGAAATTTTATTTATAAAAATCTTTTTATATAGTATATTATCCAATTACATTGTTAACTTCTAAAAATTAAGGTAAGTTATATTGGAATGCAATTGAGAATTATACAAATAAAACTTTCTAAAATTAATATACACTATAAACATCCTAATTCAATCATTTCAAGCTTGAATCATCTATTCAAAAATTTTGATTTTCTTTTTATACTTGAAGTTATTATCTAAGATAGAATTTAATAATAAAATCTTCGATTCCTTTCAAACCATTTAGAGATAGATAAATGTATGTACATAATTTGTCAAATCAAATTTAAATCATATATCTATATATTTTATAAATCAATCATATTTTAGAAATTTATATCAATCAAGTTTCCCAAAACAAAGCTGTAGCAAGACTACAGAATGGTTTCTTCACTTCGAAACTCGAAAATGAACGTCGATGATGCTGCAGTCATCACCAAAATTATTTTCCAGCGACAAAGAGAAGAGCACTTAATTTTTAAACTTTAAAATCCTTTAGAGACAAAAAAAAATTATTCAAAAATACTTTAAATAATATCCTTTTAAAAATTTTAAACACAAGGTTTGAAATCCATCGGAAATTAAACTCTTTAAATTTCTTGTTTTAAATTCATTTCAGTTCCCAAATAAATTTATAAACAACTATTTATAAATTCCTTTGTAGAACAATAAATGAATGATAAATCAAGTGTTATCATTTTAAATAATCAATTTAAACCAATTTATTAAGTTCCATAAATTTATTTATATTAAAATTTATTTAATTAACCAAATTTTAAAATAATATTGTATCGGTTTGTTCTGTCAAAGTGTTTTAGAAATCCTATCGATAGCGTTGATCAGACGAATCGATCGGAAACCCAAATCGACATCAAGAACTCAAACAACACAATCTATAATAAAATATAGATTTAAAAGTACAATTCAAAATGTTGGAGATAGTTTAGAACAAAGACAAGATGATTAATTAACAAAATATGAAGATGGATAAGCTTAGATAAATCGCGGGCAACCTTAACCGGGTCAACCGTGACTTAATGAATAAGAGCAAATGTGGATTTTCCTGGGGTAAATCTACATCCGATCTCAAGAGATAGAGTTTGGAATAACAAAAGATATTAGCATCTAAACCAAGGATAAATATAAATCTCTGGTGAATCGATGCAAATTTGTAAAGGAATTTTCCCCCTTTTACAAGTCATTAGAATATTGGCAAGACCACCAATTCACTATAAAGCTCATTCGAAGCGGAGTTATGGGATACTCCAGAATCAAAAGAAGATGAATAGTGAGGGACAAGAATGAATTTTGGAACCGCAGGGAACGTTCCAAAAATTAAAAGGAATTTCGAATCAAGAGGAAAAGATTCAAACTCGAACGAAAGTGATTCTGTAAATAAATCTACTCTATATGCTGAGTTTTGCCTCAAAGCCAAAGCTCTGATACCAACTGTAACGACCCGATATTTTCAACCATTCGCATCCATTATAAGTGTATAGGTAGACACTCATGCCGGAGTTGAATTGCTCAAAATACCGCGTTGTAATTAAAATTTGGCAAATCTCAGAATATACAGTAAATAAATATAATCACAGATCACAGACACAGAGTAAAGTAATGCAGCGGAAGAAAAAGAAATAGTAGTTCATGAAGCTACTATATAAATATATTAGAGTACATAAGATACAATAGAAGAAATAGAGTACAACGGAAGTATAAATAAGATAACCAAGTACAAGCTGAACAGAGCAACATAACTGAAGTCGATAGAACAAGACTAGCAGATAATCTCCAGCGATTCAAATCTCCAGAAGGTGGAAATCCAAATCTGTGAATACTCAGGCTGACCCGAGCGTAAAGAAAAACACAAACACTCGAGTCAGGACAATATATACTTATATAATATAAACCAACTCAAGTGAACTGTAATAAGGTACAAGTAACTTAAAGAATGCTTGGGACCGCCCATTCTTTAAGGATCCGTTAAACTATCTACTATGTAGTAATATTCGCTATTATAATAATGTCTAATCAGTAAAGTATAATCATATAGAAAATAGCGTTAAGGGGATGGAGAACCTTAACGCGGTCGGATCATAAAATCATAATCGTAGTAAAGCTCAATATGGTAGGTGACATGGCACAACTAGGCAATGCCAGGGTAGATATACCAATTACGCATCCGGACTAGTGGTGACGCATAGCAGCCACTACCGCCCACCTCGAACAACACTCCCAATCAAGGGTGGCCACCAAATCAATCACAAGTAATAGAATGGTATCGAAGAAGTGTGTCCGATAAGAGGTGCTACCTCCTTGGTCCGTCAATCGCTCCTGTTTTAGCCACCTTATGCCAACTCACGGGAGTTGGGTCCACGTAACATACCTTAAGAACGTCGCCACCATCCTACTTCATTCTGGAATCTCCACCGCGTACACGGTTGTCAAAGTGGTTTTCGGTATCGACAGAGAGTATGTCCATATCCGATCCCGGTCTCTTTGCCAACCAATCGTTATTATAACCCGTGGTTATAACTTTTAAAAACAATACTTTACTTCAAAATAAGATATCATTTCAAAATCATGTCTTTATCAAAATAAAGATTTATCATTTCCAAATCATTTCAATATTCTAAAATATCGTATCCTTTCAAACTTCTTTTCAAATCATTTTAATACATCAAAATATTATATCTTTTCAAACTTTATTTCAAATCATTTTTATATATCAAAATATCATACCTTTGATAGTTATACTTCGAAACCAAAATCATTTTATTTCAAAACTATGTTCATTTCAAAACAACATCATTTCCATTTCAAACATATATTCACCTTTCAAATAGTCTATACTTTCAAAGTTATAACTCTTTTGAAACAAAACATTTGAAATCATTATACTTTGAAAATCACAGCATTTCGAAATCATATATTTAAAATCATCTTTTAATTCTATACATTTACAAACTTATTAAATTCAAACCATCAAATTTCAGTTCAATTACAGTTTACCAACAAACCGTTTCAAATCTTATCAATTCCCAATATAGATTAAATCCACAAAATACAATATTCAATCTTTAGTATATTTCAAAACTTTAAATCTCCCACATTTCATAAATCCAATATCATTTAAATAAACTCAATTAATATATACTTCAAATATTCATTTATCAAATAAATTAAATAAGTCAGAAATCAAGTATCATTTCAAACTCATTTCACAATATCAGAATATTATTCAAAACACCATTCATTTTTATTCATTTAAATACCATTTAAATCCATTCATTTTATTAAATTTAAATACCATTTTAAACTCACATTAGAAATCAAATTCTTCCACTTAAATATCTCTTCATTATCTTTAGAAATTTAACATTTAATTTCCCAAAATTATATCATTTTCCAGAGATTATTTTTCATTAAAATTAATTTAAAACAACAAAATATAGTTTCCGTAGCACTTATAAAATGCTACGTAAAGTTATAGTTTAAAACAGTTAATTAACAAAAGACAGCGTTAAATGCTGTAATAGATTTCTTTTAAGTTTCAATTAACTTACATGTTAAGTTTAACCACTATAGCACTTACAAAGTGCTATAATAGCCTTTATTTCAAATTAACCTTTTAGTTCATTTAAAACACTACAACATTTACAAAATGCTGTAATATCCTTTACATTACATTTCAAAATGCTGTTAAATCATATTTAGAGTTTTATTTACAATTCCACAAATAATTAACTTTTAATATAAATCATTTTAACTTATAAAATCATATATTTCACATTTAACACAATCATTTAAATACCTTTATTTCTATGATTTTATAAAGTCAAATTTCCATACAAAAATCAAATTTAATAACAATTAAATTTCAATTTCTTTAATTAAATTATTAACTTAACAACTAAGTTTAAATTTCCAAAAATATAGCTTATTTCCATTTATTTTACTTAATTAAAATTTCACTTTTAAACAAATTTCACAAAATTCAATTTAAGTTATATTTCCAAATTCAGCTTAAATGTTCATTTATTCCATATTTTAATTTATACAAAATCATTAACACCTTTAAAACATTATTATTACTTAATAAAAATCATTAAATTCATCTTTAAATCAAAATTTTCATATTTTCTTACTTTACAAAAATTCCATTTATAAACAAAATCATAGATTCCAAAATTAACTTATATTTCAAATTCTACTTCACCATTTACTTAATTCACTTATTTAATTTGTAGAAAATCACAAATACTTTATAGAAATCATTTTAATGAAATTTAAATCAAAATACCATAATATTTACATTAAAAAAAGTATTTTAAAAATTTCAGAAAAATATATAAACCACGGGTCTGTATATAATTTTCTAGCCTAGGTCAAGTGATACGGATATGTATCATTTCAATCCGCAGTTTACAAAGAAAAACCGGGTTTTATCATTTCAAACCCGCAATCCCAAGTAATATAAATAAATAAATAAAAACCGTTCAGGCCTATCATTTCAGCCCATAACGATTTTTCCTTATTCTAAAGTCCGTTCGGGTATGTATCATTTCAACCCATAGTGATTCTAATCTACAAGGAACTTGCAGTGTGATAAATTGATATAAATAAACAGAATAGCATGAGATAACAGTAATAGATGATATAACATATGTAATAACAGGGGTAAACATTATATGATCATAATATAACAGTTACAACATGATGATATAATTTTACAGATTCAAATGGTGTCAGTTTACTAGTTATATAAGTACACATTGTCTGGTGAGAATTACTCACTTGTTCAAGCTGGAGATGACAACCACAAACGCACAACAAAGATTTCCAGAGGCACGAGAGCACGATAATTATTTGAGTGTGGGAGAGCCAAAGCTAATTGCCTTGTCACATTCAAACCAAACAATTACAAACAACATAAGATTTCAACCCAAAATTCAATAAACAATGCTAGAAATGGATGCATAAACAAAGTCAAAGTGTTTGCACTTGCTTCCTACCACCTATGCTTCAGCTCCAGATCTGAAATGGCACGGCTAAAGGCATGGTTTGGATTAGGTATGGTCTGGAAAAGGTGCGGCTACAAGGTGATGAAGGTGAGTGGAAGTTACAAGGTGTTGAAGGCAATGGAATACCAAAGGGTTTCAAGGCAAAGTGTGGCTTTTGTTGCACCATAGGGTTCGGCCCCTTGCCGATGTGGCTTGGCCATGGTATGTGGTGGTCAGGTGGTGGCTGGAGTGTGGGCCAGAGGTGGTGGAAGGTCAGGTCAGAGGTGGTGGTGGTGGAGGTAGTGGTGGCAAAAGGTGGTAGAAGGAGGAGATGACAATTCTAGGTCATAAGTGATAGTTTGTGATGGTTTTTGGTGGATTTTGTGTAGATCTTGGACTTGGATTGGTTAGGCCTGAGGAGGAGGGTTGATAGGATGGGTGATGGTCAGAGGAAGGGGGTCGTGGTAGTCGGCCAAAGCCTGGAGGAGGAGGAACCAAACTATGAAGGTAGAGAGCATATGCAGTTTCAATAGAAAAAACATAGAAAACAAGGAAGAAAGAAGGAATTTTTACCCAAAATTTTGAAGCCATGGCCGTGATTTTTTTGGAGGAGAAAGAGAAGTGTTTGCATGAAAAAAATGAAAAGAAGTCCGCTGAAAAGAATAGGGTATGCATGGCCAAAAACATTGAAGAGAGGAGTTGAGAAAGTGAAAGGTCGGGAGGTGAAAAGCCATAGGAATTTCAATAGTTTAAAACTTTTCATATTTCCTCTAATTTCTTTTTAAGTTTTATATAACTGAAATATATATAAACTCAGATAAAATACGAAAATTTAGTAAATAAACAAAAATAAATTAATTAATTATTAATTATATAAAATTTAATTAAGTAAAACAGCAAAAATTGCAACTAGTCTTGAAAATATGAAAAATAAATGCAATGAACTTTGGAAAAAGTTTATGGACTTGTAAAACATTTATAAACAAAGATAATAACATAAAATAAAAATGCATTCACAAAATGAATAAATAAATTTTAATTAAATATAATTTAATTGAAGAAAATAGCAGAAAAATAGAAACTAGCCTTTAAAAATAGAAAATAAATTCAATACGCTTTGGAAAAATTATATACTCACTTTAAATTATTTAAAAGACAAAATTATACATAAAATAAAATACTAACACATATTAGAACAAAATATGACAAATAAAATATAATTTAAAATAGACAATATTGCTAAATACATCAGTTTACACACAATATTGAAATATACATAACTTTCACAATTTAACTCCGTTTCCAACGAAACGAAAAGCTGTATCCATGGAATTAAATCTATTTTCATAATAAAAGATAAAATTTAAGAATTTGAAATATTTAAATTTAAAGTTCAAAAGTCAAAGTTTGACCAGTTTCAATAGAAATTCACTTTTCAGTGAAATATCCAATTAATACTAGTTTGAACTATAAATCACTTAATAGTCAACATTTATATTTAAAATGAAATGTTTGAAATAGAACAAGTTTAAAATAATTTAAAATAAAATAAAGTCAAAATTTAAAATATAGGCCAAAATCTAGGGTTGTTACAAACGCGGAGTGTTGATCCAGAACGAAGTGGATGGTTTTGGTGAACGCGTTGACTGAAGAAAGAGAACGATTTTGGATGACCCTTGACATGACTAAAACAGGAGCCGCGCCGGGCCATTGAGGATCGCCATCTCTAGCGGACACACTTCTTCGATACCATATCTATTACTTTTGTGATTCGATTTGGGTGCACCCCTTGATTTGGGAGTGTTGTTTCGCGGTGTTGGGATAGTAGCTGCTATGCCCAACATCAGTCCGGATCACGCAACTACTAGTATCCTAGTTGGTATCGCCTCATGTACCTTGTCATACTGATTATCCTATTCGCGACCACTACGATTTTGATTTGTACCTTTAGTATATGGATTGCCCTCTGGTGACTTCCGGTTTTGGGGAAACTACGGTCTTGTATATGCTTTTGGGAATAAAAATGTGTTAAGGGTGGAATGGGCCATGACTTAACGCTATTTTGATATCTTTTTATATTACTGATAGACATTATCTACTTAGCGTACATTACTACATAGTAGATAGTTTAACGGATCCTTAAAGGATGGTTATTCCAAACATCCTTTGAGTTACTTGTATTTCAATTGCTATTTCACTTGAGTTGGATTTATTAATATAAGAATGTTAATCCTGACTCGAGTGTCTTGTGTTTTTGCTTTACGCTCGGGTCAGACTGAGTAGTTCAGCTTTCGAGACTCACCTTTGGAGTTGGAGCTTTGCTTGAAGATCCAGCCATCTATTCTGCTTTCAGTATTCGATGATTCCAGTGATGTATTCTGATTTGTATCTGATGTATCGTATTATCTTCCGTTGTATCTGGTTAACTCTGATGTAACTTATATATTCATATAGTAGCTTCATGAACTACTATCTCTTTTATTTCCGCTGCAACTTATTACTCTGTGTCTGTGATTTGTGATTATTTTATTTACTGTATATGTTTAGTTTTGCCAAATTTAAATTAACAACGCGGTATTTTGAGCAATTCAACTCCGACATGAGTGTCTACCTATACACTTATAATGGATGCGAATTGTCCAAAATTTTGGGTCGTTACAGTTGGTATCAGAGCTTTGGTAGCTCTAGGCAAAACTTAACATATAGGGTAAATGTATTTACAGAATCACTCTCATTCGAGTTTCAATCTCTTCCTTTTGACTCGATTCCTTTGAATTTTGGAACGTTCCCCTCGGTTTCGAAATTTATTCGTGTCCTTCACTATTCGTCTTCTTTCAATCATGGAGCACCCCATAACTCCATTCTGAATGTTATCTATAATAGATCGGCGGCCTCGCCAATCTTAGAATGAATCGTAAAGGAGTAAACTCCTTTACAATTGACATCAATTTACCGGAAATTTCTGTATTCTCGGTTTACGATGCTATCTATCTCCTGCTACACCTGAATTCTATTTCTTGAGATCGAATGTCGATTTGCCTCGGAATTCAGCATCGATCTTATTCTTGAAGTTACGGACGACCCAGTTAAGGTTGCCCGTGAATTAAATACGCTTATCCATCTTCCGATTCTGTTAATTGAATCATCTTATCTTTTCTTTCGAACTTGTATTCAAATCAGAATTCTCTTGAATTTGAGTCCATCAAATTTGAAACCCTATCCTTATTTTGAAAATTCATTCCTGTATCGTCGAGCAAAGAAACGTATTTGTAAACTAATACATATAAATGTTTTAATGTATGCTGTGTTGTTTGAGTTGTTGATGTTGATTTGGGTTTTCGATCGATTCGTCTGATCAACGCTATCGATAGGATTTCCAAAACACTTGAGCAGAGCAAACTGACACAATATCGTTTTCAAATCTGATAAATAAATAGAAGTTTTGTATGATCATCTTATATATAAATATAAGTTTTCTGAAATTAAATTGTTAATGAATTTGTTGTCTGAAAATAATAATATTTGATTTTCATTTATTGTTTTGTAAACCACTGACCATTGCATAATATAAATAAATGAATTTATAAACTTGGTTATAAATTGATTTGAATTTGAAAGGAATCTAATTCAGGAATTTGAGAATTTAGTTTCCGGTGATTTCGAACTTTGGTTTTAAAATTTTAAGTATATATTATTGAAAGTATTTTCGAATAGAAATCGTTTCAAAGAATTTTAAAATGTTTAAATCAGTGCTCTTTTCTTTGTCGCTGGAAAATAATTTCGGTGATGGCGGCCGCATCATCGATATTCATTTTTGAGTTTCGAAGTGGAGATACTATTCTGTAGCCTTGCTACGGTTTTGTTTTGAAAAATATTTTGATTTGAATTTTTTCAGTATATTTTGATTTATATATATATATATATGTATCTTATTTTAAAATTTAATTTGATTTGATATAAATACATTATATATATCTCTAAATTGTTTAAAGTTAATCGGGAATCTAATTCTTAAATTTTGTTAAAGGATGATTTAATTTATAAATAAAACCAAAATTTGGAATAAATATTTAAACTTGAATAATTGAATTTGGAAATTTTATTGTATATTGTTCAACTGCATTCTAATACAACTTACCTAAATCGTTCAGAAGTTGAATATGTAATTGGATAATATATAAGATAAGTTGAATTTATAAATAAAATTTGAGTGTTTATAATAAATGTTATACACTAAATTTTGATTATAAAGATGTTAATAGAGTTAGATAGGATAATAAGTAAACTCAGTTAATAATGAAATAAATTTGTTTTGAAAGAATTAATAAATTGAAATTGGATCAACATATGAAAATACCTTGAATTTAAAAGAAATTAGTAAATATAAATCAATTTAAATCGAAACTTTTATGGTTTAAATTAATTTATATAGGTTAAATATATGTGATTAGATATATTAAGTGGAATATGATTATAATAAAAGACTATTCAAAATTTATGGTTTTAGAAATTGTAAATTGAAGAAAATGGGATAATAAGATAATGAATTTAGAAAAAGTTGAGATTGATTTTAGTGAAATCAAATGGATTAAAAAAAAAATTATTGAATATCAATTAATTTAAATTTGAATTTATATGGTTTAAATTAATTGTTATTCTGTATTTCAAATCTGTTTTCTTTCTGGTTGTTTCTATTCTCCTACCTCGTTCCTTTTCGGGGACGAAAAGTTTTGAGTGGGGGAGAGTGTAACGACCCGTAAATTTCAACTGTTTTAATATCGTAATTTTGTGAAATTTTAAACGATAAAATTTTGAAATAAAAATTTAATATTTGGAATACGTCTAGTTAAACATAGCAACTAGTAAATTTTCGTTCGAAAATATGAAAGTTTATTTCGCGCGTAAATTCACTTCAATTTAATCAGTTAAAAAGCAATGAAAATAAAATGTTTCCTAAACCTAAATATTTTTACATAGAAAAATTTTAAACCATCTTCTGAGCAAGATATCAGTTTGTTGTTTTTCCAAATTCGGACATCTTTGGCTTCGTCGATCTTATTTTTCAGCGTTTTTCTTGCATTGTCCGCTATTAGAAAATTCGATTTTATATAATTCGATCGCACCACTGATATCTGTATACCGTTTTGATCATCTCGTCGCGCTGATCACCACGGTATATTTATTTCTAAATTTTGGGAGTCCGGTATGCGGCGAGATCTGTCCAACGGTTAACCATATCGGTACCCAGATTCGAGTCTTTTAGATTTCTGGTGACTATTCGCTATTCAACCTGAAACCAATAGCCACTTAATAAATTCATTTCCTTAGACCTTTACTATTCCCGATATCAATTTACTACATCATCTCACCAGTTTCTCTTTTCCTTTGGCTACCGTTCATAGGAAATTAGAAATTATAAAATCTTTTGCTCTGGAAGCTTGCCATTTCTTTAGCCTGCTTGCTCAAACCCAATTCCCACTTCCTCCTTCTTCTACAAAGGAACAGACACACGAACCCACTTCAACTGGGCTGCCTCTCCTCGTGTAGCACCTCCACGGCAATAGCGCGCCTACCCGCCTCCATCATTTGCTGCGACCGCAACCGACCCAGACCGGATCACCATACCTCCTCCCTCCCATCAACGTCAACCACCACCCGCCTTCCCATGGCCTAACGACCACCCTGCCTTCCACCACTGCACGTGACAGCACCCAGACTGTCACCAACCCCTCCAAGTCAACTTCCCATCCCACTGTTCGATCGCTCCACTCATCCACTTTTCCATCACCGGAACCAACAACCGAGGCCGTTCATCTCCCTTCCTCTTCCACCTGACGTCCGCTCACTCACCCCGACCAGAGCCAGCGCCTTCTTTCATCTCCGCCCAGTCAGCCACCGTCCTAGTTGCCATCGATCCAGTTTCTGCCACCCCATGCCTTCCTATGTCCACCGCCATAGCTTCCAGCTTTTTTTTTTCACCTCGGCTGTCCCTTCGGTGGTATGCAGGTAGAATTTAACATAGGGTTTGTATATAAACTTTGTTATAAAGCTACACCGTATATATATGTTTTCAATATTTATAAAAAGTGAGTTTTGTTAGTGATTTGGCTGTTGCCCTATATCTATATGTATATTTTATTTTATTTTCTTTTTGTCTACCAAGGCATGTTCGTATATAATATGTTAGTAGTAATATATGTGTTGAGTATAATATTAGTTATATCTTAGCCAATGTATATTGTATATAAGACTTACATTCTATGTTCATATTTTGTTTTGCAGTCTTTTGTCTTATGTTGTTATTATATATACTACTAGCTATATATAAATATATGTTTTATACTGTTTTAGTACTTTCACATGAAATATTTAATTTTATATAGTATAAGTTGCATACCGTATGTTATATTTAGTGTTGTGGTATATTCTCTTCTAACAGCATATTTTGTTATTCCGTATATCTATACAAGCTTATTTTAAAATATAGTGAGGTTGATTTATATGTATATACGTTAAACTATCGGGTTTGATGATTTAATTAGTAATATATTTTCACTCTGTTTTTCCAGAAATACTAATTCTTGCTCTGTTTCGATTTTTTTTACTAGCTTGATTGACGTGAATTGTTTAATTGTACATATGAGTGTTGAGGCGAACTCACATCTCTTAGCTTTGTTCTTATATGTTTATGACATTGATACAGTATGCATGATGCATCAGTGCCTGGGTCATTCACTACTTTTGTACATTATTCAGTTTGTAGATAAGAAGGTAACATGAACTATGTTTTATAAGATATATTGTTTTAAATATTTTAACATGTAGGACAGTTTATATTATTCTATATATTAGTGTATATAAGTATACGTGACTTCGGGGTTTTAATAATATATATAGAGATTTTATTTATAGGTGTTTAGATTTAGAATTTATTTGAAAGTGTGTGTATATATATTAATTTAAATATGAGTTCCAAATTTAATATTGGTTTAAGGAAATAAAATAAGATAAAATATATAATTTGTTTCAGTCTATATCAAGAAGATTCTGATTTATTTTCATCAATTCCTTATTTATCAGCTTGTCGTCAAATTCGTGTCTATCGTGCTTTGCTTCAGCAATTCGTGCTTGGACTCGTAACCCATTTCATTTGTCGAACCTCTCTAGCCTCGAAAGGTGAGCACTCACTCACGATTAACGTTCTTTTATTTATTAGATTTGATTTCAATTGAAACGACAATTGAAATATGCTGCTATTAGTTAATGACACTGTTATATATGCTATTACCTGTATCAGTTCACCTGTGACATCTGACACCATTATCTGTTAATTGTTTATGCGATGATAATACAGTTTGGCTGATAATTGATTGATTGTTGATGTTTATATTGGACGTTAAATTGTTAATGTTAAAATGATAAATAGTATGAAATTGAACTTGATATAGGATAATTAAATGTTAAATTTGATTAACTGACATTTGTATAATATGACCCCTTTAACTGTTGAATTTATTGACACGTAGGATTTGTTTAATTATACTTGAACCACTGGATGTATGATGTTAAACTAATGATGTATGAAATTGTAAATAGATGACAAGTGAAAAACCGTAATGTAATAATCTTTAATCTACATGAAATGATAGTGTAGATTCTAGAAATAATTATATTAATTCGTACAAATAACAATGCGAATTAATACGATTATTTCGGGATTATTTGAATTGATTATTGGATTGTTATTGATTGTTGTTATTGCTTGTTTATTTACTTTGATACCATCCCAGTTATCACACTGCAAGTTCCCTTTGATATGTTTTGATTTTGAATTGAATTGGAATCGGGTTGAAATGATAAATACCCAAATTGAACTTTGACTTAGGATAGAAAATTAAATAAAAACCCGATTGGTCAATTATTTGATTTAAAAATGAAACGAAGATTTTATTTAATAAAGAATATGGTTTTGAAATGAAGGTGAAATTTGAATTTTAATGGAAGGAAAATGTTAATATTTAACAATCTGAAACAAAATATTAACAATGTAATTGATGAAAGAACGATGTTTAACTTTGAAATTATTTAATAATTAAGTTTGAATTATTTAATAATTAAATAAGATTGAATGATTTAGTGATTAAATTGAATTGAATTCTTTAATAAGTGAAATTGAACTTTTAATAAGTGAATTTTACTTCGTAAATAAATGAAATTGAGTTCTTTATTAATTAAGTCTTGGAAAATATTTAAGTAAGTAAATAAGTGAATTGAATTTCTTTAACAAGAAATAAAATGTGATTTATTGGAATGAATGTAAGACTTGAAATTTAAAGAATTTGGTTTAATGGATTTAATTTAATTAAATTTGTAAGTTTTGATATAATGGCAGTTGAACTTAAGTAATTGATTTTATGAATTGGAAATTAAATAGAATTGATTTGAATGATAAATTTACTTAACGAATATTGAATAAAATCGATAAATGAAGTTAAACTGATTTGAATGTTAAATTAAATTGAGTTAAATGATTTCGGAATTGAATCTTATATACGAATTTAAATTGATATTTGAATTGTTTAAAATAAAGATTGAAATGGAATTATAAGATTTTGAAATTAGAAGTTTTGAAACGAAAATTTGGAAATTGTTTTAGAAAGACAAATGAAATGTTGATTTACGAAGTCTATTTGAAATTGAAATTGATTTGGTTTTTGAAATATATAAACGACCAATCGGTGTAATAATTACGAAAGTTATTAAAGAGACCGGGATCGGTAATGGATATACTCTCTATCTGAACCGAAACCACTTTAATAACTAAACGCGGAGTGTTGATCCAGAACGAAGTGGATGGTTTTGGTGAACGCGTTGACTGAAGAAAGAGAACGATTTTGGATGACCCTTGACATGACTAAAACAGGAGCCGCGCCGGGCCATTGAGGATCGCCATCTCTAGCGGACACACTTCTTCGATACCATATCTATTACTTTTGTGATTCGATTTGGGTGCACCCCTTGATTTGGGAGTGTTGTTTCGCGGTGTTGGGATAGTAGCTGCTATGCCCAACATCAGTCCGGATCACGCAACTACTAGTATCCTAGTTGGTATCGCCTCATGTACCTTGTCATACTGATTATCCTATTCGCGACCACTACGATTTTGATTTGTACCTTTAGTATATGGATTGCCCTCTGGTGACTTTCGGTTTTGGGGAAACTACGGTCTTGTATATGCTTTTGGGAATAAAAATGTGTTAAGGGTGGAATGGGCCATGACTTAACGCTATTTTGATATCTTTTTATATTACTGATAGACATTATCTACTTAGCGTACATTACTACATAGTAGATAGTTTAACGGATCCTTAAAAGATGGTTATTCCAAACATCCTTTGAGTTACTTGTATTTCAATTGCTATTTCACTTGAGTTGGATTTATTAATATAAGAATGTTAATCCTGACTCGAGTGTCTTGTGTTTTTGCTTTACGCTCGGGTCAGACTGAGTAGTTCAGCTTTCGAGACTCACCTTTGGAGTTGGAGCTTTGCTTGAAGATCCAGCCATCTATTCTGCTTTCAGTATTCGATGATTCCAGTGATGTATTCTGATTTGTATCTGATGTATCGTATTATCTTCCGTTGTATCTGGTTAACTCTGATGTAACTTATATATTCATATAGTAGCTTCATGAACTACTATCTCTTTTATTTCCGCTGCAACTTATTACTCTGTGTCTGTGATTTGTGATTATTTTATTTACTGTATATGTTTAGTTTTGCCAAATTTAAATTAACAACGCGGTATTTTGAGCAATTCAACTCCGACATGAGTGTCTACCTATACACTTATAATGGATGCGAATGGTCCAAAATTTTGGGTCGTTACATATTTGTTGATTTGAGATTTCTGATTATCGTTTTTGATAATCGGATAATTGCTGTTTCTGATTATCGTTTTTGATAATTGGTTATTTGTTGTTTCTGATTATCGTTTTTGATAATTAGATATTTGTTGATTTGAGATTTCTGATTATCGTTTTTGATAATCGGATATTTGTTGTTTCTGATTATCGTTTTTGGTAATCAGATATTTGTTGTTTCTGATTATCGTTTTTGATAATCGGATATTTGTTGTTTCTGATTATCGTTTTTGATAAATGAATATTTGCTGATTTGAGATTTCTGATTATCGTTTGAGACAATTAGATATTTGCTGATTTGATATTTCTGATTATCGTTTTTGATAATTAGATATTTGCTGATTTGAGATTTCTGATTATCGTTTTTGATAATTAGATATTTGTTGATTTGAGATTTCTGATTATCGTTTGAGATAGTTAGATATTTGTTGATTTGAGATTTCCTAGTCTCTAATTGAGTCTAGATTATGTTGATTTTATTGGATTGCTATTTTCTATCTATCTCTGTTGATAGTTAGAGTTTGCTGATTATGAAGTTCGTATTTTCTAGTTATCTGTTGGATAACTAGACATTTGCAGTTTTGCGATTAGTGATTTGTGTTTTCTAATCGTCTTTGTTGGTAATTAGATTTTTGTTGTTTTCTAATTATCGTATCGATAATTAGATATTGCTGTTTTGTGTTTTCTACGTTCTAATCATCTAATTGATAATTGAATATTGCTGGTAATTTTATTTAATCAGTTCTGCTGTTTTTTGATTATCTATTTGATAATTAGATTTTGTTGAGAATTTGTGAATTTCTTTTATGAAATTAAAAGATTTCTTTGGCGTTTGGATTCTCGATCTTTATTTTCTAGCGTAACCAGTTTATGTTATAAAAATAATTATTATTGACAACTTTAATTATGAAAATTGCGGGGATGCAATTTTTATAAGGAGGGGAGTCTGTAACAACCCGGGGTTTTACCCCAGTCAGTTATCGTCATTAGACGATTAAAATTGCTATCTAATTGCTATTGGAATTTAAATATATTTGAAATTCTTTTAAACAATTTGTTAAATGATTGAAGTGGGCTTTAAATTTTGAATCTATCCCACGTTTGCATTGCTTTGATGCCATTCTCTTTTGTTGATTCGAAAACCCGTTCCCCATTTCATTTTCATGAAACCCTAAATCAAAACGAAAAAAAATAAAATGGCGGCCTCTTCCTCGTCGTTCAAAACTAGGGCTTTGAGCAAAACTGAAGACGCCAACTTCTGTAGCTCGTTCGATCGATGGCCTTGGCCTTGCTTTGGCGATCGATGCTTATTCTCTGCTTGCGGCTGCTTTAATTTGTCGCTAAGGTGAGTGGTTTTTCCCACTCACATCTAATTTAATTCGTTGAGGATTTCTGGCTTGTTCGAATTCGTGACTTTTGTTGTTTGGATTAATTGAAGTTGTTAAATTTTTATCTCGGCCATTCGATTTTTGTTTGGTGTTGATGACTTCTCTGATTTTGTCAATTTCGTATTATTGATGATGGCTTGATACTCACGGCTTTGAATCGCCTTGCTCACCCCAGTTCGATTTTCTGGTTCGACTTTGGCACTGCACTTGTTAAATTCTTACTTGCCTTGGCCACACACTGTTTTGTACATAATCCGACTTCGGTCCTTTCTCAGTGTTATTGGCCTTGACTTGGTTGTTAACTTGATTTTCTGAAAATAATTGTGAATGAAATTTGGGTTAGGCTCTGCCTTGATTTGAAACCGCAGTTCCCTGATTTTTGAACTCGTTTCGACTGCAACATTTACGTTGCTTTGAATTTGTTCAAAACTGCTATTGCTTTTGGTCGTTTGTGAATATGTGGTACCGTGATAAAGTTTGCTTTGAGTTTGAAGATGTTGTTTTGTTCGACTTTGGCTATATTGTTTATTGCCTCTGGTAACACTATCGACCTTGTTCGATTTCACCTGATGTTCCATGGTTTTGGCATTGTTTGAGCTTTATTCATCTGTGCAGTATGCTTGTTATATATATATATATATATATATATATATATATATATGCACTGCTGCATTATATCTGGAGCTTGCTGCCTATATTCATATGAACTTAGTTGATGTTTGGTTTGGTAATCTTTGGTTCATTGTTGTAGTGAGGCCAGTTGCCTCTGGGTTGAGTTTCGCTCGTATAACTTGGTGTAGTTGGTAATTGCTGCAGTTGTGTTGAGTCATTGTAGCCACGACTCGACATCTGTAGTTCGATTTGCTGTTAGCATTTTCTGTTATCAGATGGCATTTGGACTTGATGTTGTACTCCATTGGGTTCTGGTTGCAGTGATACTGCTGCATTCGTATTCTTGCTGTCCCATTGTTTTAAACTTGTTTAACATTTGAGTTTTACTGTGTTTCACTTGGAGCTTTATTTAACATATATTTATGTGTACATCTGATTTTGGCGAGACAGTACATGCGAGCATGTACTGCAGCCAAATCAGATTTGATGTTAATTGATGATTTCACTTGTTGGAATTGTTTCGTGTTGCTAACTCAATATATTTTGAGTTGTATTCTGATTTGGTTTGTTTTGATCATTTTGTTGTTTTCTAATTATTTATTTAATAATTAGACTTTGTTGTTAATTGCCGTTTAGACAATTCTGTTGTTTTCTAAATTGTCTTCATTGATAATCCTTTTTATTTATCTTTGTTGATGATTTGAATTTGCTGATTTGTTGTTTAACACTGTTTTGTGTTATATCTACCCTTATCCAATTCTATTATTGAAGAGTTGGATGTACGAGATTTCTGTGACTGTCGTCTATATGATTATTTAATTATTATTGCTTCTGTGCATTAATAACTGAGTTTGAATTAGACTGACCCGTGTATTATTTTCTTTTGAATTTTATACTCGGGTCAGACCTGAGTTATTTCAGGTTATAGATGTTTTGCTTTGGGTTGCTGTTTGAGCTTTGAAGACTTTTCTTGTCTTTTGGAGTAGTCGTGTCATAGTATAGGTTGATATATATTCATGTATATTAGTTGATAATGTACTTGTATATATAACTTCCAGAGTCGACAGTTGTAGTTGTATCATATGTATCGTGTCAAATGTATTGTAACTGACATCAGTTATATATATATATATATATATATATATATGAGACTTTTGTTATCTGTGTTCCGCATCTTTTATATCTATGTTATTATTATATATATTGTCCTAAACTATTATGAACCATCGTAGTTCGTTTTATACTGGAATTGGGTATGTCGATGGGAGTAAACAAATAAGGGATGAAAAATGAAAAATATATACCACTTCTATCGAGGTAACCAATACTAGTGTAAGGCCAACTACGGATGGCCGCTCCTATCCAGCCTTATTCTTCGTAAAAACAGACAGTATTTATTTTAATACTCTTTGTTATTGTGAGCATAGAGGTGGGGCGTCACAAAAAGCCATATTGGATTGAATATCTTTGCTTACTAAAAGGTTTTGAATTTAGAACAGTTTGTATATATAAAATAGTTTGTAACATAGTTTTTAAATAAAATGATTTTAGATTAATAGTAGTTTTGCATAAAAGAAAAATTCCAATTTAAATTACAAAGATATCTATCCCGACAACTTTCTATTTTAGCGTCAAAATATATCAATGATTGTAGAATATAAGATGTACATATGTCATCATTTTGCAAAGTCACATTCGATCGCTCGCTCGATCACACAAGTTCGCTTTCGAACTAGTAT
This sequence comes from Allium fistulosum, assembly GCA_030737815.1. Taxonomy (NCBI): domain Eukaryota; kingdom Viridiplantae; phylum Streptophyta; class Magnoliopsida; order Asparagales; family Amaryllidaceae; genus Allium; species Allium fistulosum. The sequence continues at coordinate 1,245,925,829 of CM060904.1, read as the reverse complement.
TGTCCATTCGACTTCCCTAATGCGGATTTCGATATGGTTTCTCGACTAGAAGCCATAAGTCTCCTTGGATAGGCATATACTATGATAGAGAATTCTAGAATCAAGCCCAAAATCCATATCAAATATTCACCGTCAAGAATCGAATGAAAAATCCTAACACGAAATGGTGTAATTCACCTAGAACTTGTGTACTCAAACCAGGATCAAATTAATTAGGCGAATAAAACAGCATACGTACAACTTACGTATCTATTCCAACTGGTTAAATATATAATTTCATAAAGATGTTACTAAGTTAAAACATTTAAACTAAATTTTATTCAAAATATTTGAAGACCAAATTCTTTTCAAAACATTTCAAATATAAATTTCATATTAGAAAATTCAAAATAGCCTTATTCGTTTACTTAACAAAACAGTTTCAACTTATTTAAATCATATTACTAATACTTTAACATACATACCAAACTTATATACTTTATACTTTTCAAAATTTCTTAGCTTTAAAAAGTTAGCCTTGATTTGGAAGTGCTCGAACCTTCAAAATAATCGAAGAAATCATATTTCAATCCAAGAGTTGGAAATCACCAACAAATCAGAAAAATCAATTCCAAAAGATAGGGTTATATCAATCAAATCCGAAACTCAAGGATTGAACACCGGCTCATTTCAAATTGTTTCAAATATATATGCATATATCTTTCGGATATCAAATCATACTTCGGAAATTGAAATCAAAATTGGTTTCACAAATCAATCGCATAGCAAAGCTACCGTAGTGGCCTCTCCCCCACTCTGAAACTCGAAAATCAATGTCGATGATGCATGCATTCGTCACCGAAATTATTTTCCAACGACATAAGTGGGTTCTGGACTTCTATTTTCTCAAACTTCTTTTGAAATTTCTTCGAAATCATTTGAAACTCAATAAAATCATTTGAAACATTTCATATTCGGAAATACTTTCAAATCATATTATTTAATATTTCAAAATCTTAAAACCAGTTCCAAAATGTCGGAGTTCAATCACTCAAATTCAGATTCAAGACCTTCAGTTATAAATCATTTTATATGAAACCATTTCTTATATAACTTTCAAAATTTCAAATCCTTTCGAACTTCAAATTTTCATTTTAAAAAGGTATATAATCCTTATCGAAAACATTTCACTTTTATATAAAAATATGGTCATCCGTATTAAAATAACAATTTCGATGTATACACAAATTCCAAAATACAATCAACCACAAATTTCCAAGGGATGATTCAAGGATGGATTTAAAAAAAAACAGAGATTCAAATTTAGAGGAACTCTAATTAAATAGAATTCTGATTCGAAGATAAGCTCGAATGAAGATGAGATAAATTAAATTACCAAATAGAGGATGGATAAGCCTATATAAATCGCGGGCGACCTTAACAGGGTCAACCGTGACTTCAGGAATATAATTGATGTGAAAATCTAAGGCAAATCGACCTTCGATCGCCAGAGATAGAATCCAGGTATAGCAGAAGATAAATAGCATCGTAAACCGAGGATACATAAATCTCCGGTGAATCAATGCCCATTATAAGGAAGTTTCACCCTTTTACAAATCATTCAAAGATTGGCGGAATCGCCAGTCTTTATAGAGGTCATTCAAAGTGGAGTTATGGAATGCTCTAAAAATCAAAAGAATACAATTAGGGGAGACAGGAATGGATTTCAGAACAAGTGGGAGCGTTCCAAAATTCAAAGGAATCCTAATCGAAGAAATTACTAACAAGGTGGATACGAAAGGAATGAAGTTTAGAAAATTTTACTTTCAAAGCAAGAAAATTTATATCAAAATAATCTTTGAAAAATCTTTAAAAATCATTTGAAAATCATTTTATACTTTGAAAATACGTTCTCTCACAAAGGAATGATTCTGAGATTGATTTCACCCATTCTAGGGTATTTCTACCCTATCTCTAATGAGTTTTTGCTCCGTAGGCTAAAGTTTTCCTAAAACCAAAGCTCTGATACCAAATGTAACGACCCACTATTTTGGACCATTCAAATCGATAATAATACACACATGTCAGACTTGAATAATTATAAATAATGTAATATCCCGGAAATTTTAACAATATCAATTTAATAATCTGTTAAATAATTAAATTGATATTGATGATCTTTGATAATAAAATTTGTATTTAATTTAATAATCTGATTAAATTAGTATTAATTGGTGATTTTATCTTTTAAAAGTTAATAAGATATTTTCTATTTGAATATATATATTTATTTGTATATATTGTAAATAGAAAAGCTTTAGTAAATTGGAAATTAGATTTAATTTTATCTGAATATTTCAAAGATATTAAATAAATAACTTTATAGTTTTAAATATACTTTAGGTAATTATTTAAATTGTTTAAGAGATATTTTAACTTAAGTTTAAATATAAATAAGATTAACAAAAATGGTTTGTTTTATTTCTTTTTAAAATATTACTTGATAATATAATCTCTTATATAAATTATTTAAATATCAAATATGTTAATTTCAAATAATAAGTATAATGTATTATTTTGAATATTGTATGAATAGATTTTAAAGAATATGGAATTGCTATTTTTAAAATTGATAAGTAGTTTTATATATGTATAACTTAACTTTTCAAATTTGAATCTAAGATTTAATTTGAATTGAATTTAATTTAAGTTTTGAAATTCAAGAGAATAAATATTTAAATTGTTTGGATATTATAATATTTGTATAAACTTATATTTATAAATAAATTGGTTTTCTTTCTTTAAAAAGATATATATATATAGATAAGCATTTAAATAAATAAGAAAAGGTTTTATCTACTTTTAAAATAAATAAAGATAAATAGTAATTACTTAAAAAGACAAGTGTCATCATTTTAGGATTCATGTTAACATGTGTAATTTAAGTAACAATTGTGTATGACAAGTGTCTTAATTAATTTCATTTCTTTTATTTTATAAAAAAATATATAATTTACATACATATATACATTTGCATATCTCCACTTCATTTTCTTTTAAAAATCTTCATTTCAAAACCAAGAAAACCCAAACCAATTCTCTAATACAAAATCTGAAATCAGTATTCGAAATACCTCAAAACAAAACCAAATTCAAACAATCTATAATTCATTTTCCAAATCATCTCAAAAAGCTGTCTGCATATTCAAAACCAAAGACCTCTGTAATTCATCTTCCAAATCAAACAGATCAGCCAACATTTCTTCTTCAAAAACAAATCTGTATCATTCCTCAAACTAAATTGCAAATCAACTTGTTGTAACATTCTTCTTCAAATCAAAAACAAAGGCCAGTATGCATTTTCAATCTGGAACCACCTCAAGTCTATCTGCCTTCATTTCTTCAACCTGGAGGAAGCATGCATATAGATTTAAAGCAAATATAAAGTCCAGCAATTCAAGTTTTAAAGCAAAAAGAGAAAAAACATTCAAACTCTCAGTTTCAAGTTTTCAGTTCAAAAGCTTTTCAAAAAAATTAAACTGCCTCTGTTCATCAAAACAAGTGAGTAACAAATTTTAACTTAAACTAACTTAAGTAAATATAATTGCTTGATTTTTCCTGTGATAATCATGTTTGTAGTGATAAAATTCTTTGTAATATGTATAGTTTGGAATGCATGTATGTTTTGATATGTTATTGCCTGTTCTAGTAAGCCAGTTTTAAATCCTGATCAAAAATAAATGATTTCTTGTTCAAATCCTTATGAAAGATGGTTGCATGTGAATGCATAGATAGTTCTGCATATATATTGATATACAAGTGAAATTTTTGCTGTATGTATATATGGATGTTTTGTATGCATGTGTGATCATGTTCTCTGTTCAGTTTTTCCAGATTCCAGAATTCCTTTTTATCATTTACCACTTGATCTAGCTTTTGTTAGGACTAAACTTATAAACAAAAATTGTTGATTTAGCATAGAAGAATGTTTTAAAATTTAGTTAAGTTAAACTTTAAAACCAAGTGTCTCTGGAAATCAAAAATAACAGTATATGTTATATAAAAGTGAAAATTTAAATCTTGTATTTTATAAATCCAGGTACATGAATTGAAAACATAAACTATAATATGATTTTTAGCTTTGAAATCATAATTTTTTAGTTTAGTAAAATGAGTGCAGTTCTGTATTGAACTAAATAGGGGATTTTGGGAAATTCTGGTGATCTTTTGATTTGTGGTAGTCGGGGTTTTGGGTAATGGCAGAGGAATGATCAGAGATGATGTAAAAATTGTCAGGAGAATTTTTAATGCCGTGGGGAAGAATTGATTTGGGATTAAAGTTTTAAACCCTAGTTTTACTTAGTCTTGATAAAATGATCACCCCGATTTCTATGATGGATCGAGTGCAGTGAGGTTTGGGAAAATGGAAGCTTGGTCGATAACGATGACATGGTCGAAGTTGCAGGAGTTCAGATGGACGGGATTTCGAAGTCGAGGTAAAGTTGACAGGTTTGGTGATGGTCTGGAATTTCTGTTCCAGGTTTAGAAATTGAACTCGAATTCACATTCGAGTAGTCTGGAAGCTAGAAGGTGGCCGGGGTAGGATAAGGGGTTGGTTGTCGAGGTAGGGAGATCATCGGCGATGGTCAGAAAAGGCTGGTTGGACGGTGCACGTGCACGCGATTGAATTTCCGGTGAGCCTGGGTTTTAACAGAGGGTTACTCGAGTTGTTTCGTGTGAGACTCGGGATTTTTGATGTGCGACTCGAAGAAAATATTGTAAGAGCTCGGGTAAGTCTGGGTTTCAGATTTAAAGACTAAACTGTTTTAAAATTTTTAAAACTAAGTTTAAATGACTAACTAAGAGTTTTAAACCAGTATAAAATTTAAGTTTAAAACTGATTTAATTTGAATCTCAGTTCAAAATATATAAAGTTTTTAAATATTTAAAATATTTTAGCAACTTTAAAATGATGAGGTAGTTGAATTTAAAAAGATGAAGTTTTAAATTGTAGGTAAGTTTTAATCTAGATTTTATTTGGAATCAAATATAAATCTGTATTTCAGAATTGAAATAAAAAGGAAGTTTTTAAATGAAATTGTTTTAATAACTTAAATTGTTTAAATCTTGTAAAATTTCTTTTATAAGAAAAATATTATTTATCATTTAAAGGTTTTAAATTGATTTTAAAACTTGTTGAAGTTTAATTATAAGTTAATGATTTGTATGCATTTAATTATTAGAGTAATTAAATGTATAATTAATTTATCTAATAAATTAATGAAATAAATAATTACTTAAAGGTAATTAAAGGTTCAATCTTAAGGGTTTAAGATTAATTATTTTTAGAATAATTAACTTGTAATTAAGATTCATTAATTAAATAGGATTTGATTTTTAATTAATGATTAAGATAAATTGATTAGGAATAATTAATTTGTAATTAAGGATTATAAATTAGAGTATTAATTAATGGTTAGGAATTAATTAATAAGTAATTAAATATTAATTAAGTTATGGTTAACACTTAATTAATTAAGTAATTAGAAATTAATAAATTGGTTATTTAGTTTATTAATTTGGAATTAATAATAATTAATATAAGTTAATTACTTAAGGAAAGTAATTAAATAATTGTTAATGAAGGTCATTAACTTGAGATTATTTAATAAATAATTAATTTGATTAATTTTAATAATTAATTAGATTAATTGATTTAAGGATAATCCTTTATGAAATTATTTAAATGTAATTACTTAATGGAAGTAATTTAGAAATTAATTACTCATTTGTAATTAATTAAGTTAATGTGATTAGTTAAGTTAATTAATTTAGAATAGTAAATGGATGATTTGATAAATAAATTACTTAAATGTAATTAATAAGGTATATTATTTCGGAAAGTAAATAATAGATAATTACTGGAAGTAATTAGTTGAAATGTGATGTATTAATGGAAGTAATTGGAGTTAATTACTTTGAATAATTAATCAAGGGATTAATTAAGAAATTAATTAAGGAAGTAATTAATTTAGTTAATGAAAGTAATTAAGGGTAGTTAATTACTAATTGGAGATTAATCAAGAGTGATTAATAAATATTGTTTAATTAAAGGTTAATTACTTAATGTAATTAATTTAATTAAGTAATTAATAATTAAGTAATTAATAATTAAGTTGTAATTAAGGATCATTAATTAATATAATTAATGATGTAATTAAGATTGGTTAATTAAGTAATAATTAATAAATGAAGTGATTAATTAATGTAATTAATTAAGGATAAATATAATTAATTATAGTGATTAATTTAATTAATTATAGTTAATTAATTAATGAAGTAATTAAAGGTTAATTACTATAAGTGGTTAAGGTTAATTAATTTGAGTAATTAATTAAAGATAAATAACTGGAAGGTAATTAAAAGATAATTAATCAAAGATGATTAATTGAAAAAGGTAATTAGAGGATAATTAATTAATTTTGTAATTAATTAATGTTTAAGTAAGAAGGATTTATAAAATAAAAATAATTAGTTTAATTAACTTTAAATTAATTAGAGATGATATAGATCATTACTTATGGATGGATGATAATACTGAATGCTTTGCATTTGATTGATATCTCTGATGAGATATATGCTATGTGATATGGATGTTTAGTTGAATTATGATAATATGGATTATCTGATGATATTGATAATGTTGATTATCTATTGTGAATTTTCTTTCTAAGTGTATAAAGATAATTGAATTAAATTGTTTTAACCTTTAAAACAACTTGGCCTTAAAAGATACGTTTTGGATTTCGATGAGACCGGGATCGGGTTTCCGTATACCGGATTTCCAGGTCTGGAGACCCGAATACCACATCGATCCAAATTTACGTTAGGTCGTGAAATCCAAATGGAGCAAGTGAAGACTCGAGGTGTAAGAACGATTCTTTGTCAGTATAACTCTGTGGGTGATTCCGTAATGAGTTGACGGAGATAGTACTTTCAGATTCGAGATAAAGATTTAGATTGCAAGGGTTATTGTCGTTAACTATGAGGGTGATTCCAATACGAGTGTAACGAGATAATGCCTTCGGTTTCGTTCGAACCCGGAACGAACTTATATGGATTGAATGCTTTCAGAACATTGTCAGGTGGACGATGAGCATTCTAAGTGATGTGTTCTGTTTTAAGGTAATCGTGACCTCAAGCCTCACAAACCGGGAATGGCTAAAACAGGGGAGGTGCAGCAAGGTTAGTGGGTAGCACCCAAGTAGGACAAGATTATCTCTGTCTAGAGGTCCCTTCTTATTATTATTCGGCTGTGTGGGCAGTTGTGAGCTCCAACTGCTGGGATATCTTGTGCGGGAATTATCCAGTAAGGGATGTTCCGACCTTGTGTTGCAGGGGATTGGGAGTGATCCTCGGTACGGTGATCTAGGCCACGTACTGTGACGGGCGGTACCCCGGTAGCCCTGCCATTGATGGAATCCAAACTCCAATAAGTGCCGTACGTTTTAGTTGTGCCCAACTATGTTGGAACGTGAGATGTAAGCATTCCAGCTATTTCATATTTATTTGAAAACCCTAGACCCTATTATAATACAATCGAATTTCCTATCAAATGTTTTGGTTAACGTAAGGTAAAAACTTACCCATGTTTATGTGTGGGAAGTCTTACGTGATACCTTTTTCTTTCAAAAGGTTTTGAAGTTAAACAAGTTTAACCTGTTACTCACACCAGACCCATGTCTGACCCAAGTTGTTTATTTCTGATTTATAAACTCTTGGGTACTCAAATTTTTACGAGTAGCCAAGGGATTCAGGTTTAGCTTTGACGAGTAATCTGGAGGAGCAATGGAGCAGGAGGCTTCGGCGTTGTAGATATAGATAGTAGTTTTCCGCTGTGTTGATCTTTGTATTGATCTGTATTGTGTTGAGATGTAATAACTAGACAGATGTTTATAACTGTCTAGTATGTGATGTGTAATCTGTGTAACTCTGATAGATGATGTATATGATACTATGTGATATTTATGTGATATATTATATTTCGTTTCCTTTCCGCTGTGAGTATCTGTTGTTGTTTTCTTTTCTCTTCTTCTCTTTTCTATTTCTCACCCCTTTCTTTCTTACTGTCGATGCGATTTTCCGGGAGTGGAAAGTCGGGTCGTCACACGTGGTATCAGAGCTTAGGTTGAGCGAATGCCTAAGCTTTTGGTTAAGTGAATATCAAAGCTATTGGTTGAGTGAATACCTAGCTCTGGAGTGGTATCTATCGTGAGAGAGCGTATTTGTAATTTTTATATAACTATATATATATTCTACCTATATTGTTGGGTTACCCGTACAGGTTCTCCAATATAAGATATAAAGGTAGATAGGGTAGTAGTGTATGAAACACGACTACCAATGGTTGGAATTAAGGTTGGAAGTGTATTTATCGAGACTGTAGACCCAATACTGTCTCGAGTAAGTTTTGCTGTGATGAAGGATTTCATCGAATCTCTGAAGGAAACCTGTTAAGGTTCAGAGTTTATCTGTAAAGTTGGATGAGTAGAGTTTGGATCTATCGGTTGAACAGAAGCAAGTGATGGTATCTTGATACCTCAGGTAATAGTAGCTGTGTGATGAGATGCAGTGACGATGGATGTTCCCGAAGATGTTTTCTTTGGAACGAGTTTAAGGAAGTGTGTCTGTTTCAGTGTTATGGCTGAGTTCAGCATGGTATTCTGTTTGGTTTGGAGTTCGAGTTTCTCGAAGATCTTTGGAGTAGAAAGTCCTTGGCATCAGTATCAGCAGTGCAGCTCGGAGTGTTCTGTATGTTGGCAGGAAGTTTTCTGGCTGAGCAGTTTTCTAGAGGTGAAATTCAGAAGCAGCAGGATGCATCCATTTCTTCGATGGATTGGATAGTTAAGTATGGGCTGTTCTGATTTGTTAAGAGGAACAGTTTTCTTTGGAAATAGGCTGGGTTGATCGCAAAAGTGACTTGCGATAGTTGAGTGTTCTCTTGGGTTATTGGAGATTTTCTAAATGTCTTCGGGAAGTCAGAAGTTTGTCAGCATTCGGAGATTGAGTTTTCTTATCGACTGGATTCCAGGAGTAGTACCGGTAGTTCAGTCTAGTTGAAGGATGTTTCCTAGAGATGGAGTTGGTGCAGCAACTCAAGTTTTGATGAAGTATCTGAGTTTTATTTATGGATCAGTAAACCTTATTTCTGGAATGAGTTGTCCAGTCTGTGCTTGTGTTCTATCTCAGATCTGAATTGAGCAGCAAAAGCAGTTTGGAGTATATCTCTGGATAGGAGAAGTAAGTTTGGAATCTAGTGATGTTGTGAAGTAAAGTTATGCTTGGATCTCTTCTGTGTTCTGATTTGGATAAGTATTGGGTTTTCAGGATTGAATTGTCAGTTTGGACAATTGGAATTCATTGAGTTTTATGTATCTCTGAGGGGTACGTGTAAGATCTATCTCTGGTTTTAGAATCAGCAGTTCTGGAAGGTTTAGTTGTTGAGTCAGACTCGTCTGTAGTCTGATATTCTGTTTAGTTCTGTAAATCTAGATGAGTAGGAGATCTATAGCTTAGTAGTTTAGATTGTTGTAGAGCGAGTATCCCGGTATATATATATACTTGGGAAAACTCGAGGAATTCTATCTAGAATTTTGTCTGGATAGTTAGATTTGATTGATTGGGTGAATTGGTTGCTATGGTTGTTAGCATATGGATGATAGTATATGCTTGTGTTTTAAAATTTAAAATCTTTAATAAGATTATTAAATTACCTTTGTTTAAATTTCGGGGACGAAATTATTTTAAGGGGGAAGGAATGTAATATCCCGGAAATTTTAACAATATCAATTTAATAATCTGTTAAATAATTAAATTGATATTGATGATCTTTGATAATAAAATTTGTATTTAATTTAATAATCTGATTAAATTAGTATTAATTGGTGATTTTATCTTTTAAAAGTTAATAAGATATTTTCTATTTGAATATATATATTTATTTGTATATATTGTAAATAGAAAAGCTTTAGTAAATTGGAAATTAGATTTAATTTTATCTGAATATTTCAAAGATATTAAATAAATAACTTTATAGTTTTAAATATACTTTAGGTAATTATTTAAATTGTTTAAGAGATATTTTAACTTAAGTTTAAATATAAATAAGATTAACAAAAATGGTTTGTTTTATTTCTTTTTAAAATATTACTTGATAATATAATCTCTTATATAAATTATTTAAATATCAAATATGTTAATTTCAAATAATAAGTATAATCTATTATTTTGAATATTGTATGAATAGATTTTAAAGAATATGGAATTGCTATTTTTAAAATTGATAAGTAGTTTTATATATGTATAACTTAACTTTTCAAATTTGAATCTAAGATTTAATTTGAATTGAATTTAATTTAAGTTTTGAAATTCAAGAGAATAAATATTTAAATTGTTTGGATATTATAATATTTGTATAAACTTATATTTATAAATAAATTGGTTTTCTTTCTTTAAAAAGATATATATATATATAGATAAGCATTTAAATAAATAAGAAAAGGTTTTATCTACTTTTAAAATAAATAAAGATAAATAGTAATTACTTAAAAAGACAAGTGTCATCATTTTAGGATTCATGTTAACATGTGTAATTTAAGTAACAATTGTGTATGACAAGTGTCTTAATTAATTTCATTTCTTTTATTTTATAAAAAAATATATAATTTACATACATATATACATTTGCATATCTCCACTTCATTTTCTTTTAAAAATCTTCATTTCAAAACCAAGAAAACCCAAACCAATTCTCTAATACAAAATCTGAAATCAGTATTCGAAATACCTCAAAACAAAACCAAATTCAAACAATCTATAATTCATTTTCCAAATCATCTCAAAAAGCTGTCTGCATATTCAAAACCAAAGACCTCTGTAATTCATCTTCCAAATCAAACAGATCAGCCAACATTTCTTCTTCAAAAACAAATCTGTATCATTCCTCAAACTAAATTGCAAATCAACTTGTTGTAACATTCTTCTTCAAATCAAAAACAAAGGCCAGTATGCATTTTCAATCTGGAACCACCTCAAGTCTATCTGCCTTCATTTCTTCAACCTGGAGGAAGCATGCATATAGATTTAAAGCAAATATAAAGTCCAGCAATTCAAGTTTTAAAGCAAAAAGAGAAAAAACATTCAAACTCTCAGTTTCAAGTTTTCAGTTCAAAAGCTTTTCAAAAAAATTAAACTGCCTCTGTTCATCAAAACAAGTGAGTAACAAATTTTAACTTAAACTAACTTAAGTAAATATAATTGCTTGATTTTTCCTGTGATAATCATGTTTGTAGTGATAAAATTCTTTGTAATATGTATAGTTTGGAATGCATGTATGTTTTGATATGTTATTGCCTGTTCTAGTAAGCCAGTTTTAAATCCTGATCAAAAATAAATGATTTCTTGTTCAAATCCTTATGAAAGATGGTTGCATGTGAATGCATAGATAGTTCTGCATATATATTGATATACAAGTGAAATTTTTGCTGTATGTATATATGGATGTTTTGTATGCATGTGTGATCATGTTCTCTGTTCAGTTTTTCCAGATTCCAGAATTCCTTTTTATCATTTACCACTTGATCTAGCTTTTGTTAGGACTAAACTTATAAACAAAAATTGTTGATTTAGCATAGAAGAATGTTTTAAAATTTAGTTAAGTTAAACTTTAAAACCAAGTGTCTCTGGAAATCAAAAATAACAGTATATGTTATATAAAAGTGAAAATTTAAATCTTGTATTTTATAAATCCAGGTACATGAATTGAAAACATAAACTATAATATGATTTTTAGCTTTGAAATCATAATTTTTTAGTTTAGTAAAATGAGTGCAGTTCTGTATTGAACTAAATAGGGGATTTTGGGAAATTCTGGTGATCTTTTGATTTGTGGTAGTCGGGGTTTTGGGTAATGGCAGAGGAATGATCAGAGATGATGTAAAAATTGTCAGGAGAATTTTTAATGCCGTGGGGAAGAATTGATTTGGGATTAAAGTTTTAAACCCTAGTTTTACTTAGTCTTGATAAAATGATCACCCCGATTTCTATGATGGATCGAGTGCAGTGAGGTTTGGGAAAATGGAAGCTTGGTCGATAACGATGACATGGTCGAAGTTGCAGGAGTTCAGATGGACGGGATTTCGAAGTCGAGGTAAAGTTGACAGGTTTGGTGATGGTCTGGAATTTCTGTTCCAGGTTTAGAAATTGAACTCGAATTCACATTCGAGTAGTCTGGAAGCTAGAAGGTGGCCGGGGTAGGATAAGGGGTTGGTTGTCGAGGTAGGGAGATCATCGGCGATGGTCAGAAAAGGCTGGTTGGACGGTGCACGTGCACGCGATTGAATTTCCGGTGAGCCTGGGTTTTAACAGAGGGTTACTCGAGTTGTTTCGTGTGAGACTCGGGATTTTTGATGTGCGACTCGAAGAAAATATTGTAAGAGCTCGGGTAAGTCTGGGTTTCAGATTTAAAGACTAAACTGTTTTAAAATTTTTAAAACTAAGTTTAAATGACTAACTAAGAGTTTTAAACCAGTATAAAATTTAAGTTTAAAACTGATTTAATTTGAATCTCAGTTCAAAATATATAAAGTTTTTAAATATTTAAAATATTTTAGCAACTTTAAAATGATGAGGTAGTTGAATTTAAAAAGATGAAGTTTTAAATTGTAGGTAAGTTTTAATCTAGATTTTATTTGGAATCAAATATAAATCTGTATTTCAGAATTGAAATAAAAAGGAAGTTTTTAAATGAAATTGTTTTAATAACTTAAATTGTTTAAATCTTGTAAAATTTCTTTTATAAGAAAAATATTATTTATCATTTAAAGGTTTTAAATTGATTTTAAAACTTGTTGAAGTTTAATTATAAGTTAATGATTTGTATGCATTTAATTATTAGAGTAATTAAATGTATAATTAATTTATCTAATAAATTAATGAAATAAATAATTACTTAAAGGTAATTAAAGGTTCAATCTTAAGGGTTTAAGATTAATTATTTTTAGAATAATTAACTTGTAATTAAGATTCATTAATTAAATAGGATTTGATTTTTAATTAATGATTAAGATAAATTGATTAGGAATAATTAATTTGTAATTAAGGATTATAAATTAGAGTATTAATTAATGGTTAGGAATTAATTAATAAGTAATTAAATATTAATTAAGTTATGGTTAACACTTAATTAATTAAGTAATTAGAAATTAATAAATTGGTTATTTAGTTTATTAATTTGGAATTAATAATAATTAATATAAGTTAATTACTTAAGGAAAGTAATTAAATAATTGTTAATGAAGGTCATTAACTTGAGATTATTTAATAAATAATTAATTTGATTAATTTTAATAATTAATTAGATTAATTAATTTAAGGATAATCCTTTATGAAATTATTTAAATGTAATTACTTAATGGAAGTAATTTAGAAATTAATTACTCATTTGTAATTAATTAAGTTAATGTGATTAGTTAAGTTAATTAATTTAGAATAGTAAATGGATGATTTGATAAATAAATTACTTAAATGTAATTAATAAGGTATATTATTTCGGAAAGTAAATAATAGATAATTACTGGAAGTAATTAGTTGAAATGTGATGTATTAATGGAAGTAATTGGAGTTAATTACTTTGAATAATTAATCAAGGGATTAATTAAGAAATTAATTAAGGAAGTAATTAATTTAGTTAATGAAAGTAATTAAGGGTAGTTAATTACTAATTGGAGATTAATCAAGAGTGATTAATAAATATTGTTTAATTAAAGGTTAATTACTTAATGTAATTAATTTAATTAAGTAATTAATAATTAAGTAATTAATAATTAAGTTGTAATTAAGGATCATTAATTAATATAATTAATGATGTAATTAAGATTGGTTAATTAAGTAATAATTAATAAATGAAGTGATTAATTAATGTAATTAATTAAGGATAAATATAATTAATTATAGTGATTAATTTAATTAATTATAGTTAATTAATTAATGAAGTAATTAAAGGTTAATTACTATAAGTGGTTAAGGTTAATTAATTTGAGTAATTAATTAAAGATAAATAACTGGAAGGTAATTAAAAGATAATTAATCAAAGATGATTAATTGAAAAAGGTAATTAGAGGATAATTAATTAATTTTGTAATTAATTAATGTTTAAGTAAGAAGGATTTATAAAATAAAAATAATTAGTTTAATTAACTTTAAATTAATTAGAGATGATATAGATCATTACTTATGGATGGATGATAATACTGAATGCTTTGCATTTGATTGATATCTCTGATGAGATATATGCTATGTGATATGGATGTTTAGTTGAATTATGATAATATGGATTATCTGATGATATTGATAATGTTGATTATCTATTGTGAATTTTCTTTCTAAGTGTATAAAGATAATTGAATTAAATTGTTTTAACCTTTAAAACAACTTGGCCTTAAAAGATACGTTTTGGATTTCGATGAGACCGGGATCGGGTTTCCGTATACCGGATTTCCAGGTCTGGAGACCCGAATACCACATCGATCCAAATTTACGTTAGGTCGTGAAATCCAAATGGAGCAAGTGAAGACTCGAGGTGTAAGAACGATTCTTTGTCAGTATAACTCTGTGGGTGATTCCGTAATGAGTTGACGGAGATAGTACTTTCAGATTCGAGATAAAGATTTAGATTGCAAGGGTTATTGTCGTTAACTATGAGGGTGATTCCAATACGAGTGTAACGAGATAATGCCTTCGGTTTCGTTCGAACCCGGAACGAACTTATATGGATTGAATGCTTTCAGAACATTGTCAGGTGGACGATGAGCATTCTAAGTGATGTGTTCTGTTTTAAGGTAATCGTGACCTCAAGCCTCACAAACCGGGAATGGCTAAAACAGGGGAGGTGCAGCAAGGTTAGTGGGTAGCACCCAAGTAGGACAAGATTATCTCTGTCTAGAGGTCCCTTCTTATTATTATTCGGCTGTGTGGGCAGTTGTGAGCTCCAACTGCTGGGATATCTTGTGCGGGAATTATCCAGTAAGGGATGTTCCGACCTTGTGTTGCAGGGGATTGGGAGTGATCCTCGGTACGGTGATCTAGGCCACGTACTGTGACGGGCGGTACCCCGGTAGCCCTGCCATTGATGGAATCCAAACTCCAATAAGTGCCGTACGTTTTAGTTGTGCCCAACTATGTTGGAACGTGAGATGTAAGCATTCCAGCTATTTCATATTTATTTGAAAACCCTAGACCCTATTATAATACAATCGAATTTCCTATCAAATGTTTTGGTTAACGTAAGGTAAAAACTTACCCATGTTTATGTGTGGGAAGTCTTACGTGATACCTTTTTCTTTCAAAAGGTTTTGAAGTTAAACAAGTTTAACCTGTTACTCACACCAGACCCATGTCTGACCCAAGTTGTTTATTTCTGATTTATAAACTCTTGGGTACTCAAATTTTTACGAGTAGCCAAGGGATTCAGGTTTAGCTTTGACGAGTAATCTGGAGGAGCAATGGAGCAGGAGGCTTCGGCGTTGTAGATATAGATAGTAGTTTTCCGCTGTGTTGATCTTTGTATTGATCTGTATTGTGTTGAGATGTAATAACTAGACAGATGTTTATAACTGTCTAGTATGTGATGTGTAATCTGTGTAACTCTGATAGATGATGTATATGATACTATGTGATATTTATGTGATATATTATATTTCGTTTCCTTTCCGCTGTGAGTATCTGTTGTTGTTTTCTTTTCTCTTCTTCTCTTTTCTATTTCTCACCCCTTTCTTTCTTACTGTCGATGCGATTTTCCGGGAGTGGAAAGTCGGGTCGTCACAAATAATATATTGTAATAAAATTTGGAGCAAATAAAATCAAACACCGAATCACAGACATAGAATATCAGAATAACTCGCATCGGAAATAAAATACCATAGTAGATCATGAAGCTACTATCAACATATTCTCAAAACATATATAAAATATCATAGTTTAAAAATAGATACAAAAGAAGTCTGGATACATAAATCAATAATACGGGGACAATACTGAATAGGAAATAACTGGAAGAAGTAGACGAATAGATAGATAGATAAGCTCCAGCAAAACTCTAGCTCCAGAAGGTGAATCCAAAGCTGTGATTCTTAGGCTGACCCGAGCATAAAGTAAAACACAAACACTCGAGTCAGGACATACATACTTATACAATGTGAACCAACTCAAGTGGACTGTAATAGTAATGCACAATAACTTAAAGGATGCTTAGGATCGCCCATCCTCTAAGGATCCGTCAAACCATCAATTAAGTAGTAATAAACACTATCATAGAAATATCCATATTAAAATAAACAATGAAAATAACAGTGTAAATGTACCCGTGGTTATAAATTTCAAAATGATTTATCATTCCAAATTAAAATCATTCATTTAAACCATTAAAAATTGAAGTCATTATACTTACAAATCAAATATTCAATTTCCAAAAATTTAACCTTTACTGAGCTCATTTATTCACTTAAATACTTTAAAAACAATTAAATTTCAGCTTTCGCAGCACTTAGAAAATGCTGCTATTAGTTACATATCAAAACAATTCAAATCAGCAAAGACAACATTTAAAGACTACTATAATAGTTCAGGGTTCAAATTCAAGGATTTAATTCAATTCAACAACAAATAAACTTCAATTTAAACCATTTTATCTTATAAAATTTCATATTTTCCACTTTAAAAATGGTCATTTAAACACCCTTTAACTTACAATTTTTATAAAGTAAATTTCACAAATAAATATCAAATTTCAATAATTCACTTATTACCTTCAAGTTTACAATTTTCCTATTCTTTGCATTTTAACAATTTATTTAACAACTAAATTTTTATACTACCATTTCATAAATTAAACTTAATTTCCATTTTATTTAATTTACTTAAACTTCCAATTTAAAACAAATCACCAATTTCCAAATTAAGTTATATTCCAAATTTCCATTTAACTATCAATTTATTTAACATTTTAAACCAATTCAATTTTTCTCACCTTTAACTTATCAAATTTATTTTACCTTTCAAAATTCACTATTTGGATACCATTTAACCTATAATTTTATTAATTTACATCTTAATTAAATGAACATCCAATTTTAATTATAATTCCCTTACATACAGTAAAAATCCACTATAAGTTGCTTAACTTTACTTTACAATAACTTGATGTTTTCTTTTACCTTAAATTTATGTAATTCATACATCAATTATCAATTACCAAGTTAAGCTTATAATTCCATTTTTATTTAAATTCCCATTATTAAGTTAAATCAAACTTCGAAACTACAACTCAAACCATCTATTAATTTATACAATTTAACCCTTTTTGAAAGTCACTGCTTAACATTTTATATCCAATATAAGTCAAATTTCATATTTTTCCATTTAAAATACATAAAATTTATAAGAAAACATATTTTGAAATCAACCATGTGTCCGGATAATACTTCACACCTAAATAAAGTGATACGAAAAATATCATTTAAATCCGTAATCAATAAAATTCCGGGTTTTGATTATTTCAAACCCGCAATCCCAAGACAAATACAAATAAATAAAAATCGTTTAGGCCTATCATTTCAGCCCATAACGATTTTTCCTATTCTAAAGTCCGTTCGGGTATGTATCATTTCAACCCATAGTGATTCTATTATACAGGGAACTTGCAGTGTGATTTAATAGAATAGAATAACAGTAAAATAAAACAAAATGTAACAGATGATATGACATGCAATTTAACAGGTTTAACATCATATATAAATAATCACAGGCAATTATAACATCGTTTTTAATTTTACACATTCAGTTGTGGTTGCTTCACAATTATATAGGTATGAATAGTCGTGTGAGATTTGCTCACCTTAAATGCCGCAGAAGATTAGATTCAAAAACGATATCCACACTGGACAAACGTATAGAAAGCACGATCAAATTTCAACGGAGGCGACGATCAAATTCAAATCTTGAAACAAAACGAATAAAACTAATTACGCGAATTTAATTACGATCATAACAAATCTTTAAATAAATCAAAACTGGAATGAGATTCAAATAAGAGGATAATTGATGAAATTTGCTCGACCACTTCACCACTTGGAGAAGACAAAATAGTGGAAACAAGAAAACAAAGCAATAAACAAAAGAAAATAAAAGAAAGCAAGAAAATATTAGGCAGCCATTACCTGATGCAAAGCTCGCTCAAGAGAAGAGGTGAAGTCAACTGATGTGGTGATGGAATTATGAACGTGTTTAGTATTTAAGAGAAAAACTTGCGTTGATATTGCGTGGGGTTTTATAAAGAGGTTGCGTGAATCTAGGAGGCAAAAGTGGCAAGAAATTTGAAACCAAATATTATTACAGTGGGTAATTGCATACGTGACTGAGTATTTAAGAGAAGTATAAGCATTGATGTTGCGTATGGAAGGCAACAAATACATTCTGATTCCCATTATAAAAATGAAGCAAAAAGGAAAGTGTAGAAAATCTACACGTGAATGGCAAGGCAAGCAATAAATGAAATTGGAACGGCTATGGAATTTAAAGGAATTTATTTCTATTAATTATCAAGACACAAAAGGAAAGTGGATATTCTTACACGTGAATTTTTGCAAGGCAAGTTAAAGAATTTGAATGGCTATAGGAATTTATTTCATTCCCATTTAGAAATGCACGGTTGACTACTTTGTAAGGCTAACGTATGGAATCAAATGGGTATATTTAAAGGAAAGAGATAATTTTAAAACGTATGCCCAAAAGTAACGTACCGAATTGATTTGTTTCTTGCTTAATTAATACATTTAAAACGCTAACGTATTTCAGGAAATAACGTATCACTTTAAACATAAAATTAAGTAGTTATTTACACCTTAATTATTAAAATTTTATTTTGTTACATCCATTTGATTGTTTAATACAAAGCTAAGAAAACGGATGTATATACGTATAAAAGAAACGTAAAATTTATTTCTTGTTTCACGTTATTTATTACTAAATTTTAAAAGTATAAAATCAATTTAAACGAAACAAAAGTGGAACAATTGCTGTACAATTATATACAGTTTAAGATTAAAAGATTTGGAAGTTAGAATTTAAAATTTAAAGTTCCAATTAAAGTTAATCTTTAACCCAAATCAAAATTACAGAAATTGTTTATATTTATTAAAATTTGGGCAATTGATTTATAATCATTACAAGAAAATTTCCAAAATGAAATTTTTAAGTAATCAAACACCAAAGTCTATAAATAAAATGAATATAATATTTGTTAAAATTTTGGGCTATTACACAAAATACCACTGACATTGGAAATTTAAATTACACTTTTAAAAAACTGTTTTAAAAATAAAATATATACATAACATATCATGTTACACAAATTAGAACATGATTTTACAAACAAAAATATTATTTATATAAATTAAAATAAACAAATTTTGTTAAATAAAACAATTTACACACAATATTGTAAAAAGCATAACTTTCACAATATAAATCCGATTTCAACGAAACGAAAAGCAGTATTCTTGAAATTTAATCTATTTTCATAATATATAAAATTAAAAAATTCAAACATTTAAATTTTAAATTTAAAAGTCAAAGTTTGACCATTTTGACCAAAATCCACTTTTTTGGAAAATATTCTATCTATTCATGTTTGGAATTGTAATTCACACAAAAAAAATCAAAATTTATATTTAAAATAACAAAAATTATTCATTTTAATAAATAAAATAAAGTTTTTAAATCAAAATTAAAATAAAATAATCAAAATAAAATAATCAAAATAAACAATTAAAATAAATCACAAAATACAAGGTTGTTACACATACCTTTTCTTAAAACATATCATACTATATACATATATAGTACCTTTCAAATCATACTCTTTATATGTATCTATTGTGAGTATTGTGTAGATAGTTTATATTTTAGTTCATGTATTTGGATGTACATATTACTTCGGCTAGACTTGTTGCTTTCTTTTTATTTTTCTTTATTTTGTTTGGGCTTTATTTTCTCGGCCTGGTTGTATTGTATAAAAGGAGATAGTGGGCTGAATAATAAGATAGCTTTTTCCTCCTTCATATTTTCATATATTCATTTGAATTAACATGGTATCAAAGCTGCGAAAATTCAAGATTCAAATCTAACGAGGGTTTTTTAGTTCGAATCAATAAGGATATGAAGTCTATTCTCATGTCAGCAGAAGATTATGACCAGTATATGAAATTTCAAGAATCATTGAAGAAGGAATCGACAAATCAGGGATTAACATCATCAGTTTCAACTATTTCCAATTCTACAAGCCAATCAAAATGGATCATAGACTCTGAAGCAACTGACCATATTACAGGTAATAGTAATTTGGTTTCAGATATATAATATAAGCAGTCAACTCATGCTGTTACATTAGCTAATGGATCACAAGCATTTGTTCAAGGAACTGGGAAAATGAGGGTGAATTCAAATTTACCATTAAGCTCAGTTTTAAATTTGCCAAACTTATCATTTAATTTGATATTTGTGAGTCAGATTACTAAGAATCTGAAATGTAGCATATCGTTTTTTCCTGATCACTGTGAGTTTCAGGATCTAATAACGAGGCAGATTAATGGTAGAGGTGAAGAATATGGAGGTTTATATGTGCTTAATACTGTGCCATCCAAATCTATAAGCTGCTCAAGTATAACTTCTTTTGCATTTCAAATACATTATCAGCTAGGCCATCCCTCATTGTCTCTGTTCAAGAAACTATGTCCACAATTTAGTTCTTTATCTACATTGCATTATGAGTCTTGTAAATATGCAAAGCATCATCGTGCTAGTTTATATCCTAGAGTTAATAAAAGATCTAGTTCAATTTTTGAAGTTGTACACTCTGATATTTGGGGTCCGTCAGCAGTTATGTCTAAGCAAGGGTATAGATATTTTGTTACATTTGTTGATGATTACTCACGTGTAACTTGGTTGTTTTTAATGAAGAATAGATCAGAGTTGTTTTCTATATTTTGTACTTTCTGTGCTGAAATACAGAATCAATTTAATACATCAATCAAAATCTTGAGGAGTGACAATGCAAAGGAATATACAAGCAATCAGTTTAATTCATACATGGCACTGTGATATCCCGGAAATTTGAACAATATCAATTTAATAATCTGTTAAATAATTAAATTGATATTGATGATCTTTGATAATAAAATTTGAATTTAATTTAATAATCTAACTAAATAAGTATCAAATATGTTATTTCCAAATAATAAGTATAATGTATTATTTTTATAAATATGAATGGATTTTAAAGACTGTGGAATTGTTATATTTTTAAATTGATAAGTAGTTATATAAGTGTATATATATATAACTTAATTTTTAAATTGAATCTTAGGATTTAATTTGATTTGAATTTAATTTAAGTTTTGAAATTCAAAAGAATAGATATTTAAATTGATTTGGATTTAGAATATTTGTATAACTTTTATTTATAAATATAATTAGTTTGTTTGTTTAAAAAGTGATTTATATATATAGATAAGTATTTAAATAATAAGAAAAGGCATTTTATTTACATTTAAAAATAAATATAAATATGTAAAAATTACTTAAAGGACAAGTGTCATTTTCCTAAAGCCTTGTCTTAACATGTGTAATTAAAAGATGAACTCAAAATGACAAGTGTCTTCATTTATTTTTATTTTCTTTTATTTTTATAAAATCACAAATTTACATACATATAAACATTTGCCTATCTTCATTTCATTTCTTTCCATTTCCTTCTAAAAACCCAAGATAAAAACAAGTCAGTAACCTTCTCTAAAACAAATCTGTAATCAGTAACCAAATTTCCAAATCCTAAAGCAAAAACATGTAAATCTTCTTCAACCAAAATCAAAGATCCCTGTAATCTCATTTCCATTTGCAAGTATCAAATCCTCAGCCTTAATTCATTTCTACACTTCAAAAGCAAATCTGGAAATCCCTCAAACATAAGATCTGTAATCATCTCAAAAGCCCTGTTGCATTCATTTGCAATCTGGAAACAACTCAAGCCAGTCTGCATTCATTCTTCAAATCTGGAAGCAACATGCATGTAATAGAAAACAGTTTAGAATTAAATTCAACCCTGCATGCAAGTTTCAGTAGCAATCACTCAAGTTTTAAATCAAATTCAAAGGAACATGCAAGTTTACAGTTTCAAAAGCTTTTCAAAATAATAGGCCTCTGTTCATCTTTGTTTAAGGTGAGTAACATTCTTACTTAAAATAACTTAAGTATAATTATGTTTGCATGCTTAATTCTATGATAATTGTGTTGTGGTGTGAATGTTTATAGATGATTCTGCATATACATGAATGTATATAGGTGTGCATGTTGTTTTGTATCAATGTGTCTCTGTTTTCTTTAATTCCAAGCTCCTGTTTTTGATATAAAATCATTATCCCATGATCTAGAGTTGATTTGGATTTAATATTTAAACAAAATATGTTTGATTTATCATATACTAATGTTAAAAAGTTTAATTTAGTCAAACTTTTAGTCTGAGTGCCTCTGTAACCAAAATAACAGTGCATGTCATATAAAAGTAAAAAATTCGAACTTTGTAATTTATAAATTCAGATTTATAAATTGAAAACATAAATGATAACATGATTTTTAGTATTAAAATCATAGTTTTTAGTTTAGTATTAAAGGAGCAGTTCTGGTTTAAACTAAATATGAAGTTTTGGGTAATTCGTTTGATCTAGATGGTGTGATATGTTGAAATCTTCAGTAAGGATAGTGGGATGATCGTAGATTCAGGGAAAATTTGTAGAATTTGAATTAAAGCATCGAGGAGGATATGATTTAAGATTTAAGATTTTAAACCTATTTTGAATAGGTTGGAAATTTATGGTCGGGGTTACGTCTCTGGTGAACCGAGTGCTTCTATACTTTGGGAAGTGGAAGATTGGAGATGAGCGAAGGCATGGCCATAAAATTAGCTTCTCTGATGGTCGGAGTCTCGAATACGTGATGATGTCAGGTTTTCGAAGTGGTTCCAGTTTTGGCTTTAAGTCTCGATTTCGTTTTCGAGTTGTAGTGGTGTTTCTGGGTGATCAGATGGCTGGAGTTGGTCGAAGGGGACTTGTCGACGATGGAAGTGGAAGCCGGAGTTCTGGCGATCGATGGTGCATGTGCACAATTTTGTCTGGTGTCAGTAGATTGGGAATGAAGAGGTCTCGAGCTTCTTGAGTTTCTTGCGTAAAAGACTCGAAGTAGGTAGAGTTTCGACTCGAAGCAAATTTATAGGGTCTCGGGTAAATTCTGGGTTCCAGATTTTAAAACTGATCTGTTTTAAAAATTTAAAACTGAATGTTAAATGGTTAAGTGAAATTTAAACAAGTATTAAATCTAAGTTTAAATCTGATTCAAGTTTAAATTTGAATCTCAGTTCAAAATAAAATAAGTTTTTAAAATATTTAAAATATTTTAGCAACCTTAAAATGTTTAGATAGTTGAATTTAAGAATGAAGTTTTTAAATTGTGAGTAAGTTTAAATCTGAGTTAATCTGGAATCCAATGTTAAATCTATATCTCAGATTTGAAATAAAAGAAAGTTTTTAAATTAAATTGTTTAAATAACTTTAATTGTAAATGTGGATATTAAATGGGTAGAATTTAAAAGTAAATTGATTTAAATTCTTAAGTTCTTCTATAAGATTAGTATTTCTTCACCGTATGATGATAAGAGATGTAAATGGATTTTAAGCTTTGTTAAAGTTAAATTTTTATTCATTTTAAATCTCATATTTAAAATGGAATTTAAAAGTAAATTTGAAAGTTAAATGTTTTCAAATATGTTTTGAATAATAATTATCATTAATAAGGAAATGTTTTTACAAAGACTTAATGATTTGTAATAAATTAAGTTAATAAGGTAAATAAAAATGGATAATTAATTAATTCAATTAATTAATGATTTGGATTAATTAATTTATAGTTAAGGACTTAAATTAATTTAAATAAGGTTTAAGATTAATTAATTAGGAATAATTAATTTATAATTAAGGATTATAATTAGAGTATTAATTAATGATTAAGAATTAATTAATAAAGTAATTAAAGATTAATTAAGTTATGGTTAACACTTAATTAATTAAATAATTAAAGATTAATTAAATTGGTTATTAAGATTTATTAATTTGAAATTAATAATAATTAATCTAAGTTAATTACTTAAGAAAAGTAATTAAAGAGTTGTTAATAGTTAATGAAGGTCATTAACTATGGATTATTAAATAATTAATTAATGTGATTAAATTTAATAATTAATTAGATTAATTAATTTAAAGATAATCAATTATAGAATTTGTTTAAATGAATTACTTAATAGAAGTAATTAAGAAATTAATTACTCATTGTAATTAATTAAAGTTAATTTTATTAATTAAGTTAATTAATTAAGTTTAATTAATTAGAATAATCAACAGATGATTTGATAAATAATTACTTAATGAAATTATTAAGGTAAGATTATTTAGGGAAGTTAATAATAGATAATTACTGGAAGTAATTAATTGAATGGTTATGTATTAAGGAAAGTAATTTGAGTTTAATTACTTTGAATAATTAATCAAGGGATTAATTAAGAAATTAATTAAGGAGTAATTAATTTAGTTAATAAGTAATTAAGGGTAGTTAATTAGTGAATAAAGTTAATCAAGAGTGATTAATAAATGTTGTTTAATTAAAGGTTAATTACTTAATGTAATTAATTTAATTAGAGTAAATAATAATTAAAATGTAATTAAGGATCATTAATTAATATAATTAATGATGTAATTAAGATTGATTAATTAAGTAATAATTAATAAATGAAGTGATTAATTAATGTAATTAATGAAGGATTAATGTAATCGATTATAGTTGATTAATTTAATTAATTATAGTTAATTAATTAATGAAGTAATTAAAGGTTAATTACTATAATGGTTAAGGATAATTAATTTGAGTAATTAATTAAAGGATAAATTACCTAAAGGGTAATTAGAGGATAATTAATTGATTGTAATTAATTAATGGTTAAGTAAGCAGGATTTATAAAATGAAGTAATTAATTTAATTCACTTTAAATTGATTAGAGATGATATAAATCATTACTTATGATGGATAAGTAGTATTAAATGCTTTGCATTGTTTGATATCTCTGATGAGATATATACTGATATATGATATGGATGTTTGGTTGAATTATAATGATAATGTGAATTATCTGTTTGGGATGATAATGTAGATTATCTATTGAATTATCTATCTTTGTGTATATAGATAAGAATTGAATTGTTTTAACCTTAAAACAACTTGGCCCTTAAAAGATACGTTTTGGATTTCGATGAGACCGGGATCGGGTTTCCGTATACCGGAATTCCAGGTCTGGAGACCCGAATACCACATCTATCCAAATTTACGATAGGTCGTGAATCTCAAGTGAAGATGAAGATTCAGAGTGCAAGGGTTATTGTCGTTAACTCTGAGGGTTATTCCAAAACGAGTGTAACGAGATAATGTCTTCGGTTTCGTTCGAAACCGGAACGAACTTGTATGGATTGAATGCTTTCAGCACATCGTCAGGCGGACGATGAGCATTCTAAGTGATATGTTCTGATTAAAGGTAATCGTAACCTCAAGCCTCATCAACCGGGAATGGCTAAAACAGGGGAGGTGCAGCAAGGCTTCGTGGGTAGCACCCACTGAGAGCAAGATAGATCCCTGTCTAGAGGTCCCTTTTCTTTTATTCGGCTTAGTGTGTGGTTGGTCGCGCCAACTACGGGATTGTCTTGTTCGGGATTATCCAGTAAGGGATGGTTCCGGCTTTGTGTTGCAGGGGAGCGGGCGTACTCCTCGATACGGTGATCTAGGCCACGTACTGTGACGGGCGGTACCCCAGTAGCCCTGCCATTGTATGGAATCCAAACTCCAATAAGTGCCGTACGTATTAGATGTGCCCAACTATGTTGGAATGTGAGATGTAAGCATTTCAGCTATTTCTATATTTTACTTGAAAACCCTAGACCCTATTATAATAAAATCAGATTTCCTATCAAATGTTTTGGTTAGCGTAAGGTAAAAACTTACCCATGTTTATTTGTGGGGAGTCTTACGTGATACCTTTTCTTTCTAAAGGTTTTGAAGTTAAGCAAGTTTAACCTGTTACTCACACCAGACCCATGTCTGACCCAAGTGTTTATTTCTGTTTTATAAACTCTTGGGTACTCAAATTTTTACGAGTAGCCAAGGGATTCAGGTTTAGCTTTGACGAATATTCTGGAGGAGCAATGGAGCAGGAGGCTTTGGCGTTCGTAGATATAGTATTCCGCTGTGTTGATATCTGTGATAGTATCTTGTCTTGTATTTGAGTTGTAATGTCTAGACAGATGTTTATAACTGACTAGTATGTGATGTATATGTTGTGTAACTCTGATAAGTGTTGTATACTATGTAATAGTTTATGTTATTAATATAATTTATTCGTTCCGCTGTGAGATCGTTGTTGTTGTTTCTTTCTTTCTTCTCTTCTTTTCTATTTTCTACCCCTTTCTTTCTTCATAAGGATCCGACTTTCTGGGCATAGGAAGTCGGGCTGTTAGAGTTGGTATCAGAGCTGTAGGTTGAGTGAATACCTAGGCTCTGAAGTGGTGTCTATCTTGAGAGCGCGTAATTGTTAGTTATATAAAAATGGATTTATATTGTGTTAATTGATCGGTTGAGTGGTATATGGATTCTGGTCAATACGAGTAGCTAACATTATTGATAGGGATCTCTAAACACTTGAACCAGGCCAACGGACACAATATTGTTTTAAAGAGGTAAATGAAATAATTTTACCTAGAAATAATTTCTATATAAAAAAAATATCATTTTAAATATATATATTTATGTATTTCTACCTATTTGTTGGGTTACCTGTTCGGGTTTTCCAATATAAGTTATAAAGGTAGATAAGGTGGTAGTGTGAGTAACACGACTACCAATAGTTAGAATTTGAGTGTTGAGGTTGGAAGTATATCTGACGAGACTGTAGACCTAATACTGTCTCGAGTGAACTTTGTTGTGGTGTAAAGATTTCACCGATCTCTGAAGGAAACCAGTTATGGTTTAGAGTTTATCTTTGAAGTTGGATGAATAGAGTAGATCTATTGGATGAGCTGAAGAGAGTGATGGTATTTTGGTAACCTCAGGAAGTAGTAGTTGTGTGATGAGACACGGTGGCTATGGACGTTTCTGAAGATGTTTCTTCTGGAACAAGTTTGAAGAAGTGAGTCTGTTTCGGTGTTGTGGCTGAGTCCAGTGGGGTGTTTCTATTTGCTTTGAGGTCCGAGTTTCTCGAGGAGTTTCGGATAAGAAGTCATTGGTTTGTGGCAGCAATGCGACTCGGAGTGTTCTATGTTGGCAGAGAGTTTCTGGCTGAGTAGTTTTTCTGAAGGTGAAGTTCAGAAGCAGCAGAGTGGATCCATTTCTTCGATGGATTGGATAATTAAGTGTAAGCTGTTCTGATTGGTAAAGAGAGAACAGTTTCTTTGCATTTTTGTTGGGTTGATCGCAAAAGTGACTTGCGATAGTTTGAGTATTCTCTTGAGTTATCTGAGATTTTCTGGGATGAGTTGTCCAGTTTGTGCTTGTGTTCTTCATCAGCATTTTCATTCTACTCCAGATCAGAATGGTGCAGCGGAAGTAGTTTGGCGAGTGCATATGTTTGTCTTTTCCAGATAGGAGAAGTTAGTTCGATCTTCTGATGTTGTGAGTAGATTTGTGTTTTGGATTATGGGTAGATTTTGAGAGGATCATTTTGTCGAGTTATTTTTGGTCTAGTTTGTTTCTAGAAGCATCGGCGAAGGTTGAGCTGATCAGAAAGGATTTGTAGGAAGCCGATATCGTTTGAAGATTTTGTGGATAAGAAACGAAGGAATTTGAAATTCGAAGTTGGAGACTTCGTTGTTGTGAAGTTTTCTCTGGTTAAAGGGAGCTATAAGATTGGGTAAGTCTGGGAAGTCAGCTCCGAGGAATATTGGATCTCTTCTATGTTCTGATTTGGATAAGAGCTTGGTCTACAGGATTGAATTGCCAGTTTGGATAATTGGGATTCGATGTGTTTTATGTATCTCTGAGGGAGTACGTGTTTGATCTATCTCTGGTTTTGGAACCAGCAGTTCTAAAGGATTTAGTTGTTGAGTCAGACTCGTCTGTAGTCTGATATCTTGTTTAGTTCTATAGATCTAGATGAGTAAGAACTCTATAGCTTAGTATTGTTGATTGTTTGGATTTTGTAGAGTGAGTATCCCGGTATATTTATACTTGGGGAAACTCGAGGAGATTGTATTCAGAATTTTGTCTGGATAGTTAAATTGTTTGATTGGATGATTTGGTTGCTATGGTTGTTAGCATATGGATGATAATATATGCTTGTGATTTAAAATTAAAATCTTTAATAAGATTATTAAATTACCTTTGTTTAAATTTCGGGGACGAAATTATTTTAAGGGGGGAGGAATGTGATATCCCGGAAATTTGAACAATATCAATTTAATAATCTGTTAAATAATTAAATTGATATTGATGATCTTTGATAACAAAATTTGAATTTAATTTAATAATCTAACTAAATAAGTATCAAATATGTTATTTCCAAATAATAAGTATAATGTATTATTTTTATAAATATGAATGGATTTTAAAGACTGTGGAATTGTTATATTTTTAAATTGATAAGTAGTTATATAAGTGTATATATATATAACTTAATTTTTAAATTGAATCTTAGGATTTAATTTGATTTGAATTTAATTTAAGTTTTGAAATTCAAAAGAATAGATATTTAAATTGATTTGGATTTAGAATATTTGTATAACTTTTATTTATAAATATAATTAGTTTGTTTGTTTAAAAAGTGATTTATATATATAGATAAGTATTTAAATAATAAGAAAAGGCATTTTATTTACATTTAAAAATAAATATAAATATGTAAAAATTACTTAAAGGACAAGTGTCGTTTTCCTAAAGCCTTGTCTTAACATGTGTAATTAAAAGATGAACTCAAAATGACAAGTGTCTTCATTTATTTTTATTTTCTTTTATTTTTATAAAATCACAAATTTACATACATATAAACATTTGCCTATCTTCATTTCATTTCTTTCCATTTCCTTTTAAAAACCCAAGATAAAAACAAGTCAGTAACCTTCTCTAAAACAAATCTGTAATCAGTAACCAAATTTCCAAATCCTAAAGCAAAAACATGTAAATCTTCTTCAACCAAAATCAAAGATCCCTGTAATCTCATTTCCATTTGCAAGTATCAAATCCTCAGCCTTAATTCATTTCTACACTTCAAAAGCAAATCTGGAAATCCCTCAAACATAAGATCTGTAATCATCTCAAAAGCCCTGTTGCATTCATTTGCAATCTGGAAACAACTCAAGCCAGTCTGCATTCATTCTTCAAATCTGGAAGCAACATGCATGTAATAGAAAGCAGTTTAGAATTAAATTCAAGCCTGCATGCAAGTTTCAGTAGCAATCACTCAAGTTTTAAATCAAATTCAAAGGAACATGCAAGTTTACAGTTTCAAAAGCTTTTCAAAATAATAGGCCTCTGTTCATCTTTGTTTAAGGTGAGTAACATTCTTACTTAAAATAACTTAAGTATAATTATGTTTGCATGCTTAATTCTATGATAATTGTGTTGTGGTGTGAATGTTTATAGATGATTCTGCATATACATGAATGTATATAGGTGTGCATGTTGTTTTGTATCAATGTGTCTCTGTTTTCTTTAATTCCAGGCTCCTGTTTTTGATATAAAATCATTATCCCATGATCTAGAGTTGATTTGGATTTAATATTTAAACAAAATATGTTTGATTTATCATATACTAATGTTAAAAAGTTTAATTTAGTCAAACTTTTAGTCTGAGTGCCTCTGTAACTAAAATATCAGTGCATGTCATATAAAAGTAAAAAATTCGAACTTTGTAATTTATAAATTCAGATTTATAAATTGAAAACATAAATGATAACATGATTTTTAGTATTAAAATCATAGTTTTTAGTTTAGTATTAAAGGAGCAGTTCTGGTTTAAACTAAATATGAAGTTTTGGGTAATTCGTTTGATCTAGATGGTTTGATATGTTGAAATCTTCAGTAAGGATAGTGGGATGATCGTAGATTCAGGGAAAATTTGTAGAATTTGAATTAAAGCATCGAGGAGGATATGATTTAAGATTTAAGATTTTAAACCTAGTTTGAATAGGTTGGAAATTTATGGTCGGGGTTACGTCTCTGGTGAACCGAGTGCTTCTATACTTTGGGAAGTGGAAGATTGGAGATGAGCGAAGGCATGGCCATAAAATTAGCTTCTCTGATGGTCGGAGTCTCGAATACGTGATGATGTCAGGTTTTCGAAGTGGTTCCAGTTTTGGCTTTAAGTCTCGATTTCGTTTTGGAGTTGTAGTGGTGTTTCTGGGTGATCAGATGGCTGGAGTTGGTCGAAGGGGACTTGTCGACGATGGAAGTGGAAGCCGAAGTTCTGGCGATCGATGGTGCATGTGCACAATTTTGTCTGGTGTCAGTAGATTGGGAATGAAGAGGTCTCGAGCTTCTCGAGTTTCTTGCGTAAAAGACTCGAAGTAGGTAGAGTTTCGACTCGAAGCAAATTTGTAGGGTCTCGGGTAAATTCTGGGTTTCAGATTTTAAAACTGATCTGTTTTAAAAATTTAAAACTGAATGTTAAATGGTTAAGTGAAATTTAAACAAGTATTAAATCTAAGTTTAAATCTGATTCAAGTTTAAATTTGAATCTCAGTTCAAAATAAAATAAGTTTTTAAAATATTTAAAATATTTTAGCAACCTTAAAATGTTTAGATAGTTGAATTTAAGAATGAAGTTTTTAAATTGTAAGTAAGTTTAAATCTGAGTTAATCTGGAATCAAATGTTAAATCTATATCTCAGATTTGAAATAAAAGAAAGTTTTTAAATTAAATTGTTTAAATAACTTTAATTGTAAATGTGGATATTAAATGGGTAGAATTTAAAAGTAAATTGATTTAAATTCTTAAGTTCTTCTATAAGATTAGTATTTCTTCACCATATGATGATAAGAGATGTAAATGGATTTTAAGCTTTGTTAAAGTTAAATTTTTATTCATTTTAAATCTCATATTTAAAATGGAATTTAAAAGTAAATTTGAAAGTTAAATGTTTTCAAATATGTTTTGAATAATAATTATCATTAATAAGGAAATGTTTTTACAAAGACTTAATGATTTGTAATAAATTAAGTTAATAAGGTAAATAAAAATGGATAATTAATTAATTCAATTAATTAATGATTTGGATTAATTAATTTATAATTAAGGACTTAAATTAATTTAAATAAGGTTTAAGATTAATTAATTAGGAATAATTAATTTATAATTAAGGATTATAATTAGAGTATTAATTAATGATTAAGAATTAATTAATAAAGTAATTAAAGATTAATTAAGTTATGGTTAACACTTAATTAATTAAATAATTAAAGATTAATTAAATTGGTTATTAAGATTTATTAATTTGAAATTAATAATAATTAATCTAAGTTAATTACTTAAGAAAAGTAATTAAAGAGTTGTTAATAGTTAATGAAGGTCATTAACTATGGATTATTAAATAATTAATTAATGTGATTAAATTTAATAATTAATTAGATTAATTAATTTAAAGATAATCAATTATAGAATTTGTTTAAATGAATTACTTAATAGAAGTAATTAAGAAATTAATTACTCATTGTAATTAATTAAAGTTAATTTTATTAATTAAGTTTAATTAATTAGAATAATCAAGAGATGATTTGATAAATAATTACTTAATGAAATTATCAAGGTAAGATTATTTAGGGAAGTTAATAATAGATAATTACTGGAAGTAATTAATTGAATGGTTATGTATTAAGGAAAGTAATTTGAGTTTAATTACTTTGAATAATTAATCAAGGGATTAATTAAGAAATTAATTAAGGAGTAATTAATTTAGTTAATAAGTAATTAAGGGTAGTTAATTACTGAATAAAGTTAATCAAGAGTGATTAATAAATGTTGTTTAATTAAAGGTTAATTACTTAATGTAATTAATTTAATTAGAGTAAATAATAATTAAAATGTAATTAAGGATCATTAATTAATATAATTAATGATGTAATTAAGATTGATTAATTAAGTAATAATTAATAAATGTAGTGATTAATTAATGTAATTAATTAAGGATTAATGTAATTAATGAAGGATTAATGTAATCGATTATAGTTGATTAATTTAATTAATTATAGTTAATTAATTAATGAAGTAATTAAAGGTTAATTACTATAATGGTTAAGGATAATTAATTTGAGTAATTAATTAAAGGATAAATTACCTAAAGGGTAATTAGAGGATAATTAATTGATTGTAATTAATTAATGGTTAAGTAAGCAGGATTTATAAAATGAAGTAATTAATTTAATTCGCTTTAAATTGATTAGAGATGATATAAATCATTACTTATGATGGATAAGTAGTATTAAATGCTTTGCATTGTTTGATATCTCTGATGAGATATATACTGATGTATGATATGGATGTTTGGTTGAATTATAATGATAATGTGAATTATCTGTTTGGGATGATAATGTAGATTATCTATTGAATTATCTATCTTTGTGTATATAGATAAGAATTGAATTGTTTTAACCTTAAAACAACTTGGCCCTTAAAAGATACGTTTTGGATTTCGATGAGACCGGGATCGGGTTTCCGTATACCGGAATTCCAGGTCTGGAGACCCGAATACCACATCTATCCAAATTTACGATAGGTCGTGAATCTCAAGTGAAGATGAAGATTCAGAGTGCAAGGGTTATTGTCGTTAACTCTGAGGGTGATTCCAAAACGAGTGTAACGAGATAATGCCTTCGGTTTCGTTCGAACCCGGAACGAACTTGTATGGATTGAATGCTTTCAGCACATCGTCAGGCGGACGATGAGCATTCTAAGTGATATGTTCTGATTAAATGTAATTGTAACCTCAAGCCTCATCAACCGGGAATGGCTAAAACAGGGAAGGTGCAGCAAGGCTTCGTGGGTAGCACCCACTGAGAGCAAGATAGATCCCTGTCTAGAGGTCCCTTTTCTTTTATTCGGCTTAGTGTGTGGTTGGTCGCGCCAACTACGGGATTGTCTTGTTCGGGATTATCCAGTAAGGGATGGTTCCGGCTTTGTGTTGCAGGGGAGCGGGCATACTCCTCGGTACGGTGATCTAGGCTACGTACTGTGACGGGCGGTACCCCAGTAGCCCTGCCATTGTATGGAATCCAAACTCCAATAAGTGCCGTACGTATTAGATGTGCCCAACTATGTTGGAATGTGAGATGTAAGCATTTCAGCTATTTCTATATTTTACTTGAAAACCCTAGACCCTATTATAATAAAATCAGATTTCCTATCAAATGTTTTGGTTAGCGTAAGGTAAAAACTTACCCATGTTTATTTGTGGGGAGTCTTACGTGATACCTTTTCTTTCTAAAGGTTTTGAAGTTAAGCAAGTTTAACCTGTTACTCACACTAGACCCATGTCTGACCCAAGTGTTTATTTCTGTTTTATAAACTCTTGGGTACTCAAATTTTTACGAGTAGCCAAGGGATTCAGGTTTAGCTTTGACGAATATTCTGGAGGAGCAATGGAGCAGGAGGCTTCGGCGTTCGTAGATATAGTATTCCGCTGTGTTGATATCTGTGATAGTGTCTTGTCTTGTATTTGAGTTGTAATGTCTAGACAGATGTTTATAACTGACTAGTATGTGATGTATATGTTGTGTAACTCTGATAAGTGTTGTATACTATGTAATAGTTTATGTTATTAATATAATTTATTCGTTCCGCTGTGAGATCGTTGTTGTTGTTTCTTTCTTTCTTCTCTTCTTTTCTATTTTCTACCCCTTTCTTTCTTCATAAGGATCCGACTTTCTGGGCATAGGAAGTCGGGCTGTTACAGGCACATTATGGCATCATTCACGAAACCTCATGTGTAGATACAGTAGCACAAAATGGAGTGGCTGAGAGGAAAAATAGACACTTGTTGGAAACTGCTATAGCTCTTCTTTTTCAAATAAATGTTCCAAAAAGGTTCTGGGCAGAGGCAGTAAGTACTTCATGTTTTTTGATTAATAGAATGCCCTCAACTGTCTTGGATTATGAAATACCTTATTAAGTTTTATGTCCAAATAAGCCAATTTATCCATTGAAACCGAGGGTCTTTGGATGTACTAGTTTTGTTAGAGATGTCAATCCATAATTAACAAAATTAGATCCAAAGTCATTGAAATGTATATTTGTTGGTTATTCGAGACTTCAAAAAGGATATAAGTGTTTTTGTCCCACTCTTAACAAGTATATTGTATCAATTGATGTTAACTTTGTTGAAAATGAACCTTTCTACTCATCATCAGTAATTTCCCCAATTCAAGAGACCCATGATGAACAGTTAACAGAAGAAGATGATGAATTTCTGGTATATCCTAATGTATTCACACAGAATAGTGATCACAATGGAAATAAGGAGTTGAATACTAACACTCCATCTTTACCTGTTTCTGATCCAGAAGATACTCATGTACCAGTATCAAGTCTTGATTTACCTATTGCATTGCGTAAAGGAAAAAGGAAATGTACTTACCCTATTTCATATGTGGTAACATACAATAACATATCCCCAAAATCTTATGCCTACATTTCTACACCGGATTCCATTTCCATTCCAAAGACAGTTGAAGAAGCCTTATCAAAGAAAGGATGGTGTGATGCTATGCTAGAGGAAATAAGTGCATTGGATCAGAATGATACATGGAATTTAGTTCAGTTACTAGAGAATAAAAAGGCAATAGGATTCAAATGGGTATTTTCAGTAAAAATGAACTCAGATGGGTCTCTTGAATGACTGAAAGCACGTTTGGTTGCAAATGGGTATGCTCAAACATATGGAATTGACTATTCTGAAACGTTCTCACCAGTAGCTAAGATGACTTCAATAAGAATGTTCATATCCTTGGCAGCACAACATAACTGGAGATTACACCAACTGGATATCAAAAATGCATTTCTTCATGGGAATCTAACTGAGGAGGTGTATAAGGAGCAACCACCTGGGTTTGTTGCTCAGGGGGAGCATGGAAAGGTATGCAAATTGAAGAAGAGTTTATATGGTCTGAAGCAAAGCCTGAGAGCATGGTTTGGTAAATTCAGTCAGGCAATTGACAAATTTGGTTTGTCACAGAGAAAAGCTGATCATTCAGTCTTTTATAGAAATGTGAAAGGTACACTAATTTTGTTAATAGTATATGTAGATGATATTATTATCACTGGTAATGATGAAAATGGAATTTTTTTCTCTCAAAACATATATTCATTCACAGTTTCATACAAAAGAATTAGGGGAGTTGAAATATTTTTTAGGCATTGAAGTTCTTAGGAGTAATGATAGAATATGCTTATCACAGAGGAAATATGCTATTGATTTGTTGAAAGAAACATGAAAATTGGGTGCTAAGCCTTGTAATACACCCATGTTAGTTAATACATCTTTTACAAAAGAAGGAGAATTATTTGTAGATCCTGAGATATACAGAAGACTAGTGGGTAAGCTAAATTATTTGGTTGCCACAAGGCCTGATATTGCTTACTCAGTTAGCATGGTTAGTCAATTTATGAGTTCACCTACTGTTGATCACTGGAATGCATTGAAGAAAATATTATGCTACTTGAAGGGTACTTTTGGACAATGTATAGTATACACAAACCAGGGACATAGTAGAATTGAGGCATTTGTAGATGCTGATTGGGCTGGTTCAAAATTAGATAGAAGATCTATTTCAGGGTTTTGTGTGTTGATTGGTGGTAATCTGGTATCATGGAAAAGCAAGAAACAAGGTGTGGTATCTCGATCAAGTGCTGAGTCAGAGTATAGGGCAATGTCCAACACAGTTTGTGAATTAATGTGGATTAAGCATTTTATGAATGAAATTGGATTGCAGTGTGATATGCCTATGAGATTGTGGTGTGATAATCAGGCAGCTCTTCATATAGCATCTAATCTGGTCTTCCATGAAAGAACAAAACACATTGAAGTTGATTGCCATTTCATTAGAGAGAAAATACAACAGGGAATTGTTTGTACCAGTTATGTGAAGTCAGAGGAGCAGGTGGCTGATCTTTTCACCAAACCTTTGCATGGAAATAGGATCAATTTCTTATGCAGCAAGTTGGGCATGAGTGATTTGTATGCTCCAACTTGAGGGGGAGTGTTGTGAGTATTGTGTAGGTAGTTTATATTTTAGTTCATGTATTTGTATGTACATATTTCTTCGGTTAGACTTGTTGCTTTCTTTTATTTTTCTTTATTTTGTTTGGGCCTTATTTTCTCGGCCTGGTTGTACTGTATAAAAAGAGATAGTGGGCTGAATAATAAGATAGCTTTTTCCTCTTTCATATTTTCATATATTCATTTGAATTAACAGTATCACATATAAACTTTATCTATATAAAATCTTTATCTTCAAAATTGATAGTTTCCAAATTTGGTTTACCCAATTTCCAAAACCGACTATTTGCCAAAAACAAAAGTCTTTAAAATCAATGGTTTCCAAAACTATTTCAGTTTCATTCTCATATATATATATATATATAAGATCATTCCTTTTAACTCGAATAACTTTCAGATTAGTAATTTTGGAGTCAATCCCATACTTATATAAACTCTATTTAGTATTTCAAACATCTTCCAAGATCATTTCTTTCTGGTTATACATTCAATAAGGGGAGTTTGAATGTATAACTAACATTTATATTCTTATTAATTCCAAATCAAATTTCCAAGTTCGATTTTCTTTACAAAGTTATTTCTCAAATTTCTTACCTCTTATAGAGTAAATTTCAGTTATAGTGACTATTCAATCTTCGTTTTAAAATCATCATATTTGCTTAAAATATACTATTCACTTAACAATCATTTTTGTCTTGATATCTTGATTTCGGTTCCCATCCAAAAATGCTTCAAATTTCCATTTGGGTTAATACTTCAATTTTTATTCCAATTTGTACTTAAATCCATGATTTAAATATAAATAATTCCACTCTAACCAGTTTGAATTTAGAAAATAGCTTGAATAGTTTAAAATAGTTAAAAAGTTAACATACGATAGTTTCAGTTTTAAAAAGAATGGTTTGTATAGTAAATAGCTTGGAAAATCAAAATAATCTGAAAATTTAAGAAGATGGATTTTAAACAGTTCATATTAAAATAGTTTGTTTGAAAATAGTTTCAAAGTCAAACTGATTCAATTTCCAATATCCAATTCAAATCAATTTCAATCCCCACATTAGTAAATAAGTGATTATAAATTTTCATTCAAATCAAGATAAAAAGAAATTTTATATTAGATCGTATTTATACAAAATATTTCACAACATCGATAGACTAAAACACTAGTGAGTTCAAACATTACATCCATTTATCCATAAAAGGTTTTACAAAAGGTCATAAATTTAGACGCCTTAACAACTACCTAAGGTTTTAGGAAAGAACAGAGCCCTAGCATCCTTCATAAAAACTTCCTTAAGGACTTCCTACCAACTTGCCAAGTCCGTCCATGCAATCCGTAACGGAGTGTCCCCACTAATTGCATTTGCCACAAAATAATTTTACACTCCCATCTTCCTGGATAATTTTCACACCTCCCACGGGGCGTTCCACAACTTTCTCTTTCTTCCGTCTATTGGGACAATCCCTAGCGACGTGTCCTATCATTTTACAATGGTAGAAAATGGTTGATCTGTCGACTGGTACCATGTGTTTATGCTTCATCTTCCTCGCTTTAGGGCAGTGGTTTCGAAAATGACCTTTCTTTTGACACTTAAAGCATAAAATATCAAAGCGAAACCGTTTGACTTCTTCATTCCTTTCCTTTTTTGGTTTATTGAACTTAGCTGCGTAATGTCCCTTACTCTGACATCTATCACATATTACATTATCATAAGGACCTGGTCCAGCCCTTTCCCTAATGCGTTTCTCGTGTTCCAGTATTGCTTCTTCCCGTGCCTTATGTGCAGCTGCCCTCCGCTCCCTACGCCTTGCCTTCCATTCTTCTCCTTTAGCCATGTCTTACAACTTGGACTAGATTCTAGTAGGAATTCCTAACCTATAATTAAAACCTTGATTAGTCGAATTTCAGCTTTTTTCTTATTCCTAAATATTCTTCTATTTGTTCTCGGTCATTTTTATATTTTTTTTATAATTTAGTCCACTAATTTGATAATCTGGTTCACTTTAATTTCCAGAATTCAAAACCCGTTTTACTTCAAAAAACATTTTGAAATCATTTATACATACTTAACTTCTGTTTCAACTTTTCTCAAATTTTATACCCTTTCTTTTACAATTTTATTTATCTACTTCCATATGTTAAATTTTAATTTTACCTTGAAATTTCCAATTCAGGATTTAAGTTCAAAACTTATTTAACTTGGCCTGAGTTAAATTCCCAATTCGTTCAAGCCATTTACCTTCCCAATTTAAATTCTTACCCTCCAAACTTAATTCTTATTAATATCACATCCTACTTATAAGTTCAAAAACTTACTTTACTTTGGGTTATACTTCTCATTTCAAGGGGGATTCCAGAATTCAACACCCGGTATTTATTTCAAATCAACTTTGAAATCATATATATATACACACACACACACATACATATATATCCCATTTATATACCAAATCACCCTTTAAATTTTAAGCCATCCTTGGTTTTTATCCAAAACAAATTCCTTCGGAATTTTCAAAACAACTCTTGTTTAAAACAAAAATTTTCTATATCAAAAATATTCTAAATAGTATTATCTATTATTCCTTCAACACTTTGAAACAAATTTCAAAATTTCCGGGACTTTAGATTCAAAACTTCTTAATTTAAATCCTTTTTAATTTATAAGTCATTTATAAGTTATGCTTATATAATTCCGCTTTCTTAAAACATTTCACCATGTTTTATCATTGTTTATTCTGTAATAAACATCCTTTATTAAGATACAACACCAAATTTTTATGATAATAATCAATATTATCAAATCTAGAAACCAAACACACTTTATATTTCCACAATAATTTCCTGAAAAATTATTTTCTTAAAAATATAATCAGGTTCAATTATTTCATTTCAAAATTCTTTGAAAAACACTTTCGAAATTTCCAGAATTTAAACTCTAGTTTAAATCTATTTTTAGCTTAACTTATTGCATAATTCATTCTTACCCAAATTTCTATTTGGTTATATATGTATTACCACTTAATTTTTTTATAATCTTATTTGATTATAATAATTACAGCCAATCACCTTAATATACTAAAATAATTTAGAAAATATTATTCCTTCTTATATCAAAATATGGTCCTATATAAAATTATTTTTTAAATCGCTTTTAAAATCATTATATAAGAAAATAACAAGTACGCCCACATATATACACTCAACTCATTCTAGGGTACTACTGAGCGTATCTCTAATGAGTAATCCCCACCAGAGCCATGGTTCTCGCTTAACCTTCAGCTCTGATACCACGTGTAATGACTGGGTGTTTTCGACCCCCGAAAATCGACACTAATACGTTCACCGTATAGAGAGCCGAGCAATCGAGTGCCGGAATGTAACGACTTGTAAATTTTAACTGTTTTAATAACGTAATTAGTTGAAATTTTGTGAAATTTTAAAGGATAAAATTTTAAAATGAAAATTTGATATTTGGAATGCGTCTAATTAATCATAGCAACTGGTAAATTTTCATCAGATAATTTGGAAGTTTATTTTCTAGTGTAATTTTATTCCAATTTATATCAGTTAAAATTGATGATAATAAAATGTTTTCCAAACCTGAATATTTTTATATAGAAAAATTGTAAATCATCTTTTAAGCAAGACGTCATTTTTCATTTTTCCAAATTCGGACTTCTTTAGCTCCGTCGATCTTATTTTTCTGCGTTTTTGCTGCATTTTCCGCTAGTAGAAAATTCGAATTCTTATAATTCAATCGTACCACTGATATCCGTATGCCGTTTTGATCGTCTCGTCGTGCTGACCTCTACGGTATATTCAATTGTCAATTTCGGAGTCCGGTGCGTAGCGAAACCGCGATACGGTTTGTCGTACCGGTTATGTATTTGGGTTTTTGGGTTTCCAATGCCTTTTCATCTATCTGCAGTCCCAATCAATAGCCATCTGCTCTATTTAATTTCATAATTTAATACTCTGACCCTCACTTTTCTCTATTGCCCAGTACTATTCCCGGTTCATTTTTCGATGTCACTTTCCGTTCATACCTCTGTGAAGAAAAGAAAATAAATATGAACAATATATATTACTAAAGCCTGTGCATTCTTATCTGTAGCCAGCTGTTCACTTTTTTTTCGAAACTCACCATCTTCTTATCGTTTGCCTACTCAGTTCAAGCATTTCCTCTCCTTCTTCTTGTTTATACTTTTTTTTTGTTCTCCTGTACTTCGCTAAAAAAAGTGAAAGAATGAATTTCTACTTTGGTATATGTATTGCCTTCACCTAGCTTCCACACTCCATTGCCTTCTCTCTGAAACCCGCCTCCACCCTGCATGATCGGCCTCCCCTCCTTCAACTTCGGACCACCAAGCCATCAACCCAGATCAAGGCATCACTACCCAAAGCCTCACGTAAGCAAGTGCCGACTATCCCACCTCGACAGCATTCCATCCCCTAACCACAGCCTCCCACCACTGGCCGACCCACACCGCTTGCCGTAACCCTCTTCCTCCACCTCACTTCTCCACTCTCTTGAACCCTCCCGCGTGCTCGCAACCCAAGCCTCTCACGCACGGCCTCTGCCACCTCCGCCTTTGTTCCATCCCGTAGACCCCCTTTCTCCCCACGAGCTCAGCTTCCGCCCTCTTCTTTCTCCCTCTTTTTCCATGCAACGGCCTCGCCTCCACCTCTTCCTCTCCGACACCTCTACCGCCTTGGTCTCTGACTTCCAGCCGAGCTCATATAGCAGCCTGCTTTAGCCTCGTCCCTCCTCGTCTTCTAGTTGCAGCAGCATTCTCGTATAAAAAGAAAAAAATACAAGAGGTATATTCATATATATATTAGTCTTATATTTTATTGGTTATTGTAATATGTTGGTATATATATAT
The DNA here is from genome assembly GCA_030737815.1 of Allium fistulosum. Lineage (NCBI taxonomy): Eukaryota > Viridiplantae > Streptophyta > Magnoliopsida > Asparagales > Amaryllidaceae > Allium > Allium fistulosum. The sequence goes on along the minus strand of CM060904.1, from coordinate 1,245,884,505 downwards.
ACCTTTTTGTTAGCTGTATATAAAGTTATAAGCATAGTGTTTATAATCTATGAAAGTATATAAAGTTATTTAAGTTGTATAATCTATATATATAGTAGTTTTCATATATTTGAAATGTTTGGGTTTTATGTATAGATTCGTAAAGTTATATAAGTATTTCGTGACGTGCTGTACAGTTTTATATAAGTTTCAAAAAAAATAGAAAGTGTAATCTGTTGATATATATTGACTTCGGTTGGTTTCAACAGGGCATTCTAAAGTTTTGATTTTGTTTGGTATGTATGTACACAGGCCCGGCCCAAAGAATTTACTGCCCCAGCCCAAAATGAAAATTCGGTGAATAAAACGGTTATGGCAAAACTTTGTTGCCCCTCCAAGACTTGAACCCAGCACATCATGGTGCAAACAGTGGGCATTACCACCAAACTACAACTTCCAACATTTGTATATTTTAACAAGTTATTTATATTTAAGTACTTTATAACTTAAATATTAGTAAATATTGCCCCGACCCAGTGGGTTGCCCCAGCCCATGGGCTTAGTGGGCTGCCCTTTGGGCCGGCCCTGTATGTACATACTAGTTACAGTAGATATAGCTTATTATTTTGTTTGTTGTGTGGTTGGTTAGTTGTAATCTGTTGGAAAAATATATATATATATATATATATATATATATATATATATAGATATTGTCTAGGCTATATGTATAGTCAGTGTGAATAGGTGAGGTTATATAAATGTATATATAGTCAGTGTTGATTTGTAAGTATAGTAAGTTTATATAACAACTTCGTTTTGTACATAACAGTTTAAGTATCTTAAATATATAAGCACTGATTTTCCTGAAAGGTTACTTGTAACTGTTGTATATTAATATGTTAGTAATATTTTATATAATGTATATATATATGATAATTTATACGTTGATCACTATCTATTATATATGAAGTTTATCTATATTTTTTTTGTTAATTTATTTTTACATATGCATGACAGTGTTTGTTTATATGTAATATGGGTATATATATGATGGGTTTTAAGTATATATGAAGTTTAAATGTTTATTTACAAAATATGAGTTTATTTTTCCTGTTAGTTATATACATGTGTTTAATTTAAAAAAATGATTTTCTTTTGAAATATATATATATTTGGTATGTGTTTAAATTTGGAATATGACTTTATATGTATAGTTATATATAGTTATATATATAAGTTTACTTATACCTATTATCTTCGTTGATTCAGATTTGGGTTCATTTCATCGATTCTATCTTCCAGCTTTGATCGTCAAATTCGTGCCCATCTCACCTTGCTTTGGATTCGTAACTCATCGTATTTTGTCCTTCTCTAGCCTTGAAAGGTGAGCAATCAATCACGATTAACGTTCTTTTATTTATTAAATTTGATTACAATAGAAACGACAATTGAAATATGATGATGTTAGTTATTTACATTGTTATATATATGCTATTACCTGTATCGGTTCACCTGTGACATCTGACCCCATTACCTGCCAATTGAAATATGCTGATGTTTGTTAATTACACTGTTATATATATGCTATTATCTGTATCAGTTCACCTATGACATCTGACACCATTATCTGTTATTTATATTGATGATATATGCCTGTTATATTATTATCATATCTGTTATCACTCTGCAAGTGTGACATCCCGGAATTTCTGACAATATCAATTTAATAATCTACATTTAAAATTAAATTGATTTGATGATTTTGTTGATAAATTTGAATTGATTTAATAATTCTTCTTTTAATAAACATTTAAATTGAGAATTTATCTTTTAAAAGCTAAATAAAGTGTTTTCTATTTATAATGTATATAAATTTATATATATTGTAAAAAGGTGAGCTTTGTTGTAAATTTAATTAATAAGGCATATTTTATAATTTTAATATTTTTGATAATTTGGAAATTTGATTTAATTTAATATTAAGCTATTAAATAAATAACTATATGGTTTTAAAATAGCTAAGATAAATGTTTAATTGATTTAAATTATATCTTAGCTTATGTTAAGATAAATAAAAGGTTTATTTTAAATTATTGTTTAATAAATATGAGATATTAGTTTATTTAATAATAATAGGAAGTTATAATCTCTTTTATAAATATTTAAGGTAAAATGGGAATAGAAATATATAAGATAAATTATATGAATTATATAATGTAAAGTAAAACTCATAGCTAAAATATAACAACAAAATAAATATAGAATTCCATTTCTAGTATAAAGTAATAAGACCCTAGCTAAGGAATATATTTAAATATGAACAAATAAGATAAGTAATAAATGTGTAACAAACAATAACAAAGAATACATGTATAAACAAATATATAGATAGGATAAGTTTTATATATAAAGTAAACATTCAAACAAAATGATATAACAAAAGCTTGCAACAGAAGACACAAATGAATACATTCCAATATGAATCAAGAAACAAATATAATACATTCTGTATGAACAGGTTAGATACAAGATTTGTACAAACGAATAAAGAATAAATATGTAAGCTTGGGAGTGAAGGCAATATCAATTACTGTAAATGATTACGTACACTTGATAGGATAAAGAAAGATATACATGTTGCAGGCATAACAAAGCAAAGTAAAAATGTAAAATATCTTTGTATACAACATGAAACATAAGTACATACGAAAATGTAAAATAAAAGATGAGTTGTAGACATGAAGGACGAGCATTAAATGCTATATCTCTAGTACATATTATATGGATCACTTCAGCCCCCATAGAGATAAAAAAATCTCTGAAATATGTTTGTAGCAAAAGAGAAATACTTGTATATTTGTTCACATATATCTATCTGCCTTAGTCTTTTTCATTTTCATTCGTTTACCAAAAAGAAAACTTAGCATTTTTCATTTTTAAGTTTTCAAAGACAATTACAAACTAAAGCTTTAGTTCAATTCAAAGCCTGCCTGTAGTTCATTTCCTTCAACCTGAGATGAAGCTATCTCTGCATGCAACTACGAGTTTTAAAATTTAAGCATTTTAAATCAAGCATTCAAATTTAAAGTTTTCAAATGCATCTGGAGTCAAGCCTGCATGCAAACCTTAACAACAAGCAACTCAGTTTTTATAGCAAAGGGGAATTCAAGTTTTCTCAGTTAAAAGCAACTTCAAATTAGTGCTCTGTTCTTCATCATCTTTTAAGGTGAGTAACATTTTTATTTAAAACAACTTAAGTACCTATGGTTGCCTGATTTATTCCTGTGAAATCATGATTTGTGTGGATATATGATGGAATTCTCTGTATATATGTATGGGTGTCTGAATGCATGCTAGTTGCTCTTGCCTATTCTAGATTCCAGGCTTAAGTTCTGTTCAAAAATCATGACCTTATAATCAAATCCTTAGTTGGGTTCAAATTTCAATCAAAATGTGGTTGTGTAATATAAGTTAAAGTTTTTAATTTTATATATATGAAAAAAATAATTTCTGTAATGTCTCTGGAAAACAACCATAACAAAACAAACTTTATGGAAGTAGAAATTTAATTTTCCAGATTCATTGATTTAAGATTATAAACCTATTACATAAACTAAAACTTGAATTTTAAAACTAAAATCAGAATTTTTAGTTGAAATGGGAAGAGCATTTCTGGTTTGTCTAGAAATGGTATTTTGGTATGTTACTGTCAATCTAGAAGGTCGGGGTGGCCATGGTTTTCTTCGGTGATGAAGTGATGATCAAGTTTTCAGGGAAAATGGTAGTCGAAAGATTAGTGCAGTGAGGCAGTAGAAATTTGGGATCATAGTAGTTTAACCTAGTTTTCTGTTCATCAGTATAGTTGATCGCCGAAGTTTCTTGAGGCAATCGAGTGCTTCGTGATTCAAGTTGGTGGTAGATGGGGTATGGAGGAGTTCGAGGCCGGAGGTGAAGTTTTCCAGATGATCAGATCTTGGTGTTTGAAGCAAATTCCAGATATCGGCATTGTTTTCTGGTTTCGAGCTAAATGCTCGATTTTGATTGGTGGTTTCTGCTATCGATTTGATGGTCGGGAATTAGTTGGAAGGTGGTCGCTGACTTGAGTGGGTGGTCGCGAGGGGTCGGAGTTGGTTGCCGTGATGGTGCAGGTGCACGGGGATCGTGGCGTATCTGATGTTGATTTGGGGAAGATGGATGCTCGAGAGTTTTGTCGAGTCAATTCATGTGTTAGCTCGAAGCAGTGGGGTTTGGGACTCGAAGGAGTTGATGAGTGGGCTCGGGTTTTCTAGGGTTATTCGAGTGTGTTACTCGAAGCAGGAGGGAAATGACTCGAGTATTTTTGTTTGTTACGAGTAGTGTTGTTCCAGGCTTTGAGAAATGAAAGCCTGGCAGTTTCAGATATTTAAATTTAATATAAAAATCTGAAAAGAATTTAAAGCCAAGTTTAGAGTTGAAATTTTAAATCTGGATTCAATCTGAAATTGAATCTTAGATTTTGAAAATAAATAAAGTTTATAACTTTACATAATGTAAATAAGTTTAAAGGTAAAGTATACTTTAATGATTTGAAATGTAAAAAGAAATTTAGTTAAAAATCCTTAAGTTTGAATTTAAATGATTTGGATTCATTAAATTAATAAGTTAATTAAAATGGATTGATAAATCTAATTAATATCGGGATTAATTAAGTAATTATGAGTTTTAAACTCATTAATTAAGTTTAAGTTAATTATTAATTAGGAAAAAAAACTAATGTGGAGTTAAAGATTATTAATTTAATAAGATTAGATTTTGAATTAATGATTAAATGTTAATTAATCAGTAAATTTAAAGGTAAATTAAGTTACGGTTAAAACTTGAATTAATTAAATAATTAGTGGTTAATTAATAGGGGGTTAAGGATAAATTAACTTGTAATTAATATTGGTTAATTAAGTTTAATTTCATAAGAAAGGAAATTAAGAATTGTAATAGTTAATGAAGGCTATTAACTTAAGACTATTAAGTAATTGATATATTAATGTGATTAATTTTAAATAACTAATTAGATAAATTAATTAAAGATAGACATTTGTGAAAATGTTTAAGTGTAATTACTTAATGGAAGTAATTAAGGAATTAATTACTTAAGGTAATTAATTGAGTTAAATATGATTTGTTTAAATTAATTAATTAAGTTTAATTAATTTGATTTAATCATTGGATGAATTGATAAGTATAATTACTAAAATGTAATTAATAAAGTGAAATTACTTAATGAAGTAATTGATGACAATTACTATATGTAATTGATTGAAGATGTTTTGAGTATAATAGTAATTTGGATTAAATTACTTTGAAAAATTAATCAAGGGATTAATTTAGAAAATTAATTAAGGAGTAATTAATTTATTAAGTGAAGTAATTAAGGGTAGTTAATTACTGAATGGGATTAATCAAGGATGATTAATAATTATGGTTAAGTAAAAGTTAATAACTCAATGTAATTAATGTAAATGGAATAATTAATTCAAAAATGTATTAGGAATCATTAATTATATGATTAATGATAAATTTAAAGGATTGTTTTAGTAAGATTAATTAATCAATAATAAGTGTTATAAGCAATTAATTAATTGTAATTAATTAAGGATAAATGTAATTAATTATGGTTAATTAATAAATAGGGTAATTAAAGATTAATTACTGTATTTGGTTATAAATAATTAATTTGTGAAATTAATTAAAGAATAATTACTCGAATGTAATTAAAAGATAATTAATCTAGGATGATTAATTAAGATGGAAATCTAGAGAATGATTAATTAATTGATTTGAAATTAATCAATGGTTAAGTAAGCATGATTTATAGAATGAAGTAATTAGTTTAATTTACTTTAAATTAATTAGAGATTTGTAATTAATTTAATTCATTTTAAATTAATTATAAATGGTGTGATTATTAATCATTGCTTATGATGGATGATATTGATTTCCTTGATTGATTGTGATCTCAGATATGAGATGAGTAATATCTATTGTGATATGGATGCTTGTTTAAGTATGATACTATTAATTATCTGTTTGAGTAGATAATATGGATTGTCTGTTTATGATGATGATGTTATTATCCGTTGTGATATTGTGATTTATCTATCTCTGTGTATATAGATAATTGAAATAAATTGTTTTAACTTTAAAACAACTTGGCCTTAAAAGATACGGTTTGGATTTCGATGAGACCGGGATCGGGTTTCCGTATACCGGGATTCTAGGTCTGGAGACCCGAATACCACATCGATCCAAATTAACGATAGGTCGTATATCCCAAGTGAAGATGAAGATTCAGAGTGGAAGGGTTATTGTCGTTAACTCTGAGGGTGATTCCAAAATGAGTGTAACGAGATAATGCCTTCGGTTTCGTTCGAACCCGGAACGAACTTGTATGGATTGAATGCTTTCAGAACATCGTCAGGTGGGCGATGAGCATTCTAAGTGATGAGTTCTGTTAAAAGGTAATCGTGACCTCAAGCCTCATCAACCGGGAATGGCTAAAACAGGGGAGGTGCAGCAAGGCTTCGTGGGTAGCACCCACTTGAGAGCGAGATATACCCCTGTCTAGATGTCCCTTTATATTCGGCTTAGTGGGCAGTTGATTCGCGACAACTGCTGGGGTTGTTTCGTTCGGAACTGTTCAGTAAGGAATGGTTCCGGCTTTGTGTTGCAGGGGACTTAGGGTGGGTCCTCGGTACGGTGATCTAGGCCACGTACTGTGACGGGCGGTACCCCAGTAGCCCAGCCATTGTTGGAAACCCAATCTTCCTACGTGACCTTACGGTTTTGATTGTATTACCCACTTTGTGGCTAGTATGCTGGAATTTAATCATGTAACAATTTCAGCTATTTCATATTTACTTGAAAACCCCAGACCTACTATAATATCACTGGATTTCCTATCAAATGTTTGGTTAGCGTAAGGGAAAAACTTTTCCATGTTTATGTGTGGGAAGTCTTACGTGATACCTTTTATTTTCAAAGGATTTTTAAAGTTAAGCAACTTTAACCTGTTACTCATACCAGACCCATGTCTGACCCGGAGTTTATTTCTTTTTTTTTCTTAAACTCTCGGGTACCCAAATTTTTACGGGTAGCCAAGGGATTCAGGTTTGCTTTGACGAATTATGGAGGAGCAAATGGAGCAGGAGGCTTCAGCGTTGTAGATATATATAGTGTTCTGCTGTGATGGTATCTCTGTGTATATCTCTGTACTGTATTTGAGTTGTATTAACTAGACAAGAGTTTATAACTGTCTAGTATGTGTTGTATTATCTGTGTAACTCTGATGTATATGATATTATGTATTCTCTTATGTGATATATTATATTTTATTCGTTCCGCTGTTGAGATTCTGATGTTGTTTCTTCTTCTTCTCTTTCTTTTCTACTTTCTCACCTCTTTCTTTCTTAAAAACGATACGACTTTCTGGTGGTAGAAAGTTGGGTCGTCACACGTGGTATCAGAGCATAGGTTGAGCGAATACCTAAGCTCTGGAGTGGTGTCTATCTCGAGAGAGCGTATTTGTATTTTGATATATATATATATATTTATTTATTTCTATCTCTCTGTTGGGTTACCTGTTCGGGTTGTCCAATATAAGTTATGAAGGTAGATAGGGTAGTGGTGTGTGTAACACGACTACCAATAGTTGGAGTTGTTGAGGCTGGAAGTGTATCTGTCGAGACTGTAGACCTAATACCGTCTCGAGTAAGTTTTGAATGGTGTAAGGATTTCACCAATCTCTGTGGGATATCTGCAGGATTTGGATCTGTCAGTTGAGCAGAAGCGAGTTATGATATTTTGATACCTCAGGATGTAGTAGCTGTGTGATGAGACACAGTGACTATGGATGTCCTCGAAGATTTTATTTGGAACAGTTTAAAGAAGTATGTCTGCTTCGGTGTTGAGGATGTGTTTAGCCGGGTGTTTGTGTTTGGCTTTGAGGCCTGTGTTTCTCAAGGAGTTTGGTTTAGGATGTCCTTGGCAGCAATGGCAGCATTTGTAGTTCTGATTGTTCTGTGGGTAGGCAGGAGGTTGTCTGTCAGCAGTTTTCTGGAAGTGAAGTTCAGGAGCAGCAGAGTGGATCCGTTTCTTCGATGGATTGGCTAGATAAGCTTAAGCTGTTCTGATTGGTAAAGAGAGAAAAGTTTTTTTGGATATTGGATTGGGTTGATCGCAAAAGTGACTTGCGATAGTGGAGTGTTCTCTTGGCTTGTCAGAGATCCTTCGGGATTTCTGAGTTTTCTCTTTATGGATCCGTTGAACAATATTCTGTGGTGTATTATCCGGTTTATGCTCGGGTGTACCATCAGCATTTCTTCTACTCAGATCAGAGTTGTGCAGCGGAAGCAGTTGGGAGTGCATCTGTTTTTCTTTTCCGGATAGGAGAAGTTGTTTTCTACTGATGATAGTAGAGGCTGTGTTCTTGGATTGTTTGTGTGTCGATCATTGTGATGAGTTGTTTTGAGGCATCAGCGAAGGTTGAGCCCATCAGTAGGGATAGAGGCAGCCTGGATCGTCAGATGAGTTTTGTGGATATAAGATGGAGGAATTTGGATTTCGAAGTCGAGGATTTGGTTTTGAGTAAGTTCTCTCAGATCGAAGGGGTTTCAAGTTGGTAAGACTGGGAAGTCAGCACCGAGGTATCTTGGATTTTATCTTGTTCTGGTAAGGATAAGAGTTTGATCTTCTGGAGTGAATTGTCAGTTTGGACAACTGAAATTCGATGTGTTCCGCGTATCTCTGAGGGAGTACGTGTAGGATCTATCTTTGGTTTTGGAACCAGCAGTTCTAGAGGGTTTGGTTGTTGAGTCAGACTTGTCTGTAGTCTGATATCTTGTCTAGTTTGTAGATCTAGATGAGTAGGAGCTCTGTAGCTTAGTAGTGATTGTTTGGATTCTGTAGAGCGAGTACCCCGGTATTTTTACTTGGGAAACTCTAGGTAGCTCTATCCAGAATTTTGTCTGGATAGTTAGATTTGTTTGATTGGCTGAGGGTGTTGCTATGGTTGTAAGCATATAATTAATATATGCTTGTGTTTTAAAATTAAATCTTTAATTAGATTATTAAATTACCTTTGTTTTAAATTTCGGGGACGAAATTCTTTTAAGAGGGGAGGAATGTGACATCCCGGAATTTCTGACAATATCAATTTAATAATCTGCATTTAAAATTAAATTGATTTGATGATTTTGTTGATAAATTTGAATTGATTTAATAATTCTTCTTTTAATAAACATTTAAATTGAGAATTTATCTTTTAAAAGCTAAATAAAGTGTTTTCTATTTATAATGTATATAAATTTATATATATTGTAAAAAGGTGAGCTTTGTTGTAAATTTAATTAATAAGGCATATTTTATAATTTTAATATTTTTGATAATTTGGAAATTTGATTTAATTTAATATTAAGCTATTAAATAAATAACTATATGGTTTTAAAATAGCTAAGATAAATGTTTAATTGATTTAAATTATATCTTAGCTTATGTTAAGATAAATAAAAGGTTTATTTTAAATTATTGTTTAATAAATATGAGATATTAGTTTATTTAATAATAATAGGAAGTTATAATCTCTTTTATAAATATTTAAGGTAAAATGGGAATAGAAATATATAAGATAAATTATATGAATTATATAATGTAAAGTAAAACTCATAGCTAAAATATAACAACAAAATAAATATAGAATTCCATTTCTAGTATAAAGTAATAAGACCCTAGCTAAGGAATATATTTAAATATGAACAAATAAGATAAGTAATAAATGTGTAACAAACAATAACAAAGAATACATGTATAAACAAATATATAGATAGGATAAGTTTTATATATAAAGTAAACATTCAAACAAAATGATATAACAAAAGCTTGCAACAGAAGACACAAATGAATACATTGCAATATGAATCAAGAAACAAATATAATACATTCTGTATGAACAGGTTAGATACAAGATTTGTACAAACGAATAAAGAATAAATATGTAAGCTTGGGAGTGAAGGCAATATCAATTACTGTAAATGATTACGTACACTTGATAGGATAAAGAAAGATATACATGTTGCAGGCATAACAAAGCAAAGTAAAAATGTAAAATATCTTTGTATACAACATGAAACATAAGTACATACGAAAATGTAAAATAAAAGATGAGTTGTAGACATGAAGGACGAGCATTAAATGCTATATCTCTAGTACATATTATATGGATCACTTCAGCCCCCATAGAGATAAAAAAATCTCTGAAATATGTTTGTAGCAAAAGAGAAATACTTGTATATTTGTTCACATATATCTATCTGCCTTAGTCTTTTTCATTTTCATTCGTTTACCAAAAAGAAAACTTAGCATTTTTCATTTTTAAGTTTTCAAAGACAATTACAAACTAAAGCTTTAGTTCAATTCAAAGCCTGCCTGTAGTTCATTTCCTTCAACCTGAGATGAAGCTATCTCTGCATGCAACTACGAGTTTTAAAATTTAAGCATTTTAAATCAAGCATTCAAATTTAAAGTTTTCAAATGCATCTGGAGTCAAGCCTGCATGCAAACCTTAACAACAAGCAACTCAGTTTTTATAGCAAAGGGGAATTCAAGTTTTCTCAGTTAAAAGCAACTTCAAATTAGTGCTCTGTTCTTCATCATCTTTTAAGGTGAGTAACATTTTTATTTAAAACAACTTAAGTACCTATGGTTGCCTGATTTATTCCTGTGAAATCATGATTTGTGTGGATATATGATGGAATTCTCTGTATATATGTATGGGTGTCTGAATGCATGCTAGTTGCTCTTGCCTATTCTAGATTCCAGGCTTAAGTTCTGTTCAAAAATCATGACCTTATAATCAAATCCTAAGTTGGGTTCAAATTTCAATCAAAATGTGGTTGTGTAATATAAGTTAAAGTTTTTAATTTTATATATATGAAAAAAATAATTTCTGTAATGTCTCTGGAAAACAACCATAACAAAACAAACTTTATGGAAGTAGAAATTTAATTTTCCAGATTCATTGATTTAAGATTATAAACCTATTACATAAACTAAAACTTGAATTTTAAAACTAAAATCAGAATTTTTAGTTGAAATGGGAAGAGCATTTCTGGTTTGTCTAGAAATGGTATTTTGGTATGTTACTGTCAATCTAGAAGGTCGGGGTGGCCATGGTTTTCTTCGGTGATGAAGTGATGATCAAGTTTTCAGGGAAAATGGTAGTCGAAAGATTAGTGCAGTGAGGCAGTAGAAATTTGGGATCATAGTAGTTTAACCTAGTTTTCTGTTCATCAGTATAGTTGATCGCCGAAGTTTCTTGAGGCAATCGAGTGCTTCGTGATTCAAGTTGGTGGTAGATGGGGTATGGAGGAGTTCGAGGCCGGAGGTGAAGTTTTCCAGATGATCGGATCTTGGTGTTTGAAGCAAATTCCAGATATCGGCATTGTTTTCTGGTTTCGAGCTAAATGCTCGATTTTGATTGGTGGTTTCTGCTATCGATTTGATGGTCGGGAATTAGTTGGAAGGTGGTCGCTGACTTGAGTGGGTGGTCGCGAGGGGTCGGAGTTGGTTGCCGTGATGGTGCAGGTGCACGGGGATCGTGGCGTATCTGATGTTGATTTGGGGAAGATGGATGCTCGAGAGTTTTGTCGAGTCAATTCATGTGTTAGCTCGAAGCAGTGGGGTTTGGGACTCGAAGGAGTTGATGAGTGGGCTCGGGTTTTCTAGGGTTATTCGAGTGTGTTACTCGAAGCAGGAGGGAAATGACTCGAGTATTTTTGTTTGTTACGAGTAGTGTTGTTCCAGGCTTTGAGAAATGAAAGCCTGGCAGTTTCAGATATTTAAATTTAATATAAAAATCTGAAAAGAATTTAAAGCCAAGTTTAGAGTTGAAATTTTAAATCTGGATTCAATCTGAAATTGAATCTTAGGTTTTGAAAATAAATAAAGTTTATAACTTTACATAATGTAAATAAGTTTAAAGGTAAAGTATACTTTAATGATTTGAAATGTAAAAAGAAATTTAGTTAAAAATCCTTAAGTTTGAATTTAAATGATTTGGATTCATTAAATTAATAAGTTAATTAAAATGGATTGATAAATCTAATTAATATCGGGATTAATTAAGTAATTATGAGTTTTAAACTCATTAATTAAGTTTAAGTTAATTATTAATTAGGAAAAAAAACTAATGTGGAGTTAAAGATTATTAATTTAATAAGATTAGATTTTGAATTAATGATTAAATGTTAATTAATCAGTAAATTTAAAGGTAAATTAAGTTACGGTTAAAACTTGAATTAATTAAATAATTAGTGGTTAATTAATAGGGGGTTAAGGATAAATTAACTTGTAATTAATATTGGTTAATTAAGTTTAATTTCATAAGAAAGGAAATTAAGAATTGTAATAGTTAATGAAGGCTATTAACTTAAGACTATTAAGTAATTGATATATTAATGTGATTAATTTTAAATAACTAATTAGATAAATTAATTAAAGATAGACATTTGTGAAAATGTTTAAGTGTAATTACTTAATGGAAGTAATTAAGGAATTAATTACTTAAGGTAATTAATTGAGTTAAATATGATTTGTTTAAATTAATTAATTAAGTTTAATTAATTTGATTTAATCATTGGATGAATTGATAAGTATAATTACTAAAATGTAATTAATAAAGTGAAATTACTTAATGAAGTAATTGATGACAATTACTATATGTAATTGATTGAAGATGTTTTGAGTATAATAGTAATTTGGATTAAATTACTTTGAAAAATTAATCAAGGGATTAATTTAGAAAATTAATTAAGGAGTAATTAATTTATTAAGTGAAGTAATTAAGGGTAGTTAATTACTGAATGGGATTAATCAAGGATGATTAATAATTATGGTTAAGTAAAAGTTAATAACTCAATGTAATTAATGTAAATGGAATAATTAATTCAAAAATGTATTAGGAATCATTAATTATATGATTAATGATAAATTTAAAGGATTGTTTTAGTAAGATTAATTAATCAATAATAAGTGTTATAAGCAATTAATTAATTGTAATTAATTAAGGATAAATGTAATTAATTATGGTTAATTAATAAATAGGGTAATTAAAGATTAATTACTGTATTTGGTTATAAATAATTAATTTGTGAAATTAATTAAAGAATAATTACTCGAATGTAATTAAAAGATAATTAATCTAGGATGATTAATTAAGATGGAAATCTAGAGAATGATTAATTAATTGATTTGAAATTAATCAATGGTTAAGTAAGCATGATTTATAGAATGAAGTAATTAGTTTAATTTACTTTAAATTAATTAGAGATTTGTAATTAATTTAATTCATTTTAAATTAATTATAAATGGTGTGATTATTAATCATTGCTTATGATGGATGATATTGATTTCCTTGATTGATTGTGATCTCAGATATGAGATGAGTAATATCTATTGTGATATGGATGCTTGTTTAAGTATGATACTATTAATTATCTGTTTGAGTAGATAATATGGATTGTCTGTTTATGATGATGATGTTATTATCCGTTGTGATATTGTGATTTATCTATCTCTGTGTATATAGATAATTGAAATAAATTGTTTTAACTTTAAAACAACTTGGCCTTAAAAGATACGGTTTGGATTTCGATGAGACCGGGATCGGGTTTCCGTATACCGGGATTCTAGGTCTGGAGACCCGAATACCACATCGATCCAAATTAACGATAGGTCGTATATCCCAAGTGAAGATGAAGATTCAGAGTGCAAGGGTTATTGTCGTTAACTCTGAGGGTGATTCCAAAATGAGTGTAACGAGATAATGCCTTCGGTTTCGTTCGAACCCGGAACGAACTTGTATGGATTGAATGCTTTCAGAACATCGTCAGGTGGGCGATGAGCATTCTAAGTGATGAGTTCTGTTAAAAGGTAATCGTGACCTCAAGCCTCATCAACCGGGAATGGCTAAAACAGGGGAGGTGCAGCAAGGCTTCGTGGGTAGCACCCACTTGAGAGCGAGATATACCCCTGTCTAGATGTCCCTTTATATTCGGCTTAGTGGGAAGTTGATTCGCGACAACTGCTGGGGTTGTTTCGTTCGGAACTGTTCAGTAAGGAATGGTTCCGGCTTTGTGTTGCAGGGGACTTAGGGTGGGTCCTCGGTACGGTGATCTAGGCCACGTATTGTGACGGGCGGTACCCCAGTAGCCCAGCCATTGTTGGAAACCCAATCTTCCTACGTGACCTTACGGTTTTGATTGTATTACCCACTTTGTGGCTAGTATGCTGGAATTTAATCATGTAACAATTTCAGCTATTTCATATTTACTTGAAAACCCCAGACCTACTATAATATCACTGGATTTCCTATCAAATGTTTGGTTAGCGTAAGGGAAAAACTTTTCCATGTTTATGTGTGGGAAGTCTTACGTGATACCTTTTATTTTCAAAGGATTTTTAAAGTTAAGCAACTTTAACCTGTTACTCATACCAGACCCATGTCTGACCCGGAGTTTATTTCTTTTTTTTTCTTAAACTCTCGGGTACCCAAATTTTTACGGGTAGCCAAGGGATTCAGGTTTGCTTTGACGAATTATGGAGGACCAAATGGAGCAGGAGGCTTCAGCGTTGTAGATATATATAGTGTTCTGCTGTGATGGTATCTCTGTGTATATCTCTGTACTGTATTTGAGTTGTATTAACTAGACAAGAGTTTATAACTGTCTAGTATGTGTTGTATTATCTGTGTAACTCTGATGTATATGATATTATGTATTCTCTTATGTGATATATTATATTTTATTCGTTCCGCTGTTGAGATTCTGATGTTGTTTCTTCTTCTTCTCTTTCTTTTCTACTTTCTCACCTCTTTCTTTCTTAAAAACGATACGACTTTCTAGTGGTAGAAAGTTGGGTCGTCACAGCAAGTTCCATGTTAGTATAGAATCACTATGAGTTGAAATGATACATACCCGAACGGACTTTAGAATAGGAGAAAATCGTTATGGGTTGAAATGATAAACCCAAGCGATTTTCAATTGAATTGAATTTGGGATTACGGGTTCAAATGATATATATATACCCGTATATACTTAAATTACGGATTGAAATGATAAATATCCGTATCACTTGACCATAGGGTAGAAAATTATATACAGACACCGTTGGTCTATATATTAATAATTTGAAATGATTTCTATGGTTTTGAAAAGAAATATATTATTTTAATAAATATTGATTTTAAAGATTTATTCAAGTTGATTTGAATCAATATAAAAATATGTTTTGAGTATTTATGTAAAATTTATATTTCAAATATAAAGTTTATAATGTTTCAGGTTGAAAGATAAATTTGAAATTGATTTGGAATTCTTAATTATTTAATAATTAAACTTAAATAAGTTTGATTTGAAATATATTAAATTTGAAATTTGAAGATATGTTTTATAACTTGAACTTGATTAAAAAGGGGATTAAATGAATATTTCAAACTTATATAAATTTAAATAGGATATTTTGTTTATATAAATTTGTAAATTGAAGTTGTATTTAGACGTATTGAAATGATTAAAGAAATATCTCAGAAACTAAATGTAATGAAATTAAATTTAGATATAAATGGAATTATCGAATTTAGTTTTTGAAATGTGGAATATTTAAAGCTTTGAAATATATTGAAATTTAATGGTTTAATTTGTGTTTCAAATCTGTATTTGAAATCGTTATAATTCGAAATGATTTATTGAGAATTGAATTGAGTCGAAATTTATGAATTGAGATTGAATTTAGTTGAATTTGGAAGTCGAGGAAACTATTTTATTTTTTTAAAGTAATTTTAAATTATATTTAAAACTATTGATATTTTACTTTATAAATTATGTTAATATAAGCTATTTTAATATAAATCATTTTTAATATAAATTATTTTATTATAAACTATTTTAAACTTATACCTATTTATATAAACTATTTTATTTAAAACTATTTTATTATATATACTAATTTTAATATCTAAACTGGTTAAGAGTAAAGTGTTATAACTTTGAAGTACTAAGATTTGTAAATGGATATATTTGAGATGGATATATTTTAAATGGAAGTGATATCGTATTTGGTTTTGAAATGGAAATGATATTTTGATTTTGAAATATAAGCTATTTTGAAAGTCAATTAAATGACCAATCGATGTAATAATTACGTAGTTATTGAAGAGTCCGTGATCGGTTAGGGACATACTCTCTGTCCAAACCGAAAACTACTTTAATACCTATTATACACGGAGTGTGATCCAGAATGAAATGGTTGGAATGATGACGTTGCTGGATTTGAAGAAAGACAATGATAATGGATAGCCTTGACACTTGTGTCAAATTGGAAATGACTTAAACAGGAGCCGCGCCGGGCCAGTGAGGTTAGCTACCTCTAGCGGACACACTTCTTCGTAAACTACTCATTACTTGTTTTTGATTGGTGCGCACCCTTGATTTGGGAGTGTTGTTTCGCTGTGTTGCGATCGTTGCGGCGATGCGTTCTCACCAGTCCGGATTAGGAAAACGGTAGTTTCACTACCTTGGGTATTGCCTCATGTGCCTTGTCATACTCGTATTCCTATGCGCGACCACTACGATTCGTTTTGTGTTATACCTATGGAGTACTCCCTGATAGCCCACCAGTTTACGGTGGAGTTTACAGTGCTGTATAGACTATGATGCTTATATAAAATGTGTTAAGGGGGATAATGGTAACGCCTTAACGCTATTTTGATACTTTATATTACTAATAGGCATTATCTACTTAGCGTATAGTACTACATAGTAAATAGTTTAACGGATCCTTAAAGGATGGTTATCCCAAACATCCTTTGAGTTACTTGTAATTTCAGTTGTTATTTCACTTGAGTTGGATTTATTAATATAAGAATGTTAATCCTGACTCGAGTGTTTTGTGTTTTGCTTTACGCTCGGGTCAGACTGAGTGTACCAGTATTCGAGGCTCACCTTTGGAGTTGGAGCTTCGCTTGGAAATCCATCTATCTATCCAGCTTTCAGATATTCAATTGATTCCAGTGATGTATTCTGATCTTCTATTTGACTATTGTATTCGATACTTTTGTTGTACCTTGTTTAACTCTGTTATATATATAGTAGCTTCATGAACTACTATTCTTTTGTTTCCGCTGCACTATTGTTATATTACTCTGTGTCTGTGATTTTGTGATTATTTATTTACTGTATATGCTGAGTTTTGCCAAATTTTTAATTACAATCTATTATTTTTAATTATTCAAGTCTGACATGTGTGGATTATTGTCGATTTGAATGGTCTAAAATAGTGGGTTGTTACAGTTGGTATCAGAGCTCTGGTTTTAGGCAAAACTCAGCATATAGAGTAAATTCAATTACATAATCACGTTCGTTCGAGCTTGAATTCCTTCTTCTTTTACTCGGTTTCTTTGAATTTTGGAACATTTCCTTTGGTTCCAAAGTCCATTCGTGTCTCCCCTATTCGTGTCTTTTTGATTCTGGAGTATCCCATAACTCCACTTCGAATGATCTCTATAATGAATCGGCGGTCCCGCCAATCCTAGAATGATTTGTAAGGGTGAAACTCCTTTACAACAGCATTGATTCGCCGAGATTTTTGTATCCTCGGATTAGATGCTACTATCTCTTGTTATCCCGAATTCTATCTCTTGTGATCTGATGTCAATTTGATTCAGAATTTCGCATCGATCGTATTCTTAAAGTCACGGTTGACCCGGTTAAGGTTACCCGCGATTTATATAAATTTATCCTTCTTCCAATTTGAAATTTAATCATCTTATCTCCCTATCAAGTCTATCTTTTAGTCGAATTCTATTTGATTAGAGTCCCCCTACTTTGAATCCTATCTTTGCTTTGAAATCCATTTTGTATATTATCGAGTGAGGGAGTGTATTTGTAATTTATATCAAAATATTTTATATATTGTGTTGTTTGAGTTGTTGATGTTGATTTGGATATTCGATAGATTCATCTGATCAACGCTATCGATTGGATTTCCAAAACACTTGAACAGAACAAACTGACACAATATTGTTTTCAAATTGGTAAATGAAATAAATTTGTATGATTATATTATATATATAAGTAAAAATTTCCGGAATTTAATAATTAATTAAATTGGTTGTTTGAATGATAATATTTGATTATCATTTATTGTTCTAAATGAATTTATAAACATGGTTTATAAATTGATTTGGCATTGAAATAAATTTTAAAAAATCAGGAATTTGAGAATTTAATTTCCAGTGATTTCAAGCTTTGGGTTTTAAATTTTTAAATGTATATTATTGAAGGTATTTTCAAAAAGAAACCGTTTTCAAAGAATTTTAAAATGTTAAAATTAGTGCTCTTCTCTTTGTCGCTGGAAAATAATTTCGATGATGGCGGCTGCATCATCGACATTCATTTTCGAGTTTCGAAGTGAAGAGACCATTCAGTAGCTTTGCTACACTTTTTTTTTTGGAAATTTAATTTGATTTGAATTTCTGTGGTATGACTTGATTTATTATATATATAAAGATTTAATTGTGATCTGATATATACTATATATATTTATCTCAAAATTGTTTGAAGTAAATCGGAGATTTAAATTCTTATGTTTATAATTTAAAGATGATTTCAATTATAAACTGAAGTCAAAAATTTTGGATAAATATGTTAAATTGAAATAATTGAATTTGAAAACTTTATTTGTATAGTACTAAATTGCATTTCAATATAACTTACCTAAATTATTCAGAAGTTAAAATGTAGTTGGATAATATACAATATAAAATGATTTTATAAATAAAATTTGAGTGTTTATAATAAATGTTATACACTTAGATTTTAATTATATATAAAAAAATGCTAATAAAGATGATAGAATAATAAGTTAATTAAATGAGATGAATATAATAAATTTTGTTCTGAAAGAATTAACAAATTGAAATTAGATCAACTTATGGAAATACCTTAAATTTAAACCAATTATTGAATATAAATTAATTGAAATTGAAATTTATATGGTTTAAATTAATTTATATGGTTTAAATATATGTAATAAGATATATT
The DNA here is from genome assembly GCA_030737815.1 of Allium fistulosum. NCBI lineage: Eukaryota > Viridiplantae > Streptophyta > Magnoliopsida > Asparagales > Amaryllidaceae > Allium > Allium fistulosum. The sequence goes on along the minus strand of CM060904.1, from coordinate 1,245,865,399 downwards.
AAGTGGAATAAACTTAATAATAATTTGGAATAAAAGAATTAAATTTGTTGAATAAAATATGAGTACAATAAATAATTATACAAATTGATGATTTAGAAATTGTTAATTGAGGATGACTAGATAATAAGATAATGAATTTAGAAATAGATAAATTGATTTAACTTAAGAAGAAACCAAGTGGATTAAACCAAATTGTTAATTAATTTAATTCGAAGTCTATATGGTTTAAATTAATTGTTTTATCTTGTTTTAAATCTATTTTGCTTTCTGGTTGTTTCTATTCTCCTACCTCCTTCCTTTTCGGGGACGAAAAGTTTTGAGTGGGGGAGAGTGTAACAACCTGTAAATTTTAACTGTTTTAATAACGTAATTAGTTGAAATTTTGTGAAATTTTAAAGGATAAAATTTTAAAATAAAAATTTGATATTTGGAATGCGTCTAATTAATCATAGCAACTGGTAAATTTTCATCAGATAATTTGGAAGTTTATTTTCTAGTGTAATTTTATTCCAATTTATATCAGTTAAAATTGATGATAATAAAATGTTTTTCAAACCTGAATATTTTTATATAGAAAAATTGTAAATCATCTTCTAAACAAGACGTCATTTTTCGTTTTTCCAAATTCGGACTTCTTTAGCTCTGTCGATCTTATTTTTCTGCGTTTTTACTGCATTTTCCGCTAGTAGAAAATTCGAATTCTTATAATTCAATCGTACCACTGATATCTGTATGCCGTTTTGATCGTCTCGTCATGTTGATCTCTATGGTATATTCAATTGTCAATTTCGAAGTCTGGTGCGTAGCAAAACCGCGATACGGTTTGTCGTACCGGTTCTGTATTTGGGTTTTTGTGTTTCCAATGCCTTTTCATCTATCTACAGCCTCAATCAATAGCCATCTGCTCTATTTAATTTCATAATTTAATACTATGACCCTCACTTTTCTCTATTGCCCATTACTATTCCCGGTTCATTTTTCGATGTCACTTTCCGTTCATACCTCTGTGAAGAAAAGAAAATAAATATGAACAGTATATATTACTAAAGCCTGTGCATTCTTATCTGTAGCCAGCTGTTCACTTTTTTTTCGACACTCATCATCTTCTTATCGTTTGCCTACTCAGTTCAAGCATCTCCTCTCCTTCTTCTTATTTATACTTTTTTTTGTTCTCATGTACTTCGCTAAAAAAAAGTGAAAGAATTAATTTCTGCTTTGGTATATGTATTGCCTTCACCTAGCTTCCACACTCCACTGCCTTCTCTCTGAAACCCGCCTCCACCCTGCATGATCGGCCTACTCTCCTTCAACTTCAGACCACCAAGCCATCAACCCAGATCAAGGCATCACTACCCAAAGCCTCACGTAAGCAAGTGCCGACCATCCCACCTCGACAGCATTCCATCCCCTAACCACGGCCTCCCACCACAGGCCAACCCACACCGCTTGCCGTAACCCTCTTCCTCCCCCTCACTTTTCCACTCTCTTGAACCCTCTTGCATACTCGCAACCCAAGCTTCTCACGCTCGGCCTCTGCCACCTCCGCCTCTGTTCCATCCCGCAGACCCCCTGTCTCCCCACGAGCTCAGCTTCCACCCTCTTCTTCCTCCCTCTTTTTCTATGGCAACGGCCTCGCCTCCACCTCTTCCTCTCCGACACCTCCGCCGCCTTGGTCTCTGACTTCCAACCGAGCTCGTATAGCAGCCTGCTTTAGCCTGGTCCCTCCTCGTCTTCTAGTTGCATCATCTTTCTCGTATAAAAAGAAAAAAAATACAAGAGGTATATTCATATATATATTAGTTTTATATTTTATTAGTTATTGTAATATGTTGGTATATATATATATATACCTTTTTGTTAGCTATATATAAAGTTATAAGCATAGTGTTTATAATCTATGAAAGTATATAAAGTTATTTGAGTTGTATAATCTATATATATAGTAGTTTTCATATATTTGAAATGTTTGGGTTTTATGTATAGATTCGTTAAGTTATATAAGTATTTTCATGACGTGTTGTACAGTTTTATATAAGTTTCGAAAAAAATAGAAAGTGTAATCTGTTGATATATATTGACTTCGGTTGGTTTCAACAGGACTGTAACGACCCGTATTTTTACGGATCGACAAGTTCGTCAAAATCTAGAATTTTCAGCATTTTAAGACATTTCAGATTTTAGGCAGAATTTCGCTAAGTCTTAGGTCGTAAACGACCTAAGTGATAGGTCGTGACCGACTTAAGAAGATAGTGGGTTGGTCGTATGGCAGTTTAGGTCGGTTGAGCGACCTAGGAGTTGATAACTGATAGAGTCTAGACGACTTATGGGATAGGCGACCCAAGTTTTGAGCGACCTAAGAGATAGGTTGGTAGCGACCTAAGTAAACCCAGTAGTTAACGACCTAGGGATGAGCGACCTAGTGATGCCGAGTTAGCATATTTAGGTCGGCAGCGACCTAAGGAAACTAGTTGATAGCGACCTATAATAGTTCGCGACCTATAGGAGTTAACGATCTAATTGTTAGCGACCTAAGAGTTAAGCAGAGTAGGGGATGGCTGGTTAGGGTAGTTAGGTCGTACGCGACCTAAGTTAGGTCGTGAGTTCTGTTTTAGTTAGGTCGCGTGTTGGCATAAGTTGTTAGGTCGCATAGGTTGGTAGGTCGCGTGGGAGTTAGGTCGCGTGTTGATTTAGGTCGTCAAGTGTTAGGTCGCTGAGGAGTTAAGTCGTAGCATCTGTTGGTCGCGTGGGTTGCTAAGTGTTAGGTCGCGATCTGTGTTAGGTCGTAAGTCGTATACAAGTGGAAGCGCATGTGTTAAGTCGCGCGTTGCGTTAGGTCGTAGGTCGCTGGGTGTTCGAATGCGCAGAGGTGTTAGGTCGTAGGAGTTGGGGTGCACGTGCATCTGTTAGGTCGGAGAGGCTTAGGTCGGAGAGGCTTAGGTCGGAAACGACCTAAGGAGATAGCCGAGTTACGACTTAAGGAAATTTCTGCTATAAATAGGAAGGGTCTTTCTCAATTTTTGGGATCCGGATTTTGAAGCGACGAAGTGCTGCCATTTTGAGAGCTCGACTTCTACACTTCTTCACTTCTTCCCTCCAATCTAATCTAGTGCTTCCATCCATCCAAATCGAAGATCAAGATTGAAGATTCAAGAGCTAAAGTTGAAGATCTTCATCTTTTCAAGAGAGATTTCTTCGTTTGAAGCGGATTCGTGATAGATCAAGCTTGATCCTTCGCTGTCCAGATCTGAAGCGTATTGATTTGGGTTTGTTTAGGTGATTTGGTGAGTGGTGATTATCTCTCACACGGATCCAAAGGAGTATATCGGATTGTTGGCTCGATTTGGTGTTAAAATAGTGATTTCCATGCATTTTCTTCATCCTAAGTATAGATCCATATAGATCCATTGTTCATGATGATGTTACATCCATTTTATCATATGTTAACCTATGCAAGTTCATTCATCAAGTTTGTAGGGATATAATTCATGTTTCATGCTTATTGGACTTTCAACTCTTTAATTACGAAAATGCCATTATTGTGATAATTGTCTATTTAGATCTTGTTTGAATGCTTGATTGTTTGGATTAATGTTTGATTTGATTGACTGTTATGAATTAGATGATTGATGGTTTGATTTAGACCGAAGACGATTCAAAAGCTAAGGGAAAGGCTCTTGAATTGGGAAAGCTGCTCGTGGCGTATGTAGCGTGATGATGAAGCTCTTATGCATAAGTTTGATGATGTAATGTTGAGATGAGGCTTTGCGAGGATGTGATGAAGCGAAGCATCATGTGATGAAGACTTGGTCTAATCCAGACGGGATCATTCCAAGCATGTTGATAACTCGATGATATGATTCGAGTTGAGGATAATGGATGCTCAAGAGGCGCTTGAGCTAGTATGGAAATAGTCGTCGAGGAGGATGACTAGGAGGTTGAGATCTCATCGTTGTTGAAGGTTCTAGCATGCTCTAAGCAAGAGTACATGGGGACGCCCAAAAGACTAAGTTGATGGTCAAGTACTCTGGGTAGATTCGATAATCCTAGGCACGGGTCACGATGACATGCGGGAGTTATGTCTAGAACCGGGGTTTCCATTAGCCCTTGACGGACGGTTGAAAGAATGTGTCGGTCATTCAATTAACGGTGATATCGCAGCAATGATAACAGTGATAGCCAGAGTCATGGATGTTTGGTTGTATCGTCATTCGGTTTTAAGAGCGGTATCTCCTGGGTGCTTATCTGACCTTGGTACAGACCTTGGAGTTGGTACTTGGAAAACATCGCCCTTAACTCGAATGATTATTATTTTACCTTAAATTGTATGCTCTGCTATGTTGCTTCTACTTAGTGTGTGTCTGGGGGCTATCACTATAGAAAGAGGTGGAATGGGAGGGTTGTATTTCCTTTTCCTTTATGCTATTTTGGTATGTTGTCAGTTAATTTACTGCTCACTAAGACTGTTGTCTGACTCAAGGCTTTATGTTTTAATTCTTATTGCCTTGGGCTGTTCGTCCATTTTTGGGACGGGCAGACTAGGTAGCAGGTGACAGGTGCTGTTCTCTTCTCACGATGCTGATATCGAAGACGAGCTGGAGGGTTGCATATTATCTTCTTATTATATGTACTGGATGTTCCGCTGTTTTTGTATCCTCTGAGTGTTATGTAGTGAGGCTTGATGTATTGGCTAATTGGATGCTTGTATTCAACTATTATGAAGTTTTATATGATGGCATTTTATTCTGTAAAGCTTCACTATATATATGTTCTATTGTATTTTGTCCATGCGCTGTTAGTAATACGATAGATTCTGTTGTTTTAAATTTACCTTGACAATCGTCCATGGTCGCCTGGCACACTCTACAGCGCACTTTCTCTAGATTCCATGCGGGGGTCATGGGCGGTTGTCACATTTGGTATCAGAGCATTGGTTAATCGATTTTACCCAACGCTCGCTGACGTAACAACGTATGAGAGACGTAATTGTATTTTGATGGATGAATACTATATATAATATAGTAGCTTAGTAGAGTTTGAGTCCTTTATGCAGTTGTTCTCTAGATGTTCTAATCATTCCTTTTTATAGATATTGAGAATGAGTCGAAGAGGGAGACCAGCTGCTAGGGAAGGTCGTGCTACTGAAGGGGCTGCTGATTATGTTGCTATGTTCAAAACCATGATGACTTCGATCAGGAGAAGGATGTCAGCCCCGGGGCCATCAGTAGATGTTGGAGATCAAGTTCAGGCTCCAGGATTGATGGATCACTTGGACGATTCATTTAGGAAGCTTGTGGAGGAAGCTCTCAGGCACGAGAATCTGTTTCCTAAGGAAGGATCTGTTGTTGCTGTGACCAGGGAAGAGTCTAAACCCCAGCAGGGTAGAAACAAGAAGAGGAAGCAGCAGCAGCAGAAGGGTAAGGATGGTCAGAAAAAGCCGAAAGGCGAAGTGACTTGCTACAACTGTCAGCAGAAAGGCCATCTCTCCAAGGATTGCAAGAATCCGAAGGCGCCGGCGAAGTGCCACAACTGTGACAAGCCAGGGCATTTCAGGAAGAATTGTCCAGAACCGAGGAAGGACAAGCAGATTGTGCATGCTTATGCTTTGGGAGCTGTTCCGTCGTCTTCGAAAGCTCCTACTGCTGAAGAGAAGGGAAAGAGTGTGGTGGTTCAAGGTACTCTTTTCCTATGTGGTGTTCCAGTTAGAGTTCTGTTTGATACTGGAGCGTCGCATTCATTTGTTTGTAGTGAACTCGTAGGCCGGTTAGGTTTGGAACCGGATATTGTTGATAGGCCATTGGTTGTGACTAATCCAGTTGGCGGTTCGTCTTGTTTGTGTATGTTATGCCGTGGTCTAGTTGTATCGAGTCATGGTTGCTCTTTTGTTTGTGATTGTTTTGTTCTGAACTTTGCGGGGTTCGGAATCATTTTGGGTATGGACTGGCTTAGGAAGTATGCGGCTAAGGTTGATTGCGAAAGGTTGGAAGTGACAGTCGAGAATGTGGAGGGGCGAAAGATTGTGATACGATGTAAGTATGAAGAAGGCGTCTTCATGAGCTTCATGTATTCGCTAGTTGTTCCATGGGATGGACTGTCATCAGTGCCGATCGCTAATGGATTCGAGGATGTCTTTGACGAAGTCAAAGGGTTGCCGCCGCATAGAGAGATCGAGTTTCGTATAGATCTAGTTGAAGGAGCCAGACCTGTTGTGATGCCTCTTAGGCGGATGGCGCCTAGGGAACAGCAGGAGTTGAAGGTGCAAGTTGATGATCTTTTGCAGAAAGGATTCATTCGGCGTAGTGTGTCCGAGTGGGGTGCACCAGTTGTGTTTGCAACCAAGGCAGATGGATCGTTGAGATTGTGCGTCGATTATCGTGAGCTGAATAAGGTGACTAAAAAGAACAAGTATCCATTGCCGAGAATAGATGACTTGTTTGATCAGCTTCATGAAGCTAAGGTGTTTTCTCAGATGGATTTAGCAACGGGATTTCACCAGTTGAGAGTGGCTAAGGATAGTGTGTCGAAGACTGCTTTTCGGACACCATCGGGTTTCTTTGAGTGGCTGGTAATGCGTTTGGACTGACTAACGCGCCAGCATATTTTGTGGATCTTATGAATAGAGTGTTCAGAGATCAGTTGAACAAATTCGTACTTGTGTTTGTGGATGATATTCTGATTTATTCCAGAACTGAAGAAGAGCACAAGACGCACTTGCGCATTGTTTTGGAAATCTTACGGAAACATCAGCTGAAGGCTAAGTTTTCGAAGTGTCACTTCTGGAAGAGTGAAGTGAGGTTCTTAGGCCATGTGATTTCTGGAAGTGGAATAGCGGTTGATCCCGCTAAGGTGGCAGCAATCCAGGATTGGGTTAGACCTAAGAATGCATCTGATGTGAGAAGTTTTCTTGGATTAGCAGGATATTATCGACGGTTTATCAAAGACTTCTCCAAGGTAGCTGCACCGTTAACAGGATTGACGAAGAAGAACCAAGTGTTCAGTTGGGATGCTAAGTGTGAGCAAGCTTTCGGAATCCTGAAAGAGCGATTGACGAGTGCTCCTGTTTTGACTATTCCTAGTGGGAATGATGAGATGGTGGTTTACACCGACGCATGTGGTACTGGACTTGGAGCAGTGCTGATGCAGAAGGATAAAGTTGTTGCGTATGCCAGTCGACAACTAAAGCCGCATGAAAGGAATTACCCGACTCATGATTTGGAGTTAGCGGCGATTGTTTTTGCTCTGAAGATGTGGAGACATTATCTATTGGGAGTTCGATTCGAGTTGTTTACGGATCACAAGTCGTTGAAGTATCTTTTCTCCCAAAAGGATTTGAAGCTTCGGCAGCAATGTTGGCTAGAGTTTTTGGCATCATATGATTTTGGTATAGCTTATACTCCGGGAAAAGGTAACGCAGTGGCAGATGCGTTAAGTCGAAGACATGCAGGATTGGGAGCCATGTTTTCTGAATGGAAGAATCTCGAGTATTTAGCTAGATTTGACTTCAGGCCTAGATGTGAATTGGAACCTGAGATGTTGGCAAACTTATCGATAAGACCTTCTCTTGTGGAAAGGATTGGCGAGAGCCAAAAGCAAGACGATAAGCTTGTCAAGATTATCCGTGAATTGGAATCTGGATTGGATCCAGAAAAGGATAAAGGATTCGAGGTCGATCGAGAGGGTTGGCTTCGAAAGCAAGGACGACTAGTTGTTCCCGATATAGATGAATTGAGGAATGAAGTTCTGAAGGAAAGTCATCACTCGAAGTTGACAATTCATCCAGGTGGAAATAAGATGTATCGGGATATGAAGAGAACCTACTACTGGGAAGGCATGAAGAAGGATGTTGGAAATTTTATTTCCAAGTGTATGAACTGCCAGTTGGTAAAAGCCGAACAGAAGAAGCCTAGTGGATTGCTTCAGCCATTAGAAGTTCCTACATGGAAGTAGGAACAAGTGTCGATGGATTTTATCGATGGATTGCCAAGAACCAGAACGGGAAATGAAGGGATTTGGGTCATTGTGGATCGTCTGACTAAGAGTGCACGATTCATTCCTGTTCGATCGACTAGGACTGCATCAAAGTTGGCTGAGTTGTATGTTAAGTGGATAGTTCGATTCCATGGTATTCCGAAGAGTATAGTGAGCGATCGAGACCCATTGTTCACTAGTGGATTTTGGAAGAGCTTCCAGGAAGTTTTGGGAACCGAGTTGTGTTTGAGTACAGCTTATCACCCTCAAATAGATGGTCAGACTGAGAGAGTCAACCGAGTTTTGGAAGATCTTCTTAGAGCATGTGTTTTGGACTTCGGAGGATCATGGGAAGATTACCTTCATTTGGTGGAGTTTGCATACAACAACAGTTTCCAGTCTAGTATTGGTATGGCACCGTATGAGGCATTGTATGGAAGACCGTGTAACTCTCCGACGTGTTGGTTAGAAACTGGAGAAAAGCTGATGCTTGGGCCAGAAATGATTCGACAGACTTCGGATTGTATAGAGATCATTCGGCAACGAATGAAGGCAGCCCAAGACCGTCAGAAGAGTTATGCCGATAAGCGTCGAAAGGATTTGGAATTCGACGTAGGAGATATGGTTTTTGTGAAGATTTCTCCACTAAAGAATGTTATTCGATTCGGGAAGAAAGGAAAATTGATTCCGAGATTTGTTGGACCATTCCCGATCATCGAGTGAATTGGAAAGCTCGCCTATAGATTGGAGTTACCGGAAAAGATGTCGAGTGTGCACAATGTTTTTCATGTATCATATCTACGGAAGTATGTGCACGACTCGAATTCAGTGGTTTCTACTGATAGCTGTGAAGATTTCGAAGTTGATCCAGTCGATAGAAGACCTCGTAAGCCGCTTCGTGTTGTTGAAACCGACACGAAACAGCTAAGGAGGAAGGTAGTTAAGTTGCTCAAGATACAATGGAGTGATGATGATAACGACTACACGTGGGAGGTGGAAGAGAGGATGAAGGCAGCTCATCCTGAACTCTTCAAGGTATGGCCCTAAGGTGTCGTGTCATCTCGCGATATTGTAACTTGTTCTAGTTTTAGAATTCTGTACGCTAAGCTAGAATTGGATACATTGTTTGTTGATTGCTATGGATGGTAGGCGTACAGAATAGTTTTTGATCGCTATGATTGTTTGGAATTTCGGGGGAGAAATTCCTAAGGGGGAGAGAATGTAACGACCCGTATTTTTACGGATCGACAAGTTCATCAAAATCTGGAATTTTCAGCATTTTAAGACATTTCAGATTTTAGGCAGAATTTCGCTAAGTCTTAGGTCGTAAACGACCTAAGTGATAGGTCGTGACCGACTTAAGAAGATAGTGGGTTGGTCGTATGGCAGTTTAGGTTGGTTGAGCGACCTAGGAGTTGATAACTGATAGAGTCTAGACGACTTATGGGATAGGCGACCCAAGTTTTGAGCGACCTAAGAGATAGGTTGGTAGCGACCTAAGTAAACCCAGTAGTTAACGACCTAGGGATGAGCGACCTAGTGATGCCGAGTTAGTATATTTCGGTCGGCAGCGACCGAAGGAAACTAGTGGATAGCGACCTATAATAGTTCGCGACCTATAGGAGTTAACGATCTAATTGTTAGCGACCTAAGAGTTAAGCAGAGTAGGGGATGGCTGGTTAGGGTAGTTAGGTCGTACGCGACCTAAGTTAGGTCGTGAGTTCTGTTTTAGTTAGGTCGCATGTTGGCATAAGTTGTTAGGTCACATAGGTTGGTAGGTCGCGTGGGAGTTAGGTCGCGTGTTGATTTAGGTCGTCAAGTGTTAGGTCGCTGAGGAGTTAAGTCGTAGCATCTGTTGGTCGCGTGGGTTGCTAAGTGTTAGGTCGCGATCTGTGTTAGGTCGTAAGTCGTATACAAGTGGAAGCGCATGTGTTAAGTCGCGCGTTGCGTTAGGTCGTAGGTCGCTGGGTGTTTGAATGCGCAGAGGTGTTAGGTCGTAGGAGTTGGGGCGCACGTGCATCTGTTAGGTCGGAGAGGCTTAGGTCGGAGAGGCTTAGGTCGGAAACGACCTAAGGAGATAGCCGAGTTACGACTTAAGGAAATTTCTGCTATAAATAGGAAGGGTCTTTCTCACTTTTTGGGATCCGGATTTTGAAGCGACGAAGTGCTGCCATTTTGAGAGCTCGACTTCTACACTTCTTCACTTCTTCCCTCCAATCTAATCTAGTGCTTCCATCCATCCAAATCGAAGATCAAGATTGAAGATTCAAGAGCTAAAGTTGAAGATCTTCATCTTTTCAAGAGAGATTTCTTCGTTTGAAGCGGATTCATGATAGATCAAGCTTGATCCTTCGCTGTCCAGATTTGAAGCGTATTGATTTGGGTTTGTTTAGGTGATTTGGTGAGTAGTGATTATCTCTCACACGGATCCAAAGGAGTATATCGGATTGTTGGCTCGATTTGGTGTTAAAATAGTGATTTCCATGCATTTTCTTCATCCTAAGTATAGATCCATATAGATCCATTGTTCATGATGATGTTACATCCATTTTATCATATGTTAACCTATGCAAGTTCATTCATCAAGTTTGTAGGGATATAATTCATGTTTCATGCTTATTGGACTTTCAACTCTTTAATTACGAAAATGCCATTATTGTGATAATTGTCTATTTAGATCTTGTTTGAATGCTTGATTGTTTGGATTAATGTTTGATTTGATTGATTGTTATGAATTAGATGATTGATGGTTTGATTTAGACCGAAGACGATTCAAAAGCTAAGGGAAAGGCTCTTGAATTGGGAAAGCTGCTCGTGGCGTATGTAGCGTGATGATGAAGCTCTTATGCATAAGTTTGATGATGTAATGTTGAGATGAGGCTTTGCGAGGATGTGATGAAGCGAAGCATCTTGTGATGAAGACTTGGTCTAATCCAGATGGGATCATTCCAAGCATGTTGATAACTCGGTGATATGATTCGAGTTGAGGATAATGGATGCTCGAGAGGCGCTTGAGCTAGTATGGAAATAGTCGTCGAGGAGGATGACTAGGAGGTTGAGATCTTATCGTTGTTGAAGGTTCTAGCATGCTCTAAGCAAGAGTACATGGGGACGCCCAAAAGACTAAGTTGATGGTCAAGTACTCTGGGTAGATTCGATAATCCTAGGCACGGGTCACGATGACGTGCGGGAGTTATGTCTAGAACCGGGGTTTCCATTAGCCCTTGACGGACGGCTGAAAGAATGTGCCGGTCATTCAATTAACGGTGATATCGCAGCAATGATAACAGTGATAGCCAGAGTCATGGATGTTTGGTTGTATCGTCATTCGGTTTTAAGAGCGGTATCTCCTGGGTGCTTATCTGACCTTGGTATAGACCTTGGAGTTGGTACTTGGAAAACGTCGCCCTTAACTCGAATGATTATTATTTTACCTTAAATTGTATGCTCTGCTATGTTGCTTCTACTTAGTGTGTGTCTGGGGGCTATCACTGTAGAAAGAGGTGGAGTCGGAGGGTTGTATTTCCTTTTCCTTTATGCTCTTTTGGTATGTTGTCAGTTAATTTACTGCTCACTAAGACTGTTGTCTGACTCAAGGCTTTATGTTTTAATTCTTATTGCCTTGGGCTGTTCGTCCATTTTTGGGATGGGCAGACTAGGTAGCAGGTGACAGGTGCTGTTCTCTTCTCACGGTGCTGATATCGAAGACGAGCTGGAGGGTTGCATATTATCTTCTTATTATATGTACTGGATGTTCCGCTGTTTTTGTATCCTCTGAGTGTTATGTAGTGAGGCTTGATGTATTGGCTAATCGGATGCTTGTATTCAACTATTATGAAGTTTTATATGATGGCATTTTATTCTGTAAAGCTTCACTATATATATGTTCTATTGTATTTTGTCCATGCGCTGTGAGTAATACGATAGATTCTGTTGTTTTAAATTTACCTTGACAATCGTCCATGGTCGCCTGGCACACTCTACAGCGCACTTTCTCTAGATTCCATGCGGGGGTCATGGGCGGTCGTCACAAGGACATTCTAAAGTTTTGATTTTTTTTTTGGTATGTATGTACATGCTAGTTACAGTAGATATAGTTTATTATTATTATTTTGTTTGTTGTGTGGTTGGTTAGCTTTAATCTGTTGGAAATATATATATATATATATAGATATTGTCTAGGCTATATGTATAGTCAGTGTGAATAGGTGAGTTTATATAAATGTATATATAGTTAGTGTTGATTTGTAAGTATAGTAAGTTTATATAACAACTTCGTTTTGTACATAACAGTTTATGTATCTTATATATATAAGCACTGATTTTCCTTAAAGGTTACTTGTAACTGTTGTATATTAATATGTCAGTAATATTTTATATAATGTATATGTATGTATGAGAATTTATACGTTAATCACTGTCTATTATATATGAAGTTTTTCTATATTTTTTTTGTTAATGTATTTTTACATATGCATGACAGTGTTTGTTTATATATAATATGGGTATATATATGATGTGTTTTAAGTATATATGAAGTTTAATGTTTACTTACAAAATATGAGTTTATTTTTCCTGTTAGTTATATATATGTGTTTAATTTAAAACAATGATTTTCTTTTGAAATATATATATTTGGTATGTGTTTAAATTTGGAATATGACATTATATGTATAGTTATATATAGTTATATATATAAATAAGTTTACTTATACCTATTATCTTCGTTGATTCAGATTCTGGTTCATTTCATCGATTCTATCTACCAGCTTTGATCGTCAAAATCGTGCCCATCTCACCTTGCTTTGGGTTCGTAACTCATCGTATTTTGTCCTTCTCTAGCCTCGAAAGGTGAGCAATCACTCACGATTAATGTTCTTTTATTTATTAAATTTGATTTCAATAGAAACGACAATTGAAATATGCTGATGTTAGTTATTTACACTGTTATATATATGCTATTACCTGTATCGGTTCACCTATGACATCTGACCCCATTACCTGCCAATTGAAATATGCGGATGTTAGTTAATTACACTGTTATATATATGCTATTGCCTGTATCAGTTAACCTGTGACATCTGACACCATTATCTGTTATTTATATTGATGATATATGCCTGTTATATTATTATCATATCTGTTATCACTCTGCAAGTTCCCAGTTAGTATAGAATCACTATGGGTAGAAATGATACATACCCGAACGGACTTTAGAATAGGAGAAAATCGTTATGGGTTGAAATGATAAACCCAAGCGATTTTCAATTGAATTGAATTTGGGATTACGGGTTGAAATGATATATATATATATACCCGTATATGTTTAAATTACGGATTGAAATGATAAATATCCGTATCACTTGACCATAGGGTAGAAAATTATATACAGACACCGTTGGTCTATATATTAATAATTTGAAATTATTTCTATGGTTTTGAAAAGAAATATATTATTTTAATAAATATTGATTTTAAAGATTTATTCAAGTTGATTTGAATCAATATAAAAATATGTTTTGAGTATTTATGTAAAATTTATATTTCAAATATAAAGTTTATAATGTTTCAGGTTGAAAGATAAATTTGAAATTGATTTGGAATTCTTAATTATTTAATAATTATACTTAAATAAGTTTGATTTGAAATCTATTAAATTTGAAATTTGAAGATATGTTTTATAACTTGAACTTGATTAAAAAGGGGCATAAATGAATATTTCAAACTTATATAAATTTAAATGGATATTTTGTTTATATAAATTTGTAAATTGAAGTTGTATTTAGACGTATTGAAATGATTAAAGAAATATCTCAGAAACTAAATGTAATGAAATTAAATTTAGATATAAATGGAATTATCGAATTAAGTTTTTGAAATGTGGAATATTTAAATCTTTGAAATATATTGAAATTTAATGGTTTATTTTGTGTTTCAAATCTGTATTTGAAATAGTTATAATTCGAAATGATTTATTGAGAATTGAATTGTGTCGAAATTTATGAATTGAGATTGAATTAAGTTGAATTTCAAAGTCGAGGAAACTATTTTATTTTTTAAAAGTAATTTTAAATTATATTTAAAACAATTGATATTTTACTTTATAAATTATGTTAATATAAGCTATGTTAATATAAATCATTTTTAATATAAATTATTTTATTATAAACTATTTTAAACTTATACCTATTTATATAAACTATTTTATTTAAAACTATTTTATTATATATACTAATTTTAATATCTAAACTGGTTAAGGGTAAAGTGTTATAACTTTGAAGTACTAAGATTTGTAAATGGATATATTTGAGATGGATATATTTGAAATGGAAGTGATATCGTATTTGGTTTTGAAATTGCAATGATATTTTGATTTTGAAATATAAGCTATTTTGAAAGTCTATTAAATGACCAATCGGTGTAATAATTACGTAGTTATTGAAGAGTCCGGGATCGGTTAGGGAATACTCTCTGTCCAAACCGAAAACTACTTTAATAACTATTATACGTGGAGTGTGATCCAGAATGAAGTGGTTGGAATGATGACGTTGCCGGATTTGTAGAAAGATAACAATAATGGATAGCCTTGACACTTGTGTCAAATTGGAAATGACTTAAACAGGAGCCGTGCCGGGCCAGTGAGGTTAGCTACCTCTAGCGGACACACTTCTTCGTAAATTACTCATTACTTGTTTTTGATTGGTGAACACCCTTGATTTGGGAGTGTTGTTTCGTGGTGTTGCGATCATTGAGGCGATGCGTTCTCACCAGTCCGGAACAGGCAAACGGTAGTTTCACTACCTTGGGTATTGCCTCATGTGCCTTGTCATACTCGTATTCCTATGCGTGACCACTACGATTCATTTTGTGTTATACCTATGGAGTACTCCCTGATAGCCCACCAGTTTAAGGTGGAGTTTACAGTGCTGTATAGACTATGATGCTTATATAAAATGTGTTAAGGGGGATAATGGTAACGCCTTAACGCTATGTTGATACTTTATATATTACTAATAGGCATTATCTACTTAGCGTACACTACTACATAGTAAATAGTTTAACGGATCCTTAAAGGATGGTTATCCCAAACATCCTTTGAGTTACTTGTAATTTCAGTTGTTATTTCACTTGAGTTGGATTTATTAATATAAGAATGTTAATTCTAATTCGAGTATTTTGTGTTTTGCTTTACGCTCGGATCAGACTGAGTGTACCAGTATTCGAGGCTCACCATTGGAGTTGGAGCTTCGCTTGGAGATCCAGCTATCTATCCAGCTTTCAGATATTCAGTTGATTCCAGTGATGTATTATGATCTTGTATTTGACTATTGTATTCGAGATTTTTGTTGTACCTTGTTTAACTCTGTTATATATATATAGTAGCTGCATGAACTACTATTCTTTTGTTTCCGCTGCACTATTGTTATATTACTCTGTGTCTGTGATTTTGTGATTATTTATTTATTGTATATGCTGAGTTTTGCCAAATTTTTAATTACAATATATTATTTTGAATTATTCAAGCCTGACATGTGTGGATTATTGTCGATTTGAATGGTCCAAAATAGTGGGTCGTTACACGGAAATACCAGGTTGTTAGGTTTTAAGAAGAAACAGATAGAAGAAGAAACAGAAACAACAACAGCATAGAATCTCACAATCGCAGCAGAACAAAATATAATATACAATAACAGCATTTATACAAAAGAAAGCTATAACTGTTATTATACATACAGGTTATCAGAGTACAATAATCAATATATAAAACTGGACAGTTATAATAACTTGTCCTCAAATGCTGAATATACAGCCTACAGTACACGGTGAAATATCATCAAATACGTGCAATACATCTTTGCCATCCAGCTCGTCTCCTGAGTTCCAAAAGTGTCCTATCCTGAAATTCTGTAATACTCGGTTTGACCTGAGCATTACAATAAAGTAACACTCGAGTCAGGCTGGAAACTAGCGTGAGTAAAACACACTTAAATTTAAAATACTTAAGTTATAAAAATTATTTGAAAACCAAGGTAACTCGTACAACATGACGAGTTATCACCTTATTTTAACCCAATCACTTTTACAGAAAACGATCGATATTCTTACAATGTCTAAGTACAATTGCTTATTTAAAATAGTTGAACATGTGAAATTAATCCAATTCCAGCATATTAAACTCTATAATCAAACCCGTAAAGGTTTGTAGTGATTATCAAATCGAAGTGGTTCCGGATAACACTAGTACCCAATTCCGGTCTCTTCGAATCCAAGAAATAAATTTAAAAGGGTAAATTGTTTAAAATAAACAATTTATATTTAGGGTGACTATATCCACATATGGGAATTTATTACAGCTGTTTATTTCAAATAAAAACGTATCATCATTTTAATCTAACTATTTTAACACGTCTGACCACATGATGGCACAGACAGGAATAAATTTGAAATAAATATCTAATAGAATTAAGCCAAGATATAGATTGTTAATTAATTTAACGATCAATAACACATATCAAAACAATTCACACATCAGGATTTTATTAACTTTACTTAACCAAATCCATTTATATTTTTATCCAAATTAATTACAAATTAAAGAAATTATAAAATAATTTATTATTAGTTAATCAAAGTTAAACACTCTATTTAATATCTAATTTGTTAATTTACATGGTTTTAAGTCAAACAATAATATAATTAATTACTCATTTTAATTATTAAATATCATTAACCCTAAACTACAGAAAATCCATAACACTAATTTATAATACCGGTAATACGATTAAGAGGTAAAAAGTCTTCATGTTGGTTTGGATTTGAAATGACAATAGATTTAGAGTTTTTTTTTAAAAAAATTGTTATCATATAAAAATGTATAAGTTCCATTTTCTTTCCTCTTTTTTTTCTTCTCTTTTTCTTTCTTCTCCTTCTCCTTTTCCTTTTTCTTTCCTTTTCTTTTCATTTTCTTTCTTTTCCTTTTCCTTTTCCTTTTTCCTTCATTTTCTTTTCTTTTTCCTTTTGCTTTGGCCCATACTCATTTTCTTTTTCCTTTTGCTTTGGCCCATACCACCCGGCCCATCCTCTTCTCCCCCTTCTCCTTTCTTTTCCCAGTTTCTTCCCTTCCTTTCCATTTGCTCAAAGCCACCGTGCACGTACGTGTGTACATGCACATGTACTTCTATCGACGTCGATCCCCGCCGTCCGACCTCACGAGTCACATTCGACCGCGACACCCCATGCCAACCCCTGAAACTACAGCAACCCACCAGTTCACCAAAACCGCCAACCAACTAGACCTGGCCAAAACAAACCTCCCCTTCAGACACCTCTCCTCGCCAGCCACCACCACCATCAACCATCAGAATCCGCCTAAAGCTTCGCCATGACCACCTCTTCCTATTCCCCCTACACCACATGCCACGTTCGCCTTCCCCACGTCACAATTGCCTCGTCACCGAACCAACCCAAAATCTGACACTAAACTCTACTTCCTACATGTCTAACTTCCACAACCACCTAAAAATCACCGCTTCATTTTTCAAGAAATCCTCGACCTCCAAACTTCCCCCAGGCCTAAACTTCGACCACGAAATCGAGTGGTTCACCGGAATTTAGTCGTAGACCCAAACCCGTTCATCTCTGAATTTCTCACCCCACACCACACTAAAAATCACCAAACTACCTCCTAAATTCACCATTTCCAACAAAGAACAAAGACATATGATCAATTGGCTAAACTGTGATTTTTGACTTTTATTTAGTTATAAGTAGTTTACTGTAATCTTAACTTTTTCCCCCCCCCCCCTCTGTACTCAATGATAACGAAAAAATTTTTGCAATGATATATACTCAAAAACAACCACTTTTGCTTTTGGAACTATAATCTAAAACTGACTAGATCAAGAGATACTGATTTTTTTTTAAAAAGTATCAACCTTTCCAAATAAGACAGAGGAGTATTATATGTTACTGTGATTTTTCCAGGTACGACATGACTACACTCATATACGTAGCTAACTAACACATCCATACTTGACTAGATACAAGAATTCATATAAAATTTAAGATCTATAGTTGCATACAAGAGTTACAGTATCAAGAGTTTATATTTTACTCACAGTCTTTTGACAATAGAAGAACTGCTGCTCTGCTCGTATCTTCTTGCTTCAACTTTCCCGGCTTGATTTCCTTTTATCACTTACAACATTCTTCTTTTAATTGCTATATTTTTTTAACCAGTATGAAGAAGGCACGACTACATATAAATATAGAAAGGAAGGTGTACAAGGTAAGCAATGAGGTGGCTGGTGTTGTACATGCTTTCACTTTCACACCTTTATCCTATATTTTATTTTATATTTTTTCATTTTTATTTTGATTTGAAGAAAAATGTTTGACTTGATTTGATTTTTCTTGTAAGCTAATGTAATTTCATATGGATTTGAAAATTGAGTGAATTATTTGATATATTATTTGCTTGAGTTGATATGCATTCATGATGTTGTGTCCTTATTTATATACATATACATTTACTTATATATATTTGTCATCATATATATATATATATATATATATATATATTTTTACACTTATTTATATACACACTTACACATTTATTTACCATGAACACTTATATATATATGTGTGTGTGTGTGTGTGGGTCGTTACGGTTTATTTCATATATATATTGTTATCACACTGCAAGTTCCCTTAGTTTGCTGTTAGGAAAATCAATATGGGTTGAAATGATACAAACCCAAATAGACTTATAGATTAGCAAAAAATCGTTATGGGTTGAAATGATAAACTCGAGCGATTTTATGGATTTTGAATTTTAGTTCGGGACTGCGGGTAGAAATGATACATACCCGTAAATATAAAATTTATTGCAGGTTGAAATTATATATATCTATATCACTTGACCATAGAGTAGAGAATTATATACGGACACCGGATTGGTTAACTTAAATGATTTTAAATCCTTAATTTTTTGAATCCAGTTAAATCATATTTTGTAATAAAATTTGATTTATATAAACTGAATTATTTTTGAAAATCCAAGCTTTAAACGTTGAAATTGAAATTGGTTCAAATGAATTGTTTAAAAGAATTTAAATTGAAATTTCAAAGATGAATTTTGAAATATAAATGAAATTTATCGAAATTGAGTTATTGTATACGTTTGAATATTTAAACTTTGAAATCTATTGAATTTGAAGTAGTCTAAATTTATAGTTCAAACATGGCTTTAAAATCGATATAGATTTAAATGGTTTTATTGAGAATCTGAATTGAAAGATTTAAATTAAGTTTTGTTGATTTGAAGCTGGATATGGTCCAGATTTGTCCAAATGGAAGAAATAATTTAACTTGATATTAATTTCAATTTTTTTTATATAAACTGTTTAAAGATATATTATTTTAAATTTAGATTTATTTAGATTTTCAAACTATTTACTGTATAAACCATTTCAATAATCAAACCTTTTTATATTAAACTATTAAAACTATATTAAATCTATTTTAAACCATTTAACTATTTTAAACTATTTTAATCTATTTTAAACTATTTTAATCTATTTTAAACAATTTAAACTATTTTAATCTATTTTAAACTATTTTAATCTAATTTAAACTATTTTAAACCATTTAAAACTATTTAAAACTATTTTAAACTATTTCAAACTATTTCAAACTATTTAAACTATTTCTGACAATCTAAACTATTTCAAAAAAAAATTCAAACGCTGCAAGGTTGAATTGGTTAGATTTAAATCCTTAATTTAAAAAGCGAATATGGTTAAAAGATTTATATTTGAATTTGAAATGATATTTTCTAGTGAAATGACATATTTTGAGTAAATATGTTGATTTTGAAATGAGGGTTTAACCTATTTTGTGAATATGATTTCGAAAGTGATAATGATTTCGAAAGTGAGTATGATTTCGAAGTAATATGATTTTAAGTGAATTTGATATTTTGATATCAATTATGAATTGGTTTTGGAAATGTAAAAGAACCATCCAGTGTAAAATAAGCGTTTGGTTGTTAAAGAGACCGGGATCAGATATTTTCATACTCTCTACCAATACCGACAACCACATTAACAACTACATATGTGGTGGAGAATCCAGAATGAAGTAGGATGGTTTGGCGAACGATTCTGTATGAGGTATTAATGTAGCCCTGACCCCCTAAGGTCAGCTTGATGTGGCTAAAACATGAGCTATACCGGGCCAAGTGAGGTCGCCCTTCCTATCGGGCACATTTCTTCGATACCATATTTATTACTTTGTGATTGATTTGGTGGCCACCCCTCGATTAATTATGGGAGTGTGTTCCGAGGTGGGTGATAGTAGCTACTATGCGTTACACCAGTCCGGGAGTGCTAACGGTAGAATCCTACCCTGGCATTGCCTCGCGTGCCTTGTCACATGCCTTATCGCCCCCACTACGAGTTTAGTTTGTACCGTACCTATGGAGTGCTCCCTAAGTAACCTACCGGTTTGATGGAGCTTACGGTATGTGTATAGACTATGGGAATATATAAAAATGTGTTAAGGGGGATATGGGTAACGCCTTAACACTATTTTAATACTTTACTCTACTGTAGACATATTATAGTAGCGTATATTGCTACATAGTAGATAGTTTAACGGATCCTTAGGAGATGGAAATCCCAAACATCTCTTAAGTTATTGCACGCACGTTAGACACTGGATAGGAGATGTGAAATCCCGTAAATATCTCCAAAGTTGTTACACTCATATTTATTTATTGTTGATTTAACTTACATAAGATCTTTTAGTTTTGACTCGAGTGTTTTGTCTATTCATTACCCTCGGGTCAGTCTGAGCTTTTCAGTGTATTGAAGACCATTTGATTTGGAGGATGAAGATAGAGATTTGTCTACTATTTATTATTATTATTTCACTACATCTTGTTGTTTCACTGCATTGTTTATTTAATCTTGATGTATGTATAACTCTGATATATTGTAAAGATGTAATCAAACGTTATTTGTAAAACAGCTTCATGAACTGTTTATTTGATTATTATATTTTATCATTCCACTGTGAGATTCTGTATTTTGTTTTCTTTCTTTTCTCTCCTCTTTCTTATTTACCCCATAAAAATGCTCCCTTTTGAATGGTTTGGATTTGACATGTGTGGTTTATTGTCGATTTAAACCATCCAAAAAGGTGGGTTGTTACATTTGGTATCAGAGCTTTGGTTTAGCGATAACCTTAGCTTTGTGGGGTTTGACTCATTAGACATAGGGCAGTAATACCCTAGAATGAGTAGTTGTGAGCGTATATATATGAGAGAGCATAATTGTTAGTGTTATAAAATGTTATTATATTGTGTTAATTTGTTCTGTTTAGTATTTATAAATTTCGGTCGGTACATAGGACTCTATGATATCGATAGGGATTTCTAAACACTTAATAGGGCAGATCGACATAATATTGGTTTTGAAATATAAGTGAATGAAATAATTTTTCCTAGTATTATATTTTGTATATAAAAGAAAATTTTATAAATGGATATAGTTGTATATGATATGTTTGTTTGTTAGGAAGTGAAATTTTATAAACATTAGTTGCAAAATAGGATTTACAAATAAAGTAAAAATAAATTGGAAATTTGAGAACTTAAGTTCCGGGATTATGAAATTTGTTTTCAAAATATTTTGGAATATAATATTAGTATTATTTGGAAGTATTTTTAGATATAAATATTTTCAATGCGATTTGAAAGAAATGTTTTAAAATAATTTTTAAAGGAAATAAGTTATGTACTCCCTTCTTCTGTCGCTGGAAAATAATTTCGGTGATGAGTGCACGCATCATCGACATTCATTTTCGAGTTTCAAAGTGGAAAGACCACTGAGTAGCTTTACTACACATTTGTTTTGATAAACAAATCTTAATTTTAAATTTATAAATATGATTGGACATATAAAAGCTATGAGTATATATATATATATATATTAAATGATTTGAAATGAACCCGGCATTTAGTTCTTAAGTTTATATAAATTAGGGATTTCAATTATTGTAATGAAATGAAACATTAACTATTTTAATAGTGGAAACTTCTAAAATGAAAAATAAATAATTTAGAAGATAAGTCATTAATGGAACTGTAAGGAAATTGGAAATTTGTAACTTGTAAATCAAAAGATATATAAATTTAGAAGATGTAATTATTGAACATTTTGTTAACTAAAATGAATAAGATAAACTTGTGTAACATTCAATTACATTCTTAAAACATATATATAACTTACCAGAAATGTTTAAAAGTTGTAATGTTAAATAGGAATATGTAATAGGATATTATACAAGTAAAACTTAATTAATGAAAGTGTTCAAATGGAATTATTTCTATAAATAAGAATTTTGATGTTACAAAAATGTTATAAACTTAGGTTAATAATTTGAAATGCTGCTAATTAAATTTAATAGAAAAGTGAATACTGTAAGTAATGATTATAAACTTAAGTTAATGTTTGAATTTATTTATAATTAAAGTGAATAGTAAAAGCGAATACTATATTAAGTAAATGATTATAACTTCAGAAAATGTTGAAATGATTCAGAAATAGATTTAATATTCAATAATACTATATATGAAAGAAACAAATGTGAAAAAGAAAAGGAGTTAAAAATTTAAGTATGAGTTGATCCAAAATAAATATTGACATTAAAAGGAAATCAAAGTAAATAATAATGGTGAATTAATTTGCAAAGAAACTTGTATAATATTTTAAGAATTGATTGATGGATGAGCTAAA
This sequence comes from Allium fistulosum, assembly GCA_030737815.1. Taxonomy (NCBI): domain Eukaryota; kingdom Viridiplantae; phylum Streptophyta; class Magnoliopsida; order Asparagales; family Amaryllidaceae; genus Allium; species Allium fistulosum. Next base: position 1,245,842,633 of record CM060904.1, on the reverse strand, counting down.
TAATTAAATGGAAATAACTTATGTAAGTAAATGAATGCAAATTAATGGAAAAATGACATTGTATGAATGTATGGGAAGTAAAAAAGGGGGTGAAAAGGAACCAATAGAATAAACTTAAATAATACTTGAAATTTTGGTTGTTTTGGCTTATGGGATGTTTGGGAAAGGATTCTTCTAATTGTATAAGGTTGTATGAATAATCTATTAAGTAATTATCTAAGGCTGTTGAGCGTAGCGTACACTTGATAGTTTATTTATCACCCTTGAACGATGAGAAGTTTCTGAACCTGAATAAACCATTAGTTTGATTGCTATGGATGTATGATGGATTGGTTGTACTGTTTTGTTTGCATATGATTATTGTTATGTTGTGCTGTTTGGATTATAAATTGAAGCAACTAAATATTTCACTTGAACAAAATTCTCACTCTTTTGGATTATATAAGTGGAATATAGGTTTATGGAAGCAATAATAGTCGCTTTTGGTTTCATAAATAAAGCGTTGTTTGCCCGACTAATAGGTATGTTCTCAAATTTCGGTTTTATAACGATATTTTATTTTGTTTCCTGTGGTTTGGGATATTTCATTTTTGAAATATGACATATATTGATATTATTGATATTATTATTTTTCCGGACCTATCCGTACAAAGGAAACTCTGCCGAAATTTTTCGAAAATTTTGGACTTAGTTTTTTTTGTGAAAGTGAAATATTTTCATTCTTGTATTACACTTGATTGTGAAGATTTAATTGTTTATTAATTGGTATATTGTAACGACCCGTAATTTCGCTACTTCGAAAATGAGAGATTTCGTTTATTTTAAATTTAAAAAGGTTTAAAACTTAAATATATATGTTATATATAATAGATAATAATGAAGAAATTATTTATTCTTATAGTTAATAATATAAATTTGGATTTTAAAACAAATCAACAAAAGTTAAGTTTTGTTAAAATAAATAAATGCTTAAATAAATAGGTTTACATATTTATTTAAAAAGATAAATCTTATTAAAAACACCTAATAAAGATAATAAAAGTATAATAAAATATTTAAAAGTATGTTAATAATCGTTTTACAAAAATATCCAAATTTTATCGCATTTTGTCAATTTTACATACACTGTAAAATTAGAGATTTTGATATTAATTAAATATTATTTTAAAATATAAAGAGACATGTTTTAATTTATTTAAAGGAGTAAAAAGTTCATTCTAAAAATTCATTTACTTCAATATATAGCTTAACAAAAACGTCAAATTTTGATTGTACAATTTGTCACCAAAAACATTGTTTTCAACCAAAACAAGTTGTCTTCAAGTTGTTGCAACTTGATACATTTTCTAACATACACATATGCATAAATACAACTTTACAAACTTTTTATATACTTTACATTTAGCACTAAAAGACAAAATGTTTATATTAGGAAAGTTTAAATAAATGTATAAAAAAGTAAAAAGGTATGATTTGACATATTTGAATTTAATTAAAGCTTTAATAAACCACGTCATTTCTTTATATCATATTTCATTAATGAGATAGTATATATAAGCATGGAAAAGGAGCCAAGTTATATGTTTTAATATTGGTAAACATGGAAATGGTGACACCTCTCTTTACTACTTACACACTTTTCCTTAACATAATATCCACCATTAATGCATACGCTAATTTGTTAACAAGTGTCATGTATAATCAAATCAAAGCAAAAGTCTTCTCTTTAAAATACAAAGTTCAAGAAAGAAAAGAGAGTAATCGTTTCACAAATTCAAATCACATTAATGAGCCATCATTTCCTTTCATAAATGCATGTCCTTAAGGGTTTAATCAAAGATTTAAAAAAATGCAAAACTAGAGAAGGTTAGTATAGTCATTTTGTAACGGTCCGAAAACAGCGGTCACAACCGGTAGGCTTTGCAACCATCCCGGCCCCACCGTGGCTTACACTGGCACCTCGCAGTTGCTTTTACGGCCAGCCTCTCGACTGTCACAACCAACCCATCCCACGCAGGGACATGTAGGGGTAAGAGTCTCCCGTTCGCCACCAAACCGCGAAGCGAGAACCCCCTATCATGCTGTAATATAGCAAATGCGATCCACGACGCCCCCAGCAAACCACATAACGACCCTACGTTCGAAATCCAAACCCAGTTCGATGCAATATTTATGGAATCAAAATATGCGTGATCGAACGAACTGCAACTCGAACGCGTCAGAAAAAATCACCACATCCACACAACCTCGACCACCATTTGCTTAGCAATTTCGGCCTCACCTCGCCATCATCTCCCTCTACCACCTCCCAAAATCTCGTGAAGCTCGGTTGAACCACGGCGACGATATCATCGAGTAAGCAGACCTCAAAAATATGAACTAAAAACCCTAAATTTGATTCGACTAAAAAAAATTTGCATTAGAAAAATCTTTCAACATTTTTCCCACGATCACTACTCTTCAAACTACATTCGACAACAACCACGACCTTCAGTTCGTCATTGATCACCAGAAATTGGTCAAATTGTGTTTTCTGTTCAACTGTGGGTATCTCGATGATTACTCCTTTAAAAATCACGAAATGATTTTCTAAATTCATATTTTTGAAATACGAATTAATTTATAAAATCAAAGCTTGAAGATTTAAAAATCGATTTTTCGACTTGAATTCATTTTTTCTGACATTAGTGATTTCCAGAAATCCTACTTATTTATTTTACTTAAAAATACTTTGAAAAATAATGTTATGTTGATACAAACACGTCTTCTCTAGAGATTTTAACTTGAATTTGATTTAAATGGGAAGATATGAATCTTTTTCCTATTGAGTTTGAGCCTGTGAATATAAACAGAGGCTTCTATATGTTCATATTCATAGCTATGTACAGGCATATCAGACTTATATCCAAACATTTACCTCTATGTACTCATGCTAACTTTATTTACTAACCTCATCTTCTTCTTTTTTTTTCTAAGTTCCTTAGCCTAATATTTATTGGACAGAGAGTTTGAAATTTTTAAACTTGAATTCAAAAACTGGTAACTCTAACAGGAACCTATATATGTATATCAGAATACACCTATATCATCATAAACATGCATACATAACATAATCATGCAAGCACATCAAGATTTAAAGTTTTAAATAAAGGAGGTTTGCTCACTGAAAATGTTTAAAGAAGAATGTTACTCACCTTAATCATTTCAGTTTCCAGAGGTTTTTAAATTGAAGGTTGATCTTTGTTTTGAATTCTGGAATGTTGAGTTGCCTCTTGATTTTGCTTTTGATTGTTTTTTTTTCCAAACTTTAATTCTTGTTTGAGTTGAAGCTTTTGTTCATGTTTTGAAATGATATTACTTTAGATTTCTTTGCTTAGTTTTGATAGAACGAGCTAAAACGAAGAGGAAGGCTGATATATAGGAAATATATACAGGGTTGCATTTCTTTGCTGGTACAAGTGATACCATATCATATCATGTACAGGTTATATTGTTTAATAAGGCTGATGTGAATGATTTGTGTGCTGGGTATACAATATTGTGCAGGGTGCTATATATTGTTTGTACAATACTAGAGGTAATTGCATTTATTGTTAAGTACTCTATGTTTTGTTTTCTAGATATTTTAATCTACATATGGTGGCTGATATCTTTGCATTTCGGCTGAGAAGATACGGGTAGGTACTTTGTTTCTTATTTTATTTACATGCCTCTATGCTTTTACTTTATGTATACAAGCATATACCTACCTTTTATTTGTTTATACTTTTCCTTGTTTCTTCTTATTACTTTTGTTTTTCTTCCCTTACAAGCCTGCAGGCTGCATACCTATACTTGAATACATTTTTATTTTGTTTTATTCCATGCTTATATTTTACTTGTTTTATATTTTGTTTTGCCTGGCATACTGGTTTCATTTTTTTATACTGACTCTGTTTGCTTTGTTTCATTCTTTTGCAATACTTTTTTTTGTCTAGTCTAATTGCTTAGCAATATAAATGAAATTCTATGTTGTTATAATCCTAGTTAATGTGTTTGTTTTGAATTTTAACTATACGTATTTATTTTGTATCACTTAATCCAATCTTATATTTATTTCATAAACTCAAACCATCTTTAACCATCAATTCAAATATATATATATATATATATATATATTTATCATTTATCTCTAAACCATTTATTTAAGTTTTAAATTCAAATAGATATATATATATATATCTACATATATATATTAAATTTGCTCGTATATACCTAAATATATATATACATTCACAATATATACACATATACTCACATATACACTATTTACAATATTTTTAATCTCAAATGATTTATACAGAATATACTTGGATATCGGGGAAACTCGCAATAAATAAATCGATTAATTTCACTTTAAACCATTTGTTTTGCTATTTTTTTATTCAGAATGAAATAAATTAACAATTTTAAATTCAAAAACTCAATTAATTATTAATTTAAATACTTATAAAATTTGGGGTCGTTACAAATTTCCCCCCTTAAAAGAATTTCGTCCTCGAAATTCGCAGGCACGAAACAAAGACAGAGATAGACAGATTCGATCTTCTATAATTCCTCAAACTACGATATGAATTCCAAACTCAAGTCGGAATATTTTAGAATATACACCAATTTGTCCCTCTTCGGACTTTGGTATTCACAGAAATTTCAATAGAATTTCAAATTTGGTTTCAAACGAAATCGTTTTATCGATTCAATTCAATTTAGCCTTCATATTCTATTAGTCAATTTAATTCAATTTAAAATTTCAATTTCAAATTCATTAAGGTTTAAATCCAAAAGGCTGATAAGAAGTCGATGAAGATACGAAATAAGAATCTCCTACAACGGTTCGTAGAGCCATCATCACACCGAAACTTCTTCACCCCGAAACTTCTTCTTGTAGCTGATACGAAGCAATCAAAGGAATTTTGGAAACGAATCAAAGAAGATTGATAGGAAAGTTTGTTTCCACTGTTGCAGGGTGTTGACCATTTATAGTCGTATTCCCTTGTCCCCTATCTCGTCCTCTTCTTGCACTCATACTCACTATCAGTGGATAGTAAGAGAATTTACTGAGGCATACGGACGGATATCTGAGAATATACTCATTCTAGAGTTTACTTCACTCTATCTCTAATGAGCTACTTAATGTGTTATACTCCTGAGCTAAAGTTCAACCTTAGCTCTGATACCACATGTAACGTATCGGGTTTTGCCCGTTCGAAAATCAACATCCGTACTTCACATTGTACTAGAATGCCGCAGATTCGACCGTTCAAATCCGATTCGCCGGAGCTATAACACAATTAAGTAAATAACACAGCGGAAGAATGAAATAGATGATATCATATACAACTCCAATGAATACAATATCCAGTATGATATACAACAATGGTATTAATATGATACAACAATATCAGAGATAAATAATGATACAGCGGAAATAACAGAACAGAAGAGATCACTCCAAATGATCTACAAAAGAGAATGACTCCAACAACTCCAACGTCAAGCTCGAACCAAAAGGAGAAGCAAGTGCAGTCCTGAACTCCAAGAACTGAACTAGCTCCAGATAATCTACTCAACCTGAATATCTGAAAAACCCAACTCTAGACTGCCCGTGTGGAAAATAGTGGGCTTCCAGAGTTTAGGAAGGGAACAATAAACTCCGGATCAGTCATGGGACTGGTGTGAGCAACAAAAACAGTTTTATCTTTAAACAAACACAAAGGGTTTTAAACATTGAAATCCGCAATGCTTTTGGAAAATGAAACTACCATAAGACCTCCCGCCAAACACACAATGCAAACGCAGAATTGGAGGAGATTTCTTCTTATGATAGTCAAAGATGCTTACTACGTAAAATCATCTTGATATTATTATTAGTGCATAGTGCAGAAAATATTTCGAAAGTATAATATTAATCTTAGCCAACATACGACCAGTATCGTATGCCTACTATAGCTACCATCTAAACAGTGGTGACCACCGTACGTAAATGGCAGGTTCTACAACTAAAACCGTACAAGTTCCGTATTGGAGAAATGGATTTCCAACAAATGGTCAGGCTAAGGAACTTCCTTCCGCCGCATGGGAACGCCTCTGGCGGGACGCCCCGAGAGACAAACTGCTCTCTGCCAACAAGGCCGGGTTACCCCTGTAACAGGTAACTCACGAATATGCCATCCCCCGGTCCTTTGGGACCTTTATCCGAGCGCTCGTAACCATCATCACACATCATAAAGAAGGTGTATCCACATGAGTAAGTATCTGGGCTCCATACCATGACACCACCCTTTTCCAGAAGGAAATGACATACCCTAAAGGGCGCGACCCTCATAACCTTGCCGCAACGATCCTGTTTCGACCATTTACGGGTTGTGAGGCCCTGACGAAGTCTCGTCCACAAAGCTACGCTTTGTCACAAAGCCATGCTTTGGGTCAACAGATGATCAACCTATGATCACAAAGATAAATGATCGAACAAATGATCATATCACAAATGATCAAACGATGATCATCACACAGCTACACTCAGCATGCCACATTACCAAATTGGGATATATCGCTGATAACTTCAACTACATAACCTCTGAGCTCGTACGTCTCAGAGAAGGGTGTTAAGCTAAGAGAATAAATTCTCCGCCACCAACAGAAATGTATTTGAAAGAAATCGGCTTTATATCTCAAAGTGTAATGTCAGACATGTATCCATATAAGTCTGTTCCGGGTTCGAACAGAACCGAAGGCACTTCTCACGAAGCCCTTGCAATTCCGGATAACTTTCAATCACGTCCGGACTTCCCGTCACAAAAGAGTGATATAAATCTCTATACCGGGAGCTACCCAGTGCAGAGACATTCGACAGGTTGTCCTTTCATTTTCGAAAATATCCGGTCTTCAACACCGATCTTCAAATGCTATCCATATACGACGTATCATTATTCGGAATGGGTTATATGACACTAAGGCCCTCTCCCGGCTAAACCGAATAATGTGCGCAATATTTTAAAAACATATGGATATTGGGATTTCAATTAAGTCACAACTTATTACCCAAACTTTCTTTTCAAATGGTTTAACAAATTACCATTTTAATCCTTTTAAACAAAAAGATTCAATTCACAAAGTTCACTTAATTTCACAAAGATTCCTTCACAGATTTTCCAAATCGATTTCCATTTCAGTTTAATTAATTCGTTAAATCTTTAAATCAAAGATTTTACTAATAGCTTTCAAAACAATTCCATTTCAAATGGTTTAAACAAAACATCATTTTAAATCTGTTAAAAATAACAGATTTGATACATAGCTTTCAAAACAATTCATAACTTGGAAAATCCATTTTTCAATTTACTTGAAATTCCTTTAATTAACTGGAATTTCATTTCTTATCTGAAAGCTTTTACCATTTAAAAACAACGGTTTTTACTTTGGAAATCTGATTCATTCATACTAGTTGAAATCCTTGGGTTAAATCCAAATTCCCAACTTATACTTTTAAAATGGTTTAAATTCATATAAACACATTTATATCATCTTTACTCCCTAGTTTCCAAATCATAGATTTAATTTCAAACTTGAATTCAAATTTAAATCAAATTATTTAAATTTTCAAAACTCGGTTAAGTTATTTAAAATAACTTTTATCTTTGAAATTCTATTTCAAAAGCTTTTCACTTTAAACCCAAATTTCCAATTTCAAAATCAATTGAAATTAAAATTTCAATTTCAAAAACATTGAATTTAAATTATCTGTGACTTAACCGATTTCCACGTGAAATCCATATTTGTGTGTGTAAAAGTGTAGTCAAGGGGTTTTACACAATAGTGCAACATCAATCATCACAGATATATCAATATCGATAAGCGGTATAATCCACAACGCTTATCTTCATTTACAATTTCATAGATAAAATAAATTTATCGGTCACAAAGATTCATTATTACAATTCGATGTGGGTTTCGGATAACCAACTAGAATCCGACTCCCTGTCGCATCGAAATTCAAATGTCGTTCTATGGGTCAAGGGTTTCATACTCACATAGTAATATATCACAGAAACAGAAATCACAGATATATATATATATATCGCAGATAAGTGAATTACAGATCACAACATAAATCGGGATGTATCACAAAGCATCATATATCAGGGATATCAACAATTCAACATTCCATAGAATCCAAACATTCATAAGTAAGGTCAAGCATTTACTAGTCATTTATAAACAGGATTAATTAATCGTTTAATCCTAATTTATTCAATTTATTTCCAATTAAATTATTTACTTATGAATAAGTTATCCAATCCTGATTAATTAATTACAAATCATTTGATATAAATTAATTTATCAATCACCTTAATAAATTATTCTTAATTAATCATTTTAATTAAATCAACCTTTAAACCAATTACATAATTAATTAAACCCTTAATTAATTATTTTGAGAAATTAACCCTTTAATTACTTACCATTAAGCAATCATCTCATAACGATTAATCATTAATTACCAATTTACCTTTATCATTAAATTAATTTACTTTAAAATAACCTTTAATTAATCTTCAGTAATCTTTAAGTCCATCTTGAAATTTCCATTTTAAAAGCTTTTCCTTTAATAAATTTTAGATCAAATGTTAACTTAACACTAACCAATAATATTTATCAAATTAATATTAGACTTTGTATAACAAAATACTCAAAGTGTTTTAGGCAAATTCATCAGGAACTGGACTCGAGGCAAGCTCCTCGTTTACCCGAGAAAAAACACGCGTTTCTCCCTAGTTTCCCCGAGTTTTCTTTTCCCCCTGCTCCTTTTCTTTCGAGCTTCTCCTTCTACTTTTTTTAGCCACGGTGCACTCGCGAAAGCACTCGCGCACACACCCAGACCAAACTCGCGTAAACCCCTCAAATTTTCTCGAGTGATTTCTCGAGACGACAACCACCTGAAGCACTGACACCTCTCGCGCCACCGTGCACGTGCACGGTGGCGCGAGAGGTGTCAGTGCTTCAGGTGGTTGTCGTCTCGAGAAATCACTCGAGAAAATTTGAGGGGTTTACGCGAGTTTGGTCTGGGTGTGTGCGCGAGTGCTTTCGCGAGTGCACCGTGGCTAAAAAAAAGTAGAAGGAGAAGCTCGAAAGAAAAGGAGCAGGGGGAAAAGAAAACTCGGGGAAACTAGGGAGAAACGCGTGTTTTTTCTCGGGTAAACGAGGAGCTTGCCTCGAGTCCAGTTCCTGATGAATTTGCCTAAAACACTTTGAGTATTTTGTTATACAAAGTCTAATATTAATTTGATAAATATTATTGGTTAGTGTTAAGTTAACATTTGATCTAAAATTTATTAAAGGAAAAGCTTTTAAAATGGAAATTTCAAGATGGACTTAAAGATTACTGAAGATTAATTAAAGGTTAATTTAAAGTAAATTAATTTAATGATAAAGGTAAATTGGTAATTAATGATTAATCGTTATGAGATGATTGCTTAATGGTAAGTAATTAAAGGGTTAATTTCTCAAAATAATTAATTAAGGGTTTAATTAATTATGTAATTGGTTTAAAGGTTGATTTAATTAATATGATTAATTAAGAATAATTTATTAAGGTGATTGATAAATTAATTTATATCAAATGATTTGTAATTAATTAATCAGGATTGGATAACTTATTCATAAGTAAATAATTTAATTGGAAATAAATTGAATAAATTAGGATTAAACGATTAATTAATCCTGTTTATAAATGACTATTAAATGCTTGACCTTACTTATGAATGTTTGGATTCTATGGAATGTTGAATTGTTGATATCCCTGATATATGATGCTTTGTGATACATCCCGATTTATGTTGTGATCTGTAATTCACTTATCTGCGATATATATATATATATCTGTGATTTCTGTTTCTGTGATATATTACTATGTGAGTATGAAACCCTTGACCCATAGAACGACATTTGAATTTCGATGCGACAGGGAGTCGGATTCCAGTTGGTTATCCGAAACCCACATCGAATTGTAATAATGAATCTTTGTGACCGATAAATTTATTTTATCTATGAAATTGTAAATGAAGATAAGCGTTGTGGATTATACCGCTTATCGATATTGATATATCTGTGATGATTGATGTTGCACTATTGTGTAAAACCCCTTGACTACACTTTTACACACACAAATATGGATTTCACGTGGAAATCGGTTAAGTCACAGATAATTTAAATTCAATGTTTTTGAAATTGAAATTTTAATTTCAATTGATTTTGAAATTGGAAATTTGGGTTTAAAGTGAAAAGCTTTTGAAATAGAATTTCAAAGATAAAAGTTATTTTAAATAACTTAACCGAGTTTTGAAAATTTAAATAATTTGATTTAAATTTGAATTCAAGTTTGAAATTAAATCTATGATTTGGAAACTAGGGAGTAAAGATGATATAAATGTGTTTATATGAATTTAAACCATTTTAAAAGTATAAGTTGGGAATTTGGATTTAACCCAAGGATTTCAACTAGTATGAATGAATCAGATTTCCAAAGTAAAAACTGTTGTTTTTAAATGGTAAAAGCTTTCAGATAAGAAATGAAATTCCAGTTAATTAAAGGAATTTCAAGTAAATTGAAAAATGGATTTTCCAAGTTATGAATTGTTTTGAAAGCTATGTATCAAATCTGTTATTTTTAACAGATTTAAAATGATGTTTTGTTTAAACCATTTGAAATGGAATTGTTTTGAAAGCTATTAGTAAAATCTTTGATTTAAAGATTTAACGAATTAATTAAACTGAAATGGAAATCGATTTGGAAAATCTGTGAAGGAATCTTTGTGAAATTAAGTGAACTTTGTGAATTGAATCTTTTTGTTTAAAAGGATTAAAATGGTAATTTGTTAAACCATTTGAAAAGAAAGTTTGGGTAATAAGTTGTGACTTAATTGAAATCCCAATATCCATATGTTTTTAAAATATTGCACACATTATTCGGTTTAGCCGGGAGAGGGCCTTAGTGTCATATAACCCATTCCGAATAATGATACGTCGTATATGGATAGCATTTGAAGATCGGTGTTGAAGACCGGATATTTTCGAAAATGAAAGGACAACCTGTCGAATGTCTCTGCACTGGGTAGCTCCCGGTATAGAGATTTATATCACTCTTTTGTGACGGGAAGTCCGGACGTGATTGAAAGTTATCCGGAATTGCAAGGGCTTCGTGAGAAGTGCCTTCGGTTCTGTTCGAACCCGGAACAGACTTATATGGATACATGTCTGACATTACACTTTGAGATATAAAGCCGATTTCTTTCAAATACATTTCTGTTGGTGGCGGAGAATTTATTCTCTTAGCTTAACACCCTTCTCTGAGACGTACGAGCTCAGAGGTTATGTAGTTGAAGTTATCAGCGATATATCCCAATTTGGTAATGTGGCATGCTGAGTGTAGCTGTGTGATGATCATCGTTTGATCATTTGTGATATGATCATTTGTTCGATCATTTATCTTTGTGATCATAGGTTGATCATCTGTTGACCCAAAGCATGGCTTTGTGACAAAGCGTAGCTTTGTGGACGAGACTTCGTCAGGGCCTCACAACCCGTAAATGGTCGAAACAGGATCGTTGCGGCAAGGTTATGAGGGTCGCGCCCTTTAGGGTATGTCATTTCCTTCTGGAAAAGGGTGGTGTCATGGTATGGAGCCCAGATACTTACTCATGTGGATACACCTTCTTTATGATGTGTGATGATGGTTACGAGCGCTCGGATAAAGGTCCCAAAGGACCGGGGGATGGCATATTCGTGAGTTACCTGTTACAGGGGTAACCCGGCCTTGTTGGCAGAGAGCAGTTTGTCTCTCGGGGCGTCCCGCCAGAGGCGTTCCCATGCGGCGGAAGGAAGTTCCTTAGCCTGACCATTTGTTGGAAATCCATTTCTCCAATACGGAACTTGTACGGTTTTAGTTGTAGAACCTGCCATTTACGTACGGTGGTCACCACTGTTTAGATGGTAGCTATAGTAGGCATACGATACTGGTCGTATGTTGGCTAAGATTAATATTATACTTTCGAAATATTTTCTGCACTATGCACTAATAATAATATCAAGATGATTTTACGTAGTAAGCATCTTTGACTATCATAAGAAGAAATCTCCTCCAATTCTACGTTTGCATTGTGTGTGTGGCGGGAGGTCTTATGGTAGTTTCATTTTCCAAAAGCATTGCGGATTTCAATGTTTAAAACCCTTTGTGTTTGTTTAAAGATAAAACTGTTTTTGTTGCTCACACCAGTCCCATGACTGATCCGGAGTTTATTGTTCCCTTCCTAAACTCTGGGTGCCCACTATTTTCCACACGGGCAGTCTAGAGTTGGGTTTTTCAGATATTCAGGTTGAGTAGATTATCTGGAGCTAGTTCAGTTCTTGGAGTTCAGGACTGCACTTGCTTCTCCTTGTGGTTCGAGCTTGACGTTGGAGTTGTTGGAGTCATTCTCTTTTGTAGATCATTTGGAGTGATCTCTTCTGTTCTGTTATTTCCACTGTATCATTATTTATCTCTGATATTGTTGTATCATATTAATATCATTGTTGTATATCATACTGGATATTGTATTCATTGGAGTTGTATATGATATCATCTATTTCTTTCTTCCGCTGTGTTATTTACTTAATTGTGTTATAGCTCCGGCGAATCGGATTTGAACGGTCGAATCTGCGGCATTCTAGTACAATGTGAAGTACGGATGTTGATTTTCGAACGGGCAAAACCCGATACGTTACACATTTGCCACTTAAATTTCATCTATAAATAGCCATGCCATTTTCACCATCTTTTACAACCATTCTCTTCATTTTACTAAAGCTACTCTCTCCATTTCCTTCTACCACCATCACCACACCTCTACATCACCCTAACCCAAGCCTACACGCCTCTACGCACCTTAAGTATCACACACACACCCTCCTACACCACCAAACCCAAGCCCAATATTCCACCTACACCCCCTCAAACACACGCACACCCCTTCCTTTCCACCTACCCGAGCACCTACAAACCGTACCCTCCTCCTACACCCACCTACACACCCTCACCCCACATACCCGCCTCAAGAACCATGGCCAAAGCACCTACCCAAACCCAAGCTACCCTAGGCCGTACCCTTCCAAAAGCCCACGGCCATAATAAAAAAATAAAAATAAAAGAAAACAAAAAGAAAGGAAAGAAAAGGAGAAGAAAGGAAGCGGCGAATTCGAAGACGTTTGGAAATAGCACGTTAGCTCGAGAGACACGTATCTCACGTAAAAGATTGACGGAGTGGATATGAAGGTGAGGTAATTCTCACCGCTATATAATTTATATTGATTGTTGAATTGATTTGCTATGATAGATAATCACCGTTTTATGATATGGATGTTTGAATAATTGTTTGAATGATTGGACAATCCATAGTAATGTTATGACATTTATCGTACTATACCCATATTGAAAATGTTAATGTCATATGATTGTTTGTATGGTTGTGGTGTTAATATGGACATCGAAATTCTATCATTATTGATTTAGTGATCCCTTTGTTAAATAAGACCAATTTTGGTGATATGATATACTTTGGAAAAATAAGTCTCATTTCAATTAGAATCGAAATTAAAGTAAAAATAAAAGAGAATTTGAAATTTGAAGTGCAACAGGATTAAAAAAAATAGTTAAAGTGAAACTAAAATTGAGATGAATAATGAAATTGAAATTGAATCAATTTTGAAAATTGAATTTGTGATTAAGGTTGAATTTGGGTTTAAATTGGAATTAGATTTGAAATCTAAGTTTCAATTGATTTTAATTTGAAGTTAGAATTGAAATTGAATTGAAATTGGGATTTAAAATTTCATATTAAAATAATAGGAATATAATAATATTATAATATAGAAATAGTGAAAATACATTTTAAATACTTTAAAAAGTGGAAGTGTAACGACCCATAAATTTTGATAATTAAATTTGTTAATTAAATAAGACTTTTGTGATTAAATTTAGTAGAAATGAAAAAAAACCTTTATAAATTAATTTTGAAATGAAGGCTAAAATAAAGTATAGCAATGGTAATTAAACCTATTTATTAGTATTTTGAATAAGATTCTAATAAATGAAGTAGTGAAAGGTTTATACCTAGATATAAATTGAATATGAGAAATTAGATGTAACGACCCGGTATTTTGGACCATTCAGATCGACAATAATCCACACATGTCAGACTTGAATAATGCAAAATAACAGATTGTAATAAAATTTGGAGCAAATAAAATCATTCACAGAATCACAGACACAGAAATATCAGAATAACTCGCAGCGGAATTTAAAAATAACCATAGTGGTTCATGAAGCCACTAAAATACATAGTCTCAAAACAAGTACAAATTACATAGTCTAAAAACCAATACAGTTTGAATAACCATAGAAAATCCCAAATTCATTTGTCTCAATTACATAAGCTAAAATAAAAGACTGAATAGCAAAACAGATAGCAGCTTGATAAAGATGATCTCCAGTAGTCTAAGCTCCGTGAAGATGAAGTCCAACTGATACTCAGGCTGACCCGAGCGTAAAATAAAACATAAACACTCGAGTCAGAATATACATACTTATACAATGTAAACCAACTCAAGTGAACTGTAGTAAAGGTACAAGTTACTTAGAAGATGCTTGGGACCGCCCATCCTCTAAGGATCCGTTAAAATATCTACTATGTAGTAATATTCGCTATTATAATAGTGTCTAAATAAGTAAAGTATAATCATATCGAAAAATAGCGTTAAGGGGATGGAGAACCTTAACGCGGTCAGATCTTAAAATCATAATCGTAGTAAAGCTCGATATGGTAGGTGACACGGCACAACTAGGCAATGCCAGGGTAGATATACCAATTACGCACACGGACTGATGGAGCGCATAGCAGCCACTATCATCCACCTCGAACAACATTCCCAAATCGGAGGATGGCCATCTAGTCAAATCACAAGTAAGAGTATAATATCGAAGAAATGTGTCTGAGAAGAGGTGCTACCTCACTGGTCCGAGATCGCTCCTGTTTTAGCCACCTTATGCCAACTCACGGGAGTTGGGTCCACGTAACATACCTTAAGAACGTCGCCACCATCCTACTTCATTCTGGAATCTCCACCACGTACACGGTTGTCAAAGTGGTTTTTGGTATCGACAGAGAGTATGTCCATATCCGATCCCGGTCTCTTTGCCAACCAATCGTTATTATAACCCGTGGTTATAGATTTAAAACAATTTATCAAATATACTTCAAATTTAACCATTTAAAACAAAGTCATTATTCTTTTAAATCAAATATTAAATTCCCAAAATTTAACCTTTTCGGAGTTCATTTATTCACTTAAAACAATAGCGTTAAATTTTTCAGCTTTCACAACATTTAAAAGTGCGGTGGTAAGTTATATTTGAAACAATTTTATTCAGCAAAACAACATTTATAAACTGCTATAACAGTTCAGTTTTTAAACAAAATCATATTTCAGCCTACTGTAGTCCTTAACAAGTGCTACAGTAGCCCTTTTATTAGTTCAGGTTCAATTTTAGTTTCTGCTACAATAGCACTTACCAAGTACTATCATAGCCTTAGTTCATTTTAGTCTTTTGGTTCAATTATATAACCACAACACTTAACAAGTGCTACAGATTCTACCTAGTTCAGAACTTATAAAATCATACATTAAAATGTTCATTTAAATCCTTTAACTAATTTATTTTAAAGAGAAATTTTACAAATCAAAACCAAAAACTTACAAGTTCGCTTATTAAATTCATTTCAACATTTAAACTTAAACTCCATTTTCCATCATTTTAAAACTAAATTTTCATTTCAATTAATTGACTTAAGTTTCCATCTTTTCTTTTAGTCAAAACTTCAAATTAAGTTCCATTTTAAAATCAATATTTTTCCATTTATTTATATTTATCTCATTGAAAAAATCATTTCTATTCTAAATAAATCATTTAAAAATTCGATTTAAATCAATTTAATATTATTACAATATTTAAAACATTTAAAGGTATCTAGAAAAATACAGAAAAATAACCACGGGTCTGTATAATATTTTCTAGCCTAAGTCAAGTGATACGGATACTATATCATTTCAATCCGTAATTTACAAAGAAAAATCCGGGTTTTATCATTTCAAACCCGCAATCCCAAGTAAATAAATTTTAATTGAAAATCGTTCAGGCCTATCATTTCAGCCCATAACGATCTTCCCTTATTCTACAGTCCGTTCGGGTATGTATCATTTCAACCCATAGTGATTCTATTCTACAGGGAACTTGCAGTGTGATTTAACAGAATAGAATAACAGTAAAATAAGAACAGAATATAACAAATGATACGAGATGCAGTTTTAACAATTCTAACATCAACTATAAATAAATCACAGGTAATTATAACATCATTTATTTATTTATTTATTTCTACATATTCAGTTGCGGTCGTTTCACAATCATATATGTATGAATATTCGTGTGAGATTTACTCACCTCTACGGAGCTGGAGATTCGGAAAAAAGAAATACGATGTCTATCGAAAGCACGTGGATAGTACGATCAGTTGTTAGCGGATGCGCCAACTAGATTCAAACCAAAAGCACAATAAATAATCAAATCTAAGATTGCACGAATAACGAATTTTCAAATGAAGCAAACAACCGAAAAAAAACAAGTTGAATATCGAAAACAATAGCACGACCACCTTTAAAATATAGATTATAACTTTATCTTTGCAAAGTGACAAAACACATTTTTTCTTAAAACAAAGTCAGAGGCAAGATATAAACTAAGATTCAAAACAAAAATGTAGAGGTGACCAAACAACTTTTCGTTTCATTTTCCAACACAAAAGTGACAATAACTTTTGTTCATTCTCTGGTTCCAACAAAAACTCAGTGGGATATATATATCCAAATACCAAAAGTGACAAAACAGTTTACATGAAAATCTAGAGTGACAAAACAACTCTCTTTTTCTTCAAAACCATGGTCAGTAAAAACAAATCTATACTTCAACATACAAGGCTCGGTCGCTGGGTATTGGTGAAGTGGGGTTCTCGGCTGGCGAAGGAGACGTGGGTGGTCTTGGTACATTGGTCTCATCATGGGGTGGAAGCGTGGGCTGGTCTCGGCCTGGAGATGTCAAGGGTTCGGTCTAGGGTGGTCGTGGTGGTGGCAAGGCTTAGGGGTTAGACGTGGGATCTCGGCTGGTGGCGAATGGGTGGGTCAGGCGAAGGGGTTGCCTGGGTTCGTGGGTCTGGCACGGGGTAGAGATGACGTGGGTTAGGGATGCTCACGATGGGTCAGGCAAAGGGGTTCTCGGGTTCGGTGGTGGCAGGCAGGGCGAATGAGGCTATGGTTACGAGGCTGGTGACTGACTGGGGTAGGTTGGTTGTGCATGGGGTAACGTGGGTGGTCTAGTATCGGTCAGTTGTTCCGATGGTTCTCTATGGATCTGGTATCGGGGATCTGGTATCGGGGATCTGGTATCGGGGATCTGGTATCGGTTAGTAAACTATAGGCGTAGGCGTAGGGGTGGCGTGGGGTCGTAGGGGATTGGCGTGGTGGTGGACTGGTCTGGTGGAGGAACGTGGGAACTGGTGGTGGTGATGGGTAGGTGTGGTTGGCATGGTCTGGTGGAGGACTGAATGGTATGGGTTGGTCTCGCATGGGTAGGCAATTGATAAAGTAAACAAAATAGGGGATAGGCAAACATTGAAATACAAAATAAAAGAAAGGGAAGAGGATGCCGTCTTACCTCCCAGAGATGCTCACGAGAATTATGATGGAGGAGAAAGTGAATTTGCAGTATGGAAATATTTTTGTGAACGAATAATATATATTACAGATGCTCACTTGATTGGTGGAGAGAAGGCAAATGGTTTGAATCGGTAGAGGCAATTAAGGCATTCAATTAAATTGGAGAAACGTATGGAAGGCAAGGAAGAAGTAATCTTCACGTGCACGGTTTTATGCTAGATTTGAGCAAGATTTTTGAACGGCTAAACTTGCAATGTTAGCCCAAAGTAACATATAATTTAATTTATTTCCCTTTTTGAATAAATTTAAGAATGCTAATGGTTTCTTTTAAATAAAATAGCGTATCATTTTGAAACCAAAATTAAAATAGCTATTATCTTCATTAATAAAATTTGATTATTAAATATAAAGTTAAGAACGGATGAAATTATACGTAAAAATGTAAAGTTTAAATTTCCCGTTTTACGCTAGTTATTACACTTTAATTCAAATCAATATTTCAAAATGTTTATTTTTAAATAAAATTTCGTTTAAAAATTTTGGGCTGTTACACTCTCCCCCACTCAAAGCTTTTCGTCCTCGAAAAGGAACAAAGAAGGAAAACAAAGAAAGATAAGACAGAATAGCAAAAGTACCTGAAATAAACAATTCCGAATTCGAAGCACGAATGCACTCCTCCGTCTCCAAGGTGCAATCCCGTTCATCAGTGCTCCACTGCACTTTGACCAGGTTGACAGATTTTCTTCTTAGTTGCTTCGTACCTCGATCGACGATACGAAGTGGCTTCCTCTCAACAGTCAGATTTGGCTCAATATCCAAACTATCAAGAGCAGAAGGCTGAATAATAAGAGATGGATCATGCAGATAGCGACGAAGATGAGATACATGAAAGACATTGTGTATTCCAGAAAATTTCTCGGGTAAATCCAGACGATAAGCAAGAGAGCCAATTCTTTCCAAAATGCGGAAAGGACCTACAAATCTAGGAGAAAGCTTTCCTCTACGACCAAAACGAATAACATTCCTTAAGGGAGAGACCTTAAGGAAAACCAAATCACCAACAACAAACTCTAAACTCCGTCCTCGACGATCAGCGTACTTCTTCTGTCTATCTTGAGCAATCCTCATCTTCCTCTTAATCTCTTCAACTTTCTCTGAAGCTTCCAAAACCATCTCAGGACCAAGAACCAAATGATTACCGGATTCAATCCAACAAGAAGGAGATCTACAAGGTCGTCCGTAAAGAGCAGAAAACGGAGATGTCTCAATACTGGCCTGATAACTATTGTTATAAGTGAATTCGACAAGATGGAGGTGATCTTCCCAAGATCCTCCATAATCAAGCACACAAGCACGAAGAAGATCTTCTAAAATCTGATTCACCCTTTCCATTTGACCGTCGGTCTGTGGATGGTAAGCAGTGCTCAGATTTAGATGAGTACCCAAAGAATCCTGAAAGGCTTTCCAAACCTACTAGTAAAGATAGGATCACGATCACAAATGATACTGAGAGGAACACCATGGAGGCGAACAATCTCCCTCATGTAAATCTCAGACAAACTATAAGCTGAACAGGTAGACTTGACCGGAATGAAATGAGCTGATTTAGTCAATCTATCCACAATAACCCAGATACTCTCGTTACCCTTCCTAGTCCTCGGTAAACCATCAATGAAATCCATAGAAACTTGTTCCCACTTCCAATTGGGAATCTCAAGAGGCTGCAATAAACCAGGGGTCTTCTGATGATCTGCCTTGACTTGCTGACAAGTCGCACACCTATTAACAAAAATGGAAATATCTCGCTTCATACCTTTCCACCAATATTGCTTCTTCATGTCCTGATACATCTTGGTCACGCCTGGATGAATAGAAAGTCTGGGCTGATGATTCTCCCGAAGTAACTCCTGTCTCAATCCATCAACATTCGGGACACAAATCCTATTATTAATCCTCAATACACCCTTATCGTCAATCTATGCTCCACTGCCATCAAGACTACTACCTCCAACTCTGCTTCGAACACTCTCCTTAATCAATCTAAGCATCTGATCCTCATCCTGCCCAGCCATAATACGATCCACAAAAGGTGAAGAAACAACAATCTGACACAACAAAGCTTTCTTCCTACTCAAAGCATCCGCCACAACATTAGCTTTTCCCGGTGTATAGTTGATGTCGAGGTCATAAGAAGCAAGGAACTCTAACCACCTAACCTGTCTCTGATTCAAATCCTTCTGAGAGAAAATATACCTCAAAGACTGATGATCTGTGAAAAGCTCGAACTTGGTACCCAACAGATGATGTCTCCAAAGCTTCAAAGCGAAAACAACAGCAAGCAACTCTAGATCATGGGCAGCATAATTTACTTCATGGGTCTTCAACTGTCTACTAGCATAAGCAATCACTCTACCATCCTGCATCAGAACAGCTCCCAAACCTTCTCGACAAGCATCAGTGTATACCGTTAATCCCTCATTTCCATTTGGAACGGTAAGAACAGGTGCAGAAGTAAGCTTGTCTTTTAACTCATTGAATGCGGCCTTACACCCGTTACTCCAAATAAACTTAGCATTCTTCCGAGTTAAAGCAGTGAGAGGTGTAGCAATCCGAGCGAAATTCTCAATGAATCTCCAATAATAACCGGCGAGGCCCAGAAAACTACGGACATCAGTAGGAGTCTTAGGAGTTTCCCAATCCTGCACAGAATAGGGAAAAGAAGGATAATAGGAAAGATAGATTAAATTGAATGAAACTAGAAAAGAGAAGGAAAGAAGGACTTACATTGATCGCAGCGATCTTGACTGGATCAACCGAAACTCCCTTACTAGAAACAATATGCCCGAGAAAACAGACTTCATCCTTCTAGAAATGGCATTTGGAAAATTTAGCTTTTAACTGATGATTTCGAAGAGTCTCAAGAACAGATTTCAAATGTGACTCATGTTCTTCTTCAGACTTAGAGAAAATGAGGATATCATCCACAAAGACTAGAATAAATTTATTAAGCACATCACGGAAAACACGATTCATCAAGTCAACAAAGAAGGCAGGAGCATTAGTCAAACCAAAAGGCATGACTAGCCATTCAAAGAATCCATTCTCAGTACGGAAAGCGGTCTTGGGAATACTTTCCTCGGCAACTCTGAGTTGGTGAAAACCTGTGGCAAGATCAAGCTGAGAGAAAATAGTAGCACCATAAAGCTGATCAAACATGTCATTGATGTGAGGCATTGGATATCTATTTTTCATAGTGAGCTTGTTCAACTCCCTATAATCAACACACATCCGGAGAGAACCATCGGACTTGGTGACGCAAACCACCGCAGCTCCCCATTCAGAATAGCTAGGTCTGATCAGACCCTTGGAGGACAGATCCTCTATTTGTTCCCTTAACTCAACCTTCTCGCGGGGTGCCATTCTTCTAGGAGGAAGAACTACAGGTCGAGCTCCAGGAATAAGATCAATGCGGAAATCAATTTCCCGCTTGGGAGGTAAAGTAGTAACTTCACCAAATACATCCGGGTAGTGATTGACTACACGAGTTGACTGAAGGTCAACAGGAGAAGAATCCAAAGAGTAAATAAAGCTACCAGCACCATCATGAGGCAAACAACACTGAATAACCAAAGAATTACCCCGATCATCCTCAAGAGAAACAATTCGGGATTTACAAGAGATATGGGCATCGTGATTTCTTAACCAATCATCCCCAAGCAATAAATCAAAAGTATCAAAACCAAGAATATAGAAGTCACCACTAAAGCGGTGATCAGAATGGAAGATTTTCACTCCTCTACAAATCCTACTAAGGTTCGCGGGACGCCCAATAGGATTAGAAACACTTAAAGGAACAGAAGCATACCCAGGAGAAAGGAGATGTTCAAACTTATCACTAATGGTCATAGAAATAAAACTATGTGAAGCTCCAGTATCAAATAAAACACGAACAGGATGATGAAATAAAGTAAAGGTGCCTTGAAGAGTACCTTGATCATCGCTAGGAGCAGGAGTAGGTGCAGCAGGTGATGAAGCAGATGTGATAGCAAATACACCAGATGGCTTTCCCTTCTGATACAATGGGCAGTCATTCTTAAAATGACCTGGCTGAAGACAAACATGACAAAGATTGTTCCCGGTCACCTGAGGTGGAGGAACAGCAACACTAACTGAAGTAGGGCAACTATTGGCATAGGGTCCCTTCTGGTCACATTTGAAGCAAGTAATGGAGGAAAGATCAATAGGGTGTCTCTGGGAAGGAGAAGATGCTGAAGATCCCAAGCCCGCATGCTTGATCCAATTCTTCTTCTGCTGGTGGAAGTTGGGCTTTCTCTTCATGGAATTTGCAGAGGAAGATTGTGAGACATGAGCACCAGAAGCGGTAGGACCCTTGGAAGTAGGGTTCTCATAGCGAATAGCCATATCCATGAGCTCAGTAAATGTGCCATGAACATGTGAAATAAGGCGATCGTAGAACTTTGGGCGAGCTCCAGAAATGAACTTCTCATTCTTCTTTAGCTGAGTGTCGATAAGACCAGGACCAAATTTGGAAAGTTCATTGAACTTCCGCTCATACTTTGAAAAAGACATGGTACCCTACTTGAGGTCCATGAATTCACGGTAAAGCTGAGATTTCCGGCTTCGGGCATCCATTTTGCCACAAAAGCCTCCCTGGAAAGAAGATACAAACCGAACTTAAGATAGATTCAAAAAGAAAAGGAAATGGGGAAAATTCAAGTTAACACAAAGGATACCTGAACTGCTCCCACGAAAGATCACCTTCGTTAGTGTGAGTCGTAACAGACTCCCACAATTCTAAGGCTGACTCTTGCAGCTGCCATGCTGCTAACTGACGCTTCTGGGCATCAGTGATCTCTAGACCAGTAAAAATTCTCTCCACACTTCGTAGCCATTGCTGGGCTTCGATAATACTCTCTGAACCGGTGAACCTAGTGCCACCGAGCTGAGAGAATTCCTTGCAAAGAAGAGTAAACCTAACGGGTACAACAGGTGGAGGAACTGGGGCAATACCACGACCCCTACCTCTAGCATTTCCATGATTCATCCTAGAAATATCAAGAATAAATTTTAGGACAAGGTACAGAGAAGGCAAAGATAATTTAAGATAAGACACGATAAGATCACTTGGATGAATATCCTAATAACAAAATTTCTAACAAGGTAGATACGGAAAGAAGGAAGTTTAAAAAAAATTCTTCTTAAAACAAGAAAACTTTATATCAAAATAATCTTTGAAAAATCATTTGAGAAATCATTTAAAAATCATTTTATACTTTGAAAATACGTTCACTCTCAAAGAAATGATTCTGAGTTTGATTTCACTCATTCTAGGGTATTTCTACCCTATCTCTAATGAGTTTTTTGCTCCATAGGCTAAGGTTTGCCTAAAACCAAAGCTCTGATACCAACTGTAACGACCCGGTATTTTGGACCATTCAGATAGACAATAATCCACACATGTCAGACTTGAATAATGCAAAATAACATATTGTAATAAAATTTGGAGAAAATAAAATCATTCATAGAATCACAGACACAGAAATATCAGAATAACTCGCAGCGGAATTTAAAAATAACAATAGTGGTTCATGAAGCCACTAAAATACATAGTCTCAAAACAAGTACAAATTACATAGTCTAAAAACCAATACAGTTTGAATAACCATAGAAAATCCCAAATTCATTTGTCTCAATTACATAAGCTAAAATAAAAGACTGAATAGCAAAACAGATATCAGCTTGATAAAGATGATCTCCAGTAGTCCAAGCTCCGTGAAGATGAAGTCCAACTGATACTCAGGCTGACCCGAGCGTAAAATAAAACATAAACACTCGAGTCAGGATATACATACTTATACAATGTAAACCAACTCAAGTGAACTGTAGTAAAGGTACAAGTAACTTAGAAGATGCTTGGGACCGCCCATCCTCTAAGGATCCGTTAAAATATCTACTATGTAGTAATATTCGCTATTATAATAGTGTCTAAATAAGTAAAGTATAATCATATCGGAAAATAGCATTAAGGGGATGGAGAACCTTAACGCGGTCGGATCTTAAAATCATAATCGTAGTAAAGCTCGATATGGTTGGTGACACGGCACAACTAGGCAATTCCAGGGTAGATATACCAATTACGCACACGGACTGATGGAGCGCATAGCAGCCACTATCGTCCACCTCGAACAACATTCCCAAATCGGAGGATGGCCATCTAGTCAAATCACAAGTAAGAGTATAATATCGAAGAAATGTGTCCGAGAAGAGGTGCTACCTCACTGGTCCGAGATCGCTCCTGTTTTAGCCACCTTATGCCAACTCACGGGAGTTGCGTCCATGTAACATACCTTAAGAACGTCGCCACCATCCTACTTCATTCTGGAATCTCCACCGCGTACACGGTTGTAAAAGTGGTTATCGGTATCGACAAAGAGTATGTCCATATCCGATCCCGGTCTCTTTGCCAACCAATCGTTATTATAACCCGTGGTTATAGATTTAAAACAATTTATCAAATATACTTCAAATTTAACCATTTAAAACAAAGTCATTATTCTTTTAAATCAAATATAAAATTCCCAAAATTTAACCTTTTCGGAGTTCATTTATTCACTTAAAACAATAGCGTTAAAATTTTCAGCTTTCACAACATTTAAAAGTGCGGCGGTAAGTTATATTTGAAACAATTTTATTCAGCAAAACAACATTTATAAACTGCTATAACAGTTCAGTTTTTAAAGAAAATCATATTTCAGCCTACTCCAGTCCTTAACAAGTGCTACAGTAGCCCTTTTATTAGTTCAGGTACAATTTTAGTTTCTGCTACAATAGCACTTACCAAGTACTATCATAGCCTTAGTTCATTTTAGTCTATTGGTTCACTTATATAACCACAGCACTTAACAAGTGCTACAGATTCTACCTAGTTCAGAACTTATAAAATCATACATTAAAATGTTCATTTAAATCCTTTAACTAATTTATTTTAAAGAGAAATTTTACAAATCAAAACCAAAAACTTACAAGTTCGCTTATTAAATTCATTTCAACATTTAAACTTAAACTCCATTTTCCATCATTTTAAAACTAAATTTTCATTTCAATTTAATTGACTTAAATTTCCATCTTTTCTTTTAGTCAAAACTTCAAATTAAGTTCCATTTTAAAATCAATATTTTTCCATTTATTTATATTTATCTCATAGAAAAAATCATTTCTATTCTAAATAAATCATTTAAAAATTCGATTTAAATCAATTTAATATTATTACAATATTTAAAACATTTAAAGGTATCCAGAAAAATACAGAAAAATAACCACGGGTCTGTATAATATTTTCTAGCCTAAGTCAAGTGATACGGATACTATATCATTTCAATCCGTAATTTACAAAGAAAAATCCGGGTTTTATCATTTCAAACCCGCAATCCCAAGTAAATAAATTTTAATTGAAAATCGTTCAGGCCTATCATTTCAGCCCATAACGATCTTCCCTTATTCTAAAGTCCGTTCGGGTATGTATCATTTCAACCCATAGTGATTCTATTCTATAGGGAACTTGCAGTGTTATTTAACAGAATAGAATAACAGTAAAATAAGAACAGAATATAACAGATGATACGAGATGTAGTTTTAACAATTCTAACATCAACTATAAATAAATCACAGGTAATTATAACATCATTTATTTATTTATTTATTTATTTCTACACATTCAGTTGCGGTTGTTTCACAATCATATAGGTATGAATATTCGTGTGAGATTTACTCACCTCTACGGAGCTGGAGATTCGGAAAAAAGAAATACGATGTCTATCGGAAGCACGCGGATAGTACGATCAGTTGTTAGTGGATGCGCCAACTAGATTCAAACCAAAAGCACAATAAATAATCAAATCTAAGATTGCATGAATAACGAATTTTCAAATGAAGCAAACAACCGAAAAAAAAACAAGTTGAATATCGAAAACAATAGCACGACCACCTTTAAAATATAGATTATAACTTTATCTTTGCAAAGTGACAAAACATATTTTTTTTTAAAACAAAGTCAGAGGCAAGATATAAACTAAGATTCAAAACAAAAATGCAGAGGTGACCAAACAACTTTTCGTTTCATTTTCCAACACAAAAGTGACAACAACTTTTGTTCATTCTCTGGTTCCAACAAAAACTCAGTGGGATATATATATCCAAATACCAAAAGTGACAAAACAGTTTACTTGAAAATCTAGAGTGACAAAACAACTCTCTTTTTCTTCAAAACCATGGTCAGTAAAAACAAATCTATACTTCAACATACAAGGCTCGGTCGCTGGGTATTGGTGAAGTGGGGTTCTCAGCTGGCGAAGGAGACGTGGGCGGTCTCGGTACGTTGGTCTCATCATGGGGTGGAAGCGTGGGCTGATCTCGGCCTGGAGATGTCAAGGGTTCGGTCTGGGGTGGTCGTGGTGGTGGAAAGGCTTAGGGGTTGGACGTGGGATCTTGGCTGGTGGCGAATGGGTGGGTCAGGCGAAGGGGTTGCCTGGGTTCGTGGGTCTGGCACGGGGTAGAGATGACGTGGGTTAGGGCTGCTCACGATGGGTCAGGCAAAGGGGTTCTCGGGTTCGGTGGTGGCAAGCAGGGCGAATGGGGCTGTGGTGACGAGGCTGGTGACTGACTGGGGTAGGTTGGTTGTGCATGGGGTAACGTGGGTGGTCTGGTATCGGTCAGTTGTTCCGATGGTTATCTACGGATCTGGTATCGGGGATCTGGTATCGGGGATCTGGTATCGGTCAGTAAACTATAGGCGTATGCGTAGGGGTGGCGTGGGGTCGTAGTGGATTGGCGTGGTGGTGGACTGGTCTGGTGGAGGAACGTGGGAACTGGTGCTGGTGATGGGTAGGCGTGGTTGGCACGGTCTGGTGGAGGACTGAATGGTATGGGTTGGTCTCGCATGGGTAGGCAATTGATAAAGTAAACAAAACATGGGATAGGCAAACATTGAAATACAAAATAAAAGAAAGGGAAGAGGATGCTGTCTTACCTCCCAGAGATGCTCACGAGAATTATGATGGAGGCGAAAGTGAATTTGCAGTATGGAAATATTTTTGTGAAGGAATAATATATATTACAGATGCTCACTTGATTGGTGGAGAGAAGGCAAATGGTTTGAATCGGTAGAGGCAATTAAGGCATTCAATTAAATTGGAGAAACGTATGGAAGGCAAGGAAGAAGTAATCTTCACGTGCACGATTTTAGGCTAGATTTGAGCAAGATTTTTGAACGGCTAAACTTGCAATGTTAGCCCAAAGTAACATATAATTTAATTTATTTCTCTTTTTGAATAAATTAAGAATGCTAACGGTTTCTTTTAAATAAAATAGCGTATCATTTTTAAACCAAAATTAAAATAGCTATTATCTTCATTAATAAAATTTGATTGTTAAATATAAAGTTAAGAACGGATGAAATTATACGTAAAAATGTGAAGTTTGAATTTCCCATTTTACGCTAGTTATTACACTTTAATTCAAATCAATATTTCAAAATGTTTATTTTTAAATAAAATTTCGTTTAAAAATTTTGGGCTGTTACATTAGAGGTAAGTATTGTATTGATTTATGTAATAAAACATGGTTAACATTAATTGGATGTAAATTAAGGAAATACGTTATTGCAAGTTAATAATTAATTAACGTGAATGAACATTTCCAATTTAATATAATGATTCAAATGTTATGACTTAGTTTCAAATGGAATATGATATAAACAAATGCAATCAGTGTATTAATGTGTGAAATAATATATTGAATCATTTGTTACTGAATGTAAATTAATGCGATCATGTTAAGGTAAGATAAAAAAATAAATAATTTAACGCAATCCCAATTTATTGAAATAACTGTAAGGTCATAATTTGTGTATCTAGTAAATTTTTTATTCCAATAAATGTAATAAAGTATTAGAAATTTATATTGTTTTCATAAGATAGTATAAAGAAATGTAAACTTGTGATCTACGTTTGAAATAATAACCTATATAAGGGAAATAGTGTTAATTATAGGTAAAGTTGTAACAAAATGGATATAGGGAAATAAATGTAAGCATTTAATAAATTAATGAATTTGGATTACAATAAAAGATAATTGAATAAAAGTCAATGTTCTAAGTAACCATATTATTTGCTTGAAAGTAATACATAATACATTGAATGTGATTATGAAATTTAAAATTTTGAAAATGAGTAACTTATGTCTGTAAACAATAAACTTATAAATGCAGTTAAAAGTAAACGATGGCGATAATAAACGTGTTGCCCGTTTATTAAATCTATTAATTGAAATGAGAAATCAAATATTAATAAAATTGGAAATCAATCAGAGTTAAATGAACCTTAATGTTATATAAATAAGAATTAATGCAGTAACTAATTTAGTGCAAAAAAATTTATGGAACTATTTTTAAGATCTTAACTGAAGGTAATTAATAATTTGAAATAAGGTGAATTCCATTTATAATATGACTACTGGTTAATGTATAGATTGTAAATCAAGATTGTTAATTTATTTGAATGTAAAGAATTTTGGTAATTGAGTTTACTGCAATTAAGTAGAATTTAATATTTATTTTTACTTTAATTGAAAATTTAGTTGAAATCGAAAAATATTTATGTAATAACTTTGAACCCAATTTTAATTTCATCCGTTTGACTATAATGGATTGAATAATAAGAATGAATTGTGAATTCAATGAAATTATTAAAAAGTTAAATTATAATTGGAATAAAATGAAATTTGAATTTACGTTGAAATTTATGATGGAATCAACATTTAATTGACATCTAATTTGGTTTAAATCACTGAGATTGTTTAAGAAAACAAAACTGATAAGATTTGTAAATTTTGGAAGTGAAATTGAAAAGGGATATAATTAATGAATTTTTAATTTATTTTATTTAATATAAAAATAGCCATTTTGGCCACTGACTCGGATTTTGACGAAACAAGTTTCATCAGATCCGTAATGGTGAATTATTATAGGATTTCAAGTTTCGTATCGATCGGACTTGTCGTTTGATCGTACAGACTCGAAACGCCTTGAAATCAACTAATAGAAATCAATTGAAATCAATTTGAAATAATTTGATTTTAGCATAACTTCTTCATACGATGGAATTTGGACATGAAACTTTTTCCATCACGCTTAAAATATTTTAAAACATCTATTTTGATATATGGGTTGACCCAATTTCATTCCGGAGTCGAAACGGGCTTTTTGGGCGACTTTGTCGTTAGCGCGTATTCAACCCGATCCATTTATTCTATTTCAAATTTCTCTATAAATATCCTGCTATAAACCCTAGCCTCCATAATTCTCATTTGTCTGTACGTAATTTCATTCTATTCCACCTCATTCCAATGGCACAGAAAACCTAATTCCCAAATTCCAAAATCTAATTTTAAAAAAAAAATTACAAACCTGCAGCACGAGACGCGCTTCGGGTTTCAGAGGAAAAAATTCTAGAGATACTTCGGGTCAAGAAGAAAATGACTCGGGTCTCCGGGTCGTTTTGGTAAAAACTCAGAGCAAGCACCGGGGATTTGAGGCGGCGGACCGAAGTTGAACCCGAAGTCGACCCAGGACCAGAATTTTCCAATCTTCAAATTATCCTAACTTTTGCATACGGACTCAGATTTGGACGCGGTTTGTTTTACTGGGATCGTATCGAAATTCTGGACAATTTCATGCAGGTTTGGATGAATTCTGAGATTGTCAAATTTTTGGGTTTAAATTGAATTTAAATTCAAAAGGTGAGTGTTTTTACCCACTCACAACTTAAAATTTCTTATGTTTGTTAAATTGATATGTAATGTGATTTGAAATTTATTTATGACTGTTTGACATATCTTTAATCATCATCTCAGTTAAATCGAATTTATTGAATTAAATTGTTATTTTATTTATTATTGCATATAAACTGCCAGTTCAATAGTTATTTTATTTGTTATTGAACATAAACTGCCAGTAAATGCCTGCTATTTATTATATGTTCTATTTTGATGTTATTGATTTAATTGGATGATGATTGTGATAAATACTTGATGATTGATATTGGATGAATGGATGTTTTATTTGATATCATTAAAATCTGCAAGTTCGTTATGGATTTATTTTTATTCGGGATTGCGGTTTGAAATGATATATAACTATAATTTTATTTTAAATTGCGGATTGAAATGATAAATATCCGTATCACTTGACCATAGGATAGAAAATTATATACAGACATAGTTGGTCTATATATATCTATTTTTGAAATGATTTCTGTAACAACCCGCAAATTCGTAGCAGTTAATTATCGCCATTAGGTGATTAAATCATTCGTAAATTTTTATTGAAATTAAAAATCAATTTGAAATTCTTTTATAAACATGGTTAAAAGTTATTCGGGCCTTTAATAAATACACTCTTCTATTTTAATTGGCCCAATTGTATTGATGAAGAGTTTATACTTGATACCCGCTGCCGTTCTTTCTTTTGGTGGATTCTAACCCGTTCCCCCATTCCTTTTATTCATTCGAAAACCCTAGGCTAAGAAAACGAGACGAACGTTAATGGCGGCCTCATCTATCTCGTTCAACTGAATTAGGGCTTCTTCAATCGTTCGCTTCTGGAACTCGAAGGCGCCAACGTCAATGATTCCTTCATCTTGCTCGTGGCTGCTTCGACGTGCTCGTGCTCGATGGGGCTTCGGCGTAACTTCGTTCCTCTTCCTCATCGCTACAGCTTCGTCTTTCATTCGTGGCTAAGGTGAGTGTTCCCGGCACTCACATCTAATTTAATCTAGTTATTTGTGAATCTTGCCTTAGTTCTCTCGGCTTCGATTTTGAACTGTTAAATGCTTTATCTCAACTGCTTGATCTGTTGATTTTTACTTGTTGTTCCACTATGGCTTGAGTTCTATTTGACTTCGGTCAATGATGATTTTTGGGGTCCTTTATATAGAAGTCTGATTTGATATTCGTGTTCTTCACGTTGTTGAGACTTTCCTTTAATACGTTGTGATATTTTGGGAAATTCCTTCATAAGCATGGTTTTGATTTTGATCGTTCGATTTTGTTTGATGGGTATGGCATAGACTTTCCTAAATTTCGATTTTTGACTTTTTTCAAAAATACGAACTTGATATATTCTTTTCCCAGTTCCGTGAATTTCTCAACTGATAAACATACGTGCTTTTCTGTTACTTCTTCTATTCATTGACTGTTGTCATTATGTGATTTCTCTGTGAATCCTAATTTCCCACCGTAGTAGTTGAACTGTTCACTTGAGATTTAAGTTATTTTCTCTGCACTCACTTCTGTTACTTCATATATTCATCGAATGTTGCATTGAGCTATTCACTTGTTTGATTGTATATGTTGTACTTACGAACTGCAATGCATCATTGTCTTTTCATACTACTATGGTATTGTTGCAGACCACTTTGATATCTTCACTTGAGTCATTTGACATTTGTTGTGCATTGACTTTGTGGTCTTCATACATGTGTATGCATACATTCTTGATTGCATTCTCGGTTACACCTCGGCTTGCATTTGGTGCACATTCACGGTTTCCTTGAGTCTTGTTTAGGTTTGTCAGGTTCTTTGTTGCTGTTTTGTTGGTGCCATTTGTTGTTTTCCAGCCTTTGATATTCAAGCATAGTTGTCTGGTCTCTTCATTGTAGTTGGTCTGTGTTACTTCCTTGACGATTCTATGCACTTGAATATGGTCTTCATGTATTTGAATATTGTGCATGTTGTTTCATTGAAGTCTGATATGCATACATTTGAATCAGTGTTGCAACAAAACCCTTGAACTATATTTGTTTATTTGATTCTGGACACTGTGAAGCAGATTGTTGATGTTGTTTCAGTTGCATCTGCTTTCCATTGATGCTACTGTAGTCTTTTGTAATTTTCTTGATTCAGTTGCCATTGTGGTCTCTTGAGTCTTTCATTTCAGTCTTCATATATGACTTTGGTCTGGTCTGGTTTGTTTATCTGGACCTTTGATGGTTCAGTGGTGTACTCTGGTCATACTACATTGTTGCTTTTTCCATGCTATGTACTCGAGCTTGCACGCTTCATGTTGCCTTCATTCATGTTGTACTTGCACAGTTTCCAGATGTGGTCTTTTTTGTTGTTGTCCAGTTTGTACTTGTCTTGTTGAACTTGTACATGCATTTGCCTTGTTGCAGTTACATCTTTTGATCTGCACATCCATGTGCCTTCTCTGTCTCATATATTCTTTTGGTTCCACTGCACAACTTTGAGCCTTCTTGCTTATGCTCAGATCATTTCGAGTTTGGGCTTACATCTGAGTTTTTGTGCAGTTTGCCTTGTATTTTGTTGTGGTCGCAGTCCCATTTTTGTTGCAAATTTGGACTGTATATATATTTACTGGAGCCTTTTGTTGTTCTACTGCAACTTTGGTTTGCATAATTGATGTGCAGTAGCCGGTAGCACTGTTTATGATGTTGGTACTTCACTGTGTCACTGTCCATGTTCGTTTGTGACAGTCTTGAATCTGCATCCATGTTCTTCATTGATGTTGTGGTGGTGAGCTTTTGTAGTTGCTTGTGTTCTGGTTTTAGTTGTCATCAGTTGCATGCATTCCTCTGCATTCATTGTTGTCCACCCTGGTTTCACTGCTTTGACTTGTCTGTCCTGTGATTGCCACTGTCACTTGATCTTGCTGTGACATTGTGACTTGGTTCACTTTGTCACTGCATATCTATTTATGCTTGACCTGTTTCTATTTTAGTTGTACTTGGGTATACACTGCATATCCATGTGTCATTTTCACTTGCATCTGTTCATCCCTGAGCACTTGCTGACCTGCTGCATTTTCGTAGCAGTTTTACCCTTGTCCCTTGTGGTGACTTTATATTCTGTTGTGGCGAGGCGGTGCATGCGTGCGTGCACTGCAGCCACACTGAATTGACAGATTTTAATCGATATTTCTTTTGTTCTTGATTCATCGACCTGTTGCGTAATTCGTAGGCTGTATTGGCGAGGTAGTACACGTTAGCGTGTACTGCAGCCAATTAGCATTGATGTTTTTAAATTGGCATTTCAATTGTTTAAACTGCTTTGGATTTCTGTTTTGTGGATTAACACTGTTTAGTGTTATATCTGCCGTTATCCGGTTCTCTTATCGAGAAGTTGGGTATACGAGATTTCTGTGACTGTCGTCTATATGATATTGGATTATTATTGCTTCTGTGTATTAATAACTGAGTTTGAATTAGACTGATCCGGGTATTATTTTCTTTTGAATGTAATACTCGGGTCAGACCGAGTATTTACAAGTCGTAGATTTTTAGCTTTGGGTTGCTGCTAGAGCTGTGAAGACTTTTTATATCAACTGAAGTGGTCTTCGTCGTGTTGTAGTAGTCAGTGTGTCTGTATTAAGATGATAATGTATTCATGTATGTTAGTCGATAATGTACGTGTATATATAACTTCTTGAGTCGACAGATGTAGTTGTATCATTTGTATTGTGTCAAATGTATTGTAACTGATATCAGTTATTGTATATATGAGACTTTTCGTTCCATCTGTATTCCGCATTTATGTTATCTGTGTTATTTTTATATCTATTGTCCTAAACTATTATAGCCACTGTGTAGTAGCTTTGAGTTTGTATCGGTATGTCGGATTTCCTCTAAAAGATGAAATGCAATGTTTTATTATCTGACATATCGGTGCTCGCACAAAGCAATTACATAGATGGTCGCTCCTCAACAGCCTTATTCTCCGTGCTAGTTGATAGCACTACACCGTAGTGTTCTTGGCTAGCGTGGGTATAGAGGTGGGGCGTCACAGCTTGGTATCAGAGCCTGGGGTTTAGGACAATTATAAAACATAACTTAGATGGAACATGTGTTACAACTATTTGTCGATGTTTATCTCTCATCTTTACACATGATTATTTTTGACTGTTAGGTATGAATTCCTAACGCTTATTCTTGTGTTTTCGGCTTTGAATTGATTATGTTGATTTTGTTTTAATTTGGCAAATTAAAGCCATTCTGACTTTTGGACTTTGTTCCACTTTTGTTCTATGCTATGAGTGTCATTGTGTACCTGTTACACTGTGATGAAAAATAGCTGGACCAGTTGCAAATTGAGTGATTTTGATTTCTCATTCACATCTAGTTTGAATCTCAGCGATTTTGAACTTGATATTTTGTGTTTTCCTCATCTTGAATTCCATTCGACTTCGGTCACTTTGTTTTTGAGAAATTGCTAATTTCTTGATTTTCAAGACTCTGATTTTGTTTGCCATTGGATTCCTTGATGATATTGATTCATTTTGTACTTGACAGTGACCATTAATTGTTGACTTCGACATTGACTTGATTCTTACTTTTGTTGAAGTCATTTATGCATTTCTGCTCGTTTTGCTTTGTTTTTCCAGTTGATATCGATTCTTCTTTTCTAATTAGTTGTTATCACCTTTATTGATTTTGATAACTTCTATTTTCTGGAATTTTTGGGTATTCCTATTTTAATAAATTTGGAATCGAATTCTTTGTATTTCATTCACGTCTTCGAATGTGAATTTTAAGTGAATTGATTTGTTTCCTAATTTAATCGATTCTTGATCATTTCCCGATTTGTTGCTATCATTTATTAGCAACTTTGATGACATTTTCTTCGGGATTTTTGTGAACATACTTTCTGATGGATTCAGTATCGATTTCTTTGGATTCCATTCACATCTTCGTATGTGAATTCTTGTGATTGATTGTTTCTACAATCATTTTTGTGATTTGTCACTTTAAAAATATAAAGGTTTTCTATACTAGTAGTAAATATTAAAATCCTTTTCTCCAAACGATTTCAAAAACTATTTTATAACGAAGCTCTTTTCCTAAATCATTTTCCAATCTATTAGTATATATACAAGCCTTTATTTCACTCGTATGAGAAATTGAATTAAACGGCCTAGTAAAACAAGTGGTATGAAACGCTTGCGTTTACTTCGTCGGTTAACTCCTGGACTTGTTCGATTGAACACTTTGTGACAATTTTCTAGTGGAGATTTACAGCTTGTTCGTAAATATTTAAGTTAAGCAAGTGGTTATGGGACATGAAGCTAAACTCATATATTTACTAGCTTGGTGTGATTGACACTTCCTTATGATCATGACGATCATTTTTATAATTTAGACTAGGCCTCATCGGTGTGATTTCGTCTCACACATATCTCTTGGGCTTTGAGGATTGTCTGGATACTTTTTGTGTGATTTCGTCTCACATATTTCTTTGTCTGCGGGGAGACTATACCCCGTTTATTGGATGTTTCGCCATCACATATCTAGGGTAGCACCCTACGGTCTTCGGGCCATTCCTGTGTGAAAATTTAATGGATAGCTTCCATGAGATAGCTTCTCGTCATGTGTTTACGCGTAGGTGAGTTTTCATGCTCCCATTCATGTGTTAGGCCTTTTCCCCTTTTTATAATTTAGACTAGCGATTGTGCGAAGTCTCTTTGTCTGCGGGGAGACTATACCCCGTTTATTTGATGTTTCGCCATCACATATCTAGGGTAGCACCCTACGGTCTTCGGGCCATTCCTATGTCATACGCGTAGGTGAGTTTTCATGCTCCCATTCATGTGTTAGGCCTCCCCCCTTATTTATGTGTTTTCTGGATTTCTTGTGATGATTTCTGGAATTTTGTGCTTCACCAATTTTCGTGATTTCTATTGATATGTTTATCAATTTTTGTGCATTGGTGAATTCATGTGTTATTGACTTGTTATGAATACAAGTTTAGGGTATGATATCCCTTTCTATCTTTGAGAAGATTCTTGTGACATTTTTGATGAATGAAAATTCATTTGGCATTATATTTTGTTGCCAGTTATTTTGATGAGATTTTGACGTGTTAACTTCAGTAACCGTCAATTTTGAAATGGATTTACAAGCGGTTCTCCCGCAATACCGATATTGCTAATTTAATCACGTGTTTTCAAAATTCTTTATTTTTAAAAGTTGTTTCAAAAATATAAATTAAAATTGTTTTCAAAATTTTTACAGCTTACATTTTCAAAAGAACGAGGAAGCGATTTAAACGTTTCAGAAAAATCGAGGACTATGACCCCTTTCTTTTACTGATTCGCTTAATTCCGGACTTGTCCGTTTGAGAATGTGAAATGTTATTTTTAAAACACACAATTCTGCACTTTCAAGAAAACGATAAAGAGATTTAAATGATTTAGCAAAAGTAAGGAGTATGGAACCATACTTTTACTACTTCGGTTAATTCCGGACTCGTTAATTGAATAATTTACGACTTTTGATTATCGTTTTTGATAATAAGATATTTGTGAAATTTGATTATCATTTGAGATAATTAAATATTTTTCGATTTGATTAATCGAATATTTGTGTTTCTGATTATCGTTTTTGATAATCAGATATTTGTGAAATTTGATTATCATTTGAGGTAATTAAATATTTTTCGATTTGATTAATCGAATATTTGTGTTTCTGACTATCGTTTTTGATAATCAGATAATTGTGAAATTTGATTATCATTTTTGATAGTTAAACCTATTTGCGATTTGAAAATTCAATTATCGTTTTTGATGATTGAATATTTGCGATTTTGAGATTTGAGCTTCGTCTTTTTCTCTGGCGATTCAGGTGAGTAATTTGATTTACTCACATTCAATTCGTGCAGTACGTGAATTCTGCTCTGTTTCCTTTTCTTTTAAATGCTGGAACTCGATTGATTCTTGCTTTTGATAGTCGTCTGATTTTGATTCCTTGATCGCCACGATTTTGATTCTTTTGATTTGAATCAGTCGAACCATTTGATTCTATATCTGATACTTCCATTATTCCTATACTTCCCTGTTGACCTTTGCTTTGCTTATGCATTCGACATTGTTATGTTCTTATGGTTGTTACCTCTTTCCCATTTATTCCTTATGATTGCGAGGACGCAATTTCTTTAAGGAGGGGAGTCTGTAACAACCCGCAAATTCGTAGCAATTAATTATCGCCATTAGGTGATTAAATCATTCGTAAATTTTTATTGAAATTAAAAATCAATTTGAAATTCTTTTATAAACATGGTTAAAAGTTATTCGGGCATTTAATAAATACACTCTTCTATTTTAATTGGCCCAATTGTATTGATGAAGAGTTTATACTTGATACCCACTGCCGTTCTTTCTTTTGGTGGATTCTAACCCGTTCCCCCATTCCTTTTATTCATTCGAAAACCCTAGGCTAAGAAAACGAGACGAACGTTAATGGCGGCCTCATCTATCTCGTTCAACTGAATTAGGGCTTCTTCAATCGTTCGCTTCTGGAACTCGAAGGCGCCAACGTCAATGATTCCTTCATCTTGCTCGTGGCTGCTTCGACGTGCTCGTGCTCGATGGGGCTTCGGCGTAACTTCGTTCCTCTTCCTCATCGCTACAGCTTCGTCTTTCATTCGTGGCTAAGGTGAGTGTTCCCGGCACTCACATCTAATTTAATCTAGTTATTTGTGAATCTTGCCTTAGTTCTCTCGGCTTCGATTTTGAACTGTTAAATGCTTTATCTCAACTGCTTGATCTGTTGATTTTTACTTGTTGTTCCACTATGGCTTGAGTTCTATTTGACTTCGGTCAATGATGATTTTTGGGGTCCTTTATATAGAAGTCTGATTAGATATTCGTGTTTTTCACGTTGTTGAGACTTTCCTTTAATACGTTGTGATATTTTGGAAAATTCCTTCATAAGCACGGTTTTGATTCTGATCGTTCGATTTTGTTTGATGGGTACGGCATAGACTTTCCTAAATTTCGATTTTTGACTTTTTTCAAAAATACGAACTTGATATATTCTTTTCCCAGTTCCGTGAATTTCTCAACTGATAAACATACGTGCTTTTCTGTTACTTCTTCTATTCATTGACTGTTGTCATTATGTGATTTCTCTGTGAATCCTAATTTCCCACCGTAGTAGTTGAACTGTTCACTTGAGATTTAAGTTATTTTCTCTGCACTCACTTCTGTTACTTCATATATTCATCGAATGTTGCATTGAGCTATTCACTTGTTTGATTGTATATGTTGTACTTACGAACTGCAATGCATCATTGTCTTTTCATACTACTATGGTATTGTTGCAGACCACTTTGATATCTTCACTTGAGTCATTTGACATTTGTTGTGCACTGACTTTGTGGTCTTCATACATGTGTATGCATACATTCTTAATTGCATTCTAGGTTACACCTCGGCTTGCATTTGGTGCACATTCACGGTTTCCTTGAGTCTTGTTTAGGTTTGTCAGGTTCTTTGTTGCTGTTTTGTTGGTGCCATTTGTTGTTTTCCAGCCTTTGATATTCAAGCATAGTTGTCTGGTCTCTTCATTGTAGTTGGTCTGTGTTACTTCCTTGACGATTCTATGCACTTGAATATGGTCTTCATGTATTTGAATATTGTGCATGTTGTTTCACTGAAGTCTGATATGCATACATTTGAATCAGTGTTGCAACAGAACCCTTGAACTATATTTGTTTATTTGATTCTGGACACTGTGAAGCAGATTGTTGATGTTGTTTCAGTTGCATCTGCTTTCCATTGATGCTACTGTAGTCTTTTGTAATTTTCTTGATTCAGTTGCCATTGTGGTCTCTTGAGTCTTTCATTTCAGTCTTCATATATGACTTTGGTCTGGTCTGGTTTGTTTATCTGGACCTTTGATGGTTCAGTGGTGTACTCTGGTCATACTACATTGTTGCTTGTTTCCATGCTATGTACTGGAGCTTGCACGCTTCATGTTGCCTTCATTCATGTTGTACTTGCACAGTTTCCAGATGTGGTCTTTTTTGTTGTTGTCCAGTTTGTACTTGTCTTGTTGAACTTGTACATGCATTTGCCTTGTTGCAGTTACATCTTTTGATCTGCACATCCATGTGTCTTCTCTGTCTCATATATTCTTTTGGTTCCACTGCACAACTTTGAGCCTTCTTGCTTATGCTCAGATCATTTCGAGTTTGGGCTTACATCTGAGTTTTTGTGCAGTTTGCCTTGTATTTTGTTGTGGTCGCAGTCCCATTTTTGTTGCAAATTTGGACTGTATATATATTTACTGGAGCCTTTTGTTGTTCAACTGCAACTTTGGTTTGCATAATTGATGTGCAGTAGCCGGTAGCACTTGTTTATGATGTTGGTACTTCTCTGTGTCACTGTCCATGTTCGTTTGTGACAGTCTTGAATCTGTATCCATGTTCTTCATTGATGTTGTGGTGGTGAGCTTTTGTAGTTTCTTGTGTTCTGGTTTTAGTTGTCATCAGTTGCATGCATTCCTCTGCATTCATTGTTGTCCACCCTGGTTTCACTGCTTTGACTTGTCTGTCCTGTGATTGCCACTGTCACTTGATCTTGCTGTGACATTGTGACTTGGTTCACTTTGTCACTGCATATCTATTTATGCTTGACCTGTTTCTATTTTAGTTGTACTTGGGTATACACTGCATATCCATGTGTCATTTTCACTTGCATCTGTTCATCCCTGAGCACTTGCTGACCTGCTGCATTTTCGTAGCAGTTTTACCCTTGTCCCTTGTGGTGACTTTATATACTGTTGTGGCGAGGCGGTGCACGCGTGCGTGCACTGCAGCCACACTGAATTGATAGATTTTAATCGATATTTCTTTTGTTCTTGATTCATCGACCTGTTGCGTAATTCGTAGGCTGTATTGGCGAGGCAGTACACGTTAGTGTGTACTGCAGCCAATTAGCATTGATGTTTTTAAATTGGCATTTCAATTGTTTAAACTGCTTTGGATTTCTGTTTTGTGGATTAACACTGTTTAGTGTTATATCTGCCGTTATCCGGTTCTCTTATCGAGAAGTTGGGTATACGAGATTTCTGTGACTGTCGTCTATATGATATTGGATTATTATTGCTTCTGTGTATTAATAACTGAGTTTGAATTAGACTGATCCGGGTATTATTTTCTTTTGAATGTAATACTCGGGTCAGACCGAGTATTTACAGGTCGTAGATTTTTAGCTTTGGGTTGCTGCTAGAGCTGTGAAGACTTTTTATATCAACTGAAGTGGTCTTCGTCGTGTTGTAGTAGTCAGTGTGTCTGTATTAAGATGATAATGTATTCATGTATGTTAGTCGATAATGTACGTGTATATATAACTTCTTGAGTCGACAGATGTAGTTGTATCATTTGTATTGTGTCAAATGTATTGTAACTGATATCAGTTATTGTATATATGAGACTTTTCGTTCCATCTGTATTCCGCATTTATGTTATCTGTGTTATTTTTATATCTATTGTCCAAACTATTATAGCCACTTTGTAGTAGCTTTGAGTTTGTATCGGTATGTCGGATTTCCTCTAAAAGACGAAATGCAGTGTTTTATTATCTGACATATCGGTGCTCGCACAAAGCAATTACATAGATGGTCGCTCCTCAACAGCCTTATTCTCCGTGCTAGTTGACAGCACTACACCGTAGTGTTCTTGGCTAGCGTGGGTATAGAGGTAGGGCGTCACAATTTCTATGGCTTTTGGAAAAATAATGGTTCATCTAAATACTGATTTTAATATTAAATAAATATTATTAAATTCTTAAAATATAAGCTATATATAACTTGATGATGTTTTAAGTTGATTTACGAATATTTCAAGTTTAAGCTTTATGTAAATGCTATAAATATTTTTAAACTAAATAATTGTGATAACCCGGATTTTTAGACATCTGTTAATTGGTAATTAACTGGATTAAAAGTACTGATTTA
This sequence comes from Allium fistulosum, assembly GCA_030737815.1. Classification (NCBI taxonomy): domain Eukaryota; kingdom Viridiplantae; phylum Streptophyta; class Magnoliopsida; order Asparagales; family Amaryllidaceae; genus Allium; species Allium fistulosum. The sequence goes on along the minus strand of CM060904.1, from coordinate 1,245,801,972 downwards.
TAAGTTGAACGAATAAAATTCTGATAAATATCTGGATATATATATATATAGATTTGGAAACTATAACAAGTATTGAATTACAAATCTCTGGAGATGATAAATCTTATAGTATATAAGTAAATAATATATTTCATTATTTAATTCAAGATAAGATATCCATATATATATAAATAAATAATATACAAGCTTTATAATGTATATGAGTGTATATATATATATGCCTATGGAATAAAATATTGGGAAGTTTGTTATAATATGGATAAGTTGTATTTAAGGTAATATTTTGTTTTCCTTAAAGAATATTATTTATTTAGAAAAGCATTTATTAATTTACATATGCATTTATTAATTAGGAAAATTAAAATAAAAAAATAAAAAAAGAGCTTTTAAATCTTTTAAAGATAAATAAAAATGAAATAATACAAGTGTAACTTTTTAAACCATATTAAATACACATGTAAGTTAATGAATAATAGGTAATGACAAGTGTTGGCATTTGAAACAAGTGTAAAAATTTTTTTTTTTTTTTGTTTTCTTTAATTCTAAAAGAAATCCTAAATACATTATATAAAAACTTGCATTTTCTTTTCTCATCTCTTTTCTAATTTTCATTTCTAAGTAATAAAGAAACTTCACCTAAACTATTATCCAAAACCAGAAATTCTTGAATCAAACCTGAAAACTCTTCACAAACCTAAAATTCTCTTGAATCAAAACTTTCCCAAACTCAAAACAAAAATATTCCTCAGGTCAAAAAAATTTAAATCCTGAAATCTTTTCAAATCAAAAGCCTGGAATGTTATGCCACAAACCATTTTCAAATCCCTGAGCAAACAAAGCCTGTAATCCTTTCAAAGCTTGTAACCATTTTCAAGTTGAAATTTGCAAAGCAACCTGAAGAACATTGTCAGGCAATCTTCTCAACAGCATAAGCTTCAACTTGCAGTAATCAAAAGTCTCCAGTTTCAAGTATTCTTTTGAGAAATTCAAAATCAAACAGCAGCTTCATTTATCCAAAGCAATTCCAGATTTCAAATCTCAAGCTACTTTCATGTTCTCTGTTAAACAATTAAGGTGAGTATTCCTACCTCATGAATGTGAACATGCTGGTGTATGGATAAATATGCAAATGTTTGTGTGTGTGCATGCCTGAACATAGATATATACTTCTCTGTTAAAACCAAAACAATGAGTAACAAATGCTTTTAAAAAAAATAGTATAAAATGGTATTGTATGATTATCTCTGCAACAAATATGCCTGTAGTCATGTTTTAAAGTTCTGTGAACATATTATGTAATACTTTGAGTATGGGGTGGATGTCTACTGGTTTCAGATTCTAAACCCATAGTCTGACTTGACCTACTCGTTACTGTTCGACAATTGGAAACAGCCCCAGTGCATATTTCCTTGCCAATCTTGGTTGCATTTTCAAACCTATCATTTTTTAAATATCTCAATGGGCGGTTCCATCGCCGAAAAACCCTGCTAGTGGAGGAAGACCCCCTAGGGATAAGAGACATAGGGCTGAAGAGAGAGCCACACGAGGCTCACAGAGCTCGCCTTCTAAAGAAGCTGAGATCTATGGTGTGTTGGATGTCTAATTGTCCAGGCGGTAATGATAGCCGACCATTAATGACTAGTTCGAACACCAGGAGCAGGGTTGAAACCAAGAAACATTTCGCTACGCACCAGCAGGAAGAGATCGACCGGAAACGAAAGCAAGCAGTACAAGATCCAATCTTTCTTCAAGGCAACTCACTTTCGCTACGCACCTACGGACCCATCCTATCGGGAAGGAACAATAGTATTTCATTGGCCCGCTTCTCAAAAAAAACTAGGAGCGTCTCAATAAAAAAACACGTAGTATATCAATTAATATACTAGAGAAGAAATCTTTTTTACCAAAATTAATTTCTCGTTCGTTACGCCCTAAAAACTCCCAGTATATTAATTGGCCCTTCCGAATGACCAGCTACGCTACCTCGCTTTTTGCGCTTCTGTCTGTCTTTAAAGGAAAGTTCACCGAGGGTGATAAAAAGGTAGCTCTTTTCTATCTTATTAGTAGCGGTCTTTGCTATGAATCTTTTCTACCAGATGAAGCAGCAGGCATCGGTCCCTATTTACAACAGGCCTACTACTACTGCCTATATCAAAATTCCATCGAAGAAAATGGAATCGGATGCAAGCGAACTCGCGGCCGGTAGTTGGCTGCTTAGATTCCTGTGAGATCAAACACTCAAGGTTCAATCTTCATTGGCATCTGAGTTTAGAGTAATATAGGAGGTTATATCTTGGATTACAAACTGTTTTAAGCTAGAACACACTTGAGTTGCCTCTGGAAACAAAGGAAATACAGAGCATACTTTAAACAAGTCAAAAATCCAAGTATCGAAATTCTTATATTCAGGTATATTAATCAATTGCTTATACAAAAATAGGATTTTTAACATTAAAATCTAAATTTTTAAGTGGGTTTTTGGATGGGAAGTTTAAGTTGAACGTGGATTGTATTTTGGGTTTTTTTTCGGTGAACGAAGAAGTCTGGGGGGTCGGGATCACGGCTGGAGGTAGCGGAGGAGTTGTCGAGCTAGGCAAAAATGTTGAGTGAATTTTTAGGCTACTGAGGCGGCGTCAGTTCGTCGGAATAGGGTTTTCGAGCTTGTAGACGTCGATGATGAAATCGAGATCATTGGGACGACGAGGCTGGACCGGACTTGATCGGAGTTTGAGGTTGGTAGCGTGGAGGGCAGGCGGAGCTATGGATGGAATTTCATGGGTGCTGGTGGTCAACGTCATCGGGTCGAGGAGTTTTTTTTTGGCAATGGTCGATGTTCCAGTTGGTTCGAACACCTCGATTTGGATTTAGAGCTTGTGATGGAGTTCTGGGTGGTCGGGCACATTGAGGCAGTGGTCGCCGACATGTGGGAAATGACGACGATGGTCAGAACTTGACGAACATTGGTGCACGTGCACGGCGAGGCTGGTGTCAGTGGATTTGGGAAAGAAGGTTGAAGCTCGAGGAAAGCATCGGAGAGATGCTGATCTGGCTCGAGTGCATATCGGGTTGGACCCGAAGAAAATCTAACAGTTTTAAAATTTTAATAAAGCAAGTTTCTTTGCAATATAATGAAAATCAAGATTTTGAGAATGTTTAAATCTAATATATTTCAAGACTTGTAAATTTTAAAGTACCTTAACTATTATTCTAAATAGTAATTGTTTAAATTTAGGCAATTTATTTAATAAAGTAAATTCTTAAGTTGTTTTCAAACTTAATTAATAATGAAATTAAGAAGTAATTAGGGAAATAAAATGTTTTATCTGTATTTAAATTTAAGATCTTGAGAAATTAAAAGTTAATCAACCAAAGTAATTAAGTAAGGAAAATTAATAAGTCATTAAAGAGGAATTAATCTATGATTGAGAATTAATTAATTAAGGGATTATAAATTAATTTATTTAAAGATTAATTACTTGGTAATTAGAAATTTGTTAATTACTTAAATGATAAATTACTTAATGGAAGAAATTGAGAATTAATTACTTTGTATGGATTAAATAAAATAATTTATTAAGGATTAATAAATTATATGTGTGATTAATTAAAGGATAATTAATCAATGGAAGTGATTAAAGGATAATTAATTTGAGTAATGGAATTAAGAGTTAATTACCTATTGTAATTAAAGTATAATAAATGAAGGGAAATTAATTTAGATGGATGATTAAGGAATGATTGATTTATTGATTTGTAATTAACTAATGATAAGTAAGCAGGATTAAGGTAATTTAAGTAATTAAAATTGGTGATTAATTTAATTGGAGATTAATTAAATAAATTAGGAATTATATCTAATAAATCTTGCTTATGGATAATTGAATGATTTTGAATACCCTGGATTATTTGTTATTCCTGGTATGTGATTAAGATGCTAGGTGATATGATGTTTGGGATATGGATTATCTATCTGTAATAGAATCACTATGTGAATATGTTACTATGAATATGAATTTATTTGTTCACTTAAATAACTTGGATTTAAGATGACATGGGTTTCGAAGAGACTGGAGTCGGGTATTAGGAAATACCCGAAACCACTTCGAAAAACAATTTAAAATTCCTTATAAATTGGATATGTGAGATTAATCAGGCTGGTATGAATAAGTTAAGTAACCTGGGTATTTAATCCTGAGAACTGTTGTGTGAGATAAATGATTTACTATAACTCGTAAAGGTACGAGCTCTCTGGTAATTCACTTAAGTTATATAGCTTGGTATTTCATATTATATGGGTTTACTCACGCTAGTTTCCAGCCTGACCCGGGTGTTACTTTGATGTAATGCTCGGGTCAGACCGAGTATTACAGATTTTCAGGTAAGGACGTTCTGGAGCTCAAGAGTCGAGCTGGATGGCAGGAACGTATGGAGTGTTTCTACTGTGTTATATTATTGTATATCTGAGACTTGATAATTGTGTATATCCAGTGTCTGTATAAATATGTAACTCTGATGTATTAAAATGTAATCGACAGATATAATATTGTTTTGTAAAACTATTATCATTTATTATTATATTTTATCCGCTGCGAATGTGAGGTGTTTATGTTTCTGATCTTCTTCTTCTTCTTCTGTTTCTTTCTTCTATCTCTTTTCTTTTTCTTCTAACTATCTGGAAATTTCAGGTTCGAAATTTCCGGGTCGTTACAGTTGGTATCAGAGCTGAAGGTTAAGCGAGAACCTTGGCTCTGGTGGGATTACTCATTAAGGATAGGGTCAATGGTACCCTAAAATGAGTTGAGTGTATATATATATGAGAGAACGTACTTGTTATTTTTCTATATAAAGATTTTAAATGGTTTTAAAGGTAAATGATTTTATATAAAATTATATTTGATATATAAAGCAATATTTCTATTAAGATAATTGGTTGTTAAATTATTGAATTAAATATAAGTAGTAATATTAATACAACCAAATTTAAATTAAAGGAAGATAAGTTTGAAATGAATTCAAACTTAAATTAAAATCTTGAATTTGTAGAAGTGTTATCAGAATAAAGAAAATGTATATATGAGGATATACATAATATTAAAGATGATTTGAAAAAAACTCTAAGTATTGAGTTTTAAATTGGAATGTGATGTGAAAACTCAAAGTGAATAAGTTTTTAAACTTAAGTGGGAAGATTTTTAATACGAAGTTTAAAATTTGAATGGGAATTCAAATTGTGTAAAGTTGACCAGATTAAGTAAATTTAATTTAACTTGAAGGAAGTTAAATAAGTTTGAATAAATAACTTGAATTGGAAATTTCAAGATGCAATTTAAATTTAACTTGGGAAGTTAAATGGTTGATTTTAAATGGGAGTTATGAGTAATCTCAAAATGGGTTTAAAATCTGGAAATTGAAAATGGATAATAAATTAGAATCTGAAGATTAAATTGTTTATGAATTCTTATTTGAACTTTGTAATAAGTTAAGATAATTTTAAAATGGAATTTTGAAATTTGAAATCAAAATTAAAAGGTTTAAAGATTTAATATGTTAAAATTAAAAATAAAGGTTGAGTTAATTTAAAAGTAAAGGAATTGTGATTTAAGGAATTAAATCAATTTTAACTCGAATTTATATAATTCGAGATAGTTTAAAATTGAGATTTAAATTGAATTAGTTCAAACTGAATTTGATTTGAATAAATGGGAATTGTGATTTAAGATAAATAAGTTTAAAATTCAAATGGAAAATTTGAAATGGATTAATTTAAAATAAAAATTGAAGATTGAATGAGTTCAAAATTCAAATGGGAATTGGGATTAATTCATATAGAAATTGAAATGATTTGAAATTTAAGTGGATTCAATTTGAAATTAGTTTGAATAATTTGAAATTGTAATTAAAGTGAATATGTTTAAAATCAAATGGAATTTGATTTGAATTTGGAAAGGAATTAAGATTAATTCAACTTGAATTGGGATTGAATTAAATTCAATGGAAATTGAAGTATTGAGTCAATTTAAATGGAAGTGGAAATTTAAATTGAATTAATGGGAAATTAATTGAAAATGGAGATTGGGAAATTAAACAGTTTGGCTCTGGATTATTTTCAAAGTAAATTGTTTTAATACAAATATATTTTTCCAAACTATTTACTATATAATTTTTCTTCTTAAACCCCAAACTATCTTATACTTATTTTACAATTATTTTGGAACTATTTAACTATTTTGAAACTGTCTTATAAACTAATTACTATTTTTCAGTTACTTATATCTAATCACTATTTTAAAAACTATTTTGCAATTATCTAACTATTTTATACCTACTTAACTATTTTACGAACTAATAACTATTTTTCAACTACTTATCTATTTTAAACTTTTTCAAGCTATTTTTAAATTTAAATAGGTCAGAGTTGAACTGTTTGTAATTGAAGTAATAACTCAATTGGAAATGGAAGCAATTGAGAATAAGTGAATGGAATTAAAGGAAATGTGAATAGAAAAGAGAATTGATTTGGCTAATAACCAATAAGGATAAATACGTAGGATATACGTATATTATTCTATTCGCATAGTGATTTGATCCAGATTCGAACACAGGATTTCGAGATAGTATTATCGATCCGAGTTAGGATTTTTCGCTCGATTTTCGACGGCGAACCTGGATATGGATTGTTGATTGGTTCTGGATATTCTCTATCATAGTTGTGACTATGCAAGGAGAATGACGGTTTCTAATCAGGAAACCAGATCTGAGTCCGCACTAGGAAGCCGGGTGGACAATACTAGTTCGGAAGTAAAATTATGTGATCGATTGAGCGATCAGATTGATATAGCATACGAATGATATGTGTACATCGTACGGGTGTGAATGAAATTGGCATTTAAAATTTGAGGATAAGAAATTTAAAATGGTTTTCGAAAATGAAAGGTATATTATGTGAAATATAATGGAATTGGGTATTTCTTTGGTTGAAATTTACTTTATGGAGGTAAGTAAATGGTAAATAACTTTATAAAGAAATCAAACTTGAATATTTGATTTGACAATAAATAAAGTTATATTTTGTAATATGATAAACTTCCCTTATTGAATCTAGCCAGAATAAAAAGGGTTTTGAAATATTTGAAGTATAAAAAGAGGTTTTATACAAGTTTGAAGTGATCCAAAGATTTTTAAAGTTATATATATATATATATATATATAAAGGATCTTATGAGAATGATTTTGGAAAAGGTTTTGAAACCTATGAATTTGGAAAAGGCTTTTGATTTTTGGGAAAATCAATTTTGGAATTTGGAAAGCCAAGTTTGGAACTATCGATTTGGATATCGATTTTGAGTAAAGGAGATTTTGATATAAATCATAAAGGATATGATTTGAAGATACTATAAGTATATAGTATAAAGTGTTTTGTGAATAGCTCTGGGGAAAAAGGCGCTTCCTTGAAATGAACTTCTCAGGAGTACCACAGGGTGGTACTGCCTTGAGCCCCAAGGGGGGTTTCTAAAGTTAATCCTGTGAGGAGTCCGGAATAAACTAGTTCCTGAGGATTATTTGTGTAGCGAAAGTCGAGGGGCTGGTGCCCACAGAGGCATTTGAGTTATGCTGTGACGACAGTTTAACTCGATGTCACTGCGATCTACTGCAGACCATAGCGAAAGTCTTGTGTGCCGATGAGAGCCAACTGTCTACGTTTGATTTTATATCGGTAGACTGTGACACTATGGTAACATAGCGGAAGTCGTTTGTGCCGCTGAGAGCCAACAGTCTGCGTTTGATTTTATATCGGTAGACTGCGACCTATGTGGGAGAAGTTTCATTTTAACAGCGAAATCGTGTGTGCCGCTGAGAGCCAACAGTTACATGGACTTTTGCTGTGATGGCAACGTAACCCTGGATGTAACTGCGATCTGTTGTGGGTTCCATGCTGTTATCAGTTACATGGACTTTTGCTGCGATGGCAACGTAACCCGTGATGTAACTGTGACCATGGATGGGGGTGATGATTTCCAGAGCATTCTTACCAAAGATATTTCCTCGATTTCAAAAATGTTTTCTATATTTTCAATAAATTATTTTCCATGTATTTTCACTGGGTGTTGAAAACGGGTCTGCTAAGTACTTATAGATTTTCAGTCCTACGCCTGATCAACGTATGACCGAATTTCTGTGAGAACGAGGATGGACTTGTTGAAACATCGAGTTATAAAAAGTATTTTTATAAAAACTATTTTTGTAATATTATATAGATTTTAAAGTATTTTAAATTTTTAATATAAAAGGAGTTTATAGTTTAAAATGTTCAACAAGTAATTTATCTGATGATAAGTAAATAATAAATTTGGCTTCGTTCCTTTTCGAGGACGAAAAGTTTTAAAGGGGGGAGGAATGTGATAACCCGGATTTTTAGACATCTGTTAATTGGTAATTAACTGGATTAAAAGTACTGATTTATAAGTTGAACGAATAAAATTCTGATAAATATCTGGATATATATATATATAGATTTGGAAACTATAACAAGTATTGAATTACAAATCTCTGGAGATGATAAATCTTATAGTATATAAGTAAATAATATATTTCATTATTTAATTCAAGATAAGATATCCATATATATATAAATAAATAATATACAAGCTTTATAATGTATATGAGTGTATATATATATGCCTATGGAATAAAATATTGGGAAGTTTGTTATAATATGGATAAGTTGTATTTAAGGTAATATTTTGTTTTCCTTAAAGAATATTATTTATTTAGAAAAGCATTTATTAATTTACATATGCATTTATTAATTAGGAAAATTAAAATAAAAAAATAAAAAAAGAGCTTTTAAATCTTTTAAAGATAAATAAAAATGAAATAATACAAGTGTAACTTTTTAAACCATATTAAATACACATGTAAGTTAATGAATAATAGGTAATGACAAGTGTTGGCATTTGAAACAAGTGTCAAAATTTTTTTTTTTTTGTTTTCTTTAATTCTAAAAGAAATCCTAAATACATTATATAAAAACTTGCATTTTCTTTTCTCATCTCTTTTCTAATTTTCATTTCTAAGTAATAAAGAAACTTCACCTAAACTATTATCCAAAACCAGAAATTCTTGAATCAAACCTGAAAACTCTTCACAAACCTAAAATTCTCTTGAATCAAAACTTTCCCAAACTCAAAACAAAAACATTCCTCAGGTCAAAAAAATTTAAATCCTGAAATCTTTTCAAATCAAAAGCCTGGAATGTTATGCCACAAACCATTTTCAAATCCCTGAGCAAACAAAGCCTGTAATCCTTTCAAAGCTTGTAACCATTTTCAAGTTGAAATTTGCAAAGCAACCTGAAGAACATTGTCAGGCAATCTTCTCAACAGCATAAGCTTCAACTTGCAGTAATCAAAAGTCTCCAGTTTCAAGTATTCTTTTGAGAAATTCAAAATCAAACAGCAGCTTCATTTATCCAAAGCAATTCCAGATTTCAAATCTCAAGCTACTTTCATGTTCTCTGTTAAACAATTAAGGTGAGTATTCCTACCTCATGAATGTGAACATGCTGGTGTATGGATAAATATGCAAATGTTTGTGTGTGTGCATGCCTGAACATAGATATATACTTCTCTGTTAAAACCAAAACAATGAGTAACAAATGCTTTTAAAAAAAATAGTATAAAATGGTATTGTATGATTATCTCTGCAACAAATATGCCTGTAGTCATGTTTTAAAGTTCTGTGAACATATTATGTAATACTTTGAGTATGGGGTGGATGTCTACTGGTTTCAGATTCTAAACCCATGCATAGATCAAACACTCAAGGTTCAATCTTCATTGGCATCTGAGTTTAGAGTAATATAGGAGGTTATATCTTGGATTACAAACTGTTTTAAGATAGAACACACTTGAGTTGCCTCTGGAAACAAAGGAAATACAGAGCATACTTTAAACAAGTCAAAAATCCAAGTATCGAAATTCTTATATTCAGGTATATTAATCAATTGCTTATACAAAAATAGGATTTTTAACATTAAAATCTAAATTTTTAAGTGGGTTTTTGGATGGGAAGTTTAAGTTGAACGTGGATTGTATTTTGGGTTTTTTTTCGGTGAACGAAGAAGTCTGGGGGGTCGGGATCACGGCTGGAGGTAGCGGAGGAGTTGTCGAGCTAGGCAAAAATGTTGAGTGAATTTTTAGGCTACTGAGGCGGCGTCAGTTCGTCGGAATAGGGTTTTCGAGCTTGTAGACGTCGATGATGAAATCGAGATCATTGGGACGACGAGGCTGGACCGGACTTGATCGGAGTTTGAGGTTGGTAGCGTGGAGGGCAGGCGGAGCTATGGATGGAATTTCATGGGTGCTGGTGGTCAACGTCATCGGGTCGAGGAGTTTTTTTTTGGCAATGGTCGATGTTCCAGTTGGTTCGAACACCTCGATTTGGATTTAGAGCTTGTGATGGAGTTCTGGGTGGTCGGGCACATTGAGGCAGTGGTCGCCGACATGTGGGAAATGACGACGATGGTCAGAACTTGACGAACATTGGTGCACGTGCACGGCGAGGCTGGTGTCAGTGGATTTGGGAAAGAAGGTTGAAGCTCGAGGAAAGCATCGGAGAGATGCTGATCTGGCTCGAGTGCATATCGGGTTGGACCCGAAGAAAATCTAACAGTTTTAAAATTTTAATAAAGCAAGTTTCTTTGCAATATAATGAAAATCAAGATTTTGAGAATGTTTAAATCTAATATATTTCAAGACTTGTAAATTTTAAAGTACCTTAACTATTATTCTAAATAGTAATTGTTTAAATTTAGGCAATTTATTTAATAAAGTAAATTCTTAAGTTGTTTTCAAACTTAATTAATAATGAAATTAAGAAGTAATTAGGGAAATAAAATGTTTTATCTGTATTTAAATTTAAGATCTTGAGAAATTAAAAGTTAATCAACCAAAGTAATTAAGTAAGGAAAATTAATAAGTCATTAAAGAGGAATTAATCTATGATTGAGAATTAATTAATTAAGGGATTATAAATTAATTTATTTAAAGATTAATTACTTGGTAATTAGAAATTTGTTAATTACTTAAATGATAAATTACTTAATGGAAGAAATTGAGAATTAATTACTTTGTATGGATTAAATAAAATAATTTATTAAGGATTAATAAATTATATGTGTGATTAATTAAAGGATAATTAATCAATGGAAGTGATTAAAGGATAATTAATTTGAGTAATGGAATTAAGAGTTAATTACCTATTGTAATTAAAGTATAATAAATGAAGGGAAATTAATTTAGATGGATGATTAAGGAATGATTGATTTATTGATTTGTAATTAACTAATGATAAGTAAGCAGGATTAAGGTAATTTAAGTAATTAAAATTGGTGATTAATTTAATTGGAGATTAATTAAATAAATTAGGAATTATATCTAATAAATCTTGCTTATGGATAATTGAATGATTTTGAATACCCTGGATTATTTGTTATTCCTGGTATGTGATTAAGATGCTAGGTGATATGATGTTTGGGATATGGATTATCTATCTGTAATAGAATCACTATGTGAATATGTTACTATGAATATGAATTTATTTGTTCACTTAAATAACTTGGATTTAAGATGACATGGGTTTCGAAGAGACTGGAGTCGGGTATTAGGAAATACCCGAAACCACTTCGAAAAACAATTTAAAATTCCTTATAAATTGGATATGTGAGATTAATCAGGCTGGTATGAATAAGTTAAGTAACCTGGGTATTTAATCCTGAGAACTGTTGTGTGAGATAAATGATTTACTATAACTCGTAAAGGTACGAGCTCTCTGGTAATTCACTTAAGTTATATAGCTTGGTATTTCATATTATATGGGTTTACTCACGCTGGTTTCCAGCCTGACTTGGGTGTTACTTTGATGTAATGCTCGGGTCAGACCGAGTATTACAGATTTTCAGGTAAGGACGTTCTGGAGCTCAAGAGTCGAGCTGGATGGCAGGAACGTATGGAGTGTTTCTACTGTGTTATATTATTGTATATCTGAGACTTGATAATTGTGTATATCCAGTGTCTGTATAAATATGTAACTCTGATGTATTAAAATGTAATCGACAGATATAATATTGTTTTGTAAAACTATTATCATTTATTATTATATTTTATCCGCTGCGAATGTGAGGTGTTTATGTTTCTGATCTTCTTCTTCTTCTTCTGTTTCTTTCTTCTATCTCTTTTCTTTTTCTTCTAACTATCTGGAAATTTCGGGTTCGAAATTTCCGGGTCGTTACAATAATAGTAAATTGAATTAAGAAACATATAAGATTATCAGGTTTGGTTTGGAAATTTTGGAATATTTAAAGACTTGAAATATATCAAAATTGAAATGTTTTATTGAAATTAAGGTATTATTTTTTTCAAAGTATTGGTTTTTGAAATTGTTATAACTTTGAAAGTAATATGGTTTGAAAAATGAATTTATTTGAAATAGAATTTATTTAAGAATTATCTATGAATATATGGATTGGAAATCTATTGAAATTGAAAATTTAGAAATATGACTTCAAAATGTGGTTTGGGTTTAAGATGATTTAAAAGAATATTTCAAGTCATCTAAATTTAAGAAAGATTAGTGATTGGAAATTTGGTTTTATTTAAATAAGATATTATTGAATTGTTTTGGAAATGGAAATGATATATTATTGAATTGGGTTTTGAAATGGAAATAATACATTGATAATTTGGGTTTGAAATAGCAATAATATTTTGGTTTTAAAGTATATACTATTTTGAAGTAAAGGATATGTTTTGAAATGGAAAAAATATTTTGGTTTTGAAGTATATACTATTTTGAAGTAAAGGATATGTTTTGAAATGGCAAAAATATTTTGGTTTTAAAGTATATACTATTTTGAAGTAAAGGATATGTTTTGAAAGGTAAATGATTGTGTTTTTAAAAGTATATATATTTTTAAATGACCACGGTGTTATAATAACGATTGGTTGTTAAAGAGACCGGGATCGGATATGGACATACTCTTTGTCGATACCGAAAACCACTTTGACAACTGTGTACGCGGTGGAGTTTCCAGAATGAAGTAGGATGGTGGCGACGATCCTAAGGTATATACGTGGACCCAACTCCCGTGAGTTGGCATAAGGTGGCTAAAACAGGAGCGATCAACGGGCCAAGGAGGTAGCACCTCTGATCGGACACACTTCTTCGATACCATTCTATTACTTGTGATTGATTTGGTGGCCACCCTTGATTTGGGAGTGTTGTTAGAGGTGGGCGGTAGTGGCTGCTATGTGTCACCACCGGACCAGATGCGTAACTGGTATATCTACCCTGGCATTGCCTTGTGTGTCGTGTCACCTACCATATCGAGCTTTACTACGATTTGTGATTTCTCCCGTAGCCTGTGGAGTATCGAGGGTAGCCCCCATTTTGGGAGTATGCTAATACTGGATAGACTACTGGGACTATTATGTGTTAAGGGCTATATGGGTAACCCCTTGACGCTATTAAAAAGTATGTTTATTTTATATTAGACATTATTATAATAGCGAATATTACTACATAGTAGATAGTTTAACGGATCCTTAAGAGATGTGAATCCCGAACATTTCTTAAGTTACTACACTCACGTTAGACACTGGATAGGAGATGTCAAACCCCGTAAACATCTCTGACGCCGTTTACACTCATATTTATTTCATTGATTTAACTTACATAAGATCTTTTAGTTCTGACTCGAGTGTTTTGTCTTTTCAATTCGCTCGGGTCAGCCTGAGCATTTCAGGATTTGAGGGCTCTATTTCTGGAGGACGAAGACGAAGATTTTATTACTACTATTTATTATATTCCACTACACCATTGTATTCCGCTGCATTAATTATCATTCTCTGGTATGGGTAACTCTGATATGTATTGTATAAGTATAATCAAATGGTTTGTAAAACAGCTTCATGAACTGTTATTTGATTATTATATTTTATCGTTCCGCTGCAAGATTCTATTTTGTTTCTTTTATTTCTCCACTTTTTCTTATTTACCCCATAACAATCCGCCCTTCTGTATGGTTTAAGTTGGCACATGTGTCTGGTTAAGCGTACAAAAAGGTGGGATGTTACAGTTGGTATCAGAGCTTTGGTTTAGCGATAAATCTTAGCTTTGTGGGGTCTGACTCTTTATTAATAGGGTAGTAATACCCTATGATGAGTCTTTGGGAGTATATATATGAGAGAGCGTATTTGCTAGTGTTATAAAAGGTTTTTATATTGTGTTAATTTGTTCCGTTTTGTATTTATAAATTCTGGTTGGTGCATAGGACGCTATGACATCAATAGGGATTTCTAAACACTTAATAGGACAGACCGACACAATATTTGTTTTAAAATATAGGTGAATGAAATAATTTTGCCTATTATATTTTCTATATATAAAATAAAATTTTATAAATGATATATATATTTGGTTGTTACATCTAATGAAATTTATAAATAATAGTTGAAATAAGATTGAAATAAAATAAATCAAATTGGAAATTTTTAGAACTTAAGTTCCGGGATTTTTGGAAAATTTCTTTTGAATGATGATTGGAATATAATAATAATATTATTTAGAAGTATTTTCTTATATAAATATTTCAACATAATTTGAAAGAATTATTTTAAAGAAAATTTTGGAAAGAGATAAGTTCTGTACTCCCCTCTCTGTCGTTGGAAAATAATTTCGGTGATGAGTGCACGCATCATCGACGTTCATTTTCGAGTTTCGAAGTGGGAAGACCACTGTAGTAGTTTTACTATAGATTTATTTTGATAAACAAATGTAAATCTTGAATTGTTTTAAATATGATTGGATATAAAATTGTAAGTATACATTTATCTATTATTTTAAAATGATTTGAAATTAACCCGGCATTTAAATTCTTAAGTTTCCATTAATTAATAGTTTCAATTATTGTAGTGAAATGAAATGTATCTAATTTATAAATTGAAACCTCTAATTTAAAATAAGAGATTAAATGATAGGTTATAAATGAAATAACAGGGAAGTTGAAATTTATAATCAATAAAAGCAAAGGATATAATTATTGAACCTCTAAATCATTGAATATTAGACTAAATTAAAAGTAATGAGATAAACTTGTATAAAATTTCAATTACATTCTTAAAGCATATATATAACTTACCATACAATAAAAGTTACAATGTTAATAAGAAAATGTAATGGGAAATATTACAAGTAAAGCTTGAGGTAATGAAAGTATTCAATGAATTTGCTGTTATAAATGATAATTTAATGTTATAAACTTAGGTTATAATTGAAATTTTACTATAAGTAAATATAATTAAAGGTAAGTATTTCAAATAGATGATTATAAACTTCAATAAAATGGAAATGCTAAGAAATTGAATAGGACATGAATACTATTGATAAATGAATGTAAATAAATGAGGTCATGCAATAATAAATGAATGAATAATTATAATAAAATAAAAGGAACTGGCATGACCTGAGTTAATGGAAATGAATAATTGTAAGTAATAAATGAAATAAACGCTGAATCAATGAATAAAAAGTAAATGTTTGTAAGAAGTAAATGTAAATTAAAAAGACAAATCATTATATAAATGAAAGAGAAATAAAACAATAAATGTTATGAGATGAAATTTATAATAATAAACTTAATTTATTGTTTGAAATAGTTGTCTGTCTTGGTTTATGAGTTGTTTGGGTAAAAGATACTTTAGTTGCTTAGATGTATGAATAATCTATGGAATTTATCTAAGACTGTTGAGTAAATGGAATACTTCATAGTTATTTGTCATTTTATGTGATATAAAGTGTCTTAACCCAAACAAACCAATTGTTTGTCTTGCTTGAATGGTTGATTTGTATATCATGTGTATGTTATTTGTTGCAAATGATGGTTGTTTATATTGATTAGTTAGTTAGTGGTTGAAACAACTTTAAATATTTCATTTTATATAATTATACCCTTTTTGGATTATATAAGTGATACAGGTTATGGAAGCAATTGCTACTGCTTTTGGTTTCATAATTAAGCGTTGTTTGCCCGACAAATAGGTACGTTCTCGGATTACAAGTTATGGAAGCAATTGCTACTGCTTTTGGTTTCATAATTAAGCGTTGTTTGCCCGACAAATAGGTACGTTCTCGGATTACGGTTTTATAGCGTTATTATATTATTTTTCCCGTGTTGGGATATATTATTTTGGAAAATATATGTTATATATTGTTATATTTGATATTATATTTTCTTCCGAGCCTCTCCGTACAAAGAAGACTCTGCCAAAATTTTCTGTAAATTGTGGACTTAGAAAATTTTTGAAAATGTTTTCCCAAACTTTATTAATTTGAGTATAAAAGATTTAATGGTTATAAGTTGGTATATTTTATTTAAAGTAATTAATTTTGTAAATTTAATTGTTTATAAAGCTAATATTTTGAATAAGATGGATTGTTTATTTAATTCCTCCTTTTCCCTTCTTTTTCTTTTCGGGGACGAAAAGTTTTGAGTGAGGGAGAGTGTAACGACCCATAAATTTTGATAATTAAATTTGTTAATTAAATAAGACTTTTGTGATTAAATTTAGTAGAAATGAAAAAAAAACCTTTATAATTAAATTTGAAATGAAGGCTAAAATAAAGTATAGCAATGGTAATTAAACCTATTTATTAGTATTTTGAATAAGATTCTAATAAATGAAGTAGTGAAAGGTTTATACCTAGATATAAATTGAATATGAGAAATTAGAGGTAAGTATTGTATTGATTTATGTAATAAAACATGGTTAACATTAATTGGATGTAAATTAAGGAAATACGTTATTGCAAGTTAATAATTAATGAACGTGAAATGCAATCAGTGTATTAATGTGTGAAATAATATATTGATTCATTTGTTACTGAATGTAAATTAATGCGATCATGTTAAGGTAAGATAAAAAAAAATTTAACGCAATCCCAATTTATTGAAATAACTGTAAGGTCATAATTTGTGTATCTAGTAAATTTGGAAATTTATTCCAATAAATGTAATAAAGTATTAGAAATGTATATTGTTTTCATAAGATAGTATAAAGGAATGTAAACTTGTGATCTACGTTTGAAATAATAACCTATATAAGGGAAATAGTGTTAATTATAGGTAAAGTTGTAACAAAATGGATATAGGGAAATAAATGTAAGCATTTAATAAATTAATGAATTTGGATTATAATAAAAGATAATTGAATAAAAGTCAATGTTCTAAGTAACCATATTATTTGCTTGAAAGTAATACATAATATATTGAATATGATTATGAAATTTAAAATTTTGAAAATGAGTAACTTATGTCTGTAAACAATAAACTTACAAATGCAGTTAAAAGTAAACGATGGCGATAATAAATGTGTTGCCCGTTTATTAAATCTATTAATTGAAATGAGAAATCAAATATTAATAAAATTGGAAATCAATCAGGGTTAAATGAACCTTAATGTTATATAAATAAGAATTAATGCAGTAACTAATTTAGTGCAAACAAATTTATGGAACTATTTTTAAGATCTTAACTGAAGGTAATTAATAATTTGAGATAAGGTGAATTCCATTTATAATATGACTAATGGTTAATGTATAGATTGTAAATCAAGATTGTTAATTTATTTGAATGTAAAGAATTTTGGTAATTGAGTTTACTGCAATTAAGTAGAATTTAACATTTATTTTTACATTAATTGAAAATTTAGTTGAAATCGAAAAATATGTATGTAATAACTTTGAACCCAATGTTAATTTCATTCGTTTGACTATAATGGATTGAATAATAAGAATGAATAGTGAATTCAATGAAATTATTAAAAAGTTAAATTATAATTGGAATAAAATGAAATTTGAATTTACGTTGAAATTTATGATGGAATCAACATTTAATTGACATCTAATTTGGTTTAAATCACTGAGATTGTTTAAGAAAACAAAACTGATAAGAATTGTAAATTTTGGAAGTGAAATTGAAAAGGGATATAATTAATGAATTTTTAATTTATTTTATTTAATATAAAAATAGCCATTTTGGCCACTGACTCGGGTTTAGACGAAACAAGTTTCATCGAATCCGTAACGGTGAATTATTGTAGGATTTCAAGTTTCGTATCGATCGAACTTGTCGTTTGATCGTACAGACTCGAAACGCCTTGAAATCAACTAATAGAAATCAATTGAAATCAATTTGAAATAATTTGATTTTAGCATAACTTCTTCATATGATGGAATTTGGACATGAAACTTTTTCCATCGCGTTTAAAATATTTTAAAACATCTATTTTGAAATATGGGTTGACCCAATTTCATTCCGGAGTCGAAACGGGCTTTTTAGGCGACTTTGTCGTTAGCGCGTATTCAACCCGATCCATTTATTCTATTTCAACTTTCTCTATAAATATCCTGCTATAAACCCTAGCCTCCATAATTCTCATTTGTCTGTAAGTAATTTCATTCTATTCCTCCTCATTCCAATGGAAGAGAAAACCTAATTTTCAAATTCTCAAATTCCAAAATCTAATTTCAAAAAAAAAAAGGAAAAAAAAATTGCAAACCTACAGCACGAGTCGAGCTTCGGGTTTCAGAGGCAAAAACCCTGGAGATACTTCGGGTTAGGAAGAAAATGACTCGGGTCTCCGGGTCATTTTGGCAAAAACTCAGAGCAAGCACCGGGGATTTGAGGCGGCGGACCGAAGTTGAACCCGAAGTCGACCCGGGACCAGAATTTTCCAATCTTCAAATTATCATAGCTTTTGCATACGGACTCGGATTTGGACGCGGTTTGTTTTACTGGGATCGTATCGAAATTCCGGACGCTTTGACGATAGTTTGGATGAATTCTGAGACTATCAAATTTTTGGGTTTAAATTCAATTTAAATTCAAAAGGTGAGTGTTTTAACTCACTCACAACTTCTTAAAATTTCTTATGTTTGTTAAATTGATATGTAATGTGATTTGAAATTTATTTATGACTGTTTGACATATCTTTAATCATCATCTCAGTTAAATCGAATTTATTGAATTAAATTGTTATTTTATTTATTATTGCATATAAACTGCCAGTTAAATAGTTATTTTATTTGTTATTGAATATAAACTGCCAGTAAATGCCTGTTATTTATTATCTGTTCTATTTTGATGTTATTGATTTAATTGGATGATGATTGTGATAAATACTTGATGATTGATATTGGATGAATGGATGTTTTATTTGATATCATTAAAATCTACAAGTTTGTTATGGATTTATTTTTATTCGGGATGGCGGCTTGAAATGATATATAACCGTAATTTTATTTTAAATTGCGGATTGAAATGATAAATATCCGTATCACTTGACCATATGATAGAAAATTATATACAGACACAGTTGGTCTATATATAACTATTTTTGAAATGATTTCTATGGCTTTTGGAAAAATAAGGGTTTATATAAATACTGAATTTGATATTAAATAAATATTATTAAATTCTTAAAATTTAAGCTATATATAACTTGATGATGCTTTAAGTTGATTTACGAATATTTCAAGTTTGAGCTTTATGTAAATGCTATAAATAATTTTAAACTAAATAATAGTAAATTGAATTAAGAAACATATAAGATTATCAGGTTTGGTTTGGAAATTTTGGAATATTTAAAGACTTGAAATATATCAAAATTGAAATGTTTTATTGAAATTAAGGTATTATTGTTTTCAAAGTATTGGTTTTCGAAATTGTTATAACTTTGA
Organism: Allium fistulosum; assembly: GCA_030737815.1. NCBI lineage: Eukaryota > Viridiplantae > Streptophyta > Magnoliopsida > Asparagales > Amaryllidaceae > Allium > Allium fistulosum. The sequence continues at coordinate 1,245,782,178 of CM060904.1, read as the reverse complement.
AAGTAATATGGTTTGAAAAATGAATTTATTTGAAATAGAATTTATTTTAGAATTATCTATGAATATATGGATTGGAAATCTATTGAAATTGAAAATTTAGAAATATGACTTCAAAATGTGGTTTGGGTTTAAGATGATTTAAAAGAATATTTCAAGTTATCTAAATTTAAGAAAGATTAGTGATTGGAAATTTGGTTTTATTTAAATAAGATATTATTGAATTGTTTTGGAAATGGAAATGATATATTATTGAATTGGGTTTTGAAATGGAAATAATACATTGATAATTTGGGTTTGAAATAGCAATAATATTTTGGTTTTAAAATATATACTATTTTGAAGTAAAGGATATGTTTTGAAATGGCAAAAATATTTTGGTTTTGAAGTATATACTATTTTGAAGTAAAGGATATGTTTTGAAATGGCAAAAATATTTTGGTTTTAAAGTATATACTATTTTGAAGTAAAGGATATGTTTTGAAAGGGCAATGATTGTGTTTTTAAAAGTATATATATTTTTAAATGACCACGGTGTTATAATAACGATTGGTTGTTAAAAAGACCGGGATCGGATATGGACATACTCTCTGTCGATACCGAAAACCACTTTGACAACTGTGTACGCGGTGGAGTTTCTAGAATGAAGTAGGATGGTGGCGACGATCCTAAGGTATATACGTTGACCCAACTCCCATGAGTTGGCATAAGGTGGCTAAAACAGGAGCGATCGATGGGCCAAGGAGGTAGCACCTCTGATCGGACACACTTCTTTGATACCATTCTATTACTTGTGATTGATTTGGTGGCCACCCTTGATTTGGGAGTGTTGTTCGAGGTGGGCGGTAGTGGCTGCTATGCGTCACCACCAGTCCGGATGCGTAATTGGTATATCTACCCTGGCATTGCCTTGTGTGCCGTGTCACCTACCATATCAAGCTTTACTACGATTTGTGATTTCTCCCGTAGCCTGTGGAGTATCAAGGGTAGCCCTCATTTTGGGAGTATGCTAATACTGGATAGACTACTGGGACTATTACGTGTTAAGGGATATATGGGTAACCCCTTGATGCTATTAAAAAGTATGTTTATTTTATATTAGACATTATTATAATAGCGAATATTGCTACATAGTAGATAGTTTAACGGATCCTTAAGAGATGTGAATCCCGAACATTTCTTAAGTTACTACACTCACGTTAGACACTGGATAGGAGATGACAAACCCCGTAAACATCTCTGACGCCGTTTACACTCATATTTATTTCATTGATTTAACTTACATAAGATCTTTTAGTTCTGACTCGAGTGTTTTGTCTTTTCAATTCGCTCGGGTCAACCTGAGCAATTCAGGATTAGAAGGCTCTATTTCTGGAGGACGAAGACGAAGATTTTATTACTACTATTTATTATATTCCACTACACCATTGTATTCCGTTGCATTAATTATCATTCTCTGGTATGGGTAACTCTGATATGTATTGTATAAGTATAATCAAATGTTTTGTAAAACAGCTTCATGAACTGTTATTTGATTATTATATTTTATCGTTCCGCTGCAAGATTCTATTTTGTTTCTTTTATTTCTCCACTTTTTCTTATTTACCCCATAACAATCCGCCCTTCTGTATGGTTTAAGTCGACATGTGTGTCTACTTAAGCGTACAAAAAGGTGGGATGTTACAGGAAATATTGATTTAGAATGATTTGTAATGATTTTATAAGTGATAAAATCCAATTTGAACAGATTATTTCAAATATCGAAAAATAAGTTAAAATAGGTGCGTCGCGCAACGGTAGTTCCCGATTTCGCGCAGAAAAATTGAAATGAATGTGTAGAGTGGAATATAGCTCGGAATTCTTCGAGATAAGAAAATTCCGGACTATTATATCCATATCTTATAAACATAGAAAGAAAATCAAAGTTTCGTTGAGTATATTTTGAAATATATCCAAAACAATTTTCTAGAAAAATCACGCTAGTGAAGTTAATTGACCATAATAGGAAATCCGTTTAAATGAACATTTTAATTATGGAAAAATATGGAATAAATTTAATAAATCCAATTAAATAGTTTAAAAGAGATTTGAAGTGGAAAATACGAATTTTCAGATATTAAAAAGTTGTTTAAATCAAATAAGCTTATATAGCACTTTCCGTAGCACTTTTATGCTGCGAATTCTATAACTTTTTGAATATGAGTTTAAACGTAACGATATTTCCTAGAATAAATTATGAATGTTTTTAAAATGGAAAATTAAGCATTTGAAAGATAATTTGGAATTTTTATAATCAACTCCAAAATAAATAACTGAGTATGCGGAAACGACTAGTACAATTGTCCCGCTTGTGATATCTGGGAAGATAAAACAAGGTGTTTAACTAAGATTAGGGATGGAGCAACCAGTGCCCTGAACTTACCTAGCCCATGTTTTCTTTTCTTAGGCGAGGGGTGGAACAAATCGAAAGGAAAGCCTGGATGCTCTAAAAAGATTGTATTAAGTTTCTGAAATAAAAGAAGATCGGTATTATCCAAAATTTAAGCAATCTCCAAAATGAACAAATTATGACTTGGATTGCATAGAGATAATCTTCTTATACTTGGTATGAAAATCCGAAGAGGGAACTCGTCCTATTTGTGGAATTTAAAAGGTGATGTAACGACCCGGTATTTCGAACCATTCGCATCCGCACATGTCGGACTTGAATTGATCAAAATATCATATTGTTAATTTATATTTGGCGGAACTCAGCAAATACAGTAAATAAATCAATCACAGAATCACAGACTCAGAGTAATACAACAATAAGTAGCGGAATAGAATAAATAGTAGTTCATGAAGCTACTATACCAACAACATAGTTTGAAATAAAATACAACAGAAATACCAAATACAATGAAGTCTCAAATACAAACAGATGACTTCTCTGAATAAATCAACTGGAGAAGCTGAATAGATAAGACAGATCTTCAAGCAAAGCTCTAATCTCCAAACGATGAGTCTCAAATGTTGTGACACTCAATCTGACCCTAGCGTAAAGCAAAACACAAAACACTCGAGTCAGGATTAACATTCTTATATCAATTAATTTAACTCAAGTGAAATGTCAACTGAAATACAAGTAACTTAAAGGATAGATGGGATTTCCATCCTCTAAGGATCCGTGGAACTATCTACTATGTAGTAATATACGCTATTATAATATGTCTATAGTAAAGTAAAAGTATTAAAATAGCGTTAAGGCGTTACCCATATCCCATTTAACACATTTTATATATTCCCGTAGTCTATACAATGCCTTACGCTCCACCAAACTATTGGTTTACATAGAGGACACCACATAGGTACGGTTCAAAACAAACTTGTAGAATGCGCGATAGGGCATGCGACAAGGCACTCGAGGCAATACCAGGGTAGATATACCGTTTGGGGATCCGGACTGGTGGTAACGCATAGCAACTACTACCGCCCACCTCGTGACAGACTCCAAAACCAAAGGTGCACCCAATCAAATCACAAAAGCAATAGAAAGGTATCGAAGAAATGTGTTCGATAGGAGGAATGACCTCACTTGGCCCGGCATGACTCCTGTTTTAGCCACATCAAGCTGACTCACGGGAGTCAGGGCTACGTAAATACCATGTAGAATCGTCACCAAACCATCCTACTTCATTCTGGAATCTCCACCATCTACACAGTTGTTAAAGTGGTTTTCGGTATTGGTAAAGAGTATGACAATATCCGATCCCGGTCTCTTTAACAACCAAATGCTTATTTCACACCGTGGTCATTTCATTTTAAAGGTTCATACTTCATATCAAAATATCATATTTATTTCAAAACCATATACATTCGATATCATTATTCACTTTAAATAATATTCATTTCTAGAATTGTATCACTTCCAAATTTATAACACTTCGAAATCATAACACTTAGTAAATCATAACACATTGGAAATCATAACACTTTGGAAATCATAACACTTTTGACTTAAACAATTTAGATATTGAAAGTAGTATATATATTAAATAGTTATAAATTAAAATAGTTTATATATATTAAAATACTTTATATGGTAAAATAGTTTCCTCCAATTTCACAAATCGATTCAAATAATCTTAAATTCCAAAAATTCAATTTAAATCAATTCCAGTTTAACAATCTCAATTTAAAGTCCAAAAATCCAAGTTTAAATATTCAAATATCTACAATATAAATTTCATTTATATTTCAACATTTTAACTTTAGTTTTTATTCAAATTGGAAAATTTCCCTTAACCATTTTAATAACACTTTATTTAAATCCCAATTTATATATTTAAATCAATATTAAATATTCAATCTCCATTTTATTTAAAATTGAGAATATTCGTTTAATCACTTTTTATCAAATCACGTTATAAATCACATATTTTTTTTCTAGACCTCAAAATCAATAAGTTCAAATAAATTCTTATTTAAATTCAATTTTTAAATTCCAAGTCAACATTAATTTATCTTCCTAACCTATATTATTAAAGTTATAAATCTATTTTAAAATATTAATATAGATTTTTGAATAAATATTTTAAAACATATTATATACTAATTAAATTAAATTTTATTATTAATTGTATTTTATATTAAATCTTATTTTATATATTTTTAAAATAATAAAACTATAAAAAAATATTAAAATTCATATTTTTTCAAAACTAACTTATAAATTAAAATTTCCAAAACACATAATTAAAAAAATCTAATTTTTAGACATATGTAAAAATAACCTTTATATATTATATTTTAAAAACAATATTTATAAAAAAACCATATACTTCCTTTCAAAACTTTGGAAATCATTTTTCAAAATATAGACCAACGGTGTCCGTATATCATTTTCTATCCTATGGTCAAGTGATACGGATATTTATCATTTCAATCTGCAATTTAAATATCTACGGGTATATATTATTTCAACCCGCAATCCCAAATTCAAAGTCTGTGAAAATCGCTTGGGTTTATCATTTCAACCCATAACGATTTTCCTCTATTCTACAAAATCGTTCGGGTATGTATCATTTCAACCCATAAGGAATTCTACATTAACAAGGAACTTGCAGAGTGAGAACAATTATAATATAACATATCAACACTGGCATATATCATCAGTAATAATTAAATATAATGTATACAACAGGATATGGCGTCATATCACAGGTGAACAATTTCAGATAATGGCATATCATATTTAACAATTAAATAAGTAGCAATTCAAATTTAATAGCATAATTCAATTGTCGTTTCAAGTGAAATCAAATTTAATAAATATAAGAATGTTAATCGTGAGTGATTGCTCACCTTTCGAGGTTAGGGAGATTAGACAATGAAATGAGATGAGTTACGAATCCAAGCACGAATTCCAAAGCAAAGCAAGATTGAACATGAATTCGGCGAGCAAGGTTGATAGCTTGGAATTAACGAAATCAAATCAAAACTGGATTGATGAAGATTAGTTATATAAGTGAACTTATATATATAACTATGTATAACTATATATATGTAAAAAGAATCATATTCTATTTTCAGACGCATACAAAAAAAATCTTTAAAATATATATATATATATATATATATATATATATACGAAAATCAGTATTAAATTTAAACATAAATACATATATCCAAATCAAAAATATATATATATTAAAACTCAAAATACATGCATATATTATAATATAAAATCTACAAGCATTTTGAAATCAAAGTACTTATATATAATATATAACAAACACATATATTGGCAGACATGTATTTCCTTTCATAGTACGTACTATAAACATTTATATACAACAACAAATGTCGGTATGCTAATAACTTATACTTATAAACAGTTATATGTATCAGGCTATGAACCATAAATTGCAAAACAAGTATATATATATACACACATTTTAAACATCAATATTAAATAAATAGTATATCATCTTACTTATATGTAACCCAAGTAATATAGTATATAAACTATATATATATATATGTAACTACATAAATGTTAACACTTTAAACATATTATCATTATATACTTTTCATACATATATATATATATGTATATAAAGCTGAGTACGTTTGAACATATATAGAACTGCAAATAACAAGTAAAACTGCAAATATAACTTACATAAAATGGACAGATATATATATATATATATGTATGTATGTATATATGTATATATATATATATATGTATGTATGTATATGTGTGTATGTATGTATGTATATATATATATGTATGTATGTATATATATATATAAATCCATCTTCTCAACAAGTTATATATATGCCTTGTTAAAACTTTCATAAACTAACATATATAACTTCTTTAAAATAAATATATATAGAAACACTTATATACGGCAACCTATAGTAATATATATATATATATATATATATATATTTATGAATATAAACTAAAGTATAAACACATATATAACTACATAATATATATATTTCAATATTCATTATAAACATCAATATAATTAATATAACATAATATATACTTACTTTGGATAAAGAATATTGCACAGGTTCAAGTCAGAACATATCCAGATTCAAGAAACTATATATAAGCTTATCATATATATGCAATTTATAACAGTAAAGCAAAGGATGAGTGTTGGCGATTGGTGGCAGATGCTTAGAGGAAGAGTGGCTGGACGAGGAGGGGTTGCGTATTGAGGTGGCTGCGGCCATGATGGCTATATGAGAGAGGAGGGAGTGGGGCATGCATGGAGGGTGGAGAGAGGCACGGAGGAGGGTTTGCTCTAGCGACCCGACCTTCTATCACCAGAAAGTCGCATCATCAATAAGAAAGAAAGGGATAGAAAAGAGAAAAGATAGAGAAGAAAGAACTAAACAACATCAGAATCTCACAGCGGAACGAATAAATTATATTAATCACATAAGTATTACATAGTACACAACATCTATCAGAGTTACACAGCTCATATTACAATACAGTAGACAGTTATAAAGATCTGTCTATTTATTACAATTCAATACAACATGGAGATATAGATAAACACTAACACAACGGAACCAATATATATATCTATACACTGAAGCCTCCTGCTCCATTTCTTCTCCAGAATTTGTCAAAGCTAACCTGAATCCCTTGGCTACTCGTAAAAATTTGAGTACCCAAGAGTTTAAGAAAAACAGAAATAAACTCCGGGTCAGACATGGGTCTGGTGTGAGTAAACGGGTTAAAGTTGCTTAACTTTAAAAACCTTTTGAAACAAACGTATCACGTAAGACTCCCCACACATAAACATGGGTAAGTTTTTACCTTACGCTAACCAAACATTTGATAGGAAATCCAGTGATATTATAATAGGGTCTATGGTTTTCAAGTAAATAAGAAATAGCTGAAATTGTTACATGATTAAATTCCAGCATACTAGCCACAAAGTGGGTAATACAATCAAGTCCGCGATCACTTATTGGAGTTTGGATTCCATACAATGGCAAGGCTACCGGGGTACCGCCCATCACAGTACGGGGCCTAGATCAGCGTACCGAGGATCCACCCTAAATCTCCTGCAACACAAGGCCGGAACCATCCCTTACTGGACAATCCCGAATAAGAAAACCCTAGCGGTTGTAGCTATTCAACCGCCCACACAGCCAAATAAAAAGGGACTCTAGACAGGGGTAAGTCTTACCCTACTTGGGTGCTACCCACTTAGCCTTGCTGCACCTCCCCTGTTTTAGCCATTCCCAGTTGATGAGGCTTGAGGCTGCGATTACCTTTATAGAACACATCTATCTTACAATGCACATAGTCCACCTGACGATGTTTTGAAAGCATTCAATCCATACAAGTTCATTCCGGGTTCGAACGAAACCGAAGGTATTATCTCGTTACACTCATTTTGGAATCACCCTCAAAGTTAACAACAATAACCCTTGCACTCTGAATCTTCATCTTCACTTGAGATTCACGACCAATGGTTAATTTGGATCGATGTGGTTTTCGGATATCCAAATTTGGAAACCCGATCCCGGTTTCATCGAAATCCAAAACGCCATCTTTTAGGTCCAAGTTGTTTTAAAATTAAAACAATTCAATTCTAGTATCTATATACACACAGATAGATAATTCATATCATCATCACAAACAGATAATTCACATTATCATCACATTTCAACCAAAGCATCCATATCACACAGCATCACTTCTCTCATATTTTAGATCTCAAACCATTCAAGGCAATCAATATCATTCAACATCCATAAGCAATGACTTATTAATCACCATCTATAGTTAATTTAAAGTGAATTAAATTAATTACTTCCATCTCTAATTAATTTAAATAAATTAAATTAATTACTTTCATCACATAAATCTTGCTTACTTAATCGTTGAATAATTACAAATCAATTAATTGATCATCCTCTAATTATCCATCTTAATTAATCATCCTGATTAGTTATTCTTAATTACCTTAAGTAATTAGCCTTTAATTAATTACACATATTCATTATCCTTAACCATTCACAGTAATTAACTATTAATTACTTCATTAATTACATTAATTAATGATCCTTAATTAATTACTTTCATTAATTAATTAACTATAATTAATTACATTGAACCTTAATTAATTACATTAATTAATTAAACTTTAATTAATCACTTCCATTAATCAACCTTAATCATAAACAGTAATTGCCATCATGTAATTACTTACTTAATTAATTAACTTCTTAATTATTTATATAAATCCTTTGATTAATTACACTAAGTAATTAATATTTAATTACTTCTACTAAGTAATTATACTTTAATTACTTCCCATTAAGAAATTTCCCTTCAGTTAATTACATCCAGTAATTTATCCATTAATTACTTACACTAAGTAATTATACTTAGCAATCTCATTAAGTATTCATACTTAATCAATCATCAAGTGATTATCTTTAATTAATTATCAAATTAATTAACTTATATTTATCACATTCACTTCCTTACTTACAATTGGTAATTTATCCCTTAATTACCTTTAAAACAAATTAATTAATCTTTAATTGCAGATTAATTATTCTTTAATTATTAATTAATAAATCTTAATTATCAATTAATAAAAATTAATAACAAATTAATTAATCCTTAATTTATCAGTTAATCAATCCTTAATTACAATTAATTAACCCTTAATTAATTATTAATTATAGATTAATTATCTCTTAATTATTAACTAATAAAACTTAATTATTAATTAATAAAACTTAATTACATATTTCTTAATTACCAATTAATCAACCTCTAATTACTTACTTAAGTAAAGTCTAATTACAAATTAATTAATCTCTAATCATTAATTAATCAATCAGAATCATTAGTTAATTAAATTAATTAATTATTCTTAATTAATTACTTAATTAATCCTTTATCCTTAATTAATTAAATTAATTAATTATACTTAAATTTCTTAATTAACTTAATAAATCTCAATCATTAAAACCATAATTATCTTAAGATAAAACTTAATTATCATTAAAACACTTTATTTTAAGAATTTACTCTACTTAATTAAATCATTAATTAAGTTTTGAAATAAAATAATCATTTAACTTGATAAATTAAAGTTAACAAAACATAACTTCCTTTAAATGTTTTAAACATTATCAAGTAATAGTTTTCAAACTATTTCAATTTAAATTTCAAAATCTTTGTTTTAAAAATCCTTTTTAAAACTGTTAGCACTTGCTTCGGGTCAAACCCGAAGACCACTCGGGTCTAACCCAATTTCCCTTTCCATTTCAAAATTTAGTTTTTAGTTTTAAATTTAAATTTAAATTTTGGAACTTGGAACACAAAACCCTCTCGAACTACTCGAGTACCAACTCGAGTCACCCCCTCCAAAACCTGATCTCTACTTCGAGTCACAACCCAACCCAAACAACAGCAAATCCGCTGACACAACCCAAGTCACAGTGCACGTGCACCATCACCGGAGCCACCTCCGACCATCGACGACACCATCGTCTCGTCACCGAACATCCCTACAAGCAAACCGGACCATCCAAACATCTCCACAACCTCGATATCAAAATCGAGCAATCACAGAAGTGACTAGAACAACAACCTTCACCAGAAAATGCCTTGAACACTCACCCCCGACCACCAGAGATGTTGCACTTCCTATCACGGAAACTCTGACCATCCACGAACCCATCCCCATTGGTCCCATCGACCTTGATACACCAGAGAGGAAGTAGTGATTCAATCTTTCCAGTTCGACCAAATTAGGTTTACAACCTAGATCAACTCACCGCCGACGCCACAATGATCAAACAACCCACCATCCATTTTTGCCATACTCCTCGTACCTTCACCTATCTCCAAACAAGATCCCGATCATCCCAGACCTCGTGGCCATCAGATTTTGCTCAGAAACCCAATTCTAGACATCCCAAAAATTCACATTCATTACTTCATTTAAAATTGTGATTTTGATTTTAAAAATCCTAACTTTTAAGGATGATTCAAGATATATACTTGAATCAACTTAATCTAAAACTTTATTTTATCATGTTAACACGATTGCTATTGTTATTTCTAGATGCTAGAAATTTTCCAAACTTAAAATGTTTGTTCATATTTTTATATCTTAGATTTAAGTTTAAACATAACTAATTTGTTTGAAATACAAAGTTTATCAATGAACAGATAAAAAGAATTGGGATTTTGACCGAGATTTTAAACCCTGTATCAAGAACAGGGAAGAACAAAACATTTCCAGACATGCACACTTGTATCACAACCATATACTTCAAATTTCATACAGAACTACCACTTAAATATTCACAAGAAAGCATAAAAAATCTCAGAAATTTTCACAAGCAACAGATTACAATTTACATAAATTTTTAAGTAGATGTTTACTCACCTTTTTAATAGACAGAGAGTTTGTATTTTGAAAACAGGAAGTCTTGAAAAACTGGAATTTGAAAACTTGCATACTTATGTTGTTTTGATCCTTGAAAACTTTGAAATAGCTTTGATCTTGATGATATATAAAACTGGAAAACTTGATGCTCTGAAACTTGATAGTTTGAAACTGGAATGGTTTAAGACTTGATTTCTGGCTTGCAGTTTTGAAAAATGCTACAGGCTTCGATAAAAGAGGTTTACATACTTATAGTTTGAGGAGGTTACAGGCTTTTAAATCTTGAGTTTGACCTTGTTTGAATCCTAACATATTTGAGTTACAGGACTTTGATTCATTTCTGGTTGAGATTTGTTTCAGAGGAGATGATTACAGGTTTTGAAAATGTTTTGAGGAAAAAGGTTTTAGGTTTTGGCTTTTGAACTTGAGTATGCTTTGGTTTCTAATGAACGAAAATGAAAAAGGAGATTGATAAATAAGAAAGAAGTGCTTGCTGATATCTTTATTTGGTTCAAAAATAATCTTTGTTTGCTCAGAAATTTTTTTCATATGGAGGCTGATATGAGAGCAATTAATGAAGTTGTCTTGCTTTATATTGTCATACTTATCCATTCTTAATTTCGTATGTACTTATATGATTTTTTTCCCTTGTCTTGCAAACATATGTATTTCTATAGGTTATATAAATTCTAGACTTATCTTAAGTGTTCATTTTAAAGTTGTTGTAATTATTGTTATTATGTTAACTTGTGTATTTATTTCTATTTTTACATAACTACCTATATTTTTATTTCTTAACTATCAAACACTTAATTTATATCCATATATTTTGTTATACTTATATTTAATATCGATAAGATTTTATTTTATTTCAAGCATTATTATCTAGATTACAACTCTATATATATATATATATATATATATATATATATATCAAAAGTTAATAAGGTAAAGCTTACTTTAATTTAAGATAGATTTTATCGTAATTATATTGGAACACTTTTATTTTAAATTCTCAAATCATAATTTTCTTCCAAAATACACATATATATATTCGTTTTTAAATAATACTTATTAAATTTGAAATAATAGGTCTATTTAAAATCTATTTATAAAATAACACAAATTAAATTTGTAACTAATTATTCCATTTAAAAATCTATTTATAACTATATTTCAAAACAACTCATTATCAAATTGTTTGAAAATAATAAACTTACCAATTTTAATTAATTAATTAAGGAGATTATCACATTTTAAATTCCTTGAAATTCCGGGATATCACATTCCTCTCCCATTAAAAGAATTTCGTCCTCGAAATATAAAACAAAAGATAATCCAAAGTTTTGTTTTATTTCAACCAATTCAGGCATACATTTCAGCCATACACAACCAAACAAATAATTTCATCCAAACAAACAATTCAATCAAACAAACAACACTAGCTATTCGAACACAGATCCGGATAAGCTTCCTAAAAATTTCGCGAGTTTCCCAGGTACAGATACTGGAATACTCGCTCTACTGAATCCAAACTAACTACACTATTGTGCTACTAAGCTCCTACTCTTCTAGATCTATAATCTACACAAGAGATCTGACCACACTCAAGACCTGATCAACAACCAAACGCTTCTGAACTACTGGTTCCAATACTAGTGATGGATCATACACGTATTCCCTCAGAGATACGTGAAACACATTGAATCCCAGTCTTCCAAATTGGCAATTCACTCCTGTAATCCAAAACACTTATCCTTACAAGAATACAGAAAGATCCAATATACTTCGGAGCTAACCTCACAGTCTTACCAAATCTTATTGCTCCCTTTACCGGAGAAACCTCAACAACAACGAAGTCTCCCACTTCGAATTCCAAATTCTTTCATTTCTTATCCACAAAACTCCTTCGACGATCCTGGACTGCCTACATTCTTTCCTGATCAGCTCAATGTTCGCTGATGCTTCAATAAACAAACTGGATCAAAATAACTCAACAAAAAGATCCTCTCCAAATTTACCCAAAATACAGAATACAACTCTACTCCACCATCATCAGTAGATTACAACTTACTTCTCCTATCCAGAAAAGACAAAACAAAAACACTTGCCAATCTGGCCTCAAATCCATAAAAATTCCTGTAGAAATTCTCTAATCCAAAAAAAACTGCAACTTCCGGTTGCTTCCACTCTAGAACAACTACCACCTTGGTTCCGCTGCACAACTTTGATCTGGAGTAGATGATCATGTCGATGAATTCGAGCAAAATCTTAACCAACACCACCTCGACACACAGTTCATCGGATCCACCACAATCGGAAACGTTGGTTATCTCAAAGACATAACCAACTGCTCAAAGAAATAGATGAGTCCTTAGTCAAGGATACTGTCTTCAGCTACCCTTAGCTGGAAGAAACATGAAACTAGATACAAAAGAGAAAACACAAATGCGCCATCAAATCTTCTTTGGAAACCATCCATCTCCTTAACTGAACCACCGCTATCTCTTCCAGACCCAGGTCAATGGAAATTAAACTTCCTAATGTGGACAAACTGTTGGCTTCCTTGAAAACTTCTAGACAAATCTTTGACAACTATATAACTCATACATCCTCTAGGGATGCCACAAATCCATGCAAAAGATTATCCAAGAGAATCACTCAAACTATCGCAAGTCGCTTTTGCGATCCCATCCAGACCAATATCCACAGATACTATTCTCTCTTCATAAATCAGAACAGCTTGTCCTTGACTAACCAATCCACCGAAGAAATGGATCCACTCTGCTGCTTCTGAATTCACCACTAGGTACTATTAAGCCAAAAGATCTTCCTGCCGGCACAAAACATCTCCCAGCTGCACTGCTGCCACGGATGCCAAAACTTCCTAATCCAAAGCTCCTTTGAGAAACTCGGACCTCAAACCAAACACAACATCCCGCTGAAACTCGGTCTCATCATCGATGCAGACACACTCCCTCAAACTTGTTCCAAAGAAAACATCTTCGGAAACATCTATAGTCACTGCGTCTCACCACGCAACTAATACTTCTTGAGGTTGCCAACATACCATCACTTGTTTCAGCCTAACAGCCAGATCCAAACTCTCAAAAATCCGCTCACACGAGGGTGATCAAACTTGCACTTTAATGATGAAATCCGAACCTTAACAGGTTTCCTTCAGAGATCAATGAAGTCCTTACACCATAGCAAAGCTCACTGGAGACGATATTGGGTCTATAGTCTCGACAGATACTCCTCCAACCACAATACTCGGACTTCTTCCATTGGTAGTCGTGCTACACACACCACTACCTTATCTACCTTTATAACTTATGTTGGAAAACCCGAACAGGTAACCCAACAGGTAGGTAGAAATATAGATATACATATATATATATTCAAAATTACAATTACGCTTTCTCAAGAAAGATACCTCTCCAGAGCCTAGGTATTATCTCAACCTATGCTCTGATACCAACTGCAGCGACCCGACCTTCTATCACCAGAAAGTCGCATCATCAATAAGAATAAAGGGATAGAAAAGAGAAAAGATAGAGAAGAAAGAACTAAACAACATCAGAATCTCACAGCGGAACGAATAAATTATATTAATCACATAAGTATTACATAGTACACAACATCTATCAGAGTTACACAGCTCATATTACAATACAGTAGACAGTTATAAAGATCTGTCTATTTATTACAATTCAATACAACATAGAGATACAGATAAACACTAACACAGCGGAACCAATATATATATATATATATATATATATATATATATACACTAAAGCCTCCTGCTCCATTTCTTCTCCAGAATTTGTTAAAGCTAACCTGAATCCCTTGGCTACTCGTAAAAATTTGAGTACCCTAGAGTTTAAGAAAAACAGAAATAAACTCCAGGTCAGACATGGGTCTGGTGTGAGTAAACGGGTTAAAGTTGCTTAACTTTAAAAACCTTTTGAAACAAAGGTATCACGTAAGACTCCCCACACATAAACATGGGTAAGTTTTTACCTTACGCTAACCAAACATTTGATAGGAAATCCAGTGATATTATAATAGGGTCTAGGGTTTTCAAGTAAATAAGAAATAGCTGAAATTGTTACATGATTAAATTCCAGCATACTAGCCACAAAGTGGGTAATACAATCAAGTCTGCGATCACTTATTGGAGTTTGGATTCCTTACAATGGCAGGGCTACGGGGGTACCGCCCATCATAGTACGGGGCCTAGATCACCGTACCGAGGATCCACCGTAAATCCCCTGGAACACAAGGCCGAAACCATCCCTTACTGGGCAATCCCGAATAAGAAAATCCCAGCGGTTGTAGCTATTCAACCGCCCACACAGCCGAATAAAAAGGGACTCTAGACAGGGGTAAATCTTACCCTACTTGGGTGCTACCCACTTAGCCTTGCTGCACCTCCCATATTTTAGCCATTCCCGGTTGATGAGGCTTGAGGCTGCGGTTACCTTTATAGAACACATCTATCTTAGAATGCTCATCGTCCACCTGACGATGT
Organism: Allium fistulosum; assembly: GCA_030737815.1. Lineage (NCBI taxonomy): Eukaryota > Viridiplantae > Streptophyta > Magnoliopsida > Asparagales > Amaryllidaceae > Allium > Allium fistulosum. The sequence goes on along the minus strand of CM060904.1, from coordinate 1,245,766,707 downwards.
TCTGAAAGCATTCAATCCATACAAGTTCGTTCCGGGTTCGAACGAAACCGAAGGCATTATCTCGTTACACTCATTTTGGAATCACCCTTAGAGTTAACGATAATAATCCTTGCACTCTGAATCTTCATCTTAACTTGAGATTCATGACCTATCGTAAATTTGGATCGATGTGGTTTTCGGATATCCAAATCTGGAAACCCGATCCCGGTCTCATCGAAATCCAAAACGCCATCTTTTAGGTCCAAGTTGTTTTAAAGTTAAAACAATTCAATTCTAGTATCTATATACACACAGATAGATAATTCATATCATCATTACAAACAGATAGTTCACATTATTATCACATTTCAACCAAAGCATCCATATCACACAGCATCACTTATCTCATATTTGAGATCTCAAACCATTCAAGGCAATCAATATCATTCAACATCCAGAAGCAATGACTTATTAATCACCATCTATAATTAATTTAAAGTGAATTAAATTAATTACTTCCATCTCTAATTAATTTAAATAAATTAAATTAATTACTTTCACCACATAAATCTTGCTTACTTAATCGTTAATTAATTACAAATCAATTAATTGATCATCCTCTAATTATCCATCTTAATTAATCATCCTGATTAGTTATTCTTAATTACCTTAAGTAATTAGCCTTTAATTAATTACACATATTCATTATCCTTAACCATTCATAGTAATTAACCATTAATTACTTCATTAATTACATTAATTAAAGATCGTTAATTAATTGCTTCCATTAATTAATTAACTATAATTAATTACATTGAACCTTAATTAATTACATTATTTAATTAAACTTTAATTAATCACTTCCATTAATCAACCTTAATCATAAACAGTAATTACCATCCTGTAATTACTTACTTAATTAATTAACTACTTAATTAATTATATAAATCCTTTGATTAATTACACTAAGTAATTAATATTTAATTACTTCTACTAAGTAATTATACTTTAATAACTTCCCATTAAGAAATTTCCCTTCAATTAATTACATGCAGTAATTTATCCATTAATTACTTACACTAAGTAATTATACTTAGCAATCTCATTAAGTATTCATACTTAATCAATCATCAAGTGATTATCTTTAATTAATTATCAAATTAATTAACTTAAATTTATCACATTCACTTCCTTACTTACAATTGGTAATTTATCCCTTAATTACCGTAAAAATAAATTAATTAATCTTTAATTGCAGATTAATTATTCTTTAATTATTAATTAATAAATCTTAATTATCGATTAATAAAACTTAATGACAAATTAATTAATCCTTAATTAATCAGTTAATCAATCCTTAATTACAATTAATTAACCCTTAATTAATCTTTAATTATTGATTAATTATCTTTTAATTATTAACTAATAAAACTTAATTATTAATTAATAAAACTTAATTACATATTTCTTAATTACCAATTAATCAACCTCTAATTACTTAATTACGTAATTTCTAATTACAAATTAATTAATCTCTAATCATTAATTAATCAATCATAATCATTAGTTAATTAAATTAATTAATTATTCTTAATTAATTACTTAATTAATCCTTTATCCTTGATTAATTAAATTAATTAATTATACTTTAATTTCTTAATTAACTTAATAAATCTCAATCATTAAAACCATAATTATCTTAAGATAAAACTTAATTATCATTAAAACACTTTATTTTAAGAATTTACTCTACTTAATTAAATCATTAATTAAGTTTTGAAATAAAATAATCATTTAACTTGATAAATTAAAGTTAACAAAACATAACTTCCTTTAAATGTTTTAATCATTATCAAGTAATAGTTTTAAAACTATTTCAATTTAAATTTCAAAATCTTTGTTTTAAAAATCCTTTTTAAAACTGTTAGCACTTGCTTCGGGTCAAACCCGAAGACCACTCGAGTCTAACCCGAGTTCCCTTTCCATTTTAAAATTTAGTTTTTAGTTTTAAATTTAAATTTAAATTTTGAAACCTGGAACACAAAACCCTCTTGAACTACTCGAGTACCAACTCAAGTCACCCCCTCCAAAACCCGATCTCTCCATCGAGTCACAACCCAACCCAAACAACAGCAAATCCCCTGACACAACCCAAGTCACAGTGCACGTGCACCATCACCGGAGCCACCTCCGACCATCGACGACACCATCGTCTCGTCACCGAACATCCCTACAAGCAAACCCGACCATCCAAACATCTCCACAACCTCGAGATCAAAATCGAGCAACCACAGAAGTGACTGGAACAACAACCTTCACCAGAAAATGCCTCGAACACTCACCCCCGACCACCAGAGACGCTGCACTTCCTATCATGGAAACTCTGACCATCCACGAACCCATCCCCCTTGGTCCCATCGAACTCGATACACCAGAGAGGAAGCAGTGATTCAATCTTTCCAGTTCGACCAAATTAGGTTTACAACCTAGATCCACTCAATGCCGACGCCACGATGATCAGACAACCCACCATCCATTTTTGCCGTACTCCCCGTACCTTCACCTATCTCCAGACAAGATCTCGATCATCCTAGACCTCTTGGCCATCAGATTTTGCTAAGAAACCCAATTCCAGACATCTCAAAAATTCACATTCATTACTTCATTTAAAATTGTGATTTTGATTTTAAAAATCCTAACTTTTAAGGATGATTCAAGATATATACTTGAATCAACTTAATCTAACACTTGATTTTATCATGTTAACACGATTGCTATTGTTATTTCTAGATGCTAGAAATTTTCCAAAGTTAAAATGTTTGTTCATATTTTTATATCTTAGATTAAGTTTAAACTTAACTAATTTGTTTGAAATACAAAGTTTATCAATGAACAGATAAAAAGAATTGGGATTTTGACCTAGATTTTAAACCCTATATCAAGAACAGTGAAGAACAAAACATTTCCAGACATGCACACTTGTATCACAACCATATACTTCAAATTTCATACAGAACTACCACTTAAATATTCACAAGCAAGCATCAAAAATCTCAGAAATTTTCACAAGCAACAGATTATAATTTACATAAATTTTTAAGTAGATGTTTACTCACCTTTTTAATAGACAGAGAGTTTGTATTTTGAAAACAGGATGGCTTGAAAAACTGGAATTTGAAAACTTGCATACTTCTGTTGTTTTGATCCTTGAAAACTTTGAAATAGCTTCGATCTTGCTGATATATAAAACTGGAAAACTTGATGCTCTGAAACTTGATAGTTTGAAACTGGAATGCTTTAAGACTTTATTTCAGGCTTGCAGTTTTGAAAAATGCTACAGGCTTTGATAAAAGAGGTTTACAGACTTATAGTTTGAGGAGGTTACAGGCTTTTAAATCTTGAGTTTGACCTTGTTTAAATTCTAACATATTTGAGTTACAGGACTTTGATTCATTTCTGGTTGATATTTGTTTCAGAGGAGATGATTACAGGTTTTGAAAATGTTTTGAGGAAAAAGGTTTCAGGTTTTGGCTTTTGAACTTGAGTATTCTTTTGTTTCTAATGAACGAAAATGAAAAAGGAGATTGATAAATAAGAAACAAGTGCAGGTTGATATCTTTATTTGGTACAAAAATAATCTTTGTTTGGTCAGAGATTTTTTTCATATGGAGGCTGATATGAGAGCATTTAATGAAGTTGTCTTGCTTTATATTGTCATACTTATCCACTCTTAATTTCGTATGTACTTATATGATTTTTTTTCGTTGCCTTGCAAACATATGTATTTCTATAGGTTATATAAATTCTAGACTTATATTAAGTGTTCATTTTAAAGTTGTTGTAATTATTGTTATTATGTTAACTTGTGTATTTATTTCTATTTTTACATAACTACCTATATTTTTATTTCTTAACTATCAAACACTTAATTTATATCCATATATTTTGTTATACTTATATTTAATATCGATAAGATTTTATTTTATTTCAAGCATTATTATCTAGATTACAACTCTATATATATATATATATAGATCAAAAGTTAATAAGGTAAAGCTTACTTTAATTTAAGATAGATTTTATCGTAATTATATTGGAACACTTTTATTTTAAATTCTCAAATCATAATTATCTTCCAAAATACACATATATATATTCGTTTTTAAATAATACTTATTAAATTTGAAATAATAGGTCTATTTAAAATCTATTTATAAAATAACACAAATTAAATTTGTAACTAATTATTCCATTTAAAAATCTATTTATAACTATATTTCAAAACAACTCATTATCAAATTGTTTGAAAATAATAAACTTTCCAATTTGAATTAATTAATTAAGGAGATTATCACATTTTAAATTCCTTGAAATTCCGGGATATCACAGTTTGATGCATGGGCTTGGCAAGGTGGCGTTCGGCCTGGTTGCGCTCGGTGTTGGTGTGGTGGAACGGAGAGCAAGGACGGTCAGGTTGTTTGATGCTCTGCTGTGGTGGTGTGGGTCGACTAAGGTGGAAGGCGCGGAGGAGGGAAGTGAGGGCCGATGCTGATGGAGAGGGGAAGGAAAGCAAGCAGAGGAATAAGGAGGAGATGGGAGAAAGAAAAATGCAGATCTCCATAATATATATTTTATATTGCTTTACATAACTAAGTAAATGAACGAACCAAAGAATAAAAACAAAAGCTAGGGAAAAGCAAAAGTCATCAATCGAACAGCTGGCTGAAATTATTAATAGCTGATGGCTCTTCAATTTCATGTGGGTATTGAAAAGACGCACCGAAACCAAAAGGCTCAAATATGGAACCGGTACGGCTAATCGTTTCACCGGTTTTTGCCGCGTACCGGATCCCAAAGTTGAAAAAAGAATATACCGCGGAGATCAGCATGACAAAACGATCAAAACGGTATACAGATATTAGTGGTACGATCATCCAATCAAAAGTCGATAATCGGTACCGAAAATGCTGCTAAAACTTCGAAAATAAGATAAATGGAGCAATAGCAGTCCAAATTTAGCGAAACGAAATATGACGTCTCACTCAGAAGTTGATTTACAAATTTATTGTATAAAAATATTCAGATTTGAAAATATTTTATTTATCATCAAATATTAACTGATTTTAAATAAGATAAATTACACAGGAAAATAACCTTTCATAATATCTGATAAAAAAATTCCATTTTCTATATTTATATTAACGCATTCCAAATATCAAATTTTTATTTCCGAATTCCATCATTTAAGATTTCACCAAAAATTCCAGTTAATTACGTTATTAAAACTGTTAAAATTTACGGGTCGTTACAGGTGATTTCATCGTTATTCCACCCATAGCAATTGTTGAATACGGAAATTGATGTTGAGTAAAATTAGAATGATTTCTATGGTCCTATTTACTCAAAAATGTTTGCTAAGATTGATTTTAAGGTTTATCGTAAACGATGTCTTAAATAACATTGTTTTTGACCCGCCTAAAAGTTAAGGAATTTTGATCGAGAGTTAAGTGAGGAAATTTGATATATTATCCAAAGCAAAAGAATGAATTACTTAGAATTATTCTATGTCAAAAGAAAGAGATTTTGAAATCATCTGAAAAGAATTAAAGTGAAAAGAGACTTAATGATCCTGTATACTCATATTCGGTTTTTTCAATGATTGGCTTCGAAGGAACCGAGGTCGAATTTGGGTGATTCCTATCCGAAAACCACTTCGAACCAATGTATACGTTCGAATGTGAAGACATGTTGAAGATAATGATTATTGAAGACCATGGATCTTCGTGGCATGAGGACTTCTTGTTGACATGCTCTGGGTAGCTCCCATTATAGAGTTATTTATAGCAGTAGTTTGCTCGTTGTGGAGATTTTTCGGATTGCAAGGACTGCTCGCTACTAGTGGTAGTAGGAGAGTGCCTTCGGTTTGTCCTGTTCCTGGACAACTTGTATGGAAGTTTGTCTGACATTGCATTTCTAAAGATTACGTACATTGGTTTTTACAAACATACATCTGTGGTGGCGGAGAAGGCAACTTCTCTTAGCTTAACACCCTCCTTGAGATATACGAGCTCAAGGGTTGTATTTTTGTGGAAGGCAATTAGTAGTCAATGGAAATGGCAATGTGGCATTCAGAGATGTGATATGTGCTCTGTGAAAAGGTAATTGTTGCCTCAAGCCTCATCAACCGGAAATGACCGAAATAGGGTTAGATGCGGCAAGGCTAAGTGGGTCATTCCCAATTAGGGTATGATCATCCACTTATAGATATATTTCTTCCCACTATGATATTCGGGATGTAAATTAATGTGGTGTATGGAAAACAAGCGCTCGGTTAAAGGTCGGTAACGACCGAGGGATGACATATTCGGTACTACCTAGTTAAAGAGGTAGGCCGGTCTTGTGTTGGTAGAGGGCAGATGTTCTGTGCCTCGGGACATCCATCTAGAGGTGTACCCATCGGAAGGTAGTCCCTTCACCTAGTCATTTGTATGGAAATCCATTCTCCAATAAGAACTTGCGGTTTTTTTGTATTGGCGTAATGAGTAGCCACGAAATGCTATATGGGTAACCATTTCGGATAAGATTAATAAGTTTATTTACAAATGTTTTCAAAGAGATGTCATTAGAAATAATATCAAATGTTTTGATATAAAAGTGTTTTAGTTGTCATAAGGTAAAAACCCGTCTGTGTTTATGTGTGGGCGTGGTCTTATGAGATACTCTTTCTTTTCAAAAGATTTTATTCAAAGGCTGATATATGACACTGTCATTTATTATTGAGTTTTTCTCACGCTGGTTTATCAAGCCTGATCCGGGTATTTTCAATACTCGGGTCAAATTCGAGTAGTTTCAGGTTTAGTCCAAGACGATTGAAGTTTCTAGAGGAGAGTTGGAGATATTCATTTACGTATAGACATATTCTATTATCCGCTATGCTTAGTTAGTTTTAGTTTGGTATTTGTCAGCAATTATAAGGACAGATGTTTATAACTGTCCAAGCTGAATTTAGGTTAGACTCTGATATATGTATTTAAAAGTTTTCCGCTGTAAAGATATTTGTTCAATAATATATGTTATTCCATTCGTGTAAGATTTTGTTCTGTTTATTTTTCTTTATTACACTTGATTATCCATACTTCCGTGAAACTTGGGTCGGACATGAGTGGTTTATTGTCGGCTCAAAGGGTACGGAATTGTGGTTCGTTACATATATTTTATTTAAAATACTTAATTATGTAATTAATTGTTTATAAATGGAATAATTTGAATAAAATATATTAGTTTCTTAATTCCTCCTTTGCCTTTTCGAGGACGAAATTTTTTGAGTGGGGGAGAGTATAACGACCCATATTTTTCGATAACTAAAAATATTAAATTAAATAAGATTTTGGTATTTAATAGTGGAAGAAATTAAAATTTATAATTTTTTAATGAGAAAATTAACTAGAATGTAATTTAATAACGTTGATTCAATTTAATTGATAACTATTTTAATGTAATTGAAATAACTATAAAGTTAAATTGGTTATAAATTGTAAATAATGAAATAAATTAAATGTTGGGTTAATGGTGAAATTGTATGTAATTAATTGAAATTGGTTAATATAGAATAATTAATCAGTCTGTGAATTTATTAGCTTTGTTTGTTAACAATTAACATAGAAATGTGTTGAATTATTAATGTGTAGTAATTGTTTAATTATCATCTCCTTATTTAATTTGTTGAAATTAAATTGTAAATCAATTGAAATTAATGTAAATAATATTGCATTAATATGAGTTAGGATGATAACTGTAAAATATGAATGTAAATAGATGTAAAATAATGTTAATTATATTCATAAAGTAATAATTGATTGAATAATAAGATGTAAATCGGAATAAATGAATTTATTGGAATTTAAATTATAATTAATGAATTTATTGCAATTGAAATTGAACGCTATAATTAGTGCAATATTTGAATATTGAATTGGACATGGGAATTTGTTTTAAAATATTATGAATGTCTAGGTAATCAAGAATGATGTTAATTGTTAACTATTAAATTTAAAATTTAAAAAGGTGATTAATTAATTTAATAATAATTTATTCAACTAACGAGGAATTAGCCATTTTAGCCACTGTTTTGGATTTCTACGAAACCATTTTCATCGGGTCCGTAGCAGTGAATTATTATAGGATTTCATGTTTCGTAGCAATCGGACTTGTCATTTGATCGTGCAAACTCGAAATGTGTAGAAATCAATTTAATGAATTCAATTAAAATAAGCTGATTTTAAAAGCTAACTTCTGCATACTTTTGAATTAGGGTTTGAAACTTGTTCCATTGAGTTAAAAAATATCTAAAACATCTATTTTGATATATGGGATGACCTACTTTCGTTTAAAAAACGGAACGGGCTTTTTTGGGCCGTTATTGTCGTTTCGAACCAATTCGATAAGTTCATTCATTCTTATCGGGCCTTGTCTTTATAAATAGTTTTTTTCTAATCCTAGCAGCCTTTTATTTCTTATTTCTGTACGTATATCTATCTATTTCTTCTTCCTTCCAATGGCTGCAGATCCAAAAACCTAATTCAAATTCAAATCGAAAATCAAACTCCTCAAAACTATGTCATATTATATATTGTTGGAAAGCTCTGGACGAGCGCAATTTAGATCTTAAATTCGTTTTTCAATTGGATGCATCATTTGTCCAGAAATTGACGATGAACCTCAGCCGCCCATTTCTAGGGTTTACGATCCAGAGGTGGATTGTCGACCGTTTGACGATCGGGAGGCGGGGTTGGGAAGAGGAGGTCGAGCATGCCTCGGATCTGGGTTCGCTTGTGACTATAATGCCTTGATTTCACAGCGATTGTTGTTCAAAGCTTGGCGGCGGTGGTCGAGTATGGGACGATCGGAGTTGGTTGCGAGGTCGCTGAGGGGCGGCCTGATGCGAGGAAGAGGGTGGCGTTTCCTGATCTTGTCGATGTCGATCACCCGAGGTACGGTAGCACGATATAGGGTGGCGACAGTTGTCTGCTTCGTGCGTGAGTGAACGAATGCGATGGTTAAGGCTTCGTTGGCAGGTGACATGAATAATAATTATTATTTTATTTGTTTATATTATATATCGTATAGCTTCTAACATCAATAACTTGTTCATACAAGCTCAGATTCACACGCGGTTTCCTCCATTATGATCATATCGAAATTCCAGACGTTATAGAGCTAGTTTGGTCGAATTCTGAGACTGTTCAAATTTGGGCCTTTATTTGGATTTTAAATCATCGACAAATCAAAGGTGAGTATTTTAATGCACTCACAACTACTAAACCATCTTATGTTTATTAAATTAAATTTATGATGTGATTAGAAATTTATTGATTGTTGTTTGGTATTTTAAACTGTCATTTAAATTTAATTTGAATTTATATTGAATTGAATTGCCATTTAAATTAATATTGAAACTTAATTGCCAGTTAAATACCAGATAATGATAACCAGTTCATTTGTGTGATTTATCGGTTGATTTGAATGATGATTGTGATGGATGTTTAATGGTTGATATTTAGATGATTTGATGTTATGTTTATTTCATATATATATTGTCATCACACTGCAAGTTCTCTTAGTTTGCTGTTAGGAAAACCACTATGGGTTGAAATGATACATACCTGAATGGACTTATAAATTAGGGAAAAATCGTTATGGATTGAATTGATAAACTCGAGCAATTTTATGGATTTTGAATTTTAGTTCGGGATTGCAGGTTGAAATGATACATACCCGTAAATTTAAAATTTATTGTGGGTTGAAATGATATATATCTGTATCACTTGACCATAGGGTAGAGAATTATATACGGACACCGGATTGGTTAAATTAAATGATTTTAAATCCCTAATTTTTGAATCCAGTTAAATGATATTTTGTAATAAAATTTGATTTATATAAACTGAATTATTTTCGAAAATCCAAGCTTTAAATATTGAAATTGAAATTAGTTCAAATGAATTGTTTAATAGAATTTAAATTGAAATTTCAAAGTTGAATTTTGAAATATAAATGAAATTTATCGAAGTTGAGCTATTGTAAACATTTGAATATTTAAAATTTGAAATCTATTGAATTTGAAGTAGTCTAAATTTATAGTTCAAACATGGATTTGAAATTGATATAGATTTAAATGGTTTTATTGAGAATCTGAATTGAAATATTTAAATTGAGTTTTGTTGAAATGGAAGAACTAGTTTAATTTGATATTAATTTCAAATTTATTTTTTTATATAAACTGTTTAACGATATATTATTTTAAATTCAGATTTATTTAGATTTTCAAACTAGTTACTATATAAACCATTTCAATAATCAAACCATTTTATATTAAACTATTAACACTATATTAAATCTATTTTCAAACTATTTTAAACCATTTAACTATTTTAAACTATTTTAATCTAGTTTAAACTATTTAATCTATTTTAAACTATTTTAATCTATTTTAAACTATTTAACCTATTTTAATCTATTTTAAACTATTTTAATTTAACTTAAACTATTTTAAACCATTTAAAACCATTTTAAATTATTTTAAACTATTTTAAACTATTTCAAACTATTTATGACTATTTAAACTATTTCAAAAAAAAATTCAAACGGTGCAAGGTTGAATTGGTTAGATTTAAATCCTTGATTTAAAAAAGCGAATATGGTTAAATGATATTATAACTTATGTTGGAATTTGAAATGATATTTTCTTGTGAAATGGCATATTTTGAGTAAATATGATGATTTTGAAATGAGCTATTTTGTGAATATGATTTCGAAAGTGATATTGATTTCGAAAGTGAATATGATTTCGAAGTAATATGATTTTACGTGAATATGATATTTTGATATCAATTATGAATTGGTTTTGGAAATGTAAAAGAACCATCCGGTGTGAAATAAGCGTTTGGTTGTTAAAGAGACAAGGATCAGATATTGTCATACTCTCTGCCAATACCGAAAACCACTTTAACAACTGTGTACGTGGTGGAGAATCCAGAATGAAGTAGGATGGTTTGGCGAACGATTCTGTATGAGGTATTAACGCAGCCCTGACCCCCTCAGGTCAGCTTGATGTGGCTAAAACAGGAGCTATATCGGGCCAAGTGTGGTCGCTTCTCCTATCGGGCACATTTTTCGATACCATATTTATTACTTTGTGATTGATTTGGTGGCCACCCCTCGATTGATTGTGGGAGTGTGTTCCGACGTGAGCGGTAGTAGCTGATATTCGTTCCACCAGTCCGAGAGTGTAAACGGTAGAATTCTACCCTAGCATTGCCTCAAGTGCCTTGCCACATGCCTTATCGTGCCAACTACGAGTTTGGTTTGTATCGTACCTATGGAGTGCTCCCTGAGTAACCCACCGGTTTGGTGGAGCTTACAATATCTGTATAGACTACGGGAATATATAAAAATGTATTAAGGGGGATATAGGTAACGCCTTAACACTATTTTAATACTTTACTTTACTGTAGACATATTATAATAGCGTAAATCACTACATAGTAGATAGTTTAACGGATCCTTAGGAGATGGAAATCCCGAACATCTCTTAAGTTTTTGCACGCACGTTAAACACTGGATAGGAGATGTGAAATCCCATAAACATCTCTGAAGCCGTTACACTCATATTTATTTACTGTTGATTTAACTTACATAAGATCTTTTAGTTCTGACTTGAGTGTTTTGTCTTTTCATTACGCTCGGGTCAGTCTGAGCTTTTCAATGTATTGAAGACCATTTTATTTGGAGGATGAAGACGGAGATTTGTCTACTATTTATTATTATTATTTCACTGCATTATGTTGTTCCGCTGCATTGTTTATTTACTATTGATGTATGTATAACTCTGATATATTGTAAAGGTGTAATCAAATGTTATTTGTAAAACAGCTTCATGAACTGTTTATTTGATTATTATATTTTATCATTCCGCCGTGAGATCCTGTATTTTGTTTTCTATCTTTTCTCTCCTTTTTCTTCTTTCCCCATAACAATCCTCTCTTTTGAATTATTTGGATTTGACATGTGTGGTTTATTATCGATTTAAACCATCCAAAAAGGTGGGTCGTTACAAACAATTATGTAGCAAAGCTACTATAGTTGTCTTCCCACAAGTTTGGTTTGAATCCTAGTGCGACGATTTATTACAAAAATGGATATAGTGGATGATTCCATCGTATTTCTTTTCTCATTTTTGTACCTCTAGTGATCTTGAAAAGAAATGCTTCCCACGTCGCTCTGGACGACGGCTCCATCATCGATTTCTCATCGATATCGGGTGAGCTTCAAGAAAGATAATCTTAAAGTACGACGTGACTCGTTATTCTGGCACGAGTGAGCTATCTATGCAGGATGGTCTATTTTTTGTACTCGAGAAACTAGGCCCACTCTGCATAGATAACACGCTAACAATGCTGAACGCCAAGTTTTGCTGTCGAAAATGACTTTCTGTTCATCCAATCTTTAGTCTAGTAGAGGAGCTTCCATTCCTCCTGGAGCTGGATCCTTTACAGCTTAGGTTTCACCCTTTATCCCCATTGTTTTGGGATGATTTAGTATGGCTAAATTGTAAGTTCATTCTTGTAAAGTTGTAGTTGAAGTTCGATCAAGCACACCTTCAGTCTTCGGAAACTAGTGCATGAGTTATTCGATCATGAATATCCTTCCTTTGTGGTTTTTAGAATTCAATCTGCACATTAGCTTCTATCTCCAGGGACTATTGGCTTAATTCATTGGTTTCGAGAATTGCTTTTTCCAGAACTATGAGGTAGCTTGGTCTAGCCAGTTCCGTGACTGTTCTTGTTTTTGTTCAGTCGAGTTCTTGCTCAATTGAGTTTTTTCGGCAAAGCGTTGGTGTATATGCCCCAGTCCGTAAGGCTGATTACTTTGACTACTGAACCAACATGTTTTGGGAGACTAGGTCTCCTAAGCAATAAGTTCGATTGCCCCAGTTTGATTGACACGATAAGTCCTATCTTCGGGAAGTTGGGACTTTGTTGCCTGATCCCAAGATCCGATTTTATATTGATGTTGGTATGCATTAAAAAGATGCGTTTCTAGCATCTTTTGCTAAAGTAAATCCTTCTGAGTCCGGTGTTGAGATCCTAATCATGTGTTGGTTTCTATCATCGGAAACTCGTGTATGGATAAATCAACCTAATGGATTTTTCCTTCATTGGTGTGGATCTTCGGATAACATAAGATTCAAGAAGGTGGGATTAAAGACTCGATTAAGCTTTTGCTTTTGTTTTCGAAAGCCAATGTAGTTTCATTTTATGGGTCTCTTCTTAGCTTCACCAATCTTTGTGCGATTGCTTATTCCTGCAAGATGGGACTAAATGATCTAGTTGGACCATAAGTAGGTCACCAATCCTTCTTGTTATTGCCAGACTCTGAGCGAAGGTTGATTTTTAAAAATTGAATCCTTCATTTCCCTTGCTGGCAATTTGCTGTTAGAAATGTCTATTTGGTAGAACGAAACTGTTATCTAACCAACTCCATGGTTTGGACTAATGATTTGTGTGCTATCACTATTTGCGGGACTACCTATTTCGAACGCTCGTATTTAGATGCTTGCGAGAGATGGAAATGTGTGGGATAAATTTCTCAATGGCCTTAGTCTAGCTCTCAATCCCATTCTAGATTTGATGAAGTTCGGGGATTTTATTTCAGGCCTTCCATGATTGTACCTGCTTATCCTTGGCCATGCATGCTTTTCTTGGTTGCTGACGTCGTCACGAAAGTTTTGTTCATATGTTAACTCCTGTCTTTGGGAATTGATAACTTACTTGCTTGGTTCTAAGCAACACTTCCTTGAGGCTGCTTATTTTTGGCTATATCTAAATTATTTCTAAGTTGAATTCTGGAAAATCGGTTGTGCACCAACTTCCGTTCTTAGAAATTAGCACACGAGCAATTCAATCCTAGGATTTCCTTTTTATGCAGCTTTATTCTTGTGTAGTGGCTGATCCCTTTGATGTCAGGTTGAACCATTTAATTGACGTATGAAAGGTAATGTCTTCCTATCGTTGCCTATCTTCGGGCAATAGTAGTTTTTCGTAAACAAGGGTAGAACTCAGTCAAGAACCAACTTCTATCTCCGGAAGTTAGTGCATTGATGGTTCACTAGGTGAATGTTTCTCATTAACCCTATGGATTAAAGTTTTCCTAGCATTACCTGGGCAACACCGATACTTAGTGAATAACAAATTTCTCCTCATTGTCAAGGTAATGTCGATACCTAGGGAATAGAAAGTTTGCTAGCGTTGCCAGGACAACACCGGTACTTAGGAAATAGAAATTTTCCCGATGTTGCGAGGGAAACATCGGTACTTAGGAAGTAGAAAGTTTCCCAACATTACTGGGGCAACACTGGTACTTATGAAGTGAGAAAAGGCCTCGGCGTTGCAGGGGCAACACAAGTGTTAACCCGCCTTTTGGCAAGGCAGTACACAGGCAGGTTTAACCCAATAGACTTCATGATTATCAAGGCTAAAACATCATGGATTTTGTTCTGATGGATGGGTGGATGATCAATCACGGATAATAAATATGAATATGAAGCCAGGATTAAGCATAGTCGATGGATAAACGATGCAGGGTACTTGGAATATGGATTTTGGCAAGGATGGAAGTTGCTTCGGGTTCTACTTCAGATCGACATGGTATTTACTTCGGGTCCTACTTGGGGTCATCAATGGCATCACTTCAGGTCGGCATTGATTTCACTCCGGATCGGCATAGGGTTTATTTCGGGTTATACTTCGGGTCGGCATGGTGTTTACTTCAGGTTCTACTTAGGGTCAGCAATGGCATCACTTTGGGTCAGCATTCAATACTTCGGGTCGGCTATAGGAGTTGCAAGGGGTCGGCTATTGGAGTTGCAAGTGGTTGGCATTTGGTTACAACTTCGGGTCCGCATTGAAAAGGTTGAGTCAGGTCGGCATTGATTTCACTACGGGTTGGCATACGGTTTACTTTGGGTCGGCATGGTATTTACTTTGGGTTCTACTTGTAGTCGGCAATGGTATCACTTCAGGTCGGCGTTGATTTCACTCCGGGTTGGCATAGGGTTTACTTCGGGTTCCACTTCGGGTCTTCATGGTATTTACTTTGGGTCCTACTTGGGGTCGGCAATGGCATTACTTTGGGTCGACATTCAATACCTCGTGTCGGCTATAGGAGTTGCAAGGGGTCAGCTATAGGAGTTGCAAGGGGTCGACTATAGGAGTTGCAAAAGGTCGGCATTTGGTTACAACTCCAGGTCAGCATTGAAGAGGTTGGGTCAGGTCGGCATTGATTTCACTCTGGGTTGGCATAGGGTTTAATTCGGGTTCTACTTCGGGTTAGGATGGTGTTTATTTCGGGTCCTACTTGGGGTCAGCATGGTACTACTTCAGGTCGCCTTTAGTTGAGTCACTTGGGGTCGGCATATGACTTGCTTCGGGTCGGCATAGGGTTCGCTTTGGGTCCTACTTGGGGTCGGCATTGGCTTAGTCACTTGGGGTCGACACCTTGTTTACTTCAGGTTGGCACCTTCTTTACTTCGGGTCATCACCTTGTTTACTTCGGGTTGGCATATGAACTACTTCGGGTCGGCATATGATAGATGAGTTGGGCCCAGCAATCATCGTAGTGGGCCCATGTAGGTAAGGAAGCCTTGCAGCCGAGATTTCACCTATAAATACCGCAGACATGGCTTCAGAAAAGGGGGATCTTCACTTTGTTTCTCTTCATCTTCCACCTAGAGGCCACTCTACCATTTTTATTCAGAAATTCCATATTGTAAGTGTAATCAAATTTATGATAATAAAAAGGATTTTTCTAAAGTGGACGTAGGCCGGAGTTAGCCGAACCACTATAAATCTTATCTTTTTTACTTGCTTTCATTTTAATTTTGGTTATTCTTCATATTATATTCTTTACCTATACTCTATTTGTGATATGTGGCTGGATATTGGTGCTTTCACTTATAATTGGGTGTTGGTGGCTAATTTTGATGCCAACATTTTGGTGCTTTCACTGAGAAAGCTTGTACTCAAGGATTTCGAAGCTTGGATCTCAGATCTAGAGGCTTGGATATTTGGATCTAGGAAGTAATGGCTAGGCAATCAACAAGGAGACAAAGAGAAGGGACAAGATGGAAACAATGATGGATGCTATGAAGGAAAGAATGCTAAAGAGATAGGCGGAAATCCAGGATCAGAGCCAGGGAAAAGAAGCAAGCAGGATGGTGCTATGGATTTTGGCATGGATCAGAAATCAGATGCGCGTTTGGAAGAGGATAATCTTGGATTCCCTCGCGGACTCGGGGGCAGGATGGAAATGATAATCGGAGACCACTAATGGATGTTGAAACAGCTGGAAATTGGAATCCAGGACTTGTAGTAGAAATTAGCAGGCTTAGATATGGATTGGTTCAACCAGGGGCAAACCCCGACCAAGGAGAATGGATCAGCACAACTCCCCATGGAACTGGGGACATGGATTTGGATGGCTTTGCTTGGAAATGGATAGCGGTTATGGAACAGAAGCAGTCATCATCCTCTTGATGGGATGATCTAAATAACTAATAATAAATCCTTCACAAAAACGGTTAAGTCACTTACACATTTATGGGATCGCGAACGGTCCTTAGGCATGCTCTGAGATGGCGATGAACCGCCATAACAAATGATTCTAAAATTCACTCGAACGTGAAATCTGACATTAATCATACTGAGTCCCGTCCAAACACTCACATTTCGCCTCGAATGGCACCCAACCTTGAACGGTCACATCTCGCCTCGAACGGCACCCGACCTCAAACGGTCACATCTTGCCTCGAAAGGCATCCGACCTCGAACGGTCACATCTCGCCTCGAACGACACCCGACCTCGAACGGCCACATCTCGCCTCGAACGGTCACATCTCGCCTCGAACGACACCCGATCACGAACGGTTACATTTTGCCTCGAACGGCACACAATCCCGAACGATCGTTATTAACAATCAGGCGAGATCATTGATCTCTTCAAAGGTCATCCGTATGTTTCAAACATCGGACTTCAGGCTATTCAAAACACGCCTTCTTATCGCAAGGTTTAAGGGGGCAAAGTGTTAACCCGCCTTTTGGTGAGGCAGTACACAGGTGGATTTAACCCAATAAACTTCACGACTATCGAGGATAGAATATCATGGATTTTGTTCGAATGGATGGGTGGATGATCAATCACGGATAATAAATATGAATATGAAGCCAGGATTAAGCATAGTCGATGGATAAACGATGCAGGGTACTTGGAATATGGATTTTGGAATGGATGGAAGTTGCTTTGGGTTTTACTTCGGGTCGACATGGTATTTACTTCGGGTCCTACTCGGGGTTGGCAATGACATCACTTCAGGTCGGCACTAATTTCTCTCCGGTTCGGCATAGGGTTTACTTCGGGTTCTACTTCGAGTCGGCATGGTGTTTACTTCAGGTCCTACTTGGGGTCGGAAATGGAATCACTTCGGGTCAGCATTCAATACCTCGGGTCGGCTATAGGAGTTGAAAGGGGTTGGCTATAGGAGTTGCAAGAGGTCGGCATTTGGTTACAACTCCGGGTCGGCATTGAAGAGGTTAAGCCAGGTCGGCATTGATTTCACTCCGGGTCGGCATAGGATTTACTTAGGGTTCTACTTCGGGTCGGCATGGTGTTTACTTCGGGTGCGACTTGGGATCGGCAATGGAATCACTTTAGGTCGGCATTGATTTCACTCTGGGTCGGCATAGGGTTTACTTCGGGTCGTCATGGTGTTTACTTTGGGTCCTACTTGGGGTCGGCAATGGCATCACTTTAGGACGGTATTCAATACCTCGGGTCGGCTATAGGAGTTGCAAGGGGTCGGCTGTAGGAGTTGCAAGAGGTCGGCATTTGGTTACAACTTCGGGTCGACATTGAAGAGGTTGGATCAGGTCGGCATTGATTTCACTCCGAGTCGGCATAGGGTTTACTTTGGGTTCTACTTCGGGTCAGCATGGAGTTTACTTCGGGTCCTACTTGGGGTTGGCATGGCACTACTTCGGGTCGTCATTGGTTGAGCCACTTGGGGTCGGCATATGACTTGCTTCGGGTCGGCATAGGGTTCACTTCGTGTCCTACTTGGGGTCGGCACGGTACTACTTTGGGTCGGCATTGGCTGAGTCACTTGGGGTCGGTACCTTGTTTTCTTCGGGTCGGCACCTTTTTTACTTCGGGTCATTACCTTGTTTACTTCGGTTCGGCATATGAACTACTTCGGGTCGGCATAGGATGGACAAGTTGGGCCCAGAAATTGTCGTGGTGGACCCATGTAGGCGAGGAGGCCCTGTAGCCTAGATTTCACCTATAAATACCGCAAACTTGGCTACTCTACTAATTTTATTCAGAAATTCCATATTTTAACTGTAATTAAATTTCTGATAATAAAAGGGATTTTTCTGGAGTGGACGTCGGTCGGAGTTAGCCGAACCACTATAAATCTTGTCTTTTTCACTTGCTTTCGTTTTAATTTTGGTTATTCTTCATATTATATTCTCTAATTATACTCTATCTGTGATCTGTGGCTGGATATTGGTGCTTTCACTTATAATTGGCTGTTGGTGGCCAATTTTGACACCAACAACAGACACTCAAGAGGTTGAGATCGATTTTTCCAACCGACCCGGCAGTGCTTTTAGTCTAGTTGGGTACCAGTTTCAATCTTCAAAAACTAGCACTTTGATGTTTGGTTTCTTAGTGCCGCCATCTTCGAACAGTGTTAAAGTCATGTTAGAAGGATTGAATCATTTATATGATCCTATAGAGTTGAATAGATTTCTTTTAACCCAATGTGGTTGTTTCTTTAACGTTACTTAACTCCAGGATACTCCATTTTGTAGAAGGATGAGAGACCCAGGCGTCTTTGTTACTTTGCTTTGTTTATAACCGTCAAGTGCTCCATTTGGCGGTACGGGGTCATTGTTTAATTAATTTTGTGGTTGTTCTTGTATAGGGTCAAATTTCCTTTGATCGATTTTTTTTGCAAACTGACATCCATTTGTGGAACCTGTTATTCCAAATTCTTAATTCCGAGCACTTATAGAAGATTAAATGTTGTGGGGCGAATCATTACATCGCCCCTCAGTACGCTTGCACTCTTTCCATCATAATCATGGATCAGAAGAGTTTGGTAATGTTTGTCTTGAGTCTTCGACAATTAACTTCGCTTTTTCTACGCCTGCTCTGCTAGGGCATTGATGTTGTTGCGTATATTTGTATTATTTGTTGGTTCCAATCTTTGGGAATCAATGGTTTAGCTTCTCGATTCTAAGTGTTCTCTCCTTGTCGTTGTCTGCCTTCGTAGAACAGCTAGTTTTAAGTAAGTAGGATTCGAGGTATCTGACCGGTCCCTGCATGGTTGACTACACCAAGTGAGGCTAAAGTCCAGGCCACGATGAGTCTATGACAATCGGGAGTTGTCCTTCCTGACGCCGCTAGTCTCTGAGTGGTGTTAGATGTATGAAAGACGAGTTATTACCTCCGGTCATTGCCAATCTTTGGGCTACGCTAGATTATTTTAAGCTAGGGTTTGAGTACTCAGTCAAGCACTTTCTTTTGTCTTTGGAAGCCGGTGTGTCGATGACTTGATTCTAGAAACGTCTTCCGTCATCATATATCTCTGGTCGATGGAACCTTCCTCTTTTTATCATCTATTTTCAACGGATGATTAATTTTAAGGAGTTAGATTTTCTTGTTGATATGATGGTCTGGAGTTCTCAATGTTGCTGAGGCAATATCGATGTCTAGCAGTTTGGAGCTTTTTCCTTTTTAATTACGCAGTCGTTCAGCGTACTATACTGCTTAGTTCTATTGCAATTGCTGAAATTCTCTGTTCAGTGTAACAGAACCATGGAGTGATTTTTTTTCCTGACCAAGTGTTAGCGTGTTATGCGTCCCAGGTCCATGGGGCTGATTACTCTAAATACTTGATACGAGAATTGATGTTCTGGGTGGCTTTCTGGATGCCCCCAGTCAAAGTTGCATCGCAGCTCCTATCTTTGGGAGCTCGTGACTTGAATGTCTTAACTTTAAACATTTTGGTCAAAGATTGGAATACTTTCTCGAAATCTTGGTTTGGGATCTTTATGGCGCATTGCCAGAGCAATGTCGATCCTTTTGGGTGGTAGGGATTGTTTCCTGTTATCCTGCAATAAACAAGTTTCCTGCTGTTGTCAAGACAACACAGATACTTAAAGAATTTTGATGATCCAACAATGATGTCAGAGCAATATTGAGTAGTGTTTGCGTAGCTTATGAGATGCGCGGTTTATGAGAGTGCATGAATTACGAGATGCGCCGCTTTTGGGGGTGCACGGCTTACGAAATGGGTGGCTTATGGGATCGATACGACCCGTCGATCCGGGACGGTTTGGAACTTATCGATGTTCCCAGTCTTCGGGTATTGTGAGAAGTTCATGCTTCGAGAGCATGGTTCCATGGCTCAAGAAGTGATGCATGGTTTATGGGTGACACGGCTTATGAGAGTGCATGACTTTTGGGATGCAAAGGCTTTTGGGGGTGCGCGGCTTACAAAATGCGCAGCTTATGGGATCGATACGACCCATCAATCCGGAACGATTTGGAACTTCTCAGTGTTGCCAATCTTTGGGTAACGTGAGGAGTTCATGCTTCAAGAGCATGGTTCTATGGCTCAAGAAGTGATGCACGAAGATTTAGGCCTTCTTGATGTTGTCGGAGAAACACTAGTTCTTTGAAGGCTGGGATCGAGATTTCTCGTCGATCTGGCACTTGAGTTGATTCGCTTTCTTCAACTCGGTGAGTAAATGGAGCGTACTCGGGCGTGGTTTAACCATTCCAAGCAGCTAAAAAATGATTTTCGAGTCGATTTGACCACGTCGACTCAGTAGGATGTTTACATGAACACGGTTTTATTTGTTCAAGAAGCTAAGTGGTTTTTGGTTCGGGTAACCATGGCTTGGATGATCCTTCCATGTTTTGGGAAGATATGCACAACAATCAGATCAGGTTGCTATGGTGGAGAGATCTACAACTGACTACATGAAGATGGATATGAAAAAAGAGTCTGTGGGAGTTCAGGGAAAGACTCTTAGCTCTTGGTTCAAATTGCCTTTGGAGAATGGCTCTTTAACTAGCATACGGTTTAAGAGGAAGAGGAAATGGTCACCAAGAGGGGTAAATTAGAAGTTAGGAAGAAGTGCACAAGTATTATGCTAGTATTTCGTTTATTGCACTAGCTAGGTCGTTAAGTCAGTAGTTGTTAGAATGCCAGAATTTTTGATCGGGTGTAACAGAATTTTGGTATGATTAGTCTTGGCCTTCCTTGTGGTTATTCAAGTGTGTGAGATGCCCCCTATGCCGCAAGACTGTTTGCGTGCTTGAACTGCACCTAAGGTTTCTCCATAACTTGTTGGTTGCCTTCGGTCCAGCCGGTGCGGCTGCGCCTCCTAGATGATTAAAGCATGGGAAAGCCTCTATCTTTGGAGACTTATATATTAGAGATCCGAGATTCTTGGTTCTCCTAGATGCTGAATCTTGGCTTGTTTTGAGTCGGCCTCTGATTAATCACAAGGTCGATTCTGTTCTTGTTTAGTTTCTTTAAGCGACTTCGAAGCTATGTATTTCAGCAATGTTTGCTTCTTCGATCGTTAGAAGTGATTCCGTTGATTCTACCGAGTAGCTGATGTGATTATCGGTTCATAGCCCCGCAGTGTGGTTTCACTAACTTCGAGGAGTTCTAGATCAGATGACCACTAATATGCTGGTTCACCTTCATGGTGCTTTAGTTCATGAAGGACCTTCAATTTCGCGAAGGGTTTCTATGGTCGGATGTCCGGTGACCAGACGGCCTTGATGTGATAATTCATTGACTCCATGAGGAATTTTGGTTGGATGTCCGACGACCAGATGGCCATAAGGCGATAATTCATCGACTCCAAGAGGTATTTTGGTCGGACGTCTGACGACCAGACGGCCTTGGAACGATGATTCATCGACTTCGAGAAGAGTTTCGGGGCTAGGCTAATGGGAATATAGTTATATCGATTATTGGAGAATAGGAGGTTGGATCTGTTTGCTTAATGATCCTTTGGATAAGCCTTCTCGAAGCTACCGAAGCAATTCCAGTTCTTAGAAGGAGGGATTGATATGACTAGTCGATTTTGCGGTTAGTAAGCCTGTGATTTTCATTCATAGTTCAAGGGCATAGAAGGATTTCATTTTCCATGATGTCTACAATGCCTCTAATGTCCGACGAGGCTCATTTGGAAAGGAAAGTAGATGGGGATGGTTGAGAAGGCATCGCTTTAAGTCACTACCCCATTCCTTAGTAGCTAGCTAGCCAAAGTATTATTTGATAATCATCCTTTCATCAGTTAGCCAATACGCTTCTCTGCTGGGTCTTAGCGGCCTTGCTTAAGCAGAAGGTCCCTAAGGTCCTGCACCTCCTTCACCATTTGGTGTGCTCTTTGGCAAATTGCCAGGTTTGCCTTCGGCCAACTGCACTTCATCCAGTCTCTAGAACGGGTTCCCCTTCCCATAGAATTCTTTTCGGGTAGTAGGTTGTTTCATCCTTTAACAATTCTTGAGGGCCTTGTACTAGATTACATCTGTCGCCCTCGCTTCATCCATATGCCAGTGATACGAATGATATATGCATGGTTGTCCAAAGCTTGAATGATTGGAAATGCCAATCGAATACCAAATAAGTTAGGATGGGGTCACAGATCAGTGACAATCCCCAAATTTTTTTAAACTGGGTGATATCTATATGAGATGAAAAGGAATGCCTCATCTAGCTTCATTTCAAATTTCAAGGCATTTGAAGTTTGTATGTTCGAGTTATGGGCAAAGAAGATGGATCGACATTGATGGATCGGTGGTATTTTACTTGGAGTCCGATCTGAGGAAATTTTCCGTTTGCTTGGAGTCAGCAAATGGTTCGCTTGGAGACACGACATTTGAAGTGCTAGGTTGGTGACTAACGGTGCTTGGAGTCATTTTCATGTTTACTTGGAGAAATTATTAGTTTTACCCGAGTCGGATTTTGGACTAGATTTTTCTGGGTTTGCTTCGAGTCAAATGGGGGATTACCTGAGTTCGACTTCGAGTCAGGGGCTCCAGATTCTGCTTTGAGTCAAATTAGCGATTACCTGAGTTCGACTTCGAGTCAACCCTGAAGTGAGTTTTTCATCGACCTTTTCGATGATTTTTGATTATTTTCAACGATGACCACTTGTGACTCGACGATGAGAGTTCCATGACGGGATAGGGGGCTGGTCAGTTGAGAGTGACCGCAATCAACAATAGAAACTTGGTCCGAAAATCGATCCTAGTTTATGTCATATCTCCTTGGTTTTCATCCCTTTGGGAGTACCATTTGAGTAGTAGTTCGTCGTCCATTACTTGGCACTATTCTACTGCACGAGATCGGGTGTAGGAGCACTTCTAGTGAATAGGCCGATCCATTGTTTATAACTGATCTCCGTGTTCTCTACTGCTTCATCAGCAGGTTGCGAGGAGGTAGCAATGGCCTTTTCCTTCCTAGAAGGCTTTGTAGTTAGTTTCCTTTTTAGTGTTTTCCAAGTCCGAATAGAGTAGGAAACTTTGTAGATAGAACTTTGGATCTTATCTCACAGATCATAGAATACAAAGTAGACGGTGAGTTGTTCTCTGCAATGAGATATGATGGCTTAAGATACAATCATTGTAAGACATGAGTTGTATGTAATGACTTTAATCGCACAATGTTGAATAATGGTTGTTTTTTTATTAAGCGCCTAACCATATCTACGATGTACGCCTTGCTAGTTCAGTTATCCACAAGTTGACTGTCAGTAGCTCCACCAAGTTTTTGACTTCGCAAACGGCCTCAATTGGCTGGCTGAAGCCTAGTCTCTCCATTCTTTGGGAGTGCCATTCCTACACTTCTAGTATTCTGTACTAAGTTGGTCTTACAGGGGCAGTTTGAACTTCCCTTCCGGTACTCAAGATGGTAGCGTCCAAATTCAAGTCGTCTTTGTCAAGGTATAAGTCACCTTCAGAATACTAAACATCCATTGCTATGTTTTCCCATGGAGTTTTCACTCCTAGATTTGGGTTTGTAGCAGGTGGTTTTGCGACAGGCAGAATGTTTGCATTTTCTTCTATGAAAATTCGTGCAATTTCGCGCATCACTCCTTTTTGCTTATGTCTTCTGTTTCTTCCGTTCAAGCGAGAAACAGAGGAATTCTCTTACTCTGCAATAGCTACATCCTCAGGTACCGTTCTAGGAGTTGTTAATGGTTAAAGCGCTAAGAGGGCATTTATCTTGTCTATAAGAGCTTTTTGATTGTTTGCCTTTTTGGTTAATTGCACTAACCATCTTGTTCAATTCCCCCTTAGGTAACAACTTCATGTTGAGTAGAGGATTCCGGTGCATGATCTCCAGTATTATTCCTTGTACTGGCCCCTGTTAGCAGGTTGTTGGTGTTGTTAACTTAATTTTGCTGGGGATTTGCCTCTTCTCCAACGACACCGGCTCCTGTGGATCTTTCGAAAGTAGTCCTTTTTCTTCCCGCCATTATTCTTCAATGGTAACATCTCCAACTTCCTAAAGCTAATTTTTCAGATCTAACTTCTTGATCTGGTGGATCAAAAGAGAAAAATGAAATATAAGCCTGAGTTCAACTCTCAATAAAAGCACCAAATGTTAACCCAAAAAATGGATCACACTCTAGATTGAGTGTGAAAGCACCAGCCCTGTGTATCAAGGAAAATAAAATAGAAAAAGAAATTGTAAATCACAAAAACAGTATAGAGATGAGAGATTTTTATATTTGTTCGGCTGTTAACGAATCCTACGTCCACTTTATAGCTTTTATCGATCAACTACTATTACAAAGGAATTTGGATTACAATATGATTCTTCTTTCCTAAGTTAGATCAAGCCACCATTGTTAGAGACAATAGAGAGGATCTTGGTTGCACTTTAATGGTTGTTGTGAGAGAGAAGAAGAGTGAAGAAACAATGATAGAGTCTCAGCAGAGATCGGAGTAGATCCTTTTTTTGTTGTTGCAGATGGTATGGTATTTATAGGATTTGGAGAGCACTTGGGCCAGGGCCCATTTTCTAGGAGCCTATATTCTTCATGCAAAAGGAGCTCAAAAAGTTTGATGGTGATATGAGCTAAGTATTCAGATCAGTGCTTATCCGATGGGGTCAGATCAGTACCTATCCGAATACTCAGTGAATTTTCGAGTTCTGAGTCCTTTGGAGGTTATCTGAGCCAAGTATTCGGATCGGTACATATCCGTTGAGGTCGGATCGGTACCTATCTGAATACTTGGTAATTTTTGAGTCTTCTCAGTTTGGTTGTCTTCCTATCCCATAATTGAGTGCCACGTCCGAATATTAAGTCGCTTGTAATTCGTTTGATCATCCGTATTCGTGGATCCTCCAAACCATCCGTTTGTAGGGGATCCACCCATAACTCACTCAATACTTAACCAAATGACACGAAACTTCATACATGCAATGTACATAAGTAGGAGAGCCTCCAAATTGGATATCATGAGGATCTGAACTAAGTATTTGGATCGACGATGATCCAATTGAGTCGGATTAGCGGTGATC
This sequence comes from Allium fistulosum, assembly GCA_030737815.1. Lineage (NCBI taxonomy): Eukaryota > Viridiplantae > Streptophyta > Magnoliopsida > Asparagales > Amaryllidaceae > Allium > Allium fistulosum. The sequence continues at coordinate 1,245,741,050 of CM060904.1, read as the reverse complement.
CAAACTCTTAGCTTATTTTTGAATCCATTCTTCTGGATCATTGGAGATCCATCCATAGCTCACTCAATACTTAACCAAATGACATGAAACTTCATACATCTAATGTACATAAGTAAGAGAGGCTCCAAATCTGATTTCATAAGGTGGGGCCCATCCTAGGTGGGTCGGACCTGATCCGTCAAACTATCTAAATTTGGAGGAGATCCATCCACAACTCGCTCGATACTTATTGAAACCAGACAAACTTTGTAGTTACCTTCTAGAGTGTGTTTGAGACCCAAATAATTAATCTTAGATGGTGGGGACTAACTTAGTTGTGTTGGATCCAATCCAAATCTTGGATCGGTACCGATCGAAACTGGATAGGCCAATTGAGTTGATTTTTGGTGTAAGGCTTCTTTTATGTCTTTAAGTGTTTCCCCCAAATTTCAAGTCAATCCAAGTCCGTATGAGTTCTATATGTCCATTTTCAGTTGCTTTGGTCCAAAACGGGTAAACATTTGAATGGATAAGATAAGTCTTCATTTCTTGAACTAGGTTGCTTGGAATGTTACCAAACTTGATAGATGAGCTTAGTAGAGGCATAGAGTTGCGATGCAAAAGGTTTGGAGATCCCATGATTCAATGATTCGGATGGGTACCGACCAGATTGGATTGGATATGTGCCGATCCGAATAGATTGCTTATTTTATGGTGAATTTTCTTAAGGGCCAACCACTTGGTTTTTTAAGTGCTTTAGCCATGTTTAAAGTCATTCGGGCTTAATCTGGATGCTCTAGCTCCTATTGAATTCTGAAGGGTTAAAAACATGGTTAACAATAACATTAATGGAAAGGAGGAAAATGGTAGTAAACTTATAAAATAAGAAGAATAAATATCAAGTAAATATAAGAATATGAACAAATAATGAACTTAATATACATAATAATTACTATAGTTGAAATTATATGGCCTCAAAAATATGTTTGCGATTGGTGTGAATTAGTGGGCCAAGCCTAATATTTAGATTAATTATAAATTATTTGGTTTAGTATGGGTTAGGATACATGATCAGTAGAGTTACACAATGGAAGTATGCCCTCTACAAGTGGCTGGCAACAGTTGTGTATACGTACTACTGATGTGGGACATCTCAAATGATAGGACCCATGGGGATATACATTCACATATACATTTGTGGAAAATATATCATAGGGCCTACTTTAGGGACCGAGGTATTAAGTGGATGTATTGAGGTTTGCCTCCTTCCTATTTAAGAATTATTAAATGGTCGGGATTATCTTATAAATGCATATTAGATAGTCGGATTATTGCTTATATGCATTAGAGGAAGTCTCTTAGAAGGGGTCCACTTCGGGAGTGAGGTAATAAATAGCTGTGTTAGGGTCTGTCTTTTCCTTATCTAAGAAGTAGTTAGTGACCAAGAAGATATTTCGGACGGTGTTGGTTAAAGAGTAACAAAAGTGGTTTGCATGACGTTATGTATTAAATAGCTGGAGGTCCTGCATATTTCCAAAATTAAGGATATTAAGTAGCATGGTACTTCCTTCCATAGCATCGTTGGGATATGGTTGGATGGGAGAAGGGTTGTTTAACCCAATAGGATATAGTTGTGTGCACTTGCTTTTATAGTCACAGAGTAAGACTTGTAGAGCTGCTAGCCATAATTGGATATATGTGTGTGCGCGCGCGCGCACGTGTGCGTATATAAATACTTATACCATGGAATAGGTTACATATGTAGATACTTATACCTCGGGGTAGGTTACATATATAGATACTTATATCTCGGAGTAGGTTACGCATGTAGATACTTATATCTTAGAGTAGGTTGGACATATCGTACACACACATGGAATAAATGACTAATCCGTGAATAGTAGACATAACACATAAACGGAAATCAATCAGCATAAACTAGTATTGTGTATGACGCAGCGGATTAATCAAAACAAACTTCAATCGGTGAAAGTAGCAGTCGATGGATTGATGAATGCTGAATTGCCCGAATTCGTTGATCCGAAGATACCGAACTCTAGCTATCTCGAACTCGTTGATCGCGCACGATACCGGGTTCAAAGATCTTCAATTCTTCAAGCGTTGATCAAGCGCACTTGATTCCGCGAATCGGCTTCTACAATCGTTGAATCGAGCGCACTCGATTAACCGAAAGAGGAGATAGGAGATTACACTCAACTACCAATTGGAATGAAAGCACAAAGCAATCAAAAGAGAATTTTATTCAATATTCAACAACCTTTACAAATGACACCACTTGCCTATTTATAGGCTACAACACAAATCCAGAAAATTTCCTAAGTCATAAGTCGTTTTCGACTCATCATCCATGACCTACGACTCATCATAAGTCGTATACGACTCATCACATTACAACATGACTTACGACTTATACAAAACGTTACAATACTAATCTTCAACGACTCATCAACATACACCACGACTCAACAGTAAACGACTCAAAATCAGATGACTCATCTTAAGTCGTTTACGACTTATCAAATTACAACACACTACGACTTATGATTTATAACAGATGCGACTTAGAAACAATCGGTTCAGATTAACTCGTCAGGAGAATCTACGGCATGGATTAAAGCGGCATCAGACTATACAGCTCCAGGCCTCTACGACTTAACCCAGTTTTGATAAGTCGTGGACGACTTATCTCCTCACCTCCCTTGAGTCGTAGACGACTTATCACTTGTGTATTCTTCCCCTTGAGTCGTGAACGACTCATCTTCCTGTTAAGTCGTAAACTCATCACATCTTTCCCTTTGGTCTTCCAGATGAGTCGTGGACGACTCATCACCGCCTCCTTAAGTCATAGATGACTCATGCCTGTCTCTATGAGTCGTGGACGACTCATCATCGCTTCCTTAAGTCGTAGACGACTTATATCTTCACCTTTGGTTGTCCAGTTGAGTCGTGGACGACTCATCAATGCCTCCTTAAGTCGTAGACGACTTATGCCTTGGTCAAATAAAGATTGCGCTGCATCATCCTCCCCAGGTTGAGAGAAATTCGACCTCGAATTTGCACACTCTTCATCCCCCACAAACTCATCCCCATGATATGGTACAAGATGTTTAACATTGAATACGTCAGATGTATACACATCATCTGGCAGCTTCAGTTTATAAGCATTTTCATTGATTCGTTTCACAACTTCCACCGGACCAATTTTCCTGGCTTTCAACTTGTTGTATGCGCCCACTGGAAAACGATCTTTTGTTAATACTGCATAAACCATATCACCTTCATGAAATTCAACATTCTTCCCCTTGAGTCGTGAACGACTCATCTTCCTGTTAAGTCGTAAACTCATCACATCTTTCCCTTTGGTCTTCCAGATGAGTCGTGGACGACTCATCACCGCCTCCTTAAGTCATAGATGACTCATGCCTGTCTCTATGAGTCGTGGACGACTCATCATCGCTTCCTTAAGTCGTAGACGACTTATATCTTCACCTTTGGTTGTCCAGTTGAGTCGTGGACGACTCATCAATGCCTCCTTAAGTCGTAGACGACTTATGCCTTGGTCAAATAAAGATTGCGCTGCATCATCCTCCCCAGGTTGAGAGAAATTCGACCTCGAATTTGCACACTCTTCATCCCCCACAAACTCATCCCCATGATATGGTACAAGATGTTTAACATTGAATACGTCAGATGTATACACATCATCTGGCAGCTTCAGTTTATAAGCATTTTCATTGATTCGTTTCACAACTTCCACCGGACCAATTTTCCTGGCTTTCAACTTGTTGTATGTGCCCACTGGAAAACGATCTTTTGTTAATACTGCATAAACCATATCACCTTCATGAAATTCAACATTCCTTCGTTTCAAATCTGCAGATCGTTTATACTTCTCATTTGCTTTCTCTAATCGTTCTTGAACGATTTTATGACACTCCATCAGCCCTTTAACAAAATCAGCAGCTTTCTTAATTGTCTTCTTTGATTGTGGCACTACCGTTAAGTCCAACGGTCCCTTCGGTAAGCTCGAATATACTATCTGAAATGGACTGAACCCAGTACTTCGATTCATAGCATGATTATGAGCAAATTCTGCCTGGCATAACTTCACATCCCAACTCTTCAGATTATCTTGAACAAGACACCTCAACAAGTTTCCCAATGATCTGTTAACCACCTCAGTCTGTCCATCCGTTTGTGGGTGATAAGCACTACTAAACTTCAGCTTCGTTCCCACCATTTTCCACAAACTCAACCAAAAATGACTCAGAAATCGAGTATCTCTATCCGACACAATAGATTCTGGCAATCCATGAAGTCGATAGATCTCCCTGAAAAACAACTGAGCAACATGAACAGCGTCTGCCGTCTTCTTACAAGCAATAAAATGTGCCATCTTCGAAAATCTGTCCACCACCACATATATGGAATCGTTACCACGCTGTGTCCTCGGTAATCCCAACACGAAGTCCATACTCACATCAACCCATGGTTTAGTGGGTACCGGTAACGGCATATATAAACCCGCATTAGTCGCAGTTCCTTTCGAAACTTGACAAATATGACAACGATCCACAAACCTCTCTACTTCTTTCCTCATTGATGGCCAAAAGTAGGACTGTGAAATCAGCTGTAAGGTACGGTCTCTCCCAACATGTCCCTCTTCGTGTAACTCCTTGATAATCTTCATTCTCAGACTACCCTCCGGTATGCATAATCGACTTCCTTTAAAAAGAAAACCGTCAACCAACATAAACTCATCAGTCTTCCCTTCATTGTTCCCTTCAACAAATTTCTTAAAATAAGAATCTTCGGCAATCTGCTCCGGCAATAATTCAAAACCAGTCACCTCAATTTTCATTGTTGTCAAAAAATGACTCCTTCTACTTAAAGCATCAGCCACTCGATTCGTCACCCCTGACTTGTGTTTCACAACGAAAGTAAACTGTTGCAGATATGCAATCCACGATGCATGTCTCGCTGAAATCTTGTCTTGCCCTTGCAAATGCTTCAATGCTTCATGATCAGTGTAAAGAACGAACTCCTTCTGAAATAGATAGTGTCTCCAGTGTTTAATAGATTGTACAACAGCATAAAACTCCACATCATATGTATTGTATCGCATCTTTGCTCCTGAAAATTTCTCACTGAAATATGCAATTGGACGTCCCTTCTGACTCAACACTCCTCCAATTCCAACCTTGGATGCATCAGTGTGTAGTTCAAACACTAGCTGAAAATCAAGTAATACTAGAATTGGTGCAGACGTCAAAAGTTCTTTGATTCGCTCAAAAGCAACCCCGGCTTCCTCCGTCCATGCAAACTGTTTACCCTTCATACAATCAGTCACAGGTGCCATCACACTACTAAAGTGTGGAATGAACCTTCGATAGAATGAAGCCAACCCGTGAAAACTACGAACTTCAGTTATCGTCTTGGGCTGCGGCCAATTTCTGATCGCCTCGACTTTACTTTGGTCAACCTGTATTCCTTTCTCTGAAACAACATACCCCAGAAATAAAACACTGTTCGTCATGAACACGCACTTCTTCGTAGCAGCATAAAATTGTTCTTGTCTCAGTACCATCAGCACTTCTCTAAGATGATTCAAATGTTCCTCTGTACTCCCACTGTAAATAAGAATATCATCGAAATACACCACCACGAATTTCCCAATGAACGGTCGAAAAATCTGATTCATCACCCTCATGAAAGTACTTGGTGCGTTGGATAAACCAAATGGCATGACCAACCATTCGTATAGACCCTCCCTGGTTTTAAAAGCAGTCTTCCACTCATCTCCTGGTCTGATACGAATTTGATGATATCCGCTCTTTAAATCAATCTTAGAAAAGATAGTAGCTCCGCTTATCTGATCCAACAAGTCATCCAACCTCGGCATTGGAAATCTATATCTCACGGTAATCTTATTCAATGCTCGACTGTCAGTGCACATCCTCCATGTCCCATCCTTCTTGGGTACCAATAAAGCTGGTACAGCACAAGGACTCAGACTCTCCTGCACACGCCCCTGTTCGAGCAATTCCTCTACCTGCCTTCGCAACTCTTCATGTTCCTTCGGACTCATTCGATAATGTGGTCTGTGTGGCAACACAGCACCTGGAACAAGATCTATCTGATGTTGTATATCCCTCAACGGTGGCAACTCCGTTGGTAACTCCTCTGGAAATACATCGTCAAATTCTTTCAAAACTGGTTTAACTTCTTCTGGAATTTCAACTATTTCCCGGCTCTCACGCCCAATCAACAAGAATACTTCTGGTTCTTCTTCAACTTCTTTAACAAACTCCTTTAAAGTCAATAAAGTTTTCAGCTCTTCAATTTCTTCTGACTTACTTTCTTCTTGTGATCTCTTTTTCGGAACTAAGATAATCTTCGTGCCTTTAAACATAAAACTGTAGCTATTGGTCCGACCGTCATGTAGTACTGCTCAATCATATTGCCATGGTCTTCCCAATAATAAGTGGCAAACATCCATCTCTACGACATCACACCATATTTCATCTTTGTATTTCTTCCCAATAGAGAATGGAACAAGAACTCGTCTATCCACTTTCACTTCTCCTCCTTTCCTCAACCATGCTAACTTGTATGGACTCGGATGTTTCTCTGTCTTCAATTTCAATTTTGTCACAGCCTCGGTCGAAATAATATTATCACAGCTTCCTGCGTCGATTACAAACTTACACACCTTCCCCAGAATAGTACATGTTGACTGAAAGATATTACTCCTCAACCAACTATCTTCTTCCTGCTTCGGTGTTAAACACGATCTCCTCAGCATTAGGTTACAACCTTCATCTCCTGACGCAATATCCTGCTCATCCTCCTCAGCTGGATTAGAACAATCTCCATCAACATCCTCATCGTCAACTTCTGCAATCATGGTTCTCTTCTTTGGCTTTGGACACTCACTGCTTTTATGACCCAATTCCTGGCAATTGTAACATTTGAAACCATTGTTAACCTTTGCCTTCTCAACCTCCTTCAACACTGGTCTACTGATAGGTTTGGAAACATTAGAACTTCCTCCAACATTCTTTGCTTGATTGCTAGAATTAGTAAACACACCACTTCCTCGTCTCCCTTGTTTTTCCCAAGCCAATGCTTTCTGATGTGCTTCTGCCACAGATCTTGGATCGAACATATTAACCATATCCTGAATCTGCATTCTCAATCCCCCAATGAACCTAGATGTCAGCTGCTCTTCTGTTTCCATAATATCATTCCTTGCAATGAGTTGATAGAATTCATCAGCATAGTCATTCACAGTTTTCGTCCCTTGTCTCAAGTTCTGCAAACGTTGATACATCAAAGATTGATAATTGTAAGGTAAGAACGTTGCTTTCATTAACTTCTTCATCTTCTCCCAAGATTCAACTTTTGATTTCCCCATTCGTTCACGTGTAAGCTTGGTTTGCTGCCACCATGCCAAAGCTCTACCCCTCAGCCTCGTAGCAACCAACTTCACTCGACGTTGTTCTGGAACTTCTTTGAAATCAAAAATTTCTTCAACATTAGCTACCCAATCTAGAAACTCCTCCGCTTGCATACCACCCTTGAATTCAGGAATTTCTGTCTTCATCCCCGACTCCCATTTGTGATCATACTCAGAATAGTTTCTTCCTTGACCTCTTCCTTGAATACTACCACCATCATACTCCTCTTCAAAATCAGATGCATAACGATGTCGATTCTGACCACCAACATCTCTACTACCATTACGTCTTCCACCTTCATTCCTTCTATCGACATTCCTCCGTTCACGATCATTCACGTTCCTCCCACGCCCTTGATCATTTTCCACACTTCTGTCTCGATTGGAATGTGGCGAGACTCTACTACCCCCATGGTTAGATTCTGGTGAAACCCTTCTCCGATTTTGATTCATCTCCGTCATAAGCCTCTCTAACCGGCCAATTCCTTCGTTAAGCTTTTCACTAAAATTCTCATTGATTCTTTGCTCCATCTCATCAGCCTCTTCTCTTCGATATAAAGCTTCTACGTTTTGGTGGCGATTAACTCTTCTTGGCGGCATACTCGAAAACTTCACAAATTTTTCAACACTTCAAATTCAAACACTTTTCGGATTTTGATCCAAAATGAAACGGATCGAAAACTTCCACTTTGTAGCAAATCGCGATGAACACGATGGACAAAGTTTCGGCCTCCAATGCAAATCCGATCAAACAATCTTTGAATAATGATGACTCTTCTTCCTCTTACTCTCGGCCTCACTTGCTTACCACGGCCCCACTTCAAAATGATTAGGCTCCAAGTCTCGATCTAGCTATGATTGGCTAGAACAAGCTCTGATACCAAAACTGACGCAGCGGATTAATCAAAACAAACTTCAATCGGTGATAGTAGCAGTCGATGGATTGATGAATGCTGAATTGCCCGAATTCGTTGATCCGAAGATACCGAACTCTAGCTATCTCGAACTCGTTGATCGCGCACGATACTGGGTTCAAAGATCTTCAATTCTTCAAGCGTTGATCAAGCACACTTGATTCCGCGAATCGGCTTCTACAATCGTTGAATCGAGCGCACTCGATTAACTGAAAGAGGAGATAGGAGATTACACTCAACTACCAATTGGAATGAAAGCACAAAGCAATCAAAAGAGAATTTTATTCAATATTCAACAACCTTTACAAATGACACCACTTGCCTATTTATAGGCTACAACACAAATCCAGAAAATTTCCTAAGTCATAAGTCGTTTCCGACTCATCATCCATGACCTACGACTCATCATAAGTCGTATACGACTCATCACATTACAACATGACTTACGACTTATACAAAACGTTACAATACTAATCTTCAACGACTCATCAACATACAACATGACTCAACAGTAAACGACTCAAAATCAGACGACTCATCTTAAGTCGTTTACGACTTATCAAATTACAACACACTACGACTTATGATTTATAACAGATGCGACTTAGAAACAATCGGTTCAGATTAACTCGTCAGGAGAATCTACGGCATGGATTAAAGTGGCATCAGACTATACAGCTCCAGGCCTCTACGACTTAACCCAGTTTTGATAAGTCATGGACGACTTATCTCCTCACCTCCCTTGAGTCGTAGACGACTTATCACTTGTGTATTCTTCCCCTTGAGTCGTGAACGACTCATCTTCCTGTTAAGTCGTAAACTCGTCACATCTTTCCCTTTGTTCTTCCAGATGAGTCGTGGACGACTCATCACCGCCTCCTTAAGTCGTAGACGACTCATGCCTGTCTCTATGAGTCGTGGACGACTCATCATCGCTTCCTTAAGTCGTAGACGACTTATATCTTCACCTTTGGTTGTCCAGTTGAGTCGTGGACGACTCATCAATGCCTCCTTAAGTCGTAGACGACTTATGCCTTGGTCAAATAAAGATTGCGCTGCATCAGTGTATAAAGTATGTAATTTACCAGTCAACAGAACATTGTTCTTACCCTTTCGTCATTACAACCCATATGATAGATTTGGAAGGACATGATTCTAGTATAAGGTAGGAATAGTAGGTGGACAAGTCTTCTCTTCATGCTCTGCATTGACAAGGCGACAAGATATCTAAGGTAATAGTCTTAGTCAGTATATATATTTTATGCTGTGAGTTCATGTAGATTGCTCTCTGATATACTTATGTTTATTACATGTTAACAACACAAACGATCCATACCCTAATGCACTTGGGTTTTCGATTTAATCAAAAATTCGGATCCATTAAGGTGCGGGTTGTTTCCCGATTGCTCACTTTATTATGGACCATTAATAACATTGGGCAGTATTAAATCAACTAAAAAAATCTTTTCGGGTCTCTCCGTCACCCTAATGAATACTCAATATGGATATTACATCCATCGGTCGAGTGGTATGGAGCCTGAATTGCTCCATAAACCTTTTCGCCAACAGATGAAATGAAGATATGGACTTCAGCATAAGCTGAGTGAATCACATTGTAGCTGCCCCATCTAAGCATATGGAGAAACACATACAATTCAGGGCGTTAGTCGGTCGAGCTTCATCCATGTGCCACTTATATTTTAATAGAAGCTATTTGGGATTTTTGTCTTATTATACAATGGCATTGTTAGCATAACTAACTTTATGGGGTTCTCTTCCTGTAAAATGTCATCAATGGGTTCTTGCTATGTGCTAAACCTCATTCTTCATTCTTTCTTTACTGATTCTCATTTAGTAATCTCCTTACCATATCAGCGATATATTCTTAACTTGCTTGATTATTTGGATGGTAACCATCAGGGACAATCCCGAATGTTTAACTCCGCAAACCTTCTTGGTTCGTTCGATAATGTATGGGTTCTCCTATCTTTGGGAGAGCCACTCTCTCAGATCTTCTATGAAAACTAGCTGGTTCTGTAGCATTCATCTGAGCACCAACATTCTGCATTTCAACATCTTGCCCAACGTCATTGTCGGTATCCTGCAAATCATCTTCACTGTCAAACAGATTAACGACATTAAGTAGTTGCGCTCCGACACCACCATAAATATGCTCGATACTGACCTTATCTTGGTTGGTATTGACCAAGTTATCCAGGGCCAACACTTGGCCACTACCTTCGGTGCTCCTCTTTGATGACCAGTGGCCATTTCTTTCATTTTCTGCTTTCTTTTTCTCTTATTTTCATCAGATGAAGGCAAGCTTTCTTCTTTAGAACTTGAAGACAGTGAATTCATACGGCTCTTCCTACGCCATTGTGTCAGTTAGGCTAGCAAAGAAAAACGTTTCTCCATCTTATCAAAGAGAGTTTTCAAACTATCAAGCATTCTTTGGTTCATCTCATCCATTATCCCGTTAAGTTCAACTTTTGGCACCATCTCCTATGGGGCAAATGGTCCTGACAAAGCATTAAACAACTAAGTAGTTTCCTCGTTATGGTGAGAAGCTTCATCTTCTCCAGTAGTGGCTCCAGATCTCGTGGATGGTCACATAGAGGCCATTCTTTCAGATCTTAGGTTGATTCCATTCAAAAATCACACTAGCTACAGATTTACAGCAAGTATCTTCTAGATCTAACTTCTGGACGCTCGTCTACACATGAGAAGCTATTTTCTCAGTGAAAGCACAAAAAATGTTGGACCAGAAAGTGGTACAACACTCCAATAGAACAAAAACGAAAATAAATCTACTAAAATTAAATAGAAACATCGAAGAATACAAGATTTTTGTTGTTGTTTTTCCCAATTTCATGTCCTCATGCACTTATCTTTATGATTTCAGATTTGTCGCCAATACAAGCACTATTACAATGATTTCAGATCTTGAAAGAAAATTTGGTCGAGATTAAAACACTTAGTCACAATGATGGTGTAGAGAATGTTAGAGGCGAATAGAGTGGGCTTAAAAGATTTAAACGTCCTCTCAATGTTGCTCTAGTCCTTCTATCTATAGTTGGAATCGTTTGTAATAGTCGCCAAATCACGAAAGAACATATAAAACATAATATCCAAGAAGATAGGAAGGAACAACAAATCTTCCTAAAGTAAAAATTTTTATCGGTACAGACCATAATGGTTATCTCAATAGCACAAATTCCCTATTCCTCCATATGCTCCAACCTTCCACGGTTCAAAGAGGGACCATTCTTGGACAATCAACTCAGTTTCGAGTGACCATATTGGTTAACTCCTCTCTACTCCAAACTTCCTAAGTTGCTCCATCTTGCCATTCCAAGTGTGCCCCCAAGTCCACCATACATTCTGTCTTCGTCTCAGAACCCAAATTCACTTTGAAATTGCTCGGTTCATACATTGGACAACATTTAGCATTTTGAATTTCATCCTAAATATGTTGAGGCAGGGAGATGTTGTTGAGGCTCCATTCATTATTGTGAATTAGAGCAAAAACATCACTATTGCACTCTGGATATAAATTATGTCCTCCCCATCCAAGTTTATGAATTAATGATTTTCCATTAACCCATGGTTTGTGCAACAATTTAGTTTTTTGTCCATCCACTATCTTCTTCTCTATCAGTCTATGTCAGCTGCTTCCGCTTTACAGTAGTAGCTTCCATGTATGTGAGGAGAAATTGTCCAATTGCTTTATCCAGAAGTTATGCTTAGCACACCACCTGTTTTTCATCCATATATAGCCCACAATGAATTTTGTTGCAAATATCTCCACAAAAGTTTGATTGCAGTAGCTTTCTCTATGTCTCTTAAATTCTTTAATCCTAAGCCGCCTTTATTTTTAGCAGTACATACTCTTTCCTAGTTAACCTTGTGTTTCTTGCTTTGCCAAAGAAAATACACGCACATCATTTCAATTTTCTGAATCACCTTGCTTCGAAGTTGTGTGACTTGCATCCAGTATGAGATTATGGGATATATTACAATGTTTATCGGTTCCAGTTTTCCAACAGCTGATAAAAATTTGCAGCTTCATCCATCCACTCTACTTTGTAATCCTTTATTTTCAGTTTATTATTTGATAAAGGAAGTCCCAAGAAATTTAAAGGAAAATCTGCAATGTTGATTTCTAATATGCCAACTTCCTTTCCGGCATAATAGTTTATGTTTACCATGGCTAATGCTTAGGCCTCCCAAGCTACTCGTGTAAATGAGGCATCTCTTTATTGCATGTGCACTACTTTGGTCTGCCTGTGCAAATATTAGCAAGTCATATGCATACAAAAACTGTCTTATAATGCCGTTAGTATTACAAACCACTTTATATCACCTTTTAAAAATTCACAATCTAATAGAATGGACAAAAACTACAAGGCTATCAAACAAATATGGGGGAGGGGATCACCCTGTCTCAACCCCCTACTGACTGTAATGTGGCCATGTGGACTTCTATTAATAATAAAGAAGAAAGTTGGAGAAGAAATACACATATACACACTTGATGTGAATTTTAAGTGGGAATCCCATTTGTGTCATCATATAATTAATGAATTTCCTGCTAACTCTATCATATGCTTTCTCCAATTCAAATTTGACACATAAATTGCTTGCATTTTTCGTACCAAAAATTCTGATCGTCTCACAAGCTAGCATCATGTTTTCTGACATCCGCTGCTAGGAATAAATGTATTTTGGTTGGGAGATATTATATCATCTAAAAATGGTTCCATTCTTTCACATAAGACGTTCGCCAATATTTTGTACATCACATTGCGGTATGATATTGGCTTATAATCACTGATAGATATAGCATTTTGAATTTTTAGGATCAGTGTGATAAATGTGTGAATAATTTCTTTTATCATTCTCCTTGAGTCAAAAATTCCATTTATTGCTTCATATATATGATAATTTTAATATCTTCCCAATGTATTTTAAAGAATTTTAATAACTTCCTCATACTAAATAGGCTAGTCCAGCTTTTACTTTGTCTGTTCAATAATTATTTTTTCCAGATGATATTTGGAAATGCGGCATTGACTTCTCCTTTTTTGTTATATAGATTCTTGAAGAATGTGACAGCCTCATGAACCAATTTCTCTGTATCTCTTACAATATCACCACTGCTTTCTATTAATTGTGATTTGTTGTTTCTTGTTTTGTTTTGTGACAATTTTGAGTGGAAAAATTTACTGTTCTGGTCCCCACCATCCAGCAGCCATTTTACTTTTGTTTTTTGATGAAGTTCAATTGACAGTGCACATAAAATGGTTTGTAAGTGTAACACACTCTCTCTGTACTCCTGAATTATTCTCTCATCAGTGGGATTATCTGTTAATTTAAGTTATAAGGAATTATTGTGCTTTCTGATATAATCACATCATTGCTTTATATTGACCTGTGTTTTGTTCCATAATTTCATGCTCCTATTAACTGCTTTTAATTTTTGCAATAGTTTATACAGGTGATTCCAATTAACCTCGATGGTTACTCCTTGATAACAGCTTCAGCATATCCAGGTAGTTTTTCCCATGCATTATTATACCTAAAAGATATTTTCTTAACCACCTGTTTTGCTGTAGTAAGCTCAGCCACATTGGCCTGCGATCGCTAGTTGAATGATCGAGATTTGATCTTTCTTATTTTCAAATTTCTCAGAGCACTCAAAGTTGTAGAACACTGATGCAGCGCGGCAAAGCACGAGAGAGAAGGAGTCAACGAGACGTACCTCAAATCACGAACGCCCATCACCGCGACCTAACTCCAGCGACCTAACCCCATCACCGCGACCGCGACCTAACCCCATCATCGCGACCGCGACCTAACTTCCAGCGACCTAACCCCATCACCGCGACCTAACTATAATGAAACAAACAATACAAGGGTCTCGGCATCACGTGAGCAGATAATACCAGAAGCACACTTATCAATCCATTCCATCAAGTGCCAATGCATATGAACCATAGATCAGAATCAACGGACAAGATTTTACTCTACTAGTAGACTGAGATCACCAGATTTGTATGGGCTGGAATATTTAGCCCATTTATATTGTATTTAAATACATTAGCTCTGTATCATTTTTGTATCGAAACATTATCAATAAAAACTGAAACATCATTTCTTCGTTTATGGTATCAGAGCATCAAAAGTCAAACGGCAAAATTTTCTAAAATCATAATCAAAGAAATTCAAAGATTTCAAAGATTTGGGTTGTGTTGGGTCCTCTCAGAAAAATATCATCATCGAGGAGGCATATCTCGCTCTAGATCACACCAAGATCTGTTACACCTGTTCCGTATCCATTTCTTGCCATCCTAAAAGGAGAAATCAGAATTTTTCTTCACTTTTCTCCTCTGGTTGCAAGATTCTTCACTGTTGTTCATGTATATTACTGCATCTTCATGAAACAGTAATATACACCTATCACAAGCATTCTGAATTCCCATCATTTCTTGTTTCTTGGCTGCTATTCTCAGATAGCCACGCCAATATTCCTGCCAGCTATTCTTCTTCACCAAGAAACCGGCATTTCAAGATTATTGAATCACCATGGCAATTGATGAAGAAGAAATGACATCAGCCACTTCAAGCAACCAGTCCAGGAATTCCCAAAATTTGGATCTGATCTTGATCAAACCTAAAAGTCAAGTTATCACAACACCGTTAGATGAAGACAATTATGTCTTATGGAAATATCAAGTCAAAATAGCTTTAAAAGGATATGACTTACATGATTATGTTTCTGGAACCAAGATCATACCACCAATCATGATAACTGACAAAGAAGGTAAGACTGTTAGCAATCCAGATTACAAACATTACCAAAAACAGTATAATCTCTTATCATCATGGCTACTATCCTCAATTAGTCAAAGCTTACTGTCACAAATGGTTGGATGCAACAGCTCTTATGAGATATGGTTAGCAATCGAACGCATTTTCAGTTCACAATCAGCAGCAAAGGTCATGCAATATAGAAGAGAATTACAAAATGCAAAGAAAAATGATATGCCAATGAGAGAATATCTTGCCAAAATCAAAAATTTATGTGACAAATTAAAAGGTGTTGGTCATAATGTATCCATCAGTGAACAGATTCTAGTGATAACCAATGGATTGGATCAAGATTATGAATTTTAATAACATATATTGCCACACAATCAACCCTGCCTGATATTGAATACATCCACATAGCTCTACTGGCTCATGAGGGAAGGATTCAGTAAAGGAAATCAATGCAAGAAGAATATAATGTCAATTATGCAGTTGCATCAAGGAACAGAAATCAGAAAAATGCATCAAATCAATCCAAACAAGAAAATCAAAGTCAGAGAGGAGGCTATGTTCAAAGAGGTAGAGGCAGAGGGAGGAGTGGATACAATAACAAAGTTAAATGTCAGATTTGTGAAAAATTTGGGCATATGGCAAACAAATGTTATTTCAGATATAAGGAAGATTTCAATGCAGGACAAACATCTCAAACCAACAAACAACCAAGTGCTAACATGATTCAGACTGGGAACCAATCCAGAAGCAACGGAGATAATACTACTGATGATACAACTAAAACAGATGATTACAGCATGAATGAATGGTTTCCTGATTCTGGTGCCACAAATCACATCACAAACAACCTACAGAATTTAAATCTGGGTAACAAAGGATACACAGGTAATCAAACTGTTCTTATGGGAAATGGTGAAGCTGCAAATATAACACATGTTGGTACTGGCTGTATAAAAGATACAAGGCTACTCTATTTAAACAATTTATTAAGAGTACCAAGTATCAAGAAAAACCTTATTAGTGTTTCACAATTGGCTAATGAAAATAAGGTGTATTTTGAGTTTCACCCAAAATCTTGTCTTGTTAGAGATTCATTAAATAAAAACATATTATTACAGGGTAAGCTGGACAATGGTCTATACAAATTCATCAATATTCAAAATAATGATGGTGCTAATGAGAGAATTTGGTCAAATAATGTTAGCACAAGGAGTGACAGTAATGTAAAGTTGTTTCATGAATGGCATTGTAAACTTGGCCATCCTAGTTATGATGTAGTTAAACTCATTTTAATGCAAAACAATATTTCTGTCCCAAATAAATCTGATTTATCTTTATGTGATCATTGTCAAATGGGCAAAATGCAAAAATTGCCTTTTCAAATTTCTAAAACTATATATGAAAATCCCCTTGAGTTAATTACTGCAGATCTATGGGGACCAGCACCACTCATTTCAACACAAGGGCACAGGTATTATCTATCACTTGTAGATGCACACACAAGACATACTTGGATTTATTTTCTCAAGGCTAAATCTGACACTAGCCATGCTATAACACAGCTTATTACTCATGTTGAGAAACAAATTAACAAATGTGTAAAAGTAATACAAACAGATGGTGGGGGAGAATTTAAGCCATTAAAGGAATTTTTTTAGCAAAAAGGGAATTCTTCACAGAACTACCTGCCCCCACACATCAGAACAAAATGGTTTAGTTGAGAGGAAGCACAGACATATTATGGAGACTGGTTTAACACTTTTGTCTCAAGCATCACTACCTTTGAAATACTGGAGTGAGGCTTTTGCTACTGCAGTATATCTCATTAATAGGATGCCAACAAAAGTGCTAAACAATTTTTGTCCACATGAAAAACTTTTTAAAGTTAAACCAAAGTATGATCATTTTAAAAAATTTGGCTGTTTGTGTTATCCCTATCTCAGACCATACAATAAACATAAATTGAGCCTGGGGTCAAGTCCATGCACTTTTCTGGGGTATGCACACAATCAAAAAGGATATAAGTGCATGGACAGTCAAGGAAAAATTTATGTTTCAAGGCATGTTGTGTTTAATCAAAATGTGTTTCCATTTGCAGATAAGAGAAAACAGAATCATGAAATCAGCAATGACAAAACACATGGTTTTTACATCACAGAATTGTCAGAATGTACTCAAGGAAACAATCAGACAATGCAAAATGTTGATAAAGATGCATCTATGTCTAGCAGCAAATCAGAACACAGTTCAGACAATGGGAATGATAACAGCTACTCACCAGTAGATTTGAATGATGAGCAGAATGCTAGCATGTTAAACAGCTATCGAAATAATGATCAAAGTGCAAATATGCTTAATGACGATCAAGGAACAGATGCAACAACAAACATCAATGATAATCAACTGGAAGATTCTCACAGTCAACATGTAGAAAAAGGAAATCCCATGATTACCAGATCTAAGAGTGGTATTTTTAAACCTAAATTATACATAGCTCAAATAAACGAAGTGGAGCCAAATTCTTATGATCAGGCCAGCAAACATGAAAAATGGAGAAAGGCAATGGATGAAGAATTAAATGCATTAGTCAAAAATAAGACCTGGACACTAGTGCAACCACCAAGAAACAAAAATATTGTGGGATGCAGATGGACTTATAAAATCAAAAGAGATGCAGATGGTAATGTGTCAAAGTATAAAGCCAGGTTGGTGGCAAAAGGGTATTCACAACAGTTTGGTTTTGATTTCACTGAGACCTTTTCCCCAGTGATCAAACCAACTACTATAAGGATCATGTTGACTTTAGCTCTTCACAAAAATTGGAAAATAAGACAGCTAGATGTCCATAATGCCTTTTTAAATGGTGAATTATGTGAAGATGTTTACATGCAACAGCCAGAAGGATACAATCATCATGCAAATAAAGGTTATGTTTGCAAGCTACACAAAGCTATATATGGGTTAAAGAAAGCATCTAGAGCATGGTACGAGAAGCTTAAAGGCACACGGACACATTTGCGTTTTAATGCTACAAAATCAGACAATTCACTTTACCTAAAAAGAGGCAAGCATGTGAGCACGTATATACTTGTGTATGTTGATGATATACTCATTACAGGAGATGATCAACAAGAAATCAACCACATCATAGAACTACTGGACAAGCACTTTGCAATCAAAGACATGGGTGAATTGAAATATTTTTTAGGAATAAACATCCAAAGAAAGACTGACAATGAATTCTTTCTACCACAAAATCAATATATCAATGATATTCTGGTCAAACATAACATGGACAAGGAAAAACCACTACCTACCCCTATGACAAGCAATAAACAGTTATCTAAAAATAAAGGTGAGCCTATTGATAATGTCAAGCAATACAGAAGTGTCGTTGGAGCACTTCAGTACGCCACCATTACTAGGCCAGACATATGCTTTAGTGTCAATAGGGTATGTCAGTACATGCAAAATCCTCTAAACAAGCATTGGAGTGCCGTCAAGCGAATTCTCAGATACCTCAAAGGGACAAATACATATGGCTTGCATATAAAAGCTAGTAAGGATATAATATACATGCTTACAGTGATTCTGACTGGGCGAACGACATCGATGACAGAAAATCCATTAATGGATATTGTGTCTATCTGGGACCAAATCCGATTTCTTGGTGCACGAAGAAGCAACCCACTATTTCCAGAAGCAGCACTGAAGCAGAATATAGGTGTATAGCAAGTACGGTAGCTGAAATCACCTGGATTGAAACCCTAATTTGGGAATTAGGGTTCGAATCAACTCGCAAGCCCATTATTTGGTGTGACAATCTCAGCGCCATCTCGCTTTCCATGAACCAAGTTCAGCATGCTCGCATGAAACGCATGGAGATTGATCTCCACTTCGTTCGAGAAAGGACAGGAAGCGGCAAGCTTGCCATCAACCATGTTCCATCTTACTATCAAAGAGCGGACTTCCTAACCAAGGCTTTATCAGCCAAAAATTTCAATCGATTTCGAGAAGAACTCAGAATTTCCTCCGCCGACATGGAGAACAAAGAAGAAATAAAACCCTAGTTTTGTTTGAGGCGGCATATAATGAAACAAACAATACAAGGGTCTCGGCATCACGTGAGCAGATAATACCAGAAGCACACTTATCAATCCATTCCATCAAGTGCCAATGCATATGAACCATAGATCAGAATCAACAGATAAGATTTTACTCTACTAGTAGACTGAGATCACCAGATTTGTATGGGCTGGAATATTTAGCCCATTTATATTGTATTTTAATACATCAGCTCTGTATCATTTTTGTATCGAAACATTATTAATAAAAACTGAAACATCATTTCTTCGTTTACTAACTCTAGCGACCTAACCCCATCACCGCGATCTAACTCCAGCACCGACCAACCTATGTCGCTACGCGACCTAAACCCCATCACCAACCTATCGCTGTCGCTCCGCGACTTAATTTGCTCAACAAACAGGCCTCCGTCACTATGCGACTTAAATCCACCCGATGATTCGTTCGCGAAACCCTAAAACACTCCAAATTTCCAGCTTAAATCGCGAATGCTCAGATTCCTTCATCGCGAAGTTGCTTATGTCGCTGCCAAAGTTGCCTAGGTCGCTGACATGCTTGTTTAGGTCGTTACTTGCTTAGGTCGAACTGTATGTTAAGTCGCTTGTATTCTCTTTCTTAAATCGTTTGTATTGTACTATTGTTAGGTCGTTTGTGTTGTGTTGTAAACCCTATAAATAGGGATGTGATGTCAATGTAAAAGGTAGTTGAATTTTTTTGAATAAAATTTGATTTGTGCTTCTTGCCTCCATTAAAATTGGTAGTTGAGTGTTATCTCCTATCTCTACTTTCGGCATTCGAGTGCGCTCGAATCAACAATTGTTGAAGCCAATTCACGGAATCAAGTGCACTTGATCAACGTTCGAAGAATTGTAGATCTTCTCTCACGGCATCGTGCGCGATCAACTTGTCGAAGATTGCTAGAATCCGGTATCTTCATGATCAATGGATTTGGGCATTTTGGTATTCTTAAATTCACCAATTTATCATCGATTCACCGATTATTTCCGCTAATCGTGTGAGATCCTGGACGGATTCGATTTACATCGTCGAATTCGCTTCCTTAGCTGCATCAAACACTCTATCCAATCTACTATGAATTAAGAAATCTCTTCCCTCTCTCAGTGTATAGTAGTTGCCAACTGTGTTTAGCTCAACAGTTGGGTCCATAGCAACTGCATTTCCACCAACTTTGTCTGTTGAACGAAGTATGTAGTTGAAATCCCCACACAAAATCCATAGGATTTTTATGCCATTAGCTTTCTGTTGAATATACTTCCTTAACTGACTTCTTCTATCTGATTCATTGTACGAATAAATAGCTGATCAAACCATTTGCATTCCACCTCGATTTTGTAGTAAACAAGGTACTACCTATTCATGGTTATCAAGCATATGCGCTGTCCGCACAAAACGGTGCCATGTGATTAGGATTCTAGCTTTTGTATTAGCAGTGTTGTTATGAATATAACCTCATCCATTGGTGCAATGCGTCACAAACATATGTACATTATCATCATTTAGTTTGTATTCCACTAAAGAGACATAAGAGAGATTAGGTTCCTTATCAAGTCCACGGTATCTCGTTTTCTTATTAAGGAATTTAGGCCTCTTGTGTTCCAAAATAGAAGTGACATTAAATTATTGAAGGAATGCTCCTAGTGTTTGAGTCACTTAGAGAATTAAAGCTCACCTTCCTCAATTTGCCAATCTTTGCTTTGTTGAGCCACTAGCTTACACCATTCGGGGTTATCTATGTTAAATTTGGACGATTTAAATCTTTTCCAAATTTGTTAAGGAGAAGATATTAATTAATTCTCGTGATCAGTCAAATATGAAACAAATTGGAAAGAGAATCAATCAATATCATAATAGATATTAATTGATTTAAGGAATCAGTCGGATAAAGATATATGTGTAAACAAACACAATTATGCTAGATTGGTGTTAAAATCAAATCAAGCGAATCTGGAAACATTTCATCCTTATCTTCAAGGCAATCTTCATTCTTGCTCCTATAAATATGAAGACTTACAATCGATTATCCTTAACCCTACTCTGCCGGATCACCATTCCTGGGCCCTTGCTCCCTCCAGTGGCTTCTCCATCTCCCAATGTTACTCCTTCCTAAGCCATCCCGGTAGACTGTTCGCCTTTTCTCGTGTCTGGAAATGCCGTATCCCTCCCCAAATCAAATTCTTCCAGTGGTGTCTCATCCATGGCCGGGTTAATACCATGGATTGCCTCACCCGCCTTAATATCACTTCGGACCAGATTTGCGTCTTCTGTAACTCTGAAACCGAATCTATCAGACATCTTTTCTTCGACTGCGATTTATCTCTCTACATTTGGGTTTCGGTTTGCGTCCACAATCTTGGGAAAATCTACTCAATCGCCGATTTCTTTGATCTTTGGCAGTACAGTTCACCTAACCTCCATCTTGACATTCTTCTGGCCATCTTTTGCTGGGTCATCTGGAAAGAGAGAAATGCCCTCATCTTCAACAAACCCACCAACTTGCGACTTGGCTTATGCAGTAAAATTTCTAATTTATTTGCTTATTGGGCAGGCTCTTCATCCTCGGCGCCTTTCAGATTTCGCCTTCCCTCGGCAAGGTCTCCCTCGAAGGAATTGGTGGGTAGTGCATCCTCAGCTGCACCGACTGGCCAGCATGGTGCCGACTAAGGGATAGACTGTCTTTTCTTCCTTTCAATAAATTGCAATTACTCTACGCTGCAGTTTTTTCTGATTACTTTTGGCTTAGTATGTATATTAAACTCCTTTTATAATCTGACACAATGTTTGTAACCTAAACACTTTTTTGATGTTCTGATTTAGCTATCGATTAGGCATGTTGATCGAACTGGTACTATTTATATATATTTATCTCTAATCGGCTGTGTAGTTTCCTGCTACACAACCGTTCTCCTCAAAAAATAAAATAAATATGAAGACTTTTGCTCATCTTTTATCATCACAAGAAAATAAGAGAGTTCTCCATAAAATATCTTCAATAAGATCCTTATTTCTATATCTATTGTAGAGTGAGAAATTTATATTGAGTTATTTGTTTTCTTCTCATATTGTACTCCACCTTGAAGTGAAGAGGTAACAAAGGTTGTTGGGTCCGAGGACGTAGGCATAGCCGAACCTCGTTATATCAGTGTGTTCTTTCCTTTTCTGTCTTCTATCTATAATTTGTTCTCTTTGATTTTTCTTTTTATTTTCTTGGTTGGATTTGAATTGTTGAGATTGTCGACAGACTAGATCATTAGGGGTTATGCTTCCGCTGCCCAGAAATCTGAATTTTCACTACAGTTTGGTATCAGAGCTTGTTGTTTTGTTTAAAGACTATTTCAGCTGTGTCTAGTTCTACAAAGAATAGTACTGGTAGAAGCTCTACCAATTATGGAGTCTCTAGATTTGATGGAAAAGGAGATTTTGGTACATGGAAGATGAAGATGGAAGCGGTATTGAAGAAAGAGAGGACTTTTAAGGTGGTCACAGATCCAAACAAGTTGAAGAAATTAGCACCTGAAGAGATTGGGGAATTGGAAGATGATGCTCTTACTACCATCCAACTTAGCCTTTCTGATGAAATACTTAGAGAGTTTCTAATGTGAAAACTGCTAAGGAATTATACAATGCTCTATAGAGAAAGTTCTACGACAAGTCTCTAACCAACTGCATCATTCTACAACAACAAATTTACTTGTTCAAGATAAAGCCTGGAACTGATGTATTTGCTCACGTGGATGCCCTAAACACACTTGTTATGAATCTTCGAGCAGCTGAAATAAAAATTGAGATGAAGCTCAAGTTGTCATTCTTTTATGTTCTTTGCCTACGGAGTATAACATTTTTGTTAACTCTATGGCCTATGGACGCTCTTCTATTTGCTTGGAGGATGTGAAGACAAAATTGCTTAACGAGATGTTGGGAGAAAGTTAGCAAACATGAGCATGGAGAATGATTCCGGATGCTTTATTGTGCAAAGGGGAAGAAGTAAGAGCAGACCCAAATATGGTGGATATAGAGCCAAATCAAGATCTCGGTCAAGGGGAGCTCCGATGGGAGTTTGTCATTATTGTAGAAGACATGGACATTATATTGCAAGTTGCCCCAAGTTGGAGAATTAAAACAAAATCATTATCCAAAAGGCTTCAACTATACAGCGGAAACATCAGATTCAGAGAGTGATCCTGACATTTTTACAGCTTCTGCTCTTCTACGAAGAGCACTATGTGGATTATTGACTCTGGAGCATCCTATCATATGACACCTGATAGACACTCTTTTTCCACTTATCGTCAGTTTGATGGAGGAGAGGTTCTCATGAGAAATAATTCTACTTGTCGCATGATTGGTATCGGAACGGTGAAATTCAGGATGTTTGATGGTGTTGTTCGTACATTGTGTGATGTCAGGCATGTACCTGATTTGAGGCGTAGTTTGATCTCCATTGGAGCATTGTACAATCTTTGCTTGAAGTGTGTAATAGAAAAAGATTCATTGAAAATTACAAACGGCTCATTGATAGTGACGAAAGGGGTAAAAGCTGGAAATTTATATTTGTTGAAGGGTACCACTATTGTTGTGGAATCTTCTTCGGTTGTTCATTCTGTTGATTCCGATTCTACGAAATTGTGGCATTTTCATATGGGACAAATTAGAGAGTGCAGTTTGGAAGTATTGAGAAAGCGAGGTTTGATTGAAGGTATTCATCATTCAAAACTTGGCTTTTGTGAAGGATGCGTACTTGAAAAGCAGAGGAAGGTTTCTTTTGGCATTGCAGAGCATAAGTCTAAAGATGTTTTAGAGTATGTTCATACTGATGTTTGGGGCCTCGCATCATACCTATCTTTTGAAGGAGCTAGGTATTTTGTTTCATTTGTTGATGATTTTTCTAGAAAGTTATGGGTTTACTTTATGAAGTCCAAGGATGAAACTTTTAATAGGTTTCAAAGTTGGAAATATCTTATTGAGAAGCAGTTTGGAAAGAAAGTAAAGATTTTTCATTCAGATAATAGTGATGAATTCACTTCTCAAAAATTCACCAAATTTTGTGAGTCCCAGGGAATCAAAAGGCAGTACACCACACCAGGCGACCCTCAGTCAAATGAAGTTGCAGAGGCAATGAATCAGACTTTGTTAGAATGAACATGTTGCTTACGTCTGACTGCTAGATTAAAGAAGGGATTTTGGGCAGAAGCATTATCTACGGCGGTTTTCCTCATCAACCGTACACCTTCTACCGACATAGATATGAAGATTCCTGAAGAAGTATGGAAGGAAGAGCCTATTTTATATTCCTTTCTCAGAGTGTTTGGTTGCCCAACTTATGTGCATGAGAGCAAGTGTTGTTATGAATATAACCTCATCCATTGGTGCAGTGCGTCACAAACATATGTACATTATCATCATTTAGTTTGTATTCCACTAAAGAGACATAAGACACATTAGTTTCCTTATCAAGTCCACGGTATCTCGTTTTCTTATTAAGGAATTTAGGCCTCTTGTGTTCCAAAATAGAAGTGACATTGAATTATTGAAGGAATGCTCCTAGTGTTTGAGTCACTTAGAGAATTAAAGCTCACCTTCCTCAATTTTCCAATATTTGCCTTGTTGATCCACTAGCTTACACCATTCTGGGTTATCTATGTTAAATTTGGACAATTTAAATATATTCCAAATTTATTAAGGAGAAGATATTAATTAATTCTCGTAATCAGTCAAATAGGAAACAAATTGGAAAGAGAATCAATTAATATCATAATAGATATTAATTGATTTAAGGAATCAATCAGATAAAGATATATGTGGAAACAAACACAATTATGCTAGATTTGTGTTGAAATCAAATCGAGCGAATCTGGAAACATTTCATCCTTATCTTCAAGGCAATCGTCATTCTTGCTCCTATAAATATGAAGACTTTTGCTCATCTTTTATCATCAAAAGAAAATAAGAGAGTTCTCCATTAAATATCTTCAATAAGATCCATATTTCTATATCTATTGTAGAGTGAGAAATTTATATTTAGTTATTTGTTTTTTTCTCATATTGTACTCCCCCTTGAAGTGAAGAGGTAACAAAGGTTGTTGGGTTCGAGGACGTAGGAATAGCCGAACCTCGTTATATCGGTGTGTTTTTTCCTTTTCTATCTTCTATCTATAATTTGTTCTCTTTGATTTTTCTTTTTTTTTTCTTTGTTGGATTGGAATTGTTGAAATTTTTGACGGACTAGATCATTCGGTATTCTGCTTCCGCTGCCTAGAAATCTGAATTTTCACTACAGTTTGATATCAAGCTTGTTGTTCTGTTTAAAGACTATTTTAGCTATATCTAATTCTACAAAGAAGAGCACAGTTTGAAGCTCTACCAATTATGGAGTCTCTAGATTTAATGGAAAGTGAGATTTTGGTACATGGAAGATGAAGATTGAAGCGGTATTGAAGAAAGAGAGGACTTTTAAGATGGTCACTGATCCAGGCAAGTTGAAGAAATTAGCACCTGAAGAGATTAAGGAATTGGAAGATGATGCTCTTACTACCATCCAACTTAGCCTTTCTGATGAAATACTTAGAGAGTTTCTAATGTGAAAACTGCTAAGGAATTATGGGATGCTCTACAGAGAAAGTTCTACGACATGTCTCTCACCAACTGCGTCATCCTACAACAACAACTTTACTCGTTCAAGATAAAGCCTACAACAACCACTCTTTGGATTTCCACAATTCAAACCTAAAGATACGAAATCGTTTCTTAAACTCTTCTCATGTGTATACCTTCTCTATGCCCCAAGAAACGCATTTCCTTACGCCAAAAGTGACACTTCAAGAATTTTGCCTTCAACTGATGAACACGAAGTGTACAAAGAACCTCCTTTAGATGAATAGCATGCTCTTCCATACTCTTGGAAAACACCAAATGTCATCCACAAATACTACTATGAACTTATTTAGGATATTTCAAAAAACACAGCTCATTAAAGCTACAAAAATATGCTGGAGCGTTGGTTAGCCCAAATGGCATAACCAACTACTCAAATAATCCGTCAGGTGTCCTAAATGTTATCTTATCAATGCTATCATCAGCGACCCTAAGCTGATAAAATCCAGAGGCAAAATCAAGTTGAGAAAACACTAAAGAGCCAACCAACTGATCGAA
The DNA here is from genome assembly GCA_030737815.1 of Allium fistulosum. NCBI lineage: Eukaryota > Viridiplantae > Streptophyta > Magnoliopsida > Asparagales > Amaryllidaceae > Allium > Allium fistulosum. Next base: position 1,245,714,602 of record CM060904.1, on the reverse strand, counting down.
AAGATCATCTATCCTAGGAAGTGGGTAACAGTTTTTCTTTGTGAGCTTATTAATAAGGGAACCATCCGCCTTAGTAGCGAAGACGCCTAGCGCTCCCCACTCAGATATGCTCCGTTTGATGAAGCCTTTCTCCAATAGCTCACCAATTTGCTTACTTAACTCCTTCCTCTCCCTAGGTTCCATATGTCTCACCGGCAATGCCACTGGCTAGCATTGTCATTCAGATAGATCCTAAGGTCGATCTCTCTCTTAGGGGGTAGTCCCCTAACTTCCTCAAAGACTTTTGGGAAATCTCTGAAATTGGAATGGAATTTAGCTATCCTAGTGATGAATCAAGGGAATAAAGGAAGCTCAACACGATTGACCTCTATGGGTCGTAAGAAATCTCGAGAGTCCGTCCACTACATGTCTGCAGTCTAACGACTCTCCTCTTGCAGTCCAATATCGCTTCATAAGTGGATAGTCAATCCATCCCCAAAATCATCCCATCCCCCGAAAATCCCAATACATAGGCATCACAGTCAAACTCTACGCCTAATATGAAAATTTTCAAACCTCTACAAATCCTAGATAAATGTGCTGATCCTCTTATGGGGTTTGAAACAACTATGGGGTCTACTACTAAAGAGATATCTAATTGCAAACAATCAACCAAAGAACTAGAAATGAAAGAGTGCGATGCTCCAGAAAAAAGCATCTGAATGGGAAAATCAGAAATAGAGATCAAACCATCTATAGAGATTTTCCTACCTTGATCCAGTCCACTACTAGAAGGTGCTCCATCTAAAGCCTGTACTTGCGCTGTAGGTGCTCCTGCTCTCTGCTCCGTCCTGTGAGGACGAGCTCTACTAAGGTGACCAGGATGCCTATAGTAGAAACACCTTCCCTTCATCATTTTATTCTTACAGTCCTTTGCATAATGACCAACCAATCCACAGTTATTACATTCTCGCTTTTCTTGATCCGCTTCTGAGATCCGCCTTCTTTCCACTTGTCCTTATCCTTCTTGTTCTTCCACCATGACTTCCAAGAGCTTTCTGACTTAGGATTCTCTTTAAGCTCTCCCTTAAGCTGCCAAGATGCAGGCTGAACTCTCTATCGGTCCTGGAATCCTAACTGCTTAAACATTCGCTCTGTATCCTCCAACCTAGCTTGTGCCTCCTCGAAATCCTCTGTGCCAGAAAACGTCTTGCCTCCTAGACTAGCGAAATCCTTACATAGCTTAGAAAAATTGGCTGTTGTTGGTGGATTAATGGGATCTCCACCTGCTGGTGCTGTACTGGGCGCTTGCCCTTGCACTTCTGGTACCGTAGCTCTATGGACCAATCAGCCATACTATGCCAAGAAAAAGAAATTTAGGCTCGAAAGAATCGAAAGACGGTTGAACTAGACCTAGAGGGGATTTTTATAAAAACTCTCTTTTATACTTGAAAAGTTATTTCTATAATAAGAGTTTCTTTCTGAAAAATACTTCTAGTTTAAAGATATGCTACTTTTAAAAATGGGTTACTTTTGGAAAAATATTTTATTTTTAAAACAAGTTTTTAGAAATCCTGTAACCTTAGGCTTTGATACCAAGTGAAACACCCCACACCCCTCAGTATACCCAAAAAGTCACACTAAAGAATATGGTTCATTATAGGTATAGATAAAACATTACAAGGACTAAGATTCACAAGACAAACAAATAAAACAGTGGAAACATTTAAAATTAAACTTCATTACTCCATAATACAAGTCATAAAATTAAATACATAATATGTCTTATAAACTGAATACACATGTCTTATGAAAAATACCATCTCAGTCACATCATCAGAGCACATAAAAATAATCATCCCTCTCAAAAAGTACCAGTACATCAAAATCCAAATGAAATGAAGACTGAAAAGAAGAAGAATACTAGAAGAACTCCAGAAATATCTCCAAGCAAGTCTGAAATCTACTGCCCTCGATTCTGTTGGCCTAAGGGGGAAAAGGGGAAAATAGAGGAGTGGGTCAGACTAAAAGTCTGGTGAGTGAAAGTAACTACTAGTATTTTTAAGCAAGGTAAAGATAATAGACTTAGCAACAGTTCTAGTATGAAAGGAAATAAAGAGAAAGGTAAAGCTGGAATAAAATACTGTTTAACTGTTTGCTTTGCTTAGATAGTTTAGATTGGATTGTTTGCACTTTTCTAAAAGTACTTTGATTAGGCTAAAATATCAATCCTAGATTAATTAGGCTTAAATCCTAATTCTACCCTTTTGATCATCATTCTATCTCTGTTGTGCCACTGTGAGCTAGTCTCATCCTATGGGTCCTACAACAAAAAGACACATGTTTAGCGCTTTGGAACTCAATAATGACTTATATCCCTACACCGAGGTCGCACGCTTGGCCACCGTCGGCTTGCACTATCCGTTGCTCCATCTTTTGACCTCTTATTTACCATTACTTCAACATAAGCGTGTCCAGCCTTAACTGATCTGTTACGAGACCATCAGTCCTAGTCTGTTAGGGAAATGCTGCCGGTATGGGTCCTAACAAACAAAATTTAGTTCCACCCCTTTTTCAAATCCCCTTATTTGAGCTTCTATCTATTGACCTTTTATTTACCATTACTTCAGCATAAGTGTGTCCCAACCTCACCTAATCTATTGTGAGACCATCAGTTCCTGACTGAAGAGGAATGCTGCTGGTACGAGTCCTACTTCAATCTTTGTTTATTAACTTAGTGTATGTTTTAAAATAAGTCACTTCTATTATTTCAGCTTTGTTTGCTTATTAACTTATCCTAAGTCTTAAAATAAGCCTTCTCTGGTATACTTGCTTATTAACTTTATTATAAGTTTTAAAATAAGCCTTTACTTTTATCTCTAATTATAACCTATGTGTTATAATTTTCCTTATTAACTTAACCCAAGGTCTAGGTTTAAAAATAAGCTTCTTCTGCTATTTCTTCTATTTTCTCTTTTTAGTTATAATTATTGTTATAACTATGCTTGCAAATGTCTTAATTTTGCCTATTTCAGCCTATGTCCAATTTATTACAGTTCTTCTTGCTTTACATCTATTTTTAGTAAATTTAGTGCTCTTATATCTTAGTCTATATTATTGAATTATTCTATTTTATTTATTCTATTCGCATAAAAAGGAATAAAAAGAAACTAACATTTACATGCTAAATTTCAACTAAAAAGGAATAGATGTAGATAACAATAAATGATTATAAATAATTGGGAAAACTTTAAATAATAGTAAATAATTGCAAATAACTAAAGTAAAATAGCTAAGAAAAAATAAACAGGAAAGAAAGTCTAAAATTTACTGGCAAATAAACTGTAAATGAACTTGCATAAAAGTTATCCCAAAATTGTAGAAAAACTACAACTATTGGAAACCGTATTATTTTAAATTACTTTAAAATCTAAAATAATTACTAAACACTCACTTGTGGTCCTTAGCTCTTTTCCTTGGCCTTCCCGGATCCACTTCTAGGGTATACAATATTTTAATTAAAAAGATCTTCTCCTTGGAAAAATATTCCTTTTAGGGTCAAACCTCAAGCAATGAACCCCGATGGAGAAAGTCTGAATGAGAAAAATAGTTAGGTCTAGGGTCTTATTTATAGTGTCACTTGGGGATCTCAAGCCATTGGATTTGAAGATTAAATTTGGTGCAACCAGGTCATAGGCTCACTGTGAACCGTCGGATGGAAGCACAAACGCACAGGATGGAGTAGAAATGGAATAACATGTCATCGTCTAAAATTGGAAAAAAAACAATGTGGAGAATACATGGCGGGTCGACCTACCTATCGACCCAACACATGTTAGGGTCGACATATAGGTCAACCTAGCAAAGGTGAGGGTCGACGCTAGGGTCGACCTTGCCTATGTCTATATTTTTTTCTTTTATTTTCTGATTTCTTCTTTCTTTCGTATCTCCTTTGTATTAACTTGGATTTTGACAATCTATATAAGGAAATTGACCTGAAAATTACCAAGGACACAATGGTGCAATTCCCGTTGCTCAATTCTGATAATTTCACAAAGTTATTTTATTATTTAATTAATTCTTTAATTAATTACTATAGCTCAAATTTTGGGTTGTTACATTCTCCCCTACTTAAGGGATTTCATCCCCGAAGTCTCTAAGGATAGAAGAATGAAATAAATGTTTTCATCCAAGTTCTACAACCAACTACTCAACCATCACCTATTACATCCATTGTCCTTAGGCTTTTCTAATTCAATTCATGATATATATAGAAATAGTGTAGTGTCAATGTCCCTAACTAATGCAAAAGATTAGGCGGTCTACTGATTCAGTCGACCTCCTTTTTATGCAATCATGTCCGTGCTATGTACCCAAATGAATGAAAATTTCCTAATGATAACTGATAGTTCTATGTGCATGCTACAATCATCATCCAAATGCAACAATCATATGATAATCATCCATTAATAGCAAACATGGAACAAAATAAAAATACAAATGGACACACATCCATATGCATATGCTTTAGTGACCTAGTTAAGCCGACCCCTAAGAGATAATAGTGCCTAGTGTAAGTATATGCGTTCATTAGCATCCACTAGCAAACACTTCCAACCACTAGTATCCATCATACATAACATGATCTAATAACATGTTTACTTCAAATCCTACCATTTATAGGTTAAGTCCTAAGATCTACCCTCCCAAAGAATAATAAAAGAAAGAACCTATTCAAACTAAAGATTGAAATATGAAATTAAAAATTTATTATCAAAGAGATGTGGATAAGAGATACGAATCTTCTCCTAATCAAATCAATCTTCTCTGAAGTTCTCTAACCATGCCAGGACCAAGTAGGAATCTCTCTGTAGACTCTAACCAACACGAAGGTGACTTGCACGGTTTTCCATAAAGAGCTTCGAAAGGTGCTATTCCAATGCCAGCTTGAAAACTATTCTTATACGCGAATTCCATTAAAGGAAGATGCTCCTTCAAAGTTCCTCCAAGTTCAACCACACATGTCTTACCATCTTACTAATACCACCTTACTATATAGTCTACATACATGAAGCAACAGTCCTAGGTTCTCACTAGTGTCCTATACACTTTACGGAAACTTCCATTATTACTTCTAAAAGTAATCACTGCTATCTACTACATAGCCTTACACTTTTTCCGTCACATCTAGGAAATGATTCCTATCTGCTCCACATTTAAAAGTTTGGTTTCATCATTTCATTTCAAAAACTAAAGCTTCTAAGTTTTAAAACATCAAATCCCAAAAAATTTTGCCTTTAAAAGTGTTATTTTCAAGTTTCCATTAAATTCAAAGGTACTTGGTTACTTAACATTTTATCTTTCTAGACTTGGATCCTTACAGCCTTTTGAATTTACATTATTCCCCAAACCTAGAGTGGAAAACTTACAAATTCTATGTTCAAAACTTATTCCTCGTTTTCTTTTAAAGACCTTTACAGTTTTCCATAAAAATTTGGATTTTTAAATTTAACTATTACTAAGTTTTTCGATTCCAAAAACTTATTTACTTTTTAACCAAACCATTTTTCTTTGAGATATCTTTAAATTGTCCTCACATGTTTTCAAAACATCTTCTTTTAATAGGTTTCAATTTTGCAAAAACTAGAGTAGATAAGAACAATTATTTTATTCAAACCCCTTAAGTTTTCAATTACCTAACCTTAGAGGAGTTTCTAACTTACAACAAATTGGGACTTTCTACAAAGGCCCTCTATAATGTCTCTTCTTACTAACATTGTCTCTAATTATGACACTTCTTATTACACCTAATGGTTTTATACCTTAATGTATTAGAACTACTTTCTTTTATGAGAAACTATTAACGCTAAAACCTTATGTGAATCCTTTAAAAGAGGACTTCATGTTTATGTGAAATTACATGGAACTTATTTTATATTTTTGGAAATAGGCTATACAAAATATGGTGCTTCCCATACCTTGTATATCTCTTTCACGTATTCCTTATAACTTGCCCAAAACATCTTTGTTTGTGATTTGGTTTCATAGAAAAATATACCATTATTCATTTCATTCCAATAGATTAAAATATGTTTAATCTATATTCTCTTACGATAGACATCTTCTATGAAATTTATTAATTTCCTAATATCTAACTTACACTTTTCTTTTCAGTAAAACTCATTTTCAAAACTGTTTTAATATTTTCATAACTAGAAAACATTTCCTTATACTTATTTAAATAATAAATGTACTTACAAACCACTTTATTTCTATACTCAGAAATTATCTTCAAAACACATTTTTTAATTGGGTCAAAACAGATGTTGCATAAAACATCGTTACTACAACCCAAAAATACTAGTGTATGGATTCAATTAAAATAAATATTAATAAATCACATATACTATGTAAAAACATTTCCTTCGGGAGTCACCTACTATAGAAGTAGTGTTATAGTCTATGCCTCCCTTTATTTTTCACGAAAACATCTATTACAATAATAAATGTTGTAACCTATGTTTCCAATACTTAATACACTCTAGGTTTTTATATTTAAAATCCTTGTTTACCTACAAAGAAACTAGCGAGCCATATATATGCTCTATAATTCTTCAAAAAGAATTTCACTTTTAACAAAATTTACATCATATAAAAACCAATTTAAATTCCACATCACTTTTATAAAAAACCCAATATTTACTTCCTCAAAACTGTTAACAATTATATATCTCAACTTTTCAATTCTAACAATTTCATTTTATTGGTCTCGAAATAAAGTGGATCTTCTTCTTACAACCTTAGGAGTACCCTTCCTAAACCTTGGAAATCTCATTTCCTAACTAAAGTCTTTAATTCCTATTCCTCTTTTATGCTTATATTTATTCTAAGGCACTACCGTTAAATCCACTTATCTGAAACAATTTTAATTTTTACAATCATTTACACATGGGCTTTCCTCTTTTTTTTTAACTGAATCTACTGTACACCTCCAATCTTTGCCTACCACTCTTTGATTGTTGAATATGCTAGTATATGATTTTTGTTTGATGATAATAAACATATATATATATATATATTCATTTAAAATTATTTGTTATTGTACTATTTTATTTTCACATAATTAAGTAAATATTTGCTGAATAAAATAACTAACACAGAATTTAAATTCAAACAGATATTTTATTCAAACAAATATTTTATTACAATTTTGAATAATATAAATTTGATCTCTCACTATATATATACAATTTTCAACTACAACATAATTTGATCACCATACAATTATCATTTACATTAGCACCTAACTACATTTCACTCATTCACTCGTATTTATCTTCAACACTATTCCAAATTGAATCCAGCATCTGAATTATCTGCAAAATAAACACTGACGTAGTAAAATTGAAAAAGAAATAATTTTTGCAGTGTAAAATAAATGTGTTTTTGAAAATATTATCTCAGTTATTTGGTTTATTCGTTATCATTTATTTTGAATTCATCATACACGAACAGCTTGTGACATGCACAGTGTATCACTTTACATGCCATAAGGCCGTGCACACCGATATACACTTGATAAAAGTGCAAGGACATGTGAGCACAAGGTCAAACCCAAGCCGAGGCTGGATTCAACTCAGGTGCGATACAAATAACATCACAAAATTGTCGAGTACATGTTCTCAAGCAACACAGCCTCGACATTCAAATGGGTCAACTCAAAAAGAAAATGATTAGTACAGACTCATATACAAAGTGCATACCAACCATGTGCAACTAGAGCACTTGAAGTTTAGTGGCAACCAAACAAGAATGAAGCAAACAACAATATGCATATGGTCAAGCACAAGTCAAGACAGGGAGCAAAATGCATACACATAACATTTACAATATGAACTCAAGGAAATATGCAACTGAATACAAGTGCATAACAGAATCGAGGCAGGTACAAGACAACAACTAGGAGGAACCACATACTAAATCAGTTCAAAAAATAACAAAGCTCTTATGCAAATTAAGCTTTAAACATATAGTAAAATATATAGTGGAGCATGAAAATAGTTGCAAGATTAAATCAAGGTATCACCAACACTGACCACATTTAAAACATGGATGAGCATGATCAAATAAACCTGATCACATGTTCAAAGTGATCTAAATGTACGCAACCAAATAAGCTCAAAGGCAAGTCCAGTTACAAATGAAAACTAGCTCGAAGCAACAACTCAATCAAGCTCCACACAAAACCAGACCACATGATACATGACTCGAGAACAAGACCACATACAACACACATGTATATACACAGTGCATACATAAGCAACAAAGACCAGTCAGAGCATGCGAGTAAACCTTCAACAGTGGTGCACATACATACATACACTTTTATACACACACAAACACACACACACACATATATATACAAACATCAGCTCAAATGAGCAATTTCAGACATGACTCAAGTGCAATCAGAATAACAAAGTGAACCCAGACTAATATCACACAACAACAAAGGCAACATGATAACTTGGCTAACAGTACAAGTAAACCAGAGAATACAAGAGACAACATGAAGTCTCAATATAACCAGTTGCAGTAACAAAGTCAAGGTGCGCAAGAAAATGAAACTTGCAGTTAATCGAAGTCAAATTCTCATATCACAAAATTAAGAAGACGAAGTCACAGCAGGTTTTTACAAAAATCAGGGTAGTAGTTTTTCAAACGAAAGTCAAGTTTTAATCAAAGCCGTGGTGACCAAGTTATAGGGAAAAAGAAGAAACCGACTAAAGCAGGTAAAATCGAACAAATCAAAATCAAAGCCATGATATTCAAGCAACAAAATTATACGAATTAAAAGTAAGAAAACATCACAAGCATTCAATTAAAAATCAGTGGCCAAGCATAGCAACGCGAATCATTCAAACCATATGTATATGAACGAAGATTAAGGGGTTCTAACCCTATTTAAACCCAATCATCATCGGTAATTAAAATCATTCGAGTTCAAATAATATCACAGAGCAAAGTTTAAATCTGTAACTTGAATCAAAAAGTAAAGCATAATCGAAATAAAAAAGGAATATCATGTACCAATTTTTTAAACCAATTATATGCGCTCGATAAAATGGAGCAGCCGCAAGCAACGATCAGCGAAGGGATCAATTGACAAGCCAGATCAAAGAAAATTCATCACTGCAATTGAACAATTTTCAAGTGGTAGCCTCATTTATCACGAAGCCCTAATTTTTCTTTAAAGAGGAATGAATGAGCAAAAAGGAAGCAGCCATTTTTCAAAGAAAAAGGATACAAGCCGATTATATAAAAAGAAAAAGGGGGATTTTTTTTATTGTGTTTTTAATTTAGGCCGGTGTCTTTTAAATATTATTGGGATTTATTTGTCAATTAGGGTTTCTTGTTTTTTTGGTTGTTTTTAATTTGTATTTTTCTTTTAAACTTTTTTATATTCTAGTCGTGTGACTAGGGGACGAACTACGGTGGTGTAGTTCGAGAATTCACAACTTAGTGGCTGAGTTGTTGTAGGGTTTTGAGCGTAGAGTTAGGTTAGTCGATAGCAGGTGTCACGAGTTTAAGTGTGTAAGCGTCTGACTACTTAATTTCTAGTAGAAACCTTGGGGGCAGCACGTAGGCAGGGTTTTGCCGAAGCTGGGTAAATCTGTATTGTTCTATTTCTGCTTTTAATATTCTGCTATTATCTGTGCTGCTATTATTTGACTATTATCTGTGCTGCAATTATTTTTCCCCATTAAATTTGTATAATTAATAGTATCACCTTATTCACCCCCCTCTAGGGTGAAATCGATCCTACAAGTGGTATTAGAGCTAGGAACAAAAGCCAATTTTTGCTTTAAAATTTTGATTTTTCGAAAACCAACTTTTGTTTTAAAAATTTGAATTTTTAAAATGGGTTCGTTTAAAAATGTTTTTGCTGAGGGTCAGTCCATAGTTAGGCCATCAATGATCAATGGAGAATACGCGTATTGGAAAAATAGAATGGAAATTTTTCTAAAATCCATAGATGCTTGGAATATTGTTGAAACAGGTTATAGGACACCAACAATTATGATAGATAATCAAGAAATAGAAAAACCTATGAATCAATGGACAAATTCTGAAATTAAACTACTAACTGCTAATATCAAGGCTATGAATTCTATTATTTGTTCTTTAGACCAAATTGAATTTAATTGTGTTTCACATTGTTTAACTGCGTAGGAAATCTGGCACACACTTGAAGCAGTTCATGAAGGAACCTCCCAATCTCGACTTGACAAACATAATAATGAATATAATCAGTGTTTCTCAAGAGAAACAAATGACAGTGAAAGTGAAGAACCAAACGAAGTGTGTTGGCAGGCTAAGGAACAACAAGAATGGTATATAGATTCTGATTGCTCCATGCACATGACAGGCGACAAGTCAAAGTTTCTAAGCCTAGAAAAACACAAAGGTGGGAGAGTCACTATGGGCAACAATGAGAAATGCAAGATTATTGGTAAAGGTAAAATAGGTAATGGTAAGTTTATCTTAAACGACGTACTATATGTTGAAAATCTACACCATAATCTGATCTCAATTAGTCAGTTATGTGATAAAGGAATGAATGTTGTTTTTGATTCTGAATTGTGCAAAATTGTTGACCAATCATCAAAAGAAACCTTATTTTCAGGTAAGAGGAAAGGTAATATATATTCTCTATCTTTTGATGATCTCACTCTTTCAAAATGTTTGGTAGCTAAGGATGTAGAAGTAAATTTATGGCATAGACGATTAGGGAATGCTAGCATGAATCTGTTAAACAATATGAAAAGAAAATATTTGGTAAGAGGTTTGCCATCACATGATTTCGAAACATAAATTTTATGTAAAGCATGTACTATGGGAAAACCTAAAAAATCATCGTTTCATGCCAAGAACAATGTAAGCACTTCTAGAGTTCTTGAACTAGTTGATATGGATTTGTTTGGACCTAATGATATTGCAAGTCTAGGTGGTAAGAAATATTGTTTCGTATTGGTTGATGATTACTCTAGATACACGTGTGTATACTTCTTAGCTAAAAAATTAGAAACTTTTTCTTACTTTACCAAATTCACAAAATTAGTTCAAAATGAAAAAGGAGTCTCTGTTATTTCACTGAGAAGTGATCATGGTGGAGAATTTGAAAATTATGAATTTGAAAATTATGAATTTGAAAATTATTGTGATGAAAATGGATTTAGACATGAATTCTCTGCCCCACGTACTCCACAACAAAATGGAGTAGTCGAGAGAAAGAATCGAACATTACAAGAGTTGGCTAGATCTATGATAAACAAGTATGAACTACCCTTGTCTTTTGGGGCAGAGGCTGTAAATACAGCCTGTTACGTAATAAATAGAGTCATGATTAGGCCAATTCTTAAGAGAACACCATATGAACTATAGTTCGGCAAAAAGCCAAACATTGCATATTTCAAGGTTTTTGGCTGTCCGTGTTTTATTCTTAATATAGGTGATCAACTGGGAAAATTTGAGGCAAAAGCTGACGAAGGCATGTTCATGGAATACTCATCCAGAAGCAAAGCCTATAGAGTACACAACAAAAGGACGAGAAAAATCATGGAGTCAATCAATGTGAAATTTAATGAAGGTATTGATGATCAAAACAAGGAAACAATCAAAAGAAATGTTGAAGAGGAGAACGAAAAAGATGAAAATGAAAAACCAATAGAAACCACAACCATGAAAGAAGTCCAAAGAAATCTGGATCCAGAGAGATTGAAATTCAAAGCAGATCATCCTCTAGAGTTGGTAATAGGAAATCATATCGCAGGTATTCAAACTCATTCCTCCTTTAGAAATTTGTGTGATTTGTGTCTATACAGTGGATTTATTTCAGAAATTGAACCCAAAGACATAGATACAGCTCTTAATTATGAAAATTGGTTTATGGCTATGCAAGGAGAGCTAAATCAATTTGAGTGAAATGATGTTTGGACTCTAGCACCTAGACCTAATGCTTATCCAGTCGTAGGAACGAAATGGATTTTTAAAAATAAATTTGATGAATCTGAAAATGTGATTAGGAATAAAGCTAGGTTAGTTGCTAAAGGTTATAATCAAATTGTAGCAATTGATTTTGATGAAACTTTTGCACCTGTAGTAAGACTTGAATCCATTAAGATATTGTTAGCTTTTGCTTGCTATAAAGGATTTAAACTAAGACAAATGGATATTAAAAGTGCTTTTCTTCACGGAATTTTGAAAGAAGATGTTTTTGTTGAACAACCAGAAGGCTTTGAAAGTCATGAATACCCTAAACATGTATATAAACTTAAGAAAGCACTATATGGATTAAAACAAGCCCCTAGAGCTTGGTGTGAATGTCTTAGCACTTACCTACTTGAAAATGGGTTCAAAAAGGGTTGTATAGACACCACATTATTTCTATTGCATGAAAACGACGATCTTTTGATTGTTCAAATATATGTTGATGACATTATTTACGGTGCCACTAATAACTTGTTGTATGAGAAATTTGAAAAAGTCATGCAGGAGAAGTTTGAAATGAGCTTGTTGGGAGAGTTAAAATTCTTTTTAGGATTTCAAATCAAACAAAGTGATAAAGGTACATTCATCTCATGTACGAAATATATTAGGGAACTTGTTAACAAATTTGGATTGAAAGATGCTAAACCTGAAAAAAAACCCATGAGCACAACAATTAAACTTGACAAGGATGAAAAGGGTAAGGCAGTTGATCAAAAGCAATATCGAGGTATGATTGGATCACTTCTTTATCTTACTGCTTCTAGACCTGACATCATGTTTTCGGTCTGCTCATGTACATGATTTCAATCTAATCCAAAAGAATCTCATTTAAAAGCTGTTAAAAGAATTATAAGATATTTGTTGCACACACCACGTTTTGGTCTTTAGTATCCAACTAATGATAAATTTGAATTAAAAGGATATTCAGTTGCAGATTATGCTGGAAGTCTAGTTGGTAGAAAAAGTACCGGTGGAATGTGTTTTATGTTAGGACATTCGTTAGTTGCATGGTCAAGTAGAAAACAGAATTGTATTGCATTATCCAACACAAAGGCAGAGTATATTTCTCTAAGTGGTGGCTTTGCTCAAATTTTATGGATGATACAAACTTTGCAAGACTATGGTCTTAATTTTAAACGTGCACCACTAATGTGTGATAGCAAAAGTGCAATTGGTCTTACAAATAATCCTGTACATCACTCACGGACAAAACATATAGATGTTAGATGTGACGACCCGACTTTCCACTCCCGGAAAATCGCATCGACAGTAAGAAAGAAAGGGGTGAGAAATAGAAAAGAGAAGAAGAGAAAAGAAAACAACAACAGATACTCACAGCGGAAACGAAACGAAATATAATATATCACATAAATATTACATAGTATCATATACATCATCTATCAGAGTTACACAGATTACACATCTCATACTAGACAGTTATAAACATCTGTCTAGTTATTACATCTCAACACAATACAGATCAATACAAAGATCAACACAGCGGAAAACTACTATCTATATCTACAACGCCGAAGCCTCCTGCTCCATTGCTCCTCCAGATTACTCGTCAAAGCTAAACCTGAATCCCTTGGCTACTCGTAAAAATTTGAGTACCCAAGAGTTTATAAAACAGAAATAAACAACTTGGGTCAGACATGGGTCTGGTGTGAGTAACAGGTTAAACTTGTTTAACTTCAAAACCTTTTGAAAGAAAAGGTATCACGTAAGACTCCCCACCAATAAATATGGGTAAGTTTTTACCTTACGCTAACCAAAACATTTGATAGGAAATTCGATTGTATATAATAGGTCTAGGGTTTTCAAATAAATATGAAATAGCCGAAATTGTTACATTCATTAAATTCCAGCATACATAGGTATACAATCAAGTCCGTTATCACTTATTGGATTTTGGATTCCATTCAATGGCAGGGCTACCGGGTTACCGCCCGTCACAGTACGTGGCCTAGATCACCGTACCGAGGATCACTCCCAATCCCCTACAACACAAGGTCGGAACATCCCTTACTGGATAATTCCCGCACAAGATACCCCACGGTTGTCATGACCAACCGCACCACTAAGTCGAAAATAGAAAGGGACATCTAGACAGAGGTCATCTTGTCCTACTTGGGTGCTACCCACTAACCTTGCTGCACCTCCCCTGTTTTAGCCATTCCCGGTTTGTGAGGCTTGAGGTCACGATTACCTTAGAAAAGAACACATCACTTAGAATGCTCATCGTCCACCTGACGATGTGCTGAAAGCATTCAGTCCATACAAGTTCGTTCCGGGTTCGAACGAAACCGAAGGCATTATCTCGTTACACTCGTATTGGAATCACCCTCAGAGTTAACGACAATAACCCTTGCACTCTGAATCTTCATCTTCACTTGATTCACTTGGATTTCACGACCTAACGTAAATTTGGATCGATGTGGTATTCGGGTCTCCAGACCTGGAAATCCGGTATACGGAAACCCGATCCCGGTCTTATCGAAATCCAAAACGTATCTTTTAAGGCCAAGTTGTTTTAAAGGTTAAAACAATTTAATTCAATTATCTTTATACACTTAGAAAGATAATTCACAATAGATAATCAATATTATCAATATCATTAGATAATCCATATTATCACAATTCAACTAAACATCCATATCACATAGCATATATCTCATCAGAGATATCAATCAAATGCAAAGCATTCATTATTATCTTCCATCCATAAGTAATGATTTATATCATCTCTAATTAATTTAAAGTTAATTAAATTAATTACTTTTATTTTATAAATCCTTCTTACTTAAACATTAATTAATTATAAATTAATTAATTATCCTCTAATTACCTTTTTTAATTAATCATCTTTGATTAATTATCTTTTAATTACCTTTTTCAATTAATCATCTTTGATCAATTGTCTTTTAATTATCTTTTTCAATTAATCATCTTTGATTAATTATCTTTTAATTACCTTTAAGTAATTTATCTTAAATTAATTACTCAAATTAATTAACCTTAACCACTTATAGTAATTAACCTTTAATTACTTCATTAATTAATTAACTATAATTAATTAAATTAATCACTATAATTAATTATATTAAACCTTAATTAATTACATTAATTAATCACTTCATTTATTAATTATACTTAATTAATCAATCTTAATTACATCATTAATTATATTAATTAATGATCCTTAATTACAACTTAATTATTAATTACTTTAATTAAATTAATTACATTAAGTAATTAACTTTAAATTAAACAACATTTATTAATCACCTTGATTAATCTTCAATCAGTAATTAACTACTCTTAATTACTTTCATTTACTAAATTAATTCTCCTTAATTAATTTCTTAATTAATCCCTTGATTAATTATTCAAGTAATTAAACTCAAATTACTTCCATTAATATATCACCATCCATTAATTACTTCCAGTAATTATCTTATTATTTACTTCCTAAATAATCATACCTTAATAATTACATTAAGTAATTATTATCAAATCAACTCTTGATTATTATAAATTAATTAAACTTAATTAATTAACTAAACTAATCAAATTAACTTCAATTAATTACAATAAGTAATTAATTTCTTAATTACTTCCATTAAGTAATTCATTTAAAACAAATTCTATAATTTATTATCTTAAATTAATTAACTAATTAATTATCAAAATTAATCCTATTAATTAATTATTTTATAATCCATAGTTAATGACTTCATTAATTACTTATCTTAAGTAATTAACTTATATTAATTATTATTAATTCCAAATTAATAAACTAAATAACCAATTTATTAATTTCTAATTACTTAATTAATTAAGTGTTAATCATAACTTAATTAATATTTAATTACTTATTAATTAATTCCTAACCATTAATTAATACTCTAATTTATAATCCTTAATTACAAATTAATTATTGCTTAATTAATTAACTTAAACCTTAATTAAGTTAATTTAAATCCTTAATTAATTAAACCATTTTAATTACCTTAAAGATTTAATGATTTAAACTATTAAGATAACACATTTCCTTATTCATGGTTCAATTATCATTCTTACTTTCATTTGAAAATATCCATTTCAAATTTTAGTTTTATATTTCATTTTAAATTTGGGATTTAAAATGAATATAAATTTTGTCTTTAACAAAGTTTAGAACCAATTTAAAAACCATTAGATTTATATGATAAAGAATACTTTCTCTTATAAAAGAAATTTTACAAGAGTTTAAACCAAATTTCTTTTTTAAAAAAATTCAAAACATTTAAACTTTACTTTCTCATTCAAAATTGTTAAAACACTTAAATTTATAAAACTTAAATTTATTTTAAAACAAAGATTCAAATAAAGTTTTAAAATTTAACCAATTTAAATTAGATTTAAAACTTTATTTGAATCTTTGTTTTAAATTAGATTTAAGTTTTATAAATTTAAGTGTTTTAACAATTTTGAATGAGAAAGTAAAGTTTAAATGTTTTGAATTTTTTTAAAAAAGAAATTTGGTTTAAACTCTTGTAAAATTTCTTTTATAAGAGAAAGTATTCTTTATCATATAAATCTAATGGTTTTTAAATTGGTTCTAAACTTTGTTAAAGACAAAATTTATATTCATTTTAAATCCCAAATTTAAAATGAAATATAAAACTAAAATTTGAAATGGATATTTTCAAATGAAAGTAAGAATGATAATTGAACCATGAATAAGGAAATGTGTTATCTTAATAGTTTAAATCAATAAATCATTAAGGTAATTAAAATGGTTTAATTAATTAAGGATTTAAATTAACTTAATTAAGGTTTAAGTTAATTAATTAAGCAATAATTAATTTGTAATTAAGGATTATAAATTAGAGTATTAATTAATGGTTAGGAATTAATTAATAAGTAATTAAATATTAATTAAGTTATGATTAACACTTAATTAATTAAGTAATTAGAAATTAATAAATTGGTTATTTAGTTTATTAATTTGGAATTAATAATAATTAATATAAGTTAATTACTTAAGATAAGTAATTAATGAAGTCATTAACTATGGATTATAAAATAATTAATTAATAGGATTAATTTTGATAATTAATTAGTTAATTAATTTAAGATAATAAATTATAGAATTTGTTTTAAATGAATTACTTAATGGAAGTAATTAAGAAATTAATTACTTATTGTAATTAATTGAAGTTAATTTGATTAGTTTAGTTAATTAATTAAGTTTAATTAATTTATAATAATCAAGAGATGATTTGATAATAATTACTTAATGTAATTATTAAGGTATGATTATTTAGGAAGTAAATAATAAGATAATTACTGGAAGTAATTAATGGATGGTGATATATTAATGGAAGTAATTTGAGTTTAATTACTTGAATAATTAATCAAGGGATTAATTAAGAAATTAATTAAGGAGAATTAATTTAGTAAATGAAAGTAATTAAGAGTAGTTAATTACTGATTGAAGATTAATCAAGGTGATTAATAAATGTTGTTTAATTTAAAGTTAATTACTTAATGTAATTAATTTAATTAAAGTAATTAATAATTAAGTTGTAATTAAGGATCATTAATTAATATAATTAATGATGTAATTAAGATTGATTAATTAAGTATAATTAATAAATGAAGTGATTAATTAATGTAATTAATTAAGGTTTAATATAATTAATTATAGTGATTAATTTAATTAATTATAGTTAATTAATTAATGAAGTAATTAAAGGTTAATTACTATAAGTGGTTAAGGTTAATTAATTTGAGTAATTAATTTAAGATAAATTACTTGAAGGTAATTAAAAGATAATTAATCAAAGATGATTAATTGAAAAAGATAATTAAAAGACAATTGATCAAAGATGATTAATTGAAAAAGGTAATTAAAAGATAATTAATCAAAGATGATTAATTAAAAAAGGTAATTAGAGGATAATTAATTAATTTATAATTAATTAATGTTTAAGTAAGAAGGATTTATAAAATAAAAGTAATTAATTTAATTAACTTTAAATTAATTAGAGATGATATAAATCATTACTTATGGATGGAAGATAATAATGAATGCTTTGCATTTGATTGATATCTCTGATGAGATATATGCTATGTGATATGGATGTTTAGTTGAATTGTGATAATATGGATTATCTAATGATATTGATAATATTGATTATCTATTGTGAATTATCTTTCTAAGTGTATAAAGATAATTGAATTAAATTGTTTTAACCTTTAAAACAACTTGGCCTTAAAAGATACGTTTTGGATTTCGATAAGACCGGGATCGGGTTTCCGTATACCGGATTTCCAGGTCTGGAGACCCGAATACCACATCGATCCAAATTTACGTTAGGTCGTGAAATCCAAGTGAATCAAGTGAAGATGAAGATTCAGAGTGCAAGGGTTATTGTCGTTAACTCTGAGGGTGATTCCAATACGAGTGTAACGAGATAATGCCTTCGGTTTCGTTCGAACCCGGAACGAACTTGTATGGACTGAATGCTTTCAGCACATCGTCAGGTGGACGATGAGCATTCTAAGTGATGTGTTCTTTTCTAAGGTAATCGTGACCTCAAGCCTCACAAACCGGGAATGGCTAAAACAGGGGAGGTGCAGCAAGGTTAGTGGGTAGCACCCAAGTAGGACAAGATGACCTCTGTCTAGATGTCCCTTTCTATTTTCGACTTAGTGGTGCGGTTGGTCATGACAACCGTGGGGTATCTTGTGCGGGAATTATCCAGTAAGGGATGTTCCGACCTTGTGTTGTAGGGGATTGGGAGTGATCCTCGGTACGGTGATCTAGGCCACGTACTGTGACGGGCGGTAACCCGGTAGCCCTGCCATTGAATGGAATCCAAAATCCAATAAGTGATAACGGACTTGATTGTATACCTATGTATGCTGGAATTTAATGAATGTAACAATTTCGGCTATTTCATATTTATTTGAAAACCCTAGACCTATTATATACAATCGAATTTCCTATCAAATGTTTTGGTTAGCGTAAGGTAAAAACTTACCCATATTTATTGGTGGGGAGTCTTACGTGATACCTTTTCTTTCAAAAGGTTTTGAAGTTAAACAAGTTTAACCTGTTACTCACACCAGACCCATGTCTGACCCAAGTTGTTTATTTCTGTTTTATAAACTCTTGGGTACTCAAATTTTTACGAGTAGCCAAGGGATTCAGGTTTAGCTTTGACGAGTAATCTGGAGGAGCAATGGAGCAGGAGGCTTCGGCGTTGTAGATATAGATAGTAGTTTTCCGCTGTGTTGATCTTTGTATTGATCTGTATTGTGTTGAGATGTAATAACTAGACAGATGTTTATAACTGTCTAGTATGAGATGTGTAATCTGTGTAACTCTGATAGATGATGTATATGATACTATGTAATATTTATGTGATATATTATATTTCGTTTCGTTTCCGCTGTGAGTATCTGTTGTTGTTTTCTTTTCTCTTCTTCTCTTTTCTATTTCTCACCCCTTTCTTTCTTACTGTCGATGCGATTTTCCGGGAGTGGAAAGTCGGGTCGTCACATTAGACATCATTTTATTAGAGATCATATTTCCAAAGAAAATATCTGCATAAATTTCATTTCAATTGATTCTCAATTGGCAAACATTTTTACAATACCCCTTTCAGAAAATAGTTTTTGTCGACTTCGTGTCAGTTTAGGCATTTTAGAAATTTGATTCTATATTTTGATTATGACCTTAAATGCCTACATTAACTAATCAAACTCCATACTGATTATCGAAAAGATAAATAGTGATTGAAAAAGTGATGAGTGTTATTATTAATCATATATTATAACTTGAGACAGTATATTTAGTAAATTTCCTTAAAAATTTAAACAAGATTTATAATAACTTTTGATTGGTAAAAATTCCATGACCATCTCTATTTCTATCGACCATCACTCATCAAAATCCAATATAGTATGTCAAAATGTGGTATTTTAAACAGGAAATTATTCGTTTTCCATTTTATTATTTTTTTAGCAATAAAAACATCCAAAGTATTCACTCTCATTTAAAAGTCCCCACAGTTATGCATGGGTGAATTACTTGGAATTTTTGATTATGTGCTTTCATGCTCATTTAAAAGTCCACACGGTTATGCATGTATGGCACGCATATCAAAATTGATTATTAAATAGACAAGTTGAATCTAATCTCGTTTAAAAGTCATCACGGTTATGCGTGGTTAGATGATACTTGAATTCATTTTTTTGTATAAAATTTGGAATACTACTAATCTCATTTAAAAGTCCTAAAGGTTATGCATGGTTAGTAGATATTCAAATTCCTAATTAAATATACCACAAATAGACACAGCTATATGGTTTTACATCATCCCTATCATTCTAAAGTGAAATATGCTCCTAATAGAGTATTTATGATTTTTGTTTGATTTTTTATTGAAATTTAATATTTATACTCGATTGGGTATTAATGTTGTATTAATGTCTATCACTTTATCTCTATTTTTCTAACACTGTTACTCTTTTGCTGATAACAAAATAGGGAGAGAAAAGTTAAGATTTTGGCAAATAAAGGTCAAATATTTTATTTTGTATTTTCTATTTTCATCTAGGCTCATTTGCGTATTTTATTTATTTTCATGCATATATGAAGGGGAGCTTTGTTGTAGAGAGGGAGCATACAAATAGGGGGAGCAAATTGAATGATCAAATACATTTAAAAAATTCAAAATCTTAAATATATGTTTGTTATCATCAAAAAGGGGAGATTGTCGAATATGCTAATATATGATTTTTGTTTGATGATAATAAACATATATATAAATTGATTTAAATGTATTTGTTTTTGTACCATTTTATTTTTACATAATTAAATAAATATTTGCTGAATAAAATAATTAACATAGAATTTAAATTCAAACAGATATTTTATTCAAACAAATATTTTATTACAATTTTGAATAGTATAAATTTGAGCTCTCACTATATATATATATACAATTTTCAACTACAACACAATTTGATCACCATAAAATTATCATTTACATTAGCACCTCACTACATTTCACTCGTTCACTCGTATTTATCTTCAACTCTATTCCTGATTGAATCCAGCATCTGAGTTATCTACAAAATAAACACTGACGCGGTAAAATTGAAAAAGAAATAATTTTTGCAGTGTAAAATAAAATGTGTTTTTGAAAATATTATTTGCCTCAGTTATTTGGGTTGTTCGTCGTCATTTATTTTGAATTTATCATACACGGACAGCTTGTGACATGCACAGTGTATCACTGTACGTGCCAGAAGGCCGTGCACACCGATATACAATTGATAAAATTGCAGGGATAGGTGAGCACAAGGTCAAACCTGAGCCGAGGCTGGATTCAACTATGGTGTGATACAAATAACATCACAAAATTGTTGAGTACAATTTCTCAAGAAACACAGCCTCGACATTCAAATGGGTCAACTCAAGTAGCAAATGATTAATACAGACTCATATACAAAGTGCATACCAACCATGTGCAACTAGAGCACTTGAAGTTCAATGGCAACCAAACAAGAATAAAGCAAACATCAATATGCATATGGTTAATCACAAGTCAAGACAGGGAGCAAAATGCATACACATAACAGTTACAATATGAACTCAAGGAAATATGCAACTAAATACAAGTGCATAACAGAATCGAGGCAGGTACAAGACAGTAACTCGGAGTAACCACATACTAAATCAGTTCCTAAAATAACCAAGCTCGTATGCAATTTAAGCTTTAAACATATAGTACAAATATACAGTGGAGCATGAAAATAGTTGCAAGGTTAAATCAAGGTATCACCAACACTAACCACATTTAAAACATGGATGAGCATAATGAACTTAACCAGATTACATGTTCAAAGTGATCTACATGTACACAATCAAATAAGCCCAAAGACAAGTCCAGTTACAAATGCAAACTAGCTCGAAGCAGTAACTCAATCAAGCTCCACACAAAACCAGACCACATGATACATGATTCGAGAACAAGACCACATACAACACACATGTATATACACAGTGCATACATAAGCAACAAAGACCAGTCAGAGCATGCGACTGAAACTTCAATAGTGGTGCACATACATACATACACTTTTATACATACATACATACATACATACATACACAGATATATATATATATATATATATATGCAGACAACAGCTCAAATGAGCAATTTAGACATGACTCAAGTGCAACCAGAATAGCAAAGTGAACCCAGACCAATGTCACACAACAACAAAGGCAACATGATAACTCAGCTAACAGTACAGGTAAACCAGAGTATACAAGAGACAACATGAAGTCTCAATATAACCAGTTGTAGTAACAAAGTCAAGGTGCGTAAGAAAATGAAACTTGTAGTTAATCGAAGTCAAATTCTCATATCACAAAATTAAGAAGCCGAAGTCACAGCAGGTTTTTACAAAAATCAGGGTAGCAGTTTTTCAAACCAAAGTCAAGTTTTAATCAAAGCCATGGTGACCAAGTTATAGGGAAAAAGAAGAAGCCGACTAAAGCAAGTAAAATCGAACAAATCAAAATCAAAGCCTGATATTCAAGCAACGAAATTATACAAATTGAAAAGGTCAGAAAACATCACAAGCATTCAATCAAAATTCAGTGGCCAAGCATAACAATGCGAATCATTCAAACCAGACGTATATGAACGAAGATTAAGGGGTTCGAACCCTATTTAAACCAAATCATCATCAGCAATAAAAATCATTCGAGCTCAAAAAATATCACAGAGCAAAGTTTAAATCAGTAACTTGAATCAAAAAGTCGAGCATAATCGAAATCGAAAAGGAATATCACGTACCAATTTTTTGAACCAAGTATACGTGCTCGACAAAGTGGAGCAACCACAAGCAACGATCAGGGAAGGGATCAATTGACAAGCTAGATCAAAGTAAATTCATCACTACAATTGAACAATTTTCAAGCGGCGGCCTCATTTATCACGAAGCCCTAATTTTCCTTTAAAGAGGAACGAACGAGCAAAAAGGAAGCAGCCATTTTTCAAAGAAAAAGGATATATGCCAATTATATAAAAAGAAAAGGGGGGATTTTTTGTTACTGTGTTTTGAATTTTGGCTGATGTCTTTTAAATATTATTGGGCTTTATTGTCAATTATAGTTTCTTGTTTTTTTGGTTGTTTTTAGTTTGTATTTTTCTTTTAAACTTTTGTATATTCTAGTCGTGTGACTAGGGGACGAACTACAGTGGTGTAGTTCGAGAATTCGCAACTTAGTAGCTGAGTTGCGGCAGGGTTTTGAGCATAGAGTTAGGTTAGTCGATAGCGGGTGTCGCGAGTTTACGCGTGTAAGCGTCTGACTACTTAATTTCTAGTAAAAACCTTAGGGGCAGCACGTAGGCAAGGTTTTGCCAAAGCTGGGTAAATCCGTGTTGTTTTATTTCTGCTTTTAATATTCTGCTATTATCTGTGCTAATATTATTCAACTATTATCTGTGCTGCAATTATTTTTCCGCATTAAATTTTTATAATTAATAGTATCACCCTATTCACCCCCCTCTAGGGTGAAATCGATCCTACATGGATTTCCACAATCCAAACCTAA
Organism: Allium fistulosum; assembly: GCA_030737815.1. Taxonomy (NCBI): domain Eukaryota; kingdom Viridiplantae; phylum Streptophyta; class Magnoliopsida; order Asparagales; family Amaryllidaceae; genus Allium; species Allium fistulosum. The sequence continues at coordinate 1,245,690,940 of CM060904.1, read as the reverse complement.
ATGTACAAAATCGTTTCTCAAGCTCTTCTCATGTGTAAACCTTCTCTATGCCCCAAGAAATGCATTTCCTTACACCAAAAGTGACACTTCAAGAATTTTTCCTTCAATTAATAAACGCGAAGTATACAAAGAACCTCCTCTAGATGAATATCATGCTCTTCCATACTTTAATAAAACACCAAAATGTCATCCACGAACACTACTACGATCTTATTTAAGACATCTCAAAAAATACGGCTCATCAAATCTACAAAAATAGGCAGGGGTGTTGGTTAGCCCAAACGGCATAACCAACCACTCAAAGAATCTGTCGGGTGTCCTAAATGTTGTCTTATCAATGCTATCGTCAGCGACCCTAAGCTAATGAAATCCAGTGGCCAAATCAAGCTGGGAAAACCATGAAGAGTCAACCAACTGATCGAAAAGATCATCTATCCTAGGAAGTGGGTAACAGTTTTTCTTTGTGAGCTTATTCAACTCTCTATAGTCTACGCAAAGTCGAAGGGAACCTTTTGCCTTAGTAGCAATGACGACTGGCGCTCCCCGCTCAGATATGCTCCGTCTGATGAAGCCTTTCTCTAATAGCTCACCAATTTGCTTACTTAATCCTTTCTCTCCCTAGGTTCCATATGTCTCATTGGAAATGCCACTGGCTTAGCATTGTCATTCAGATAGATTCTAAATTGATCTTTCTCTTAGGGGGTAGTCCCCTAACCTCCTCAAAGATTTCTGGGAAAGTCTAACGACTGGAATGGAATCTAGCTCTCCTAGTGATGAATCAAGGGAATAAAGGAAGCTCAGCACGACTGACCTCTATGGGTCGCAAGAAACCTCGAGAGTTCGTCCGCTACATGTCTCTAGTCTAACGACTCACCTCTCGTAGTCCAATATCGCACCATAAGTGAATAACCTATCCATCCCCAAAATCATCCCATACCCCGAAAATCCCAATACATAGACGTCACGGTCAAACTCTACGCCTAATACGAACTTTTCAAACCCCTACAAGTCTTGGATAAATGTGCCGATCCTTCTATGGGGTTTAAAACAAGTATGGGGTCTACTACTAAAGAGATATCTAAGTCCAAACAATCAACCAAAGAAATAGAAATGAAAGAGTGCGATGCTCTAGAAAAAAGCGTCCGAATGGGAAAACCAGAAATAGAGATCAAAACTTCTACAGAGATTTTCCTACCTCGATCTAGTCCACTACTAGAAGGTACTATATCCAAAGCCTGTACTTGCGTTGTAGGTGTGCCGCTCTCTGCCCCGTCCTATAAGGACAAGCTCTACTAAGGTGACCAGGCTGCTCACTGTTGAAAAACCTTACCTTCATCATTTTATTCTTACAGTCATTTGCATAATGACCAAGCAATCCACAGTTATTACTTGTCCCCCTCTTCTTCATCTGCTTCTGAGGTCCGCCTTCTTTCCACTTGTCCTTATCCTTCTTGTTCTACCACCACGACTTCGTAGAGCTTTCTGACTTAGGAACCTCTTTAAGCTCTCCTCTAGCTGCCAAGATGCATGCTGATCTCTCTGTCGGTGCTCCAATCCTAACTGCCTAAACATTCGCTCTGTATCCTCCAACCTAGCTTGTGCCTCCTCGAAATCCTCTGTGTCAAAAAACATCTTGCCTCCTAAACTAGCGAAATTCTTGCATAGTTTAGAAAAATTGGCTGTTGTAGGTGGGTTAATGGGATCTGCACCTGTTGGTGCTGTATTGGGCGCTTGCACTTGCACATCTGGTACCGTAGCTCTATGGAACCAATCAGCCGTACTATGCAAAGAAAAGGAAATTTAGGCTCGAAAGAATCGAAAGAAGGTTGAACTGGACCTAGAGGGGATTTTTATGAAAACTCTCTTTTATACTTGAAAAACTATTTCTATAATAAGAGTTTCTTTCTGAAAAATACTTCTAGTTTGAAGATATGCTACTTTTAAAAATAGGTTACTTTTGGAAAAGTACTTTATTTTTAAAACAAGTTTTTAGGAATCTTGTAACCTTAGGCTCTGATACCAAGTGAAACACCCCACACCCCTTAGTATATCCAAAAAGGGCACACTAAAGAATAAAGTGCGTTATAGGTATAACTAAATCTTTACAGAGACTAATATTCAAAACACAAATAAATAAAATGGCGAAAACATTTTGAATTAAACTTCATTACTCCATAATACAAGTCGTAAAACTAAATACATAACATGTCTTATAAACAAAATACACATGTCTTATGAAAAATATCATCTCAGTCACATCATCAAAGTACATAAAAATAATCGTCCCACTCAAAAAGTACCAGTACATCAAAATCCAAATGAAATGAAGACTGAAAAGAAGAAGAATACATGAAGAACTCCAGAAATATCTCCAAGCAAGTCTGAAATCTACTGCCCTCGATTCCGCTGGTCTAAGGGGGGGAAAAGGGGAAAATAGAGGAGTGGGTCAGACTAAAAGTCTGGTGAGTGAAAGTAACTACTAGTATTTTTAAGCAAGGTAAAGATAATAGACTTAGCAACAGTTCTAGTATGAAAGGAAATAAAGAGAAAGGTAAAGCTGGAATAAAATATTGTTTAAATGTTTGCTTTGCTTAGATAGTTTTGATTGGATTGTTTGCACTTTTCTAAAACTGCTTTGATTAGGCTGAAATCCCAATCCTAGTTTAATTAGGCTGAAATCCTAATTCTACCCTTTTAATCGGCCTTCTATTTCTCTTCTACCACTGTGAGCTAGTCCAACCAATGTGTCCCACATCAAAAAGACACCTGTTTAGCATTTTGGAACTCAATAGCGACTTATATCCTTACACCAAGGCCGCACGCTCAGCCGCCGTCAACTCGCACTATCTGTTGCTCCATCTTTTGACCTCTTACTTACCATTACTTCAGCATTATTGTGTCCAGCCTCACTTGATATGTTGTGAGACCATCAGTCCTAGTCTGATAGGGAAATGCTGCCAGTACGGGTCCTAACAAACAAAATCAAGTTACACCCCTTGTCAAATCCAATGATTTGAGCTTCTATTTATTGACCTCTTAAATTTACCATTACTTCAGCATAAGCATGTCCTAGCCTCATCTAATCTATTGTGAGACCATCAGTTCCTGACTAAAGGGGACTGCAGTCGGTACGTGGCCTACTTCTATCTTTGCTTATTAATTTAGTGTAAGTTTTAAAATAAGCCTCTTCTATTATTTCTGCTCTGTTTGCTTATTAACTTATCCCAAGTCTTAAAATAAGCCTTCTCTTTTATACTTGCTTATTAACTTAATTATAAGTTTTAAAATAAGCCTTTACTATTATCTCTAATTATAACCTATGTGTTATAATTTTTCTTATTAACATAACCCAAGGTCGAGGTTTAAAAATAAGCTTCTTCCGCTATTTCTTCTATTTTCTCTTTTTAGTTATATTACATGTTATAACTATGCTTGCAAATGTCTTAAATTTAACAATTTCAGCATATGTCCTATTTATTATAGTTCTTCTTACTTTACATTTATTTTTCATAAATTTAGTGTTCTTATATTTTAGTCCATATTAGCGAATTATTCTCTTTTATTTATTCTATTCGCGTAAAAAGGAATAAAAAGAAATTAACATTTACGAGCTAAATTTGAAATAAAAAGGAATAGATGTAAATAACAATAAATGACTATAAATAATTGGGAAAACTGCAAATAATAGTAAATAATTGCAAATAACTAAAATAAAATAGCTAATAGAAAATAAACTAGAAAGAAAGTCTAAAATTTTCCTGCAAATAAACTGTAAATAAACTTGCATAAAAGTTATCCCAAAATTGTAGAAAAACTACAACTATTGGAAACCCTATTATTTTAAGTTACTTAAAAGTCTAAAATAATTACTAAACACTCACTTGTGGTCCTTAGCTCTTTTCCTTGGCCTTCCCGGATCCACTTCTAGGGTATAAAATATTTTAATTAAAAAGATCTTCCCCTTGGAAAATTATTCCTTTAAGGGTCCAACCTCAGGCAATGAACCCAGATGGAGAAAATCTTAATGAGAAAAATAGCTAGGTCTAGGGTCTTATTTATAGTGTCACTTGGAGATCTCAGGCCATTGGATTTGAAGATTAAATCTGGTGTAACCACGTTATAGGCTTGTTGGGAACCGTCGGATGGAAGCACCAACGCACAAGATGGAGTAGAAGTGGAAAAACACATCATTATCTAAAACTGAATAAAAAAACATGGAGAATGCATGGCGGATCGACCTACCTGTCGATCCAACACATGCTAGGGTTGACCTATAGGTCGACCTAGCAAAGGTGAGGGTCGACCTTGCCTATGTATATTTTTTTTCTTATATTTTCTGATTTCTTCTTTCTTTCGTATCTTCTTTGTATTATCTTAGATTTTGATAACCTATATATGGAAATTGACCAAAAAAATTACCTCGGACACAATGGTGCAACTCCCATGGCTCAATTATGATAATTTCACAAAGTTATTTTATTATTTAATTAATTCGTTAATTAATTACTATAGCTCAAATTTTGGGTTGTTACAAGTGATAGGCGATAGGAGGAGCGTATGAATTACTTGGATAGTAGGACCTTTTTGTGTCAGGGTGGACATGGTCCTAGACCTCCTAGCCCTAGATGATAGGTGTGTTTAGCTGCTATATTTATTTATCTAGTATCGCTTTGTAGTAGGACCTGTTTTCTCTTTTAGTTATGAGATCGTACTCCTATGTAAGTGTTTTGTCTTTATTATTGCAAGTCAGTACTGATTAGTATGATGCTCTTTTTCTGTGATGTTCACAATAAGAGGATAAAAATAGAGGATGTAAGTAATAAAAGAAAAGTAAAAGCCAAAAAGAGTAACTAAAACGAAAATAACAAATTTAAAGAAAGCGACAGAAACGTCAACAAAAAAAATTGAAAAGAAATTTTTTCTTATGTGAACTGTGCTTGGGAAAGCAAATAGAGATTTTTATAGAATAGTGGCATAAGTTCCAAGTACGGAGAAAGAGGTGCGTAAAAGTAAAACAGAGAATGTGAGGTTTTTCGTTTTCTAACTTTTTTCCGACAAAAGAAATCGAGTTCGGAAAATTAGATTTTTCTGAAATTCGAATATTAAAAGTTGTGTGGTGGGGTTTAGATGAAGAATTTGTTGAATTACGTCGCTTTTCAGTAGGAGTGTGGGAAAAGTTGGATGAAAAGTGTGATATCCCGGAATTTTGGGCAAAATCAATTTAATAATCTGTATTAAAAATTAAATTTATTTGATAATTATTGTTAATAAGAGTTGAATTGATTTAATAATCCAGATTTAATAAATATTTAATTTTTAGATTTCATCTTTTAAAAGCTAATAAATTGTTTTCTATTTATAATATGTATATGTATATTTGTATATATTGTAAATAGAAAAGCTTTGGATTGAATTTAACAAATAAAACATAATTTTCAAATTCCTCACGTTCGACCACCACGGCAAACCAAGCTTCGAGAAAATCTACCGTCTCCACCCTAGCTTCCTCACGTTCCTCTGAACCTATCCCAACCATCGCGATCGCCTCCGGTTGTCCTTCGTTGCCGCGAAACCAAGATGAACGTCACGAGAAAAACAGGGTCTTAAACCCTAACTTGATCAATTGCGATCAACACACCTAACTATAAATTCTCGAGTGATTTGTTCTGATTAAAGGTAATCGTAACCTCAAGCCTCATCAACCGGGAATGGCTAAAACAGGGGAGGTGCAGCAAGGCTTCGTGGGTAGCACCCACTGAGAGCAAGATAGATCCCTGTCTAGAGGTCCCTTTTCTTTTATTCGGCTTAGTGTGTGGTTGGTCGCGCCAACTACGGGATTATCTTGTTCGGAATTATCCAGTAAGGGATGGTTCCGGCTTTGTGTTGCAGGGGAGCGGGCGTACTCCTCGGTACGGTGATCTAGGCCACGTACTGTGACGGGCGGTACCCCAGTAGCCCTGCCATTGTATGGAATCCAAACTCCAATAAGTGACGTACGTATTAGTTGTGCCCAACTATGTTGGAATGTGAGATGTAAGCATTTCAGCTATTTCTGTATTTTACTTGAAAACCCTAGACCCTATTATAATACAATCGGATTTCCTATCAAATGTTTTAGTTAGCGTAAGGTAAAAACTTACCCATGTTTATTTGTGGGGAGTCTTACGTGATACTTTTGTTTTCAAAGGTTTTCAAAGTTAAGCAATCTAACCGTTTACTCACACCAGACCCATGTCTGACCCAAGTTGTTTATTTCTGTTTTATAAACTCTTGGGTACTCAAATTTTTACGAGTAGCCAAGGGATTCAGGTTTAGCTTTGACGAATTGTGGAGGAGCAATGGAGCAGAAGGCTTCAGCGTTGTAGATATATAGTAGTTCCGCTGTGTCTGTATCTCTGTAGTGTATTGAGTTGTAATGTCTAGACAGATGTTATAACTGTCTAGTAAGTGATGTATATGCTGTGTAACTCTGTAAAATATTGTATACTATGTAATAGTATATGTTATTAATATAATTTATTCGTTCCGCTGGGAGATCGTTGTTGTTGTTTCTTTCTTTCTTCTCTTCTTTTCTATTTTCTACCCCTTTCTTTCTTCATAATGATGCGACTTTCTGGGCATAGAAAGTCGGGTCGTCACAAAAAGTGCTTTGAGTTTTCAAAAGATTGCATTCATATAAAAATTGCAAGTATATTTAGGATGTGTGCATCATGTTTTAAAAGGAATTTTTAAAAGAGAAAAGCATTCATATAGGAGGTACCACTTAGAAATTCATAAACATGCATATATTTATTGTTGTACGACACTTTGCACAAGGACACAGATGGTTGTAAAAAATTGGATGTAAACAAGATGAATGTGTTTGATGCGAGGAATTACATAGTTTTACCCTTGTCGAATTTCGGGGACGAAATTTCTTAAAAGGTGGGAGAATGTAACACCCCGCATTTTTAGATAATTAAATAATCAAATAATTATAAACAGTGAAAATGAGCATTTTTGGAATTTTTAGAATATGTCCTCGAAACATATACCATTGTGTTCGTGGTGATTTTCTGATTAATTTACATATATAATATGCCTCGAACAAACTTCGTATGAAAAAGTTATTGACGTTTAAAGTTCCGTATCGAAAAATAATTATACGTGTAAAGGTGTGTAAATATTTTTTTATAAATATACACGTTTATAAATTCCAGAAATAACGTGCGTTTGAATTTCAAAATAGATGCGCGTCATAAAGGAAATTAATTGAAATCAACAATTAGAGGAAGTTAATTAACATTAGTAGGCAATGTTAATCAAATCAGCAATTAATAGAAATTAATTTACATTAATTAGCCACATTTGAATTTCAAAATAAACATGTGTTATAAAGGGAATTAAATTTGGAATTGATGGAAATTAATTAGAATGAACAGGCAATGGTTAAAAGTTAACGTTTAGTAATTTATAACGTTTAAAAATAGAGGAAATAAATTAATGCGTATAAAAAAAGGCTAGACACGTCAAAACTAACGCGTTTTGCTTGTTTTTAATGGCTAGATTTCAATCGCTTTCAACGAACGGACGACGTTGCTTTGGCTCTTTATAAATAAACATGCAGGGCTAGACTTCAAACCCATATTTTTCTAAATGGGCACGGAAGCTCTGTCACTTTTCTTCTTCCTCCAATTCTTCAGAAATCAAATATATTAGATTTAGGTTTTCTAATTTGCAATTTGGTGGTAGAAACTATAGATCTAGAGAAGAGATGTCCAAATTAAGCTGTTCGTATGAGGTGAGTTTTCAGATATGTTTTTCTAGTTTATTTGTTTATTTTTCTTCAATTAGATCCAGATTTATAAATCCATACAGATTCCGGTTTGTGGATCCAAATAGGGTTGGAAAGTGGAAGGCTATGGATAATAGAACTGGACTAAAAATAAGATCTGGATTTTGGAGTGTTTTCTTTTCAGGTGAGCGGACTTAAATTATATACCTTTTATGTTGATGATATATAATATCGTTAGATTCTCATTAAATATTTTAATGCAGCATTTGAACTAATTTCAGTAATTAGTTCTACTAGTTAGTTATATTGAAACTGTAAATTTTATAAGAGAAGTGTACTTATATTTAAATGTTATTTATATGGAAAATAAAAGGAATCCAATTAAATATAGGTAATATTAGGCTTAAAAATTATAAAGAAAGGCATAAGCCTAAAAGTGAGAAATTTACAGTAGATTATGTTAAAACTCGAGGAATGAAATAAAAAGGGGAAATCTAATAACTTGATTTGGAGTTGATTGATAGATTAGTTGGCTGGTTTAGAAAAGGGAATACATTTCCATAGTTTAATATTGTAAGAAAATAGTTTAACGTAATTGCAAGAATAAAAGCAAGAAAAATGGAATTAGTGCAAAATAGAGACATTACTGTATTTTGCATTATCCAACAATTAAAGAAATTATAAAAGAAATATCTGGCAGTTACGAGTTATTGTTTATGGCATTATTTAGTATTAAAATATGGAAATGGATTTTAGTACAGTTTTTGTAACCAACCAAATAGAATAGAACTACTTCCTAGAATAAAAGAGAATAACCTAAAGCGTTAAAGAAATTAAAGAAGAGGAAATAATCAAGTTAAATATTTGACAAGACTAGAAATAGTAAAGAGAAGATGTGACTAGATCTGTATTTACTGCACATATAATAGAATAAAAGTGAAGCAGTTATTATGATAAATAATTTATGGCAATTGGACGTAGTCTCAAGTTAAGAGGTCATATAATATATGAGAACTAAAAAGAGTACAGTATCATAATAAAAGAAGACAGACTAGAGTATAAGAGAAACACTTGCAATTACATTTATAACATGTAAGTTGTCAAAGAAAGAGAAGAATATAGAAATAACAATTGCAAGTATAATTGTAACACGTAGGTTATAATTAAAAAAGAAAGAAATAGAAGAGGCTTATTTTATCAAACTTGGATCTTGGATTAAGTTAATAAGCAAAATAATAGAAGTGGCCCGTACCGGCAGCATTCCCTTTCAGGTCTAGGATTGATGGTCTCACACATAGGTGGGGCTGGGCTTGCCGATTTGGGTAAATAAGTAGCCAACAGAATAAGAAATGTAAACTAAACACAAAATTAAAGATTAGACGTAAGGTCTAATAAAATGGTAAGATGTATTTGGAGCAGCCCAAAGGATGAAGAACCTAACGAAGCAGTTCATCACAGATTTCAGTACAGAATGAGCACGTCCAACTTAGTTATCTTAGGCTAGAAGGAAGTACGAGACTTCAACGGGATGTGATGATACTCTAGGATGGCCCTCTGGGGCAGGCCTAACAAAGCTGCACCCCCGGAGGCAGGTCGGTAGGTGTTCCATCAAGAGAGTATGCCTTGACTGCTTTTGCATTACAGACCTAACGAAGCGGACCTTTGTAGGCAGTCAAAAGGTTGGTGATGTAGTAGGATATTTGTATGATGCCATACTCCCAGTTACTAGTAGGTTTTAATGGGCAGGACCCAAAAGGATAGACGCATGCGGAGATCAACCCATCATCAATTAGAGCGAGTTTGGGAAAGACTAGAGTTAAACCAACAGGCTAATGATTCTTTCACTATCGAGACATTGGATGAGGGGCGTAGCCAATTGGATGTTTAGATTGTTCACAGTAGAGCACAACCACTTAGCTCTTTAGAGTTCTTTCGATTAGTTGAGGGGTTGCTGCGTGGGGCCATAGCCACGATGAGAAAAGAGATAGACCAAGTAGAATATCTGTATTGTAGGCCTAACGAAGCGGACCTTTACGGATATAGAAAATCCCCGACTGAGTTCCATACAAGGTAGACCTTGTTGGAGGAATTCAGGGAGTAGACAGAACGATTACGTGTAGTCCTTATGGTACGCATTGGGTGGTACATTGTGGATGTCTGAGCACTAGTATAAGCTCTTGCGGATGTAGTTTCACTTTTTCATAGTTGACGACGGAACATCTGTATTGTAGGCCTCATGAAGCTGTCCTTTACAGATATAGTTATAGTACACTCTAGTAGCGAGACAATGGAGTCCTTTTTTAGGAGGATATAGAAGGTACTATGGGAAGTTCTCACCCCCTCCTCATAACATCCTACAGGTTAGGTAGATGGCAGAGGCTCTCCAGCTTTGAAACACTTGTTTAGAAAGTGTTAGTATCTTGGTGAGTATTTACTTACTATTATATTTTTATTAGTTCCACTGTAAGATATTTATTTGAGCTCTAATATATTTGTCTTTGCCTATTTGCAGGATACCAGATACTCAACTCGAGCCTCAGTGGGCTTGGATTTTAGCATTTTTGCGAAAAATCCAGAACCACTGGAATTCGGGTTGTTACAAAATACATCCAAATTGGTGTGAAGAAATTTGGTTAGTTCTGACCGCATCTTGTTTCCAATCCGCGACCCAATTTTAAGGGCCCATGTTGAGTCATCCGTACAGATTGGGACAAATAGCGCCAATTCAGCCAGTGCTGCCCGATCCTCCCCTAAGCTCTTCTATCTAGGGTCCAAAGCCTTGTCGAATCAGCTATGGTCCCCAAGCCAAGGGTGATTCTGTATTTGCTATTTGGAGGGTTCATGGATATGGAATGTTTTCCCCATATCCTTTCCATTTTCCTTTCTTCTCGACTCACGCAATTCTACAATGTAGCATTCTCGGGCGGCTCTTTGGTCTCCTTTCACAATTTCGACTCCGTGTTTGGTAGGGAAATTAATTGTAAGGCACCATTGAGCCAGTGCTATTCTGAAGTCGTCTAATGTGGGCCGTCCCAAGAAGGCGTTGTATGCTGACATTACATCCACGATCATAAAAGTCTAAATGATGGTGACCCTTCGCTCACCCTCTCCGAGCTCCACGGGTAGGTCAGTTGTTCCCACCGGTTGTTTCCTTTCACTAGTAAAACCCTGAATCTTTGTTTGGCATGAGAACACACTTTTCATGCCAATCTTTATTTGATCGAAAGTGCGTTTAAAGAGAATGTTAATGGAGTTGCCGCTGTCAACCAACACCCGCCGAACTACAGCAGGTCCAATTCCTACCTTCACCACCATCAGATCGAGAGTTGGAGCTTCGATCCCTTCGGTGTCCCGATTTAGGAACACAATATCGTCATTCAAGATCCTTTACATCTTAATTGGAGTTTCGTCTTCCATAGCCAAACATGATTCCTTCGAAGCGTGCTTCAACGAACTTGCATATCGCTCCATTTCCCACCCAACTTCTTTGTGCAGGATGTGGTCCCCCGGATATTGTTCCGATAATAAACCTTTGCTCAGTTCGTTTCAACCCTTCTTTGCTGGTTCCAGCTTGATTCCTTTGTTCTCTTGGGTGCTGAGGAGTCGCAGATTGATCGAGATTTTATGGCTGTTTAACGTACTGCTAGAGTTTGTTGTTCTGGATCAGTTCCTCAATGAGATTCTTTAGGCAGTGGAATTCATTCGTATTGTAGCCGTGTGTCTCATGGAAGCGGCCGAACTTCCCTGAGCGCTTCTGTTGCTTGGTCGCCTCCTTTCTAGGTGGCCTTTCGCACTCCTCGGTTCCTTGAATTGCGAGAAAAATGTTTTTTGGTGTGTCGCTCAAGGGAGTGCAGCCTTCGGGCCTAAACCCTTTGAGCTTTTTATTGCTGCCATTACCATTCTTCTTATTGGAATTTTGACCTTTTCTCTTTGAATTCCTGTCTTTCTCAGTGGTTCCTTCAGCAGTTCGAGAAGTGTGCGCATTTTGATTCATTGCTACATCGCTTTCCCCAGCATTTGCCGCTGTCACACTAGTAGATTTCCCTTCCAATTCCTGTGCTTCCTCCAACCTTAGGTACTGACTTGCTTTGCGATTGAAATCTTTCCTAGTGGTAGGTTGTTTCATTTTAATCCACTTTCTGGAAAAAAAATTCAGGTGAATGGCACGAACTAATGCCATAAAAACAATATCTTTGTTGGGGTTGCTTACTTCCATCACCGTGGTGTTAAACCTATTCATGAAAGACTTTAGTGATTCATTACGCACTTGGAACAACCCAGATTAGGATATGACATCTTTTGGCTGCGCAGTATGGAGTCTAAACTGATCAAGGAACCTTATTGCTAGTTGGTCAAAAGTAGGGACGGATCTTGGTGGAAGCCTAGTGAACCACATTGACGCAACCCCTTCGAGAAAGATAGGGAAGCAGCTGCATCGAATAGCTTCAGAGGCATTTGCTCTGTCCATATACCAACTGTAGTTGTACAAGTGAGGCATTTGGTCCTCGTTCCATCATAGGATGGAATAGTTGGCATTGTGCACTTTTTTGGATATCTCTTGTTTAGGATTTCATCGGTGAAGGAGTCCGGCTTAGCGCAGATCCCCACTCATCATCTCTTCTATCTTTACTCTCCTTCATTAATCGTTTAACCATGTTCGTTATTTATGACTCTGATGTCCAGTAGTCCTGAGGACGGCGATCAGTCACTATGCCAAGTGTTTGACTTTGCAAATTGTCTTAGTGAGTGAGCTAAGGCCCAGGCTCTCCTGTCTCTGGGAGAGCTACTCCTGGGTCCCGTTGGCTTGTGGTTGGTCTCACCGGGCAGTTTAGGTATTCCTTGCATTATCAAATGCATTGGCGTCTTCTTCCAATTTGTCGTCTGGCTCTCCATCCTCTGGGTCGGAAAGATCCATAGTTATGTCTTCTACAGGGGTTGTTTGCACAAAAAATGGACAAACATCTCAAAGTCGTATGATTTAATAGATTTTATGTTGTTCTTAGTGATTTGGGTGATTTATGCAAATATATGAAAAACAGGGGCTAAACTGTAAAAGACACGCAGATTTATAGTGGTTCAGCCAGAATGTGCCTACGTCCACTTTATATGTTATTTCTCTTTTCTTGTTTAGATTACAAGTACAAAGTTTTGATACCAGTAAAAGAAAGTTGTTTGAAAGTTCTCTCCGTGCTTGAGCTCTCAAACTTGTCCCCCATTGTTGTACCCCTGCCCCTCTATTTATAGAGTGAGGCTGGGGGTAGGGGTCTTGAATGTGTATAACTGCTGGTGGGCCTGGGCTGACGCGATCTGGCCTAGTAGTGTCGGTCCGGAAGGAGCTTGGTTCGGAACGTCTCAGTCCGGTGGTAGGTGGTCCGGTAGGAGCTTGGTTCGGAATGTCTCGGTCCGGTGGTAGGTGGTCCTGTAGGAGCTTGGTTCGGAATGTCTCGGTCCGGTGGTAGGTGGTCCGGTAGGAGCTTGGTTTGGAATGTCTCAGTCCGGTGGTAGGTGGTCTGGTAGGAGCATGGTTCGGTAGTTGGTGTTGTTGGTCCGGTTCGAGATGATTCGGTGGGAGCTTGGAGCTTGTTGGCTCGGTACCGAATGGTCCGGTAGGAGCATGGTTCGGTGGGAGCTTGGAGCTTGTTGGCTCGGTACCGAATGGTCCGGTAGGAGCATGGTTCGGTGGGAGCTTGGAGCTTGTTGGCTCGGTACCGAATGGTCTGGTAGGAGCATGGTTTGGTGGTGGTATAAATGTACCCAACATTTGCCCCCCAAAGTAGGGCATACGCTTAGCGTATGTCGTGCTTTGTTCCAGTTTGGACGACCACATTCGGCCCGAGAACCGAACCGGCTGGTCCGGCTATCAACCCTCCTCTATAAGTAGGAGCCATATGCCTTCGTCATACCTTGCCGAACGAAAATAGCCGAATCAAATTCTGAACTGCCGAATCAATCTTAGCTGCCGGACCAGGTAATTTTTTTTTCTTCTGCCGAACCAGTTTTTAAGATTGAGTCTCTTTGTTCTACCGAATGAACCTAAGGACTTTTAATGCTGAACGAACTCGATACCGAACGAACTTGAAAATTTTCTGTATCGAATGGACCTTATACTGAGGAAGCCGAATGAATCTTATACTGAGAATGCCGAACGAATCTTATACTGAGAATGCCGAATGAATCTATACTGAGAATGCCGAATGAATCTATACTGAGAATGCCGAACGAATCTTATACTAAGAATGCCGAATGAATCTTTAGTTGGGCTTTACTGAATGAATTCGGGGATTCCGAGTGTTGAATGAACCCTTTACCGGATGGACCTTTGTACCTGAATCACCAGTGAAACTCTAGATTACATAGTTTATGTGTCTTAACGATATACTTTCTTGTGTCTGCAGATAAATGTCTCAAATAGTGGAAACCCGATCAGAGAAGAAAAGATCTCAGGATAGAGAAGAGCCTTCCTCAGTGCCCCCGGCTCAGCCAGGATCTGCCCATCATGGGCCCACCCCGAGATAATTGGTGGATGGATACGGTCCTCAGGAACTTCTTAACTTGCCTCCTGATTGCTTCCCTAGCTCACTCAAAGGCGAGCAACTTGATGTTATATCTCGCTCTTTTGGGATCGACCGAGCGCGCATGTTATTGCCAGATGCGGGAGTGATGCCGTATGATCCTCCCGAAGGATATTTTGCCTACAGCAGATACCATTGCATGTGTGGTGCCATCTCGCCTCTCAACGCCTGGGTAGTCAGCTTTCTCACATATCTAAAGGTAGCTCCATTCCAGCTTCAGCCCAACTCCTATGCCATTCTGGTGAGTCTCTTCGTCATCTTCCAGAGGAGATATGGGCGTCCTCCTTCCCACCGGGAGATCCGGTATTTGTACAACTTGAGAGGCTATAAGAAGGGGTCTCCCTACATCAGCTTGGAATCGGCCGTATCCTTTAAGCCGGTCCTGGATTTATACTCCAAGTACAGCATGTTCAAGAAGGAATGGTTTTTTGTCAGGGATGATTCTGTTTCTATTCGGCGCTTCACCTTCGGATGTAAGTCAAATCTTTATTTTTAGTTCCCGTTCTGGTTGCAATGCTCCTTCTTATGTGTTTTTATTTTTTGCTAGCGATAGGTGGTTTTGCGGTCGTGGAGAATGATCGCCTGGTTCAGACGGCAGCAGAAATAGAAGCTATTACTGGAAGAGATAGGTCGGCTACTTACCTGATCAGGAACGCTACACTTTTGGAGTACAACTTGATCCTTCCACAGCAGTCCATGGTCAAGTAGAGGGACACGGCTGAAGAGAAGGCTGCCCAAGCTAGAGAAGGGGCGAGTCGAAGAGCAGTAAAAGGAGGCCCTTTTCGAAACACCCGGTTGCCGGGGGGAAGAAGCTCAAAAAGTCTGATGGTCCCTCTCCCAGCACATGTCCAGATATCCCGGAGGAGGGAGATGTGGAGGAGGAGCAAGGTGAAGATGGAGGAGAAGGCGCTGGAGGTGGCGACGGTGTTGGGGCTTTGTCTTCTGGGCAAGTAGGCGAGATGCAAGAGTGGACGGATGACGCTTTCCGCCAAGCCTTCGAAGGTTTGGAGGGGACGGAGAAGTCCAAGAAAGCCGATAAAGTTGGGACCGGCGTCGATTTATCTTCCGGGAGCGCCTCTACTGAAGCAACTTCGGCGGTTCAAGGTGAATTTCTCTTTACTCTTTTAATTCTTGAATGATGGCTCAATACATGTTGGTGACACTTGTTTTTCATATCAGGAGCGGGTAAAATGGCCAAGACCTCAGATCTTCGGCACAGGCTTGAACAATACAAGCTCTCCAAAGCTTCCGCCAAGCCGAAGCATTCTACTAACCGCCCGGGAGACATAGTCGGCTATCGTCCTCTTCTCGGAGTTATCGAAGAAGATATACAGAAGAGGAAGAGGAGTCGATCTTCGTTTGAACCTCTTCTTGAACCCACGGCCCCACTCCAGCCTATTCACGACATTACAGAGGAGGATACCGAGCTTATACCCTCCCCCCATCCGTCTGAGAATCCAACCGTCATCCCAATAGGTCATCCTGGCTTAGTACGCAATCCGTTTGCGGGTCATCCTGACCTGGACCCGGCATATCATGACATCTCTTTTTATGAGGTTACTGGTGAGAACCTTCTTCCTCGCAATCCTATGGTAAGGGTGCTTGATGAGGCCAAGTCCCTGGACCTTGATTTGCTTACTACTCGGATTGTCGCTATAGGGGAGGAAGCTAAGGCAAATATCGACCGGGTTGCTGAGGAGACCAGGAAGTTGATGGGGCATCATGCCCGACTGGTCAAGGCCGGGGAGGAAATTGGGAGTGCCAACATAAGACTGCGGTTAGTGGTTTCCGACCAGGCCAGGCAACTCGCCGATCAGGCCATCCAGATCTCTCAGCACGAGGCCGCCTTCGGACGACTAAAGAAAACAATGGAAGAGGCCAGCCGGGCCGAACTGTGGAAAATGGAGGCTATTTGCAAGGAACAGATCGATATGGACATTGCCACGGTGGATGAGGTTCGGAAAGCGGATCTTGAGCAGATAGAGGAGTCATCTGGGAGGCTTGAGGCCGTAGAGCTTGCTTAAGCCAAGTTGAAGGAGGAGATGGAGGCGATGCGGAAATCCCTTCAGGCTGACTGCTCGAGATACCAATTGGAGAGAGATGTTGCCGTTGTAAGGTTTTCGGCTTCCGAGGCCCGGACGAGGGAGCTTGAGGAGAACGAGGGGATGATGGACGAAATGCTCTAGGATATGTACTTCCGTACTTGGCAGCAGGGCAACCTCTCCTGGATGGATGATTATCCCCGGGTCATGGCTAGGGTTTATCTCCGGGCTCTGGAGGAGGCTAGGGCTGATGCGGATAAGGAGGGTGGTGTGGCCTTCAGGATGGATGTGGTTACCGCCCAGTTTACCAAGGAGGAGAAGGTGGCAGTGAAAAAGGGCATGCGGTTGCTTGCAGCTGAGGAGGCAGGTGTGCAAGTAGAGGATGATGATCAAGATGATCAAGGAGCAGATGTTGGCAAGTCTTCCTTTCTAGTCTTTCCGTTAACTTGGTCGCTTATCACTAATGAATTCTTTCTCTGACCGGACATGTGGGCAACAGGACAAGGATAAGACTCCGACGCAGCCGACTCCTTGATTAGACCTGGATATCTTTTTGTAGAATTGACATTGTTGTATATGTTAGTTTCGAAACAGTAACGTAACTCTTAGGTTGTAATTATGCTACTTGTAATAAACAATGCTATTCTTGACGTGTAATTCTTTAACTTAAGCTGATTCTGTCGTTTTTTTGAATTTTTTCGCTATTTTGACATGTTGTATGAGAAATATAGCTATGCATATTCTTGTAATTAAATTGTGTTTGATGTCAGGTTCTTGTTTAAAACATAATTTCATGACTTGCAATGTTAGCGTGAGGTGTGAATAAATTATAGTCACGTGTTTACACATGAAAGAAGGAAATACCGCCCTATATATTTTGCTTGTAGATGGCAGCTTTGAATGTTTTGTGTGACCGAGTATAGAATGCGGTCCAGTATTTTGCTGTGAGTATTCGCTTCCATTAGCGAATGTCTCTTGTTCTGTGTCCTATACTTCAGGGATTGTTACAGAGGATAGGGGAAAAGTTTCTTAAATAAAGTTGAAATATGTGAAATAGTAAAACTTCCAATCACGGAAGGCCTTCGATGTGCTTAAGTTCGTGGCAAACGGGCTTTGTAGTCACTTTCCCTAGCTGTGGGTCTTGGAGACATTTGTCACCCATCTTACGCCTCCGCGGGGAGTTAATTCTTTTTTACCACAGCCGCACTTAAGACACATCGGAGCCGAGATCGCGCACAGTAACTACCTAGGCCATTATGGCTCGTAATCGTGGGTATTATTCGATTTACTGTGGCCGGCTAGCGTGGGTGTCGATCGTCAACCGTGAACTGCCCCTGGCTGGCCACACCTTATGTTGGGGCTTATAGTCGGTTCACAGTTGCCGGCGAGCCGAACGCCGTAATGAGCAGCCTCGGCTATAGTCGGCCTTCTCGGTGGCTTATAATCGGCTCATTACAGTTGGCTTTAAGGGCCGTCGCGAGCAATGAGTTAACCCGCAGCAGAGGGATGCCGGAGCAAAAGTGTCTCATTGGCGAGGGCATAGATTCGCATAGTACCTGTTAGGTCTTGTCCAGGTGAAGTTGCGCTGTGGAGTGCTTTGAATGGAAATGCTATACGCATAAGATTTTGTTCAACAGAAAAGGATAAAGTTAACAAGCAGCCAAGATATAAAGGAACAAGTTAAAAAAGAGACAAGGTTTTTTAAAGTGGTTCGGCACGAAAATGCCTACGTCCACTGATTCTCTTTGTTAATTCACTTCATATGGGCAGTACAAGTTAAGAAAAGTATCGACAGAGATGTTGGATGTTCCATGCCCTCTAGAACACCTCTCCGTCCACTATTGACAAAATATAAGCTCCATTGTGGAGATCTTTATGAATTACATATGGTCCATCCCAGATTGGATCTAGTGCTCCGGGGCGAGGGAAGATTCGCTTAAGGACAAGATCCCCTTCTTGTAAGGTACGATGCTTGACTTTGGAGTTGTATTGTGCTACCACTTTTTGCTTGTGGGCTGCTGCTTTAAGGACTGCATCATTTCTTCTCTCCTCAACTAGATCCAAAGACATGTGAAGGAGTTCTTCGTTCTCTTCTGGGTTATAGTGGATCCTACGGTGGGAAGCCACGATGGTTTCAACTGGGAGCATAGCCTCCGATCCGTATGCCAAAGGGAAAGGAGTATGCCCTGTCAAGGTTCTGTAAGAGGTGCGATAGGCCCACAGTGCCGTAGGGAGTTCATCCACCCAAGCGCCCTTTGACTTTTCGAGTTTCTTTTTTATTAGAGTTTTCAGAATTTTGTTGATGGCTTCGACTTGTTCGTTTGCCTGGGGATACGCTACGGATGAGAAGCTTTTGTGAATTCCGTGCTCTCGGCACTAGTTGGCGAATTCTTCGCTGTCAAACTGAAGTCCATTGTCTGATATGATTTTGAATGGGACTCTATACCTGCATAGAACATTTTTGATCAAGAAGTTAATAACTTTTGCTGAAGATACTTTATTCAGAGGTTCTGCTTCCACCCATTTGATGAAATAGTCGACTGCCACTATAGCATATTTGGCCCCGCCTTGGCCCATTGGTAGTTCGCCGATTAAGTCAATTCCCCATACTGCAAAGGGCCAAGGGCTGGTCATTTGAGTAATCTCAGTTGTTGGTAGCCGCGGAATCTTAGCAAACTTTTGGCATCTGTCACATTTTTTGACGAAATCTAAGGCGTCCTTGCTCATGGTGGGCCAGAAATATCCATATCGGAGTATCTTTTTTGCTAAAGTTTGCCCTCCGGTGTGATCTCCGCAGCTTCCTTGATGAATGTTGGATAAGATTTCCTTGGCTTCCCTTCCAGCGACACACCTTAATAAGGGGTTAGAGAATCCACGCCGATAGAGGATGTCCTCTTGTATGGTGTAGCGGGAAGCTTTCCTCAAGATTTTCTTGACTTCGTTATGCCTGTTGGGTAGTGTACCGCTTTGTAAGTAGTCTCGGATGGGAGTCATCCAAGTCGCTTCTTCGGTTGCAGCTATCAGATTCACTTGCTCAAAACTTGGGGTCAGTTGCTTTGAGATGGCTACTGCTCCAGAAATGGCGCCGTCTCTCACGCTTGCTTGCTTCGCCAATTCGTCGGCCTCTCGGTTCTCTTCCCGAGGGATGTGTTTGACTAAGTAGTGGTCCAATCGATTGGGAAGTAACTTGGTCTTCTTTAAATATGCTATGAGTCGTTCTTCTCGAGCTTGGAATTCTCCTAGTATTTGATTAACAATAAGTTGAGAATCGCTATGAAGACACAAAGAATTGGCTCCGATTTCTATGGCAAGTTCTAATCCAACTATCACTGCTTTATACTCTGCATCGTTGTTGGTGGCAGCGAACTCCAACCTTATAGCATAGTGCAGCTTATTTACCCTAGGGGTGACTATTACCACACCTGCCCCCGAGCCTTGGTCGTTTGACGCCCCATCCACGAAGAGATTCCACTTAATGTCTTTTGCTATTTCCGATTGCTCCTTACCTTCGTTGGTGGTGAATTCTGCAATGAAATCGACCATGGCTTGTCCCTTGATGGTGGTGTGAGGGTGATAGGTGATATCATACTGACTCGGTTCAATGCACCATTTAAGTAGTCGCTCGGAAGTGTCGGGACGATGGAGTACCTGCCTCAGTGGTTGATCGGTCAGAACTTTGATGGAATGGGACTGGAAGTAGTGACGCAGTTTCCGTGACGTGATCAGTAAACAGTATGCTAGCTTCTCAAGTTTAGGATATCTGACTTCTGCCCCCATAAACCTCTTACTTACAAAGTAAACTGGCCGCTGCGTGCGGTTGTCTTCCCTTACCAACGCAGCGCTTAGGGCGTGAGATGACACAGCAAGGTATAGGTATAACTCTTCGCCTTCGCTTGGAGTCGAGAGTACCGGCAGTTTCTGGAGGTGTTCGATTAAGTTAAGGAAAGCGGTTAAGCATTCGTCAGTCCATTCGAACTTTCCTTTGTCTTTCTTCAGAGCTTTGAAGAAGGGGACACACTTGTCCGTTGCTTTGGAGATGAATCGGCTTAGGGCGGCCACTTTCCCATTCAGGCTTTGCATTTCCTTTCGAGTGGAGGGTATCTTGATATCCTTTAGCGCTCGGACTTGTTCAGGGTTTGCTTCAATCCCTCTGGCATGGACGATGAATCCCAAGAACTTTCCTGATGATACTCCGAAGGAGCATTTTAGAGGATTGAGTTTCATTCCATATTGGTGAAGTACTTGAAACATCTCGCCCAGATGGCTTACGTGACCGTCGGCTTTCCTTGACTTTACCAGCATGTCATCCACATACACTTCCATAGTTTGTCCTATTAGCCCTGCAAACATCTTGTTGACGAGGCGCTGGTAGGTGGCTCCTGCGTTTTTAAGTCCGAAAGGCATTACCTTATAGCAGTATAAACCCCGGTCAGTGATGAAACTAGTGTGGTCTTGATCGGGAGCATGCATAGGAATTTGGTTATATCCTGAGTATGCGTCCATAAAAGATAAGAGTTCGTGCCCGGCTGTGCTGTCTACAAGTTGGTCGATTCGGGGAAGTGGGAAGCAATCCTTTGGGCATGCGTCGTTTAAGTTGGAGAAGTCAGTGCATGTTCGCCACTTCCCATTAGCCTTCTTTACTAGTACCGGGTTGGCGATCCATTCTGGGTAGATGGCTTCTCGTATGAAGTCATTGGCAAGTAGATTCTTTACTTCTTCATCGAGGGCTGCTGATCGTTCTGCCCCCATACTTCTCTTTCTTTGTTTTACGGGCGCCTTGGTAGGGTCAATGTTTTGTACAAGGCATGCTACGTCGGGGGAGATTCCGGTCATGTCAGCGTGTGACCATGCGAATACATCCAAGTTGTGGCAGAGAAAGTCGACGAGTTGCTCCTTCAACTCTGCTTTTAGTTAGGACCCGATTTTCAATAGTCTACTCGAGTCGTGCTTGTCTACAGATACAAATTCCATAGCCTCCGCAGGCTCGGTGGTGGCCTCCTCCTCTTTGTCCCTGGGGTCTAATTCATTGAAAGGGTCGCTGGTATATCGAAGAGGAGGGGCTTTCTTTAGTTGCTATGCTTCCAAACTTTTTGTGCAGAGGGCAACGTCTACACTTTTCCCTTTACCCTTCCTGTGGTTGTTGCGAAGTTCAGTCACATAGCAGTCTCGAGCAACGTCCTGGTCTCCTTCTATTTCCCCTACTCCATTGTCCGTTGGAAATTTCATCTTTAGGCACCGCGGGGCTAGGACAATTTGGAAGTCAGACAAGGCTAGCCTTCCTAAGAAAGCGTTGTAGGCCGAGTGGTTTTCTATTAGCACAAACGTCTGTTTCCGTACAACGGAGCGGGGATGGCTTCCAATTTCAACAAAGAGGTCCAGTTGCCCGAGGGGCATCTTCGCATCTCCAGTGAAACCATGTAGTGGTTTATTGCAGGGAGATACATCCCTCATTGATAGTTTCATTTTGTCGAATGCATGTTTGAATAGGATATTTACTGAGCTTCTAGTGTCTACTAGAATTCGGAAAACTTCAGCTGGACCGAGCCGGGCAGAGATAACCATGGGATCCATGTGAGGGTATGGCCTTCCTTCTAGGTCACGCCTACCGAATGTGATGTCATGATTCTCTTTCCGCTTCGGGTGGCGCTCTTCTATAACAGAATTAACACAGTCTTCATTGTTTCTAAGCGACTTTCCATATCTTTCCATCTCTGCCCAGCTTCTGTCGGCGATGTGCGGTCCTCCCGAGATGGTATGGACCACTATCTTCTCTTGACTAAAGCCGCTAGTGTTGCGGTTTCCTCTGCCGATCTCCGGTGAGGGTAGCCTTGGGTTCTCATTGGTAGGAGCTGGAGTCATGTCCTGACCTTTTACATAGCGTTCCAGTTTCTTCCTTCTAATGTGTTCTTCAATCAAGTCCCAGAGATGATGGCACTCATTGGTATCATGCCCATGAGATTCGTGGAAGCGGCAGAACTTTCCAGACTTCTGCAAGTTATCTGATTCCTTCTTGTATGGTGGGCGTTTGTATCTAACTTCGCCTTGGGTGGCAAGGAAGATGTTTTCGACGGTTTTGTTCAAAGGAGTATAAGTGTCGAATCTCGGTCCTGGCCGATATAGGCGCTTTTCTCCCTTCTTGCCCCCAGCATTGTCTCTGGAATCATTTCTTCGAACGTCCCTTGCCACAGCAGGCACGTTGCAGTGAGTTTCCTTATTTTGTTGTCCTGACTGCCCCTCAACGGCAGCATCCTCAAGCCTCATATATTTCCCGGCTTCATGGAAGAAATCGGGTAAAGTAGCTGGTTTTTCTTTTGTCAACCTTCTAGCAAATTTAGTGTCCGGATGCACACCACTACAGAGGGCCATTAGGATAAGCTTATCATCGGCATCTTGGACTGCGGCCGATGCGGCATTGAATCGGGTTAGGTATTGCTGCAGTTTCTCTCCAGGTTTCTGTTTGATGCTGGATAAGGAATAAGCATCCTTAGGTTGTTCCACATGATTGCAGAACTGACTAATAAACTTTTCTTTCAACATTTCCCACGAGCTGATGGATCCCTGTGGTAAATGACAGAACTAGGAGGTAGCGAGATCTGCTAAGAATAGTGGAAAGCATTTACACAGTACTCCCTCTGTTTCTCCACTCATGAGCATATGTTGTGTGTATCTCTGTAAGTGTACAACGGGGTCGGAGGTTCCTTTGTAAGGTTCCAGTGTTGGCATCTTCCATTCTCGGGGGGTGAAAGAAATTTCGATATTGCGGGCGAAAGGGCTGGTTACCGTAGCGCCTATCCCTCGATCCCTTTGCTCCCGTTGGACGCATTCTCTGAACAAGCCTGCCATACTTTCATCAGAATTTGGAGCAGATAGAAACGAGTTCGGTTCTGTTCTGTGGGATTGATTCTGTCCAGATGACCTGTAGGGATGGTATCGTCTATCATTCCTCATATTCTCCAGTGGCTGCCTTTGGTCTTCTGGGAGCATGCTATGGTCAGCTACAGTTGGCCCTTGCCTTGATCTTCCCCTGCTGGGTTCTGATCTAAGCACTTCCTCGGGTCCAACTTCGGGCTGGACTCTAGCTCGGCCCCTTTCGCTGGCGTTTCCGTGGTTAGGCAGTATAACCGGCTCAGCTACAGTTGACCTCCGCCCGGTACCTCCCCCGTTGGGTTCGGTTCCAAGCGTTTCTTCAGGCCTAACTTCGGGCTATGCTCGATTTTGGCTCCTACCATGGCTGCTTATGCCGTTAGCTCCTTCGAACAAGGAAGATCTTTGTTGTCTCTGAGATCCTCCAGACTGGGACTCACCCAATGATTCGGTGTTGCGGTTGGACTCTTCAGCATCCCTTAAGCGTGACATGAGATGGTCCACCAAGACTTCCTGTTGGGACGTGAAGCGGTTAGTCACTTCAGCCACAACCCTGTCTAGATCTGCCCTAGTAATTGCTGCCGGCTGTTCTGCGGCAGGAGTGGTCGGATTAGCCTGTCCTTCATTTGGTACTGCTAATGGAGGGGGACGATTTACTTGATCTGTGACCACTGGATCTGGAAGACTACTGGTTGCGATGTTTTTTCCTTTGTTAACATCTTTCTTCTGTTTGGGAGGCATGTTTTCCAAGCAATGAACGATGCTGTTAGGAAGAAGGTTAAGTGGAAGAAGTTGAAGCTCCTGATTTCAATTCTCAGTGAAAGCACCAAAAATGTTTGCACAAAAAATGGACAAACACCTCAAAGTCGTATGATTTAATAGATTTTACGTTGTTCTTAGTGATTTGGGTGATTTATGCAAATATATGAAAAACAGGGGCTAAACTGTAAAAGACACGCAGATTTATAGTGGTTCAGCCAGAATGTTCCTACGTCCACTTTATATGTTATTTCTCTTTTCTTGTTTAGATTACAAGTACAAAGTTTTGATACCAGTAAAAGAAAGTTGTTTGAAAGTTCTCTCTGTGCTTGAGCTCTCAAACTTGTCCCCCATTGTTGTACCCCTGCCCCTCTATTTATAGAGTGAGGCTGGGGGTAGGGATCTTGAATGTGTATAGCTGCTGGTGGGCCTGGGCTGACGCGATCTGGCCTGGTAGTGTTGGTCCGGAAGGAGCTTGGTTCGGAACGTCTCGGTCCGGTGGTAGGTGGTCCGGTAGGAGCTTGGTTCGGAATGTCTCGGTCCGGTGGTAGGTGGTCCGGTAGGAGCATAGTTCGGTAGTTGGTGTTGTTGGTCCGGTTCGAGATGATTCGGTGGGAGCTTGGAGCTTGTTGGCTCGGTACCGAATGGTCCGGTAGGAGCATGGTTCGGTGGGAGCTTGGAGCTTGTTGGCTCGGTACCGAATGGTCCGGTAGGAGCATGGTTCGGTGGTGGTATAAATGTACCCAACAGGGGTCTTGCCCCCTGACTCAAATTCAGAATAGGTTGCCTTGTGGCATAAAGAGTACTTGCATTTCCGTCCTTGTTAAGTCCTGTTGTCACCCTTTTTTGTGGCTATTTTCCATTTCTTCTATGTAGACCAGAAACGGAGGAATTCTCTTGTTCCATAGCAGCCACGAGTTCGGGCTTAGTCCTTGGAGCGGGATTTGACTGTAGGGTTAGGAGAGCGTTAAGCTTATCCATTAGAGCCTTTTGGCTACTCTCCATTTTTTGGTTGATCTCATCAACCATTTTATTTAAATCATCCCTGGTAACAACTTCATGCTGACTGGAGGAGGCAAGTGCATGATTCCCTAAGTTAACGCCATTCACTTCGATTTGTTGGGGAGTAACATCTTCTCCAGCTACTACTGCCCCTATAGACCTTCCAGAGACAATTCTTCTTCTTCCAGGATCCATTGATTCCAAACAGTGGATTCTTCAGGCAAAGGTAAGGATCTAACTTCTAGACCTATGGGATCCAAAGTAGATAGCTAGATCTGGACCCTGAGTTTGACTTCTCGGTGAAAGCACCAAAATGCTGACCCAAAAAATGGGCCAACATCCTTGTTTGGATTTGGTAGCACCAGCCCTGTCCTGATAGAGGAATATCACAGATCACAGATATAAAGAAAGAACAGTAGGAGAAAGTAGATAGAAAATTTTTATAGTGGTTCGGCTGTTAATGAAGCCTACGTCCACTTTATAGTTTTATTATAGACCGATTGCTGTTACAAGAAATGTTTGATTGCAAGGCTTTGATTATTTTCTAGCTAGATTGAATCTCCAGAGTTGGAATCCACCAGGGAATCACAGTGTATTCCTATAGAGATTATTGTAAGGGAGGTAGAGAATGAAGAATAATTCGAACAGAGCCTCAACAACCAGTCCGGAGAAGATCTAGTTTATGTTGCTGGTAGGACGGTATTTATAAGGGTCGGGGAGCTTTTGGGCCAGGCACAACTATATCAGCTCGCAAGTAGGTAGGAAACGACCCTGTAAAAGTTTGGCTCACAACATGAGGTAAAGTCATGGGTCGCTAGCGACTCAGGGCCTATGGGTCGCTAGCGACCCATATACTTGGCTCGTTTACGAACCAAGGTCTTGGCCTCCTTTCGTAGCATTCTTTGGCTAGTTTGTTAGAAGGTTTGTGGAGAGGTATGGGTTGCTGATGATTCAACCACTTAGGATTTTTCTGGAGTTTTGAATCGAGGATGTTTCCATAGTCTTTTATCATAGTTGTTACGTTTTGATGGCAGTTCACTATTTATTTACGTTCAGCTGCTGATTAGACTAAAAGAATGCTGATCTCTCGGCTTCGTTGGTCCCAGTCGTTGTCTTAGCCATATAGCTTGGCCCTTGTCTCGGCTTTTCTAGTTAAGTCCTGAACCATCCTGTTTGCACGAGGTTGTTGTGTTTTCTTATCAGTTTCTGCTAGGTTAAAAACCCGGATAAAAATGATGTTTATAAACTTGAAGTTATGTTTTATGGAATGGTTCATAAATTATTTTAGTATTAAGTGAGATATAATATTTGAATAAAGAAAGTGATATAAAAATATTGGTATAGTAAAGAACCAATATAATAAATACATAAATTAAACGTAGATCGTTTTATTCGCATGACTGTTCTTGATCTAGTATTCGAGTACATGAGTTTGAGGTGGTTTACACCGGTCTGGACAAGGATTTTTCACTAGATTCTTAACGGCAAACACTTGATATGGATTCTTGATATGATCCTGAAGTTTTCCATCATAGTATATGGCTATGTAAGGAGAATGGAAGTTTCTAATCATGGAACCTAATCGTAGTCCATAATAGAGTGGTCAAGAAATTTATGTGATCGAGCAAGTGATCAAAATTGTCATTGCGTATGGATGGTCCACGTACATCGTACTGGCTTTTGTATATGCATACTATGTTTTGTTGGCTTATGAAGAGTTCAGGTGATGAGTCTTCCATTTTATATGAGGTAGAATGAACAGTCTACTAAGTGATAACCTAAGGCTGTTGAGCGTAAGGTATGCTTGATAAATCGTTTATCATCCTTATTCGATGAGAGGATTTTGAATTTGGGCAAACCATGGGTTTGTTTGCTAGTGATTGAATACTGTTAAGTATTTCCATGTGATTGTTTCTTTTGTTGCTCGTGTTGGAATTTCGAGGATGAAATATCCTAAGTGGGGGAGAATGTAATCATGCGGAATTTGCAAGCACTTCGTATTTTAATATCAGAATTATTTAAATATTTGAATCCTAAATCTTGGATTAAATATTGTTAAAATTAGTTAATAAGCTTTTTAACCACCTTTTAAATAATAAGTAATGATGGTAAACTTATTTAGGAAAAATGTTTACAAAAGTAAACACATTGAAAAAATATTGATAGTGTGACCGATAATTGTGTTATTAAAAAACAGCTTTTTAACCGTCAAAAGTTGTTCAAATTTTTTTACATACACTTATTTGCTTAGGAAATAAATAAAATAAAATAAAATCCTTTTCCCATTTATGGAAATATACCATTTGGATGATATCATGGGTGATGTCATCAAAGGTACTTAGGAAATGAGCATAAATGGAAATGCTTAAGTATTAAGCAAATGATAAAGGAATTGTGATGTTTGTAATTAATATTAGGTCCTTTTTGAGGGGTTTCTGGTCATTCAACATCTCATTCCTAAGCCTATATGAGGAGAGGCATAACCTTATGAATAAATCACTAATTCACTAAGCTTGAGATGAAGTACGAGAATTTAAATGGTGGAAGTGCTTAAGCTCTAATCCACTAATTATTATCTAACCTATTCAAGTCTTAACCAAATCATCTCCAATTTCTTTTAAACTTTTGCTTCAAGCCTAAAACATCATGTGAAGCATGATTAGCAAGTAAAAAGTGGGAAAAGGTGAGAGGAAGAGGGGATCTTGGATGTGCCATGAGCATTGGAGGATGAGGGGAAGTTTTGCTTTGGTTTGAAAGTGCTAAAGGTTGGATCTTTAGGCTTCTGGTGATGGAAGGAGGTGGTTCTTTGACTTCTGTGGCTTTGTTCATGGGTTTTTCATGGCTCTAAGTGAGTTATCTCACTATCTTATAAGTATATATTGTGTAAATATATGCTGTGTGCAAATATATAAAGTTAACGTGACATTAATTGAGTAAAGTTATAACCTTTGGGCCCCTCTTGCTTTTAAAGCAAATAATAACTTTATATTGTATGACATCACTTCTATTTCCCTCCTAAATATGTGGCGCTAACTTGAATTGATGTTTAAATGTTTGTTTAACTTGTGTGTTAAATTGAAGTAAGTTTGAAGCGAGAATAGTCGTTATAAGTGCACTTTGAATCCCTTATATTTGGAAAGTTTTATAAATAAATAGGAGATAGTCTTAGGGTTTTCTTTGCATAGTTTTTAAGTACCCTAATAGTAGTACTTATTTTAAAATTTTCAAGTCTTAAATCATTTGATAAAGTGGTTAAAACTAGCCACATAGATCGTTCTTTTCAATGTTGTTTTAACAAGAACTTTTAACAGCATTTATAAATGTTGTAGTAAGTCGCTTATGGTTTTAGGTGACTAAAATTGATATTTAAATTTGGTATTTTTCTCTAATCCTTTTAGAGATTTTTTCAAACATGTTTTGAAGTATATTAAAGTTGGTTTGAAGTTTTAATATATTTTTGATAATTATATATATATATATATATATTTCGAAAAAGAAGAGAAGAAGTTTAATACTAAAAGCCGACGAGGTTGACTTCTCTATTTTTGAGAGTTAAGGTTGATGTTTGGTTGGGATGGAGCAATAGAGTTCTAAACTACTGGGCTTCCATCTTGAACAAGGAATACTTAAGTTGGAACGTCAGAAACGTGTTAACTTGTTTAGAAGGTAATTAACTTTGCTTAACGCTAAAAGCCGATGAAGTAGGCTTATCTATTTCTACGAGTTAAGATTAATGTCTAGTAGGGACAGAGAAATAGAGCTCTAACTTACCAGGATTCTCTTTTGTCCGAGGAATAGTTAAGTCGGGAATGTCGAAAATGGAATAATCATATTATTGTTACTAGTTTATGGAATCATTAATATTGTACTTAACACTAAAAACCGACGAGTATGCTTGTCTATTTGCAAGGTTCAAAAATGAAGTGTCTAGGCAAGGCTTTGATGCAACCAGTGCTCTAACTTACCTTGTGTTAACCCAGAAAATGGATCAACACCTTGGTTTTATTGTGAAAGCACCGGCCCTGTTCTCACAAAGCAATAATTTAGACATTAAATGCAGAAAAGAGCAGAAAGAGAAAGAAGAGAAGAAGATTTTTACAGTGGTTCGGCTGTTAATGAAGCCTACGTCCACTTTATAGTTTTATTATAGACTGATTGCTGTTACAAAAAGTGTTTGATTACAAAGCCCTTGATTAATCTTAGCTAGATTGAATCTCCACGGTTGGAATCCACTGGAGAATCGCAGTGAACCCCTCTGGAGATTGTTTTGAGGGAGGTGAAGAGTAAAGAAAGCTTCCAGCAGAGTTTCAGCAACCAGTCCGGAGGATCCCCTTTATGTTGCAATAGGTGAGTATTTATAGAGGTTAGAGAGCTATTGGACTAGGCATTCTTACCAGATGCTTGCAAATCACTGTAGAAAGACGCACTGCAAAAAGCAGCACGACCCGAGCTAACTTGATGGATCACTAGCGATCCATTGTCCATGGATCGCTAGCGATCCATAGCTTCGGCTCACTGTCGATCCGTTTGTTTGAGATGCTCTTCATCGTCCTTTTCAGTTGAAAATTGTGGCAACCTAGTAAGAAGGTATGGATCGCTGGTGATCCATGGTACATGGATCGCTACCGATCCATATACTTGATGAATTTCTGGACCTTGTCCTCTATAGTTTATGGCGATTTGGCGAAAAGGTATGGATCGCTAGCGATCCATAGTGCATGGGTCGCTAGCGATCCAAGTACTTAGTGTAATTCTGAGCTTTGTCTTTGACTACCCATTGGACGATGATGCTAGTGTACTAAAGAATCTTTGAGCCAAGATCATGGATCGCTGGCGATCCATAGATGATGGGTCGCTAGCGATCCACTACCCTTGCATATTTGTGCTTTTCTTTTATCTGATTTCTTTTGGTTAAATGCTCTAGTATTTTTATTTAGCTCTTGAGCTATTCTGAGTCAATGAAGTTGTTCTGTCTTCCCTTGAATTCTGCTATGTTTAAAACCCGGATAACATTTGCCCCCTAGAGTATGCTTTCGTTGGAAACAAAGTGTACTCTGAAACAAGGCATGTTTTGGATTACTATTCTGTGAATTTCAGTGAATCGTCGAAGTCCATCTCAAGATGTTTTCAATTGATAGACTTCTGATAGTCGTTCATTTTTTGATTTCGATCTGAATTTCAATTTCCTAGTCCTGACGATGCAATCTATGCTCCGGTGTTTACACAAGAGTTTACGTCGGTAAGTGGGTATACGACGTAGGTTTGGAGTCAACCTATGTAGTTTTAACTCGACCGGCAGTGAAGCTATGTTTTGTCTCAGATGATTGTAGGTCATTCTAGAGCAAGTCTTGCTCTTTGTCTTTAAATTTTCCTTTTCGAGAACTAGGTTAAGTTCCAGTCGATGTTTTTGAATTCCAATGCGATGATTTATTCAAAAATCAGGTATAGTCGATGATTCAATCGTATCGCTCTTTCCGTTTTTATAAACCAGTGATCCTGAAAAGAAAATCTTCCCGCGTCGCTTCGGATGGTGGCTTTATTACCGATCATTGACCGAAACCGGTAAATGTGGAAAAGATAATTTCAAAGGACGATATGGACTATTTTTCAAATGTAAGCAAGCTATCTACAGTAGATTGTTCATTTGTAGTATTCAGGATATTGGATCTCTTCTCATGTAGATAACACACTACCTCTGCCCCGATCAACGTTAAGAACCTTACTGGTCAACATACGCTGACTTCTCTTGGATTCCGGGCATTGATTATACGAGGATATTATTTAAAGTAAAACATACCCAATAGGGTATAATGCCAAGTTTTATTGTTGAAAATGACTTTCCGGTCATCTAATCTTTAGTCTAGCAGAGGGACTTCCACTGCTCTAGAAGTTGGGTCCTTCGCAACTTAGGCTTTGCTTATTACTCCTACCATATTGGGATGATTGATTACAGTTAAATTAGAAGTCACTGTTGTTCTTATAGAGTTGTATTTGAAGTTCGATCAGGCACAGTTTTTGTCTTTGGAAACTAGCGCATGAGTTGTTCGATTGCGATTATCCTTCCTTTGCGTTTTTCGGAAATAAACCTGCACACCAGCCTTTGTCTCCAGGGACTATTGGTTTAATTGCTCGATTATGAGCATTATTTTTTTGGAAATATAAGGTAGCTTGGTCTAGCCAGTTTTGTGACTGTTCTTGTTTATGTTCAGTTGAGTTCATGCTCAGCTAAGTTCATTCGACAAAGCGTTGGTTTAAATGCCTTAGTCTGTAGGGCTGATTACTTTGATTACTGAACTAACATGTTTTGGGAGACTAGGTCTCCCATGCAATAAGTTTGATTGCCCCAGTTTGATTGACACGATAGCTCCCATCTTCGGGAACTAAGTACTTTGTTGCTTGATCCTAAGATATGAGTTTTGTAATGATGTCAGTATGCATTAGAAAGATGCATTGCTGGCATCTTTTGCTAAAGTAAATTCTTCTAAGTCCAGCATTGAGATCCTAACCATGTACTGGTTTCTATCTTCAGAAACCCATGTATGGATGACTCAAACATGTAGGTTTTTCCTTGATGTTGTGGTTCTTCAGACAACGTAAGATTTCAGAAGGTAGGATTAAAGAGTCGATTAAGCTTTTGCTTCTATTTTTGAAAGCCAGTATATTGATAGTTTCATTTTATGGATCTCTTCTTAGCATCACCAATCTTCGGGCGATGGCATATTCCCGCAAGATAGGACCAAATGATCTAGTTGGATCGTAAGTATGCCATCAATCCTTCTTATTATCGCCAGACTCTGAGCGAAGGTGAATTTTTGAAAATTGAATCCTTCATTTCCTTTATTGGCGATTTTGTTGCCAGCATGCTCTATTTTGCGATACAAAATCATTGTCCAACCAACCTCACGGTCATTCATGTTGGACTTTACAACATTTCTCTCGATCAAACATCTGTGCTTATATCCTTGTTGGAGGGACTAGCTACTTCGAACGTCTGTATTTGGGCGATTGCGAGAGACAGAGAGGTTTGGGACAAATGATTCGATTGCCCCTGGTCTGGCTTATAATCCTATTCTGGGATTGAGGAAGTTTGGTGATTTTATTTCCAACCTTCTGTGATTGTCCCTGCTTGACCTTAGTCATGCATGATTTGCTTGGTTGCTGATGTCATCAAGGAAGTTCTATTCATATACCAATTCCTGTCTTCGGGAACTGGAAACCTAGTTGCTAGGTTTCCAGCAGCTTTTCCTCAAGGCTGCTAAACTCTTTCTAAGTTGAATTCTGGAAATTTGGTTGTGCACTGGCTTTCATCCCTAAACATTTGCACTTGAGCGATTCAACCCTGGGATACTCTTTTGGCGCTGCCTTATTCCCGTGTAGTGGTTGATTCCTGTTATGTAAGGTCGAACCATCCGATTAACCTATGAAAGGTTATGTCTTCCAGTCATTACTTGCATCGGGCAATAGTTGTTTTCTGAAGGCAAAGGTAGAAACTCAGTTGAGGACCAACTTCTATCTCCGAAAGCTAGTGTATTGATAGTTCATTACAATGAGTGCTTCTCATTAACACCATAGATTAAAGTTTTCCTAGCGATGTCGGGGCAACACTGGTACTTAGTGAGTAGAAAGTTTCCTGGCATTGCTGAGGCGATACCGGTACTTATGAAATGGAAAATTTTCCAGCGTTGCCGGGGCAACACCTGGTACTTGGGAAATAGAAAATTTTCTCGGCGTTGCCTAACTTCGGGATACGCCGTGTTCTCGAAGGATGAGAGTCCCAAGCATTTTCGTTTCCTAACTTTGTCTATAACTGTCAAGTATCTCCCATGGAGATGCGAGGCAGTTGCTTAACTAATTCCATAGTTATTCTTATTCATGAAAAATTGAATTTCCTCCAACCGGTTTTTGGTATGTTCTGACGACTACCCATGGAAACCTTCATTTCCAGGTGCCAAATTTCAGGTTCTTATAGAAAATTAGAAGTTGAGGAGATGGTCATCACATTGCCCATGGTATGACCATGCTCATCCATGTCCTGATCACGGACCTATAGAGTTCGATAATGTTTGTCTTGAATTTGTGATACTTAACCTTAGCTTGTTTCAGGCCATATGCATTAGGATGGGCTGATAGCATTGTTGCGGATATCAACCTTATTCGTTGGTTCCAATCTTCGGGAATCAATGGTTTAGTTGCTCAATTTTAAGCATTCTCTCCTTGTCGTTGTCTGTCTTCAGATAACGACTGGTTTTCCGCAAGGTTGGTTTCTATAAGTTAGGGTTTGAGACCTCAGTTGAGCACCTGGTTCTATCTTTGTAAACTAGTGCCGATGATTTGATTCTAGAAATGCCTTCCATTGTCGTTTATCTCTAGACGACGGCAAGTTCCTCATTTTATTTGCAGGTTGGATCGATTTTTTATCCTGATCAAGTGTTACAGTGTTATGCGCCTCTCAGTCTACAGGCCTGATTATTCTGAATAGTTGATGAGAGACTTGTGTTCTAGGAAACTCCTTGGATACCCCCAGTCAAAGGTGCATCGCAGCTCTTATCTGTTGAAATTAGACATTTTGTACATTAACTTTGGTCAAAGATCAGAATTCTTTGTCGAGTTCTTGGTTTGTGAACTTTGCGGCACTACTGGAGCAAAGTCGGTTCTTTCGGGTAGTGGGAGTTGATCTCTATTAATCCTACAACAAACAAGTTTCCCGGTTGTCGGTACAACATCGGTACTTAGAAAATTTTAACGGTTTGCTGATGATGCCAGAGAAACATCAAGCAGTGCTTGTGCGACTTATGAAATGCGCGGCTTTTAAGAGTGCGCAACTTACGAAGTGCGCGGCTTACAAAATGCACGGCTTTTAAGATCGATACAACCCGTCTATCGAATACGGTCTGGAACTTTTTGACGTTGCCAATATTTGGGCAACGTGAGGAGTTCGCGCTTCAAGACTGTAGTTTCACAGTGCAAAAAGTGATGTGCGGTGGAGTGCGCAGCTTATGGGATGCGAACAATGGTGTAGGCCTTCCCGGTGCTGGTGGAGCAATACCAGTTCTTAGAAGGTAAGGATCGAGTTTTCCTATCGATCCGGCAATTTGACTTCGATGGAATGAGTTTCGTCGGTTCTAAGAGATAATTGGCTTTTAGATCGGGTAACCGTGGCTTGGACGATCCTCCTGTATCTCTGGAAGATGTGCATAGCCAAACCTATAAGATTGCCATGGTGGAGAGATCTACAGCCGACCGCACAGAGATGGTTATGAAGAAAGAGCTTATGAGAGTTCGGGACAAGGCTCGATTTTTGGTCCAAACCGCCTTTAGAGAATTGGTCTTCGACGTGCTTACAGTCTAAGAGGAAAATGATATGGTTACCGAGGGTGGTAAAGGAGGAGCTGGGAAGAAGTAATCTAGTATTATGCTTCTATTTCGTTTGTTGCGCTAGCTAGGTTGTTAAGTCCGTAGTTGTCAGAATGCTTGAATTTTTGATCGGGCATAATGGAACTGGGGTATGATTAATCTCATCCTTCCTTGTGGCTATTGAACTGTGTGCAGTGCGCCCTATGCCACAGGGCTGTCAACGCACTTGAACCATACCCAAGGTCTCTCACAACTTGTCTGGTTGCCCCCCGTCCAGTGGGAGCGGTTCTTTCGAGTTCTAAGTCTTGGCTTGATTCGAGTCAGCCTCTGATTAACCACAAGGTCGCTTTAGTTTTGGCTAGTTCCCTTAAGCAACTTTGAAGCTCTAGAGTTTAGCATTGTTTGTTTCATCGGTCATTTAATTATGTGGAGTGACTGATATGATTGTCGATTTGTGGCCCTGGAGCATGATTTCGTTGACTTCATGGGGCTTTGGATTAGATGACTGTTGATCTTCTAGTTCACCTTCACGGATACTAGTCATACATAAATTTCACTGATCTACCGGTTCGCCCTCACGATGCTTTAGTTCGTAAGTGACCTTCACGTCTGCGAAGGGTTTTTTGGATCAGATGACCGCTGATCTACCGCTTTACCTTCACGATGCTTTAGTTCGTGAAAGACCTTCACATTCGAAAATAGTTTTGTGGATCAGATGACCACTGATCTGCCGATTTACCTTCACGACGCTTTAGTTCATGAAAGACCTTCATGTTTGTGAATGGTTTTTTGGATTAGATGACCGCTAATCTATCACTTTACCTTCATGACACTTTAGTTCATGAAAGACCTTCATGTTTGTGAAGGGTTTTTTGGATCAGATGACCGCTGATCTACCGCTTTACCTTCACAACGCTTTAGTTCGTGAAAGACCTTCATGTTCGCGAAGGGTTTTTGGATCAGATGACCGTCGATCTATCGGTTTACCTTCATGATGCTATAGTTCGTGAAAGACCTTCATGTTCGCGAATGGTTTTTTGGATCAAATGACTGTTGATCTACTGGTTTACCTTTACAATGCTTTATTTCGTTAAAGACCTTCACGCTCGTGAAGGATCTTTTGGATCAAATGACCGCTGATCTACAGGTTTACCTTGACGATGCTTTAGTTCGTGAAAGACCTTCATGTTCGCGAAGGTTTTTTTCAATCAGATGACTGCTGATCAACTGGTTTACCTTCATGATGCTTTAGTTCATGGAAGACCTTCACGTTTGTGAAGGGGTTTTTTTGGATTATATTACCGCTGATCTACCGGTTTACCTTCACAATGCTTTAGTTCATGAAAGACCCTCATGTTTGCAAAGAATTTTTTAGATCAGATGACTGCTGATCTACCGGTTTACCTTGACAATGCTTTAGTTTGTGAAAGACCTTCATGTTCGCGAAGGGTTTTCCATGGTCGCAGTCTGACGACCAGACGACCTTGGGGCGATAATTCATCGACTTCAAAGAGAAAATTGGGATTCGACTTGCGGGGATACGGTTTTATCGGTTCTTGGAGAATAGTAGGTTGGATCTGTTTGCTCAATGATCCTTTGGATAAGCCTTCTCGATGCTACCCAAGTAATGCCAGTTCTTAAAAGGAAGGATCAACATGACCCATTGATCCGGCGGGCAGGAAGCATGTGCTTTTCATTCATAGTTCAAGGGCATAGAATTGTTTCCTTTTATGTGTTGTCTGCAATGCCCCTAGTGTCCGGCAGGCTCATTTGGAAAGGAAAGCAGGTAGGGATGGTTGAGAAGGCATCGCTTTAGGTCACTGCCCCACTCCTTAGTAGCTATTCAGCCAGAGTGTTTTTTGATAATCTTCCTTTCGTTTAATTTTTCCAATTAGCCGGGGTGCTTTTCTACTAGGTCTTAGTGGCCTTGCTTATGTAGAAGGTCCTTGAGGTCCTGTAGCTCCTTCATCGTTTGGTATTTCTTTAGCAAATTCCTTGGTTTGCCTTCTCCCAATTGCACTACCTCTAGTCTCTAGAACTGTTTTCCCTTCCTATAGAATTCTCCCAGGGTAATAGGCTGTTTGATCCTTTTGCACTACCTCTACTCTCTAGGATGGATTCCTAAGGGCCGTGAAGTAGTTTGCATCTATCGCCCTCGTCTTCATCCATATGCCGGTTATACCTATAAAAAGCAATTTTGAATTAATTGTAAGTTGTAGGAAGGTATAGTTGGGATGATAAACTTCTTTGGATATTCTACATGCTGAATAGCTTCGTTGAATGAGTTTCGATTGGGGAAGATGCTCTAATTGTTTCCAGTCCGGTCCGCTTTCAAGACACGACTATTAATAAAGCTTGAGAATGATATATATACATGCTTTTCCCATGTTTGAATGATTGGAAATGCCGATTAAATCGAAATCACTTAGGATGGAATCATGGATCAGTGACGATCCCCCTAAAATTTTCAAACTATGTGAGATCGGTCTGGGGCGACAATGAAGGGTCCATAAGGTTGAATTCCAAATTTCAAGGCATTTGAAGTTCGTATGTTCGAGTTATAGGTAAAAGAAGATGGATCGGCATTGATGGATCGGTGATTTTACTTGGAGTCCGACCGACAAACGGTGCTTGGAGTCATTTGCATGTTTTCTTGGAGAAAACCTTGGTATTACCCTAGTCTGATTTTGGGCCAGAGTTTCCTAGGTTTGCTTCGAGTCAAATGGATGATTACCTAAGTTCGACTTCGAGTCAGGACTTCCAAAATCTGCTTCGAGTCAAACAGGCAATTACCTGAGTTCGACTTCAAGTCAACCCTGAAGTGAGTTTTTCAATGACCATTTTGATGATTTTCGACGAGGACCATTTGTGATTCGACGATGGAAGCTCCATGATGGGATTGAAGACTGGTCAGTTGGGAGTGGTAACAATATACCATGGGAGCTTGGCCTTGTAATCGATCCGGGTTTATGTCATATCTTCTTGGTTCTCATGCCTCTGGAAGTACCATTTGAGTAGCAGTTCCTAGTCCATTGCTTGGCACTGTGTTGTGGCTCTGGTTTTAGAGCTTCCTCTAGCATTTTGCACGTTAGCATTTTCGTCCAATTTATCTTCCTTAAATTGTTTGTCATCTCCAGAGCCGGAGGGATTCATCGTTATATCTCCTCGTGGGGTTTTCACCCTTAAGTTCGTGTTTGTTGTAAGCGCTTTTGCAGTGGGTGGAGTGTTAACATTTTCTTCTGTCATGATTCTTGGAGCTCTGCCCACTACTTCCAGTTGCCTTTGCCATCTATCGATTATATCCCCTTTGAACAACCCAGATGGTGGTCTCACTGGCCGGTCAACGAGTCAGGGTCAGGGGCGAAGCGCCCTGGTTTGGTGGTTTGGGGGCTCAACGTGGTTTGATGTTGATACATTTTTTTACTCCAACAGTGAGAGATTGGATTTGTATTTGATGTTGATTAATGTAGAAATTGATGATCTAACTTCCGAACCTATCTGATCCAAAGTAGATAGCTAGATCTAAGCCTGACTTGATCCTCAGTGAAAGCACCAAAATGTTAACACAAAAAATGGATCAACACCCTGGTTTGAGTGTGAAAGCATCAGCCATGTTCTCACAAATCAATAATATAGACAGTAAATATAGAAAAGAGCAGAAAGAGAAAGAAGACAAGAAGATATTTATAGTGGTTCAGCTGTTAATGAAGCCTATGTCCACTTTATAGTTTTATTATAGACTGATTTCTATTACAAGATGTGTTTGATTACAAAGCTCTTGATTATCCTTAGCTAGATTGAATCTCCAAGGTTGGAATCCACTGGAGTAACGGTGAACCCTTCTGGAGATTGTTGTGGGGGAGGTGAAGAGTAAAGAAAGCTTCCAACAGAGTTTCAGCAACCAGTTTGAAGGATCCCCTTTATGTTGCAATTAGGCGAGTATTTGTAGCCAGATGCTTGCAAATCACTGTAGGAAGACACACTACATAAATCACGACCTGAGCTAACTTGAATGATCACTAGCAATCCATTGTCCATAGATCGCTAGGGATCCATCGCTTTGGCTTGCTGGTGATCCATTTTCTTGAGATGCTCATTTTCGTCCTTTTCCCTTGAAGATTGTGGCAACCTGGTAAGAAGGTATAGACCGGTAGCGATCCATGGTGCATGGATTGCTACCGATCCATATACTTGGTAAATTTATGGACCTTGTCCTTTGGAGTTTATGGTGATTTGGCAAAATGGTATGGATCGCTAGTGATCCATTGTGCATGGATCGCTAGCGATCCAAGTACTTAGTGTATTTCTGAGCTTTGTCTTTGACTACCCATTGGACCATGACGCTAGTGAACTAAAGAATCTTCGAGCTAAGATCATGGATCGCTGGCAATCCATAGATGATGGATCGTTAGCGATCCATTGCCCTTGTGTATTTTTGCTTTTCATTCATCTGCTTTCTATTGGTTAAATGCTCTAGTATTTTTATTTGGCTCTTGAGCTGTTCAGACTCGACGAAGATGTTCCGACTTCCGTTGAATTCTGCTGGGTTTAAAACCTGGATAACACCTAGCTTCACTCTTGGAGGAGGAATGGTTAAGTATAAATGTCGTAAATGAGTTAAGTATATGAACATTAATTTGTACAAACAATTGTTTTGGCTAGATAATCAATTAGTCGACTATCGAACTTAACCTATTACTAAACTTAGATCTTTAAAAATAATGATATAATGATAATACATATGAAATGGTGTTAACCCACTTTTTGGCAAGGTCGAGATATCAAGGAATTAGCAAAAAGTCAATAATTACTTGTTCCAAATATTAGTTTTATACCGCAGGTTCACTATGGACATCGATGAATTTTGTCCAAGTCCAAATCAAGTTAGAATTGATATGACACGACGATCAAAGAGGAGGAAGCCAAAGTTGCAAGTTTCAAGTCAATCGGACTTCATATGCTCAAGTTATGATCGATACAAATTTCAGGAATCAACTTCGCTCGGGTGTCGCTTAGCACACCTCACTCGGGTGTCGCTTAGCATACCTCACCCGGGTGTCGCTTGACACACCTCACTCAAATGACATTCGGCACAACTGCTTTGTTCGGCATATAAGGAACGTTCGGCATCCATGAGCGTTCGGCTACTCTACGATTTGACACGAATGGGTCAACTGGTATTTAAGGTCGTTCGGCATGCAGAGCGTCCGGCCTCACTCCAATGCCGTTCGGCACACCTCACTCTAATGTCGTTCGGCATACATCCACTCCAAGACCGTTCGGCATACCTCACCCCAGTATCGTTCGGCATACCTCCACTCCAAGACCGTTCGGCATACCTCCACACCAATGCCGTTCGGCACACCTCACTCTGATGTCGTTCGGCATACCTCCACACCAATGCCGTTCGGCACACCTCACTCTGATGTCGTTCGGCATACCTCCACTCCAAGACCGTTCGGCACACCACACCCCAGTATCGTTCGGCATCTAGAGACGTTCGGCATGATGGAGGTTCGGCACTAAGGATCGCTCGGCATTGCACCTCGCACCTCCATACCTCAGTACCTCGCACCTCCATACTTCAGTACCTCACACCTCCATATCTCAGTACCTAGCACCTCCATACCTCAGTACCTCGCACCTCCATACCTCAGTACCTCGCACCTCCATACTTCAGTACCTCGCACCTCCATACCTCAGTACCTCGCACCTCCATACCTCCGTACCTCGCACCTCCATACCTCGGTACCTCGCACCTCTCAACGTTCGGCATTAAGCGTTCGACATCCATGCTTCGGCATATAGAGACCACTCCATTTGGGCTGAGGTACTCGGCTGCCAGGCCCACCAGGGAAGTCCAACCCATCTTTGTCTATAAATAGAGAGGCAGGGGCACAGTAAAAGGGGATCCTCTCTCCTACTCTCTAACTTTCTATTTCCTAAGGCTAAGGCTATCCTACCAGTTTGTAACCGTAATTGATTCGAACATCAATAAAAAGGAAATTTCTAGAGTGGACGTAGGCCGGAGTCAGCCGAACCACTATAAATTATTTGTCTTTACTGCTTTCATTTGAATTTCTGTTATTCTTCATATTAACATCCTCTACATACATTCTTTCTGTGAGCGGTGATTGTTATTTGGTGCTTTCATTTGCATTTGGGGGTTAGTGACCAATTTTGGCGCTAACACTTTGGTGCTTTCACTGAGAGTTGAACTCAGGGAATTTTGGAGCTAGGAACTTGGATTCTAGAAAGCAATGGCCAGGCCATCAACTAGGAAGCAAGCGACAGGATGGAGCAATCAGGAAGGGAGTCAAGAAGCTTCCTCTGGAGCTGGAGAGGGCCGAGCCTCGATCTACATCACTCGAAACAAGATGGAGGCAATGATGGACTCGATTCACGAAAGATTGATGAAGAGCCAACAAGAAGCGATGCAGAGCTTCTTTGAACAGATGAGAACAGCCGGAGCACAGAACTTAGGACCGGCTGTAGTTGCTGCCGATATGGGGCAGGAGACTAGAGCTACAGAGAACGCTGAAGGTCAGAACCAAGAACAGAATGCAGTGCCCGAAGGCTATCAACAAGGGCTTGGGGGCAGACCCTCAGGATATGACATTGGAAGACCCACGGACGGAGCTCAGCAGGCTAGAGCTAACGCCAACATTAATGAACCACATGAAGAATATTACCCAGAATACCCTTCGAGACCTGGGGGGCAGGATAGAGGCATGTTGAGGGGACAACCCCTTGATGGAGATGAAAGGATGGCTGGATTAGTGCGGCGAATAATGAGAGGAGGATTGTCAAGCGGAGGCTTAGAGGATGTCAGTCGGAGCCCGTTCACTCCGAATATCAGGAATGCGAGGAATCCTCCAAAGTTCAAGTTACCCACGCTGGATACTTATGATGGAAAGTCAGACCCGACCATGCACGTTACCAGATACATCAGGCATATGGAAGTGCTGGGGGCATCCGAGGAAGTGATGGCACGATGCTTCCCTTTATTTTTATCAGATTTGGCTGCGCTTTGGTTCAGACAACTAGAGACTGGATCAATCAGGACATGGGGTGAGCTAGTGGAATGCTTCATGAGACAGTTTAGGGTCCATGTGACGCGACCCAAGAGTGTGATGACTTTAGCCTCGATAAAGCAAAGGACCGGAGAGTCCATAAAAGATTTTCTATTGCGATTCAATGCAACGGTGGCTTCTGTAGATCGCCCGGATCCATCAATGATTTTGATGGCGGCAGTAGAAGGAATTGCAGAAGGCACCGAATTCAAAGATTCTCTGACCAGAGACCCACCGCAAGATCTAGGAGAGTTTTATCATGAAGCTGAAAAATTCATTCGACTAGAGGAATCACAAGCCGAGAGGCAGGAAATAAACACTACACGAAGCGAAGGAACCGCAGGAGGACAGTCTGGAGCAGACAAAGGAAAGAGAAAGCAGGACGATGCACAGGACGGTCCTGATAAACGGAAGAAATTCCGAGAACCCAGATTCAGGCAATACACCAGTTTGACGACAAGCCTGGAACGAATTTACACTGAAACTCGGGGGCAGCTCCCTTATCGAAAGCCGCCGAGAAGAGATCCCACAGAGCGGGAACGCAGAACTGGAAAATATTGCCTATTCCATGAGCTGGATGGGCACACGACCGATGAATGCCGCCACCTAAAGGATGAGGTGGAAGAACATGCTAGGAGTGGTAGATTGCCACAATATGTCAGAGAACCGACAGCAGCGGTAAGGCCTGAACAGCCACCGCCTCCACGTAACAGGAACGATCCAGGATCGGGATCACGACTCGTCATCAACTGATCATGATGGCAAGGGCCAAGTTCAAGATATGAACTCTGGTCAATCACTTTTCTTAGATTTGCTTTCAAAATAAAACGGCTATTCCACTCACTCATGTATGGGAACCAGAGAGATCCCTAGGCATGCTCTGAGATGGTATAGACCGTTCAGCCCGGAGAGGCGTTGTTTAGTTTTTCCCTAATGTTTGAGATTGAACATCTAGGGTCTGAATTTAATAAATAAACTTGAATTTCCTGAATAAGCCTTTGACCGGAGAGTTAAAGGATGAATATTACGTACTGATACAAAATGATGATCGCTTTATGACCCTACCCGGAGAGACGGGGTCCGGAGTGCAAGAAGTGAGTTGCTTCGCCGGAGAGCGACAGGATCGACTCACTTAAGCATCGTCTCTCATTCACCGAAGAGTGATTGGATCGAGATTCGATAAGAGCCCGTAGAGGCTATGATCGGCCTAACGATTCTGGCTATGACATCGCTTAGTGTTCAGAACTGCTGAACCGGAGTGCAGGAAGTGAGTCGCTTCGCCGGACAGCGACAGAATCGACTTGCTTAAGCGTTGTTTCCCCTTCACCGAAGAGTGACAGGATGGGATCCAGCAAGGGCCCGGAGAGGCTATGATCGGCCGACGATTTAGGCCAAGATATCGCTTAATGTTCAGACACACTGAACCAGAGTGCAAGAAGTGAGTCGCTTCGCCAAAAAACGACAGGATCGGCTCACTCAACGTTGTTTCCCCTTCACCGGAGAGTGACAGGATGGGATCCAGCAAGAGCCCGAAGAGGCTATGATCGGTTTAGAACAACCAAGACATCGCTATATGCCCTAACTGGGGTCGGAGTGCAACATGATCTTTCTATTAAATCGTTAAGTCTGGAATGGACTTAGCAAGGGTCCGGAGTGACCTTCGATAGTTCAGAGAGGCTATAGAATTTGGTTACTGACTTCCATAAGTGGAAGTAGATACTAATTCGGCTTCGAACAGCCATAAATCTGATTGACAATACTAAAGAAATAAATAGAACATAAGCTCACTACATTCGATCTGAAGCTATTCAAAACACGCCTTTTACCAAAAGGCATGTTTTGGGGGGCAAAGTGTTAACCCACTTTTTGGCAAGGTCGAGATATCAAGGAATTAGCAAAAAGTCAATGATTACTTGTTCCAAATATTAGTTGTATACCGCAGGTTCACTATGGACATCGATGAATTTTGTCCAAGTCCAAATCAAGTTAGAATTGATATGACACGACGATCAAAGAGGAGGAAGCCAAAGTTGCAAGTTTCAAGTCAATCGGACTTCATATGCTCAAGTTATGATCGATACAAATTTCAGGAATCAACCTCGCTCGGGTGTCGCTTAGCACACCTCACTCGGGTGTCGCTTAGCACACCTCACCCGGGTGTCGCTTGACACACCTCACTCAAATGACGTTCGGCACAACTGCTTTGTTCGGCATATAAGGAACGTTCGGCATCCATGAACGTTCGGCTACTCTACGATTTGACACGAATGGGTCAACTGGTATTTAAGGTCGTTCGGCATGCAGAGCGTCCGGCCTCACTCCAATGCCGTTCGGCACACCTCACTCTAATGTCATTCGGCATACCTCCACTCCAAGACCGTTCGGCATACCTCACCCCAGTATCGTTCGGCATACCTCCACTCCAAGACCGTTCGGCATACCTCCACACCAATGCCGTTCGGCACACCTCACTCTGATGTCGTTCGGCATACCTCCACACCAATTCCATTCGGCACACCTCACTCTGATGTCGTTCGGCATACCTCCACTCCAAGACCGTTCGGCACACCTCACCCCAGTATCGTTCGGCATCTAGAGACGTTCGGCATGATGGAGGTTCGGCACTAAGGATCGCTCGGCATTGC
Organism: Allium fistulosum; assembly: GCA_030737815.1. Lineage (NCBI taxonomy): Eukaryota > Viridiplantae > Streptophyta > Magnoliopsida > Asparagales > Amaryllidaceae > Allium > Allium fistulosum. Next base: position 1,245,646,855 of record CM060904.1, on the reverse strand, counting down.
ACCTCGCACCTCCATACCTCAGTACCTCGCACCTCCATACTTCAGTACCTCACACCTCCATACCTCAGTACCTCGCACCTCCATACCTCAGTACCTCGCACCTCCATACCTCAGTACCTCGCACCTCCATACCTCAGTACCTCGCACCTCCATACCTCAGTACCTCGCACCTCCATACCTCGGTACCTCGCACCTCTCAACGTTCGGCATTAAGCGTTCGACATCCATGGTTCGGCATATGGAGACCACTCCATTTGGGCTGAGGTACTCGGCTGCCAGGCCCACCAGGGAAGTCCAACCCATCTTTGTCTATAAATAGAGAGGCAGGGGCACAATAAAAGAGGATCCTCTCTCCTACTCTCTAACTTTCTATTTCCTAAGGCTAAGGCTATCCTACCAGTTTGTAACTGTAATTGATTCGAACATCAATAAAAAGGAAATTTCTAGAGTGGACGTAGGCCGGAGTCAGCCGAACCACTATAAATTCTTTGTCTTTACTGCTTTCATTTGAATTTCTGTTATTCTTCATATTAACATCCTCTACATACATTCTTTTTGTGAGCGGTGATTGTTATTTGGTGCTTTCATTTGCATTTGGGGGTTAGTGACCAATTTTGGCGCTAACAAATGGTTTTGGGTTTGTTGTGATAGTTTTTAATAACATTCGCCTTTAACCCTTTTTAATTATGTTTATGAATGAAAATAGATCTTTAAAAGAATGTTTTAAAGATAAGCATAAGTGAAATGGTATTGGATTAGTTATGACAATGTTTTAATAACATTCATCTTTAACCCTTTGTTATTATACTTATGAATTCAAATAGATCTTTAAAAAGAATTTTTAAAGATAAGGATTGGTGAAATAGCTTTGGGTTTGTAGTGACAATGTTTGAGTAACATTAGTCTTAAGCCTTTTTGAATGGATTTGTGAAAGTACTTAGATCCTTAAAATGGATATTTTTAAGGAAATTAAAAGTAAGGAATCTTTTGGAAAAAGATAGAAAAAGTAAAGGTTTTAAGTAAGAAATCTTGTTAATGATTTGTGAATATACTTATACCATTTGAGATAGTTATATGAATACTTTTTAAAGTATTGAAAGAGTACAAATGAGTAATAGAAATTCATAAATAATGTTTTATTGGATAAAAAACGTTTACTAATAAAAATGAGTTTTAATTAATAAATGATTAATTAAAAAAAAGGGATTAGAAGTCGCTTATGTGAATTAATCATGCTTTATATGACTTGATCTCGCATTATGTGTTTACTCGTTTATGGAAAACATTTAGTCGTATACTTAGCACTAAAAGCTCATGAGGTAGGCTTGTCTATCTATGAGAATTAAGAATGATGTTCATATAGGGATGGAGCAATATATCTTTAACCTATCCGCTTCACTATTGATCAAGGGATAGTGTGAGATGAAAATATCGAAAATGTGATAAGTATACAAGACTTGGTTTCCATATGCGATCGCTCTCATTATCCTCGAATGATCAAATTCGTTGATTCAGTCTTGAAGAGACTGGGATCGATAAGTGTTTTACTTATCGAAAACCACTTCAAGATTGAGATATGTATTCTATCTCTTGGAAGTGGATCTGTCTGAGGTGCTGGAATCCATATGTGGTTTCAAGATCTATTCGAGATGCGAAAATCCAATTAAGTATTTGTTTTCTGTTCGAGTGAAGAAGACTCTTGTGAAAGATGCCAAATGTAATATTGACATGGGAAAAGGCATAAACTGGAGTAGGGGCGTAGCTTGGGGTTTGGCTGAACCATGAAAAGATATTATCACTCCATATCTAAAGTATGCTTATCGATGTTGCGCATGGGAGGTTATGGTATTTTGAATCACGTATTTAGACATGGACTGGCTATGTTTTCTTATTTTATCTAGAAATATACGGTGCTGAGAGGTAATTTCTAACCCTTGTGCATGGAGATCCGCTTCAGTTTACTGGAGGCATCCCCGCATAAATCTATTATGCGAACATTCCTTATCGAGTTTGATTGTACCCTAGACATTATCTAATATATTACCTTAAGTACTTATTAGAGGGTTGTTCTTTTTAGGGGATAACCATCATGGCATTCAATGCGGTCTCGAAGGTACTGTTATATATTGGCTGCGTATTTCTTAAGTTTCTCATACCAGACTTATGTCTGACGTTTGATTTTTTTCTCTAAATTTCTCCCGTGCTCATTCGAGTGGTCTGAGAAAGGCAGGTTTTCATTGATGTTCTTTGAAGTTCGAGAAGGTGAGATGGATGGTTCACCTATCGTAGTATTCTTATTTCCGCTGCATTACTATATTGTACATATCAGCATTTGTGAGGATAGTTATTTATAACTCTCCAGGCTAATAATAGTACTTAGGTTATGTAACTTCGAAATTTTTGTATCGGAGTAACCCTTCATACTATTCTTTTGATATTATATATTACCGTTTCGCTAGTGCGATTTTGATATTGTGTTCCTTCTTCCTTGTTCTGTTTCCTTTCCTATTTATTTTACCCTAACAATTTATCTTTCTGGCAATTGAGTGCATGGCGCATAAATACCATTGATGTTTTAGTGTTGACGTTCGAAGCTTGAAAAGGTGTTTCATTACATAAACTATGCAAATTTAGAATAACTTATGGGAAATTGGATTAGTGGGATAACTTTCCTTCCAAGTATATTGCCTTCTTTATCCTTGAGTTAGCCAACATCCTCTATGTGTCTTTTTCATTTCCTTACTCTCTTCTCCAATCATACTATTATCTTCTTTCAATCCTCCTTAAGTCCTGCCAAGTATTCACATACTTTGGAATTTACTTTCTTTACCCTTGACCTTTCATGCGAGTATACCTTAGAACTTGCAAAGTTTTACTTTGATATCATTCCCCATTCCTTTAAGGGTTCTTCTTATGGATTTCACACATGTCTAATCAAACTTTCCTAGGTTTATACCAATATTATGTATATTCAACAAGGATTCCTTGTTGCTACCATACGAGCATTCGTAGCTATTTTATTCATAGCTTTGACCTTTACCCCGTCTTACATAGGCAGTCATCTCTTCCATATAAAAAATTAGTTTGGTTTTTCACAACCATTTAAATAAATTTCATATTTATAAAGTGCTTAATCCAAAAAAATTATCTTTGAAAGTTTTAATTTTTTCATGAAAGAGTGATGCTCGTTGTAAGGAGAGTACTTGAGTTTATTAAATTATAAATAAATGTCAAATGCCATCAACAAGCCTGATGGGTGGCATTTCATAATTATCAATTATTAACATATACTATTAGATCATCCCAATGATGACCAACAAAAACAAAAACAATAGCTAACTAAAAAAATTCAATGACTATAGAAAGGACTTGTATACGTGTATGAAGTTGAAGGATGTATAACATTGTATGAAGACGGATATGATGATATAATGCTGCATGATATATGGATGTCACAGAAAGAAGGTAGCATGAAGTTGCATGAAGATGTAGGGAAGCATGAAATTGCAGCTTGACTAGGTGGAGGAAAGGAAGCTTAAATAGGGCTTGCATGAAATGTAAATGTTGCATGAAGATGCTCTAATAAGGATTGCCAACAACTGAAGGATAACAACTAAAATGTATGATTCCGAAGATGAGCAATAGCTTCGAAATTGCTATGGGCAAGGGTACCTATTGTTAATACAAAGAGGCAGAGGAGTAAAAAGGTGAAGATGCATAGCAGCAACAAGGCCAGAAATGTCTCAGTGCTTCCTCATAAGTTTTAACGACCCGGATTTTCAAAGGTTTTATATTTAAATATAGGAATTATATAAATATTTAAATCATGGATTTAAAGTGAATAAAAATGATTTCGAAAGCTTATTTAAATTATTTTTAATTAATAAATGATAATAGTAAAACATAAATTTATAATTTGAGTGAGTAAATTTGTTTTAATAATAATTCATTTTAATTAACGTGTGAAATTATCATTCTAGTGCACTGTCTTGGATTTGGACTAAACTAGTGCCATTGAATCAAGAATAATGAATATTTATATGCCGATGAGTTTCATGATGATCGGACCTACTATGTGGTCGTGCTTACTTAAAAAACATCGCGTTTAAATTGAGAGAATGAAATTTCATTATAAATAAACCTTAACTTAAAACCAAAATATTAAACTTCCCTCTTTCTCTTTATTTTAAAATCTTGCCTGATAGACCAGCCGTCATCCACTTTCTCACTTCAACAAATTAAACGTGAGATTTAGACAACGAAACCCGACATCGTTTGATTTGTCATCTTCGTAGGGGCAAGAGCTTCGTGATAGTGTGCTATGATTTAGTGCGACGAGGGTCGGGTGTGTTCGACATTGGACAATCGAGGCTAAAGTTGGAATCTTGTGGTGGTAGAGGGGACAGTGGACTTAGTGGATGGTGGCGTTGAGCTAGTGGAGCGAAGGCAAGCTTGGGGAAGCAAATTGGCGAGGTGCGGCGTCAAGTGGAAAAACGTGACACTTCGGTAGTTGTTTTCTCATGTTGAGGTCGCAATCGAATTGGTGATGTCGGAGGTCAAAGCAAGGTGGTTGTTGAGTTCATGGTGACGAGTGGAGTTGCTCGGCATAGGCGAGCCGATATTCAGTAGAGGGATGCGAGGTGCAACACTTTTGCAAGAGAAATTAAGGCATTGGTCGCTTTTGGATGAGGCGGCTTGGACCTTAAATTGACGGCACCATCACATCGAGTGCGTGGAGAGGAGATCAATAGAGAAAATGACATTGGATTTAGCGGAGCGTAGCTCCGTATGCTGGAGATTGTGCATGGCATCTTTAGGTTATCATGTACCAGCGTGCATGGGGAAGAAAGGGATGAAGAGTGGATTAAGGTAATTAATTAGCAATTAATTATAATTAGTTTAATTAATTAATATTTTAAATCCCAATTCTTATGTAAATCGTATCTTGTTTATACAAGGTCTAATTGAGGCATTGTTTACGTTGTTGTGCTTATAAAGGAATTATCTACATCTGTGATTGATTTAGGCTTGGGTGAGGTTATTCACAAGTTTATTGTATATTATTGTGTGTATAATTTTTGTTGTATTAAAATATAAATAGAATAACCAACAATGTAATTATTATTTTTGGATCCCACCTTGTTTTGTAAAACAAGTGACAACATTATTATGGAGTATAATCTCTCTTTTGATCATCTATAACATGTACCGTGGCCCAGACAACTTGTTTACATGTTCGATCGTGCACTATAAATATTTGAAGCGATATAGTCGTATTAAACGTGCTTTGAACCTAATATTTGAAATTTGTTAAATTGGATAAATTGTGAGATATTGTGGAAATATATATGTATATATATTTGGCTACACGTGTTTTGATGTGTTTTACATGGAGGAATTGGTTTGGACATTTATGGAATTTGTTGGAAGTTGTGAATGGTAGAAGCGAAAGTGTCGATATGGATGCACTTTGAAATCGCTATGATCGTCGATTTTAAAGTTAACTTTGGAAGACATCCTAGGGCTTCTTTGTATTTTAATAAATATTGTTAGTGTACTTATTATCAGAAAATATCAAGGTTTAAATATATGATTAATGATCAATTATGGATTTTAAAGTAATGGTTTTAAAATATGGATAAGTATTTTAAAAGTATATTTATAGTATATATAGTTTTAGGAAATTGTTAAAGATTTTATTTAAGAAATAAAAGGCTTTTACATTATAATATCTTACAAATGGTTTATAGCATTTTGTTAAATATCTTGGTTTTATAAATAAATTAGTATATGTATATGTGTGAGTGTGTGTGTGTGTGTATCTTTCTAAAGGTATTTTAGTATATTTAGAAGTTTAAAAAAGGTGGTTTGCTATTTGTAAAAGAATATAAAGCAATCTTTAGATATAACACTTATGTTATAATGGATAGTTTTGTAGAATTGATTAAAAGGGTATATAACCTTGTTTAATAAGTGAAGATGTACTTAGAGCATTAAAGGGATGTTCCAAAGTTAATGGCAAGTATAAAAGTGATTTTTGGTTCATAGTAACGGTTTTAGGCAACGTTTGTTTTAATCCATTTAACTATACATTTGAAAAGTAACTAGATCTTTAAAATGGATTTCAAAGATAATGAAATAGTAAAATGATTTTTAGTTTGGTGTAAACAATGTTTTAGTAACATTTGTATTTAAGCCCTTGAATAATATTTTAAAGTGGTAAATTATTGTTAACGATTTTGGAAATACTTAGATCTTTAATAATGTAATTTAGAGAGAACAACAAGTTTGAATTGGTTGTAGGTTTTTTGTGGCAATGTGTTAGTAACATTCGTATTTAACCCGTTTTGATTATATGCATGAATGTAAATAGATCTTTGAAAAGAATATTTTAAGATAATCATAAGTGACATGGTTTTGGGTTTGTAGTGATAGTGTTTGAGTTACATTTGCCTTAAGCCCTTTAAAATTGATTTGTGAATATACTTATATGGTTGAGATAAGTACACGAATACTTTTGAGGAGTATTGAAATGTGTATAAATGAGTAATGATGTTTTAAGTAAATAGCGAAGTTTATTTGATAAATGGAGTTTCGTTTATAAAGAGTTTATTTAGTAAAATGGGTCTTACTAATAAAAGAAGGTTTTAATTACTAAAAGGAAGATTAATTAAAAAGACGATTAGAAGTTATTTACATGACTTGATCATGCCTTTGTATTTCGATCGTGCTTTGTGTGTTACTTGCTTATGGACAATATACTGGACTTAGTTTCCCGAATGCGATTATTCTCATTGTTATTAGATTTGAATATAACTCTGAAAATATATAGAGGGAATACGGGAATTATATAGTGTAGTTATCTTCGGTGATACTATATTGTACGAACAAACTCATTTTTATTTTCTGAGACAAATTATAAGGAAATTCGTCTACTTAAATGGTTAAAAAGTTATATCCGATCTTATGTATTGTCTGTTTATTTCCTACAGAACCAAGGTTGAATTTAATGAAAATCCATCAATTACTTTTGGAGCACCTGGTAAGCAGGGGGAGTGTACTTATATAAGATGACATGAAACGGTAACCACTCCAAAAACGTATATGTGTTATATGTTTTGGAATTAGTTCGTGATTGGTTCGCGATTGGTTCGCAATCAGTTTGTGATTAGTTCATGATTAATTTGTGATGTTGTAATCTATATGGAGATTCGAAATTTGTTGAGATGCTCGAACACATATAGTTGTTCGTGATCTATTCAGGAGGTGGGGATCCATGTGTGATTCGAAGATCGGTAGAGATATGGGAATCCATGTGTGATTTTGAGATCTGTTGAGAAATCCATGTATGATTCCGAGATTTGTTGAGATATGGAAATCCATGTATGGTTTTGAGATATATTCGAGTTGGGGACTCGTACATCGAGATCTACTCGTGCTATGACTCATGTACTGGGATGTTGAACGTGACTTCACCATTGGTAGTGACAGAAACCATAGATAGTAGAATAGCATATCAGGTTTAGCTAACTTAAAGGGAGCATGCACTCTATTCTTGTGTTACTTATGGATATGCATGCGAGAGTGATGTAACCCGGTGCCACATTCTTGGGCGTGGACCAGCTATGTTTTTCCTGTAGTGTAATTTATCTAGAGATATATGATGCTCGAAAGAATATCTCTTATCCTTGTGTAGGAGGGCCGTTCTTGAGATACTAAGGGCACCTTCATGGAATCCTACATAATTAGCGAATGCCCCTTAGCAGTTGTGATTGTATACCTATTATTATTGTGATATACACTCACGTGTAGCATAGCTATGTGATTATTTATATTTCACACCTTATACATTATTATATTATCACTGGATTTTATAATAGAAATGGTTTGGCTATCGTAAGGTAAAAGCCCGTCCGTGTTTAATTATGGCGTGGTGTTACGAGATACCTTTACGTTTGAAGGGTATTATAAATATAGTAATCCATATGATTTGAGATTCTTATGCTGGTTTACAAGACTGATTCGTGTGTTATGTTCTTATAATGCTCGGGTCAGTTTGAGTATATTTCCAGATTTAGCTGCGGTTCGTTGGAGCTCCTGGAAAGGAGCTAGATGCTTTCCTACTGTACTTATTTTCCGCTGCATTACTTGATTTGTATCCATCAGCGTTTGTGAGGATGAGCTATTATAACTGTCCAGGCTAATGATAGGTTACTTTACTTTAATTCATGTATGTATATCAAAGTTTTCATTTTGGTAAAGACCTTTTGAGATATTATATATTATCGTTCCGCATGTGAGACTCTGATACTATGTTCTTTTTTCTTGTTCTATTTTTTTTCGTTACCATAAAGTTCTGGTTTTCTGGTACTTGGGTGCTCGGCATACGAATATCATGGATGTATTAGTATCGACATTTGAGGGTCGAAAAGGTAGATCATTACATTTAGTATCAGAGTTGAAGGTTAAGTAAGAACCTTGGCTTTGGTGGGTATTACTAATTAAGAGATAAGGTAATGGAATGTCTTATTATGGGTTGAGTGTATATATACAAGAGTGCATATTTTTATTGTTATAAAAATGTATTGATTGTGTTAATTGGTCTATTGAGTGGCATATGGATTCTTATCAATACGAGTTGCTATCGTTATTGATAGGGATCTCTAAACACGTATACAAGGCAAACCGACACAGTATTGCTTTTGAAATTAGTAAATGGAATAATTTTACGTAGGATTATATTTTATATACAAATGAATAATTTTGAGAATTGAGATAATTATTAATGGTGTGTTTGTTTATTAGGAAATGATAATATTCTAATATTATCATTTATTGTTTAGTTTGTGTACTTGACCAGTTTATGGGTGATTCCACCTTTTCATTGCATGGGTTGGGTAGATAGTAAATTATGGGAATATTGAAATGAACACCATATGAATTAAGTTTCATAGTTTGATGATAAGGTGATCGGTGATAAGGTTGGGTTAAATTTTTACTTTTTAATAAAAGTTGTTTGCTATGGTCTAAATGAAAGATAAAATATTTTGAAATAAATACATGTGTGGCAGTTTTATATAAGAAAGTGACTTATATAGATATGTTTATAAGTACAGTTTATAAATATGAAAAGGATTTAAATTGAGAATTTGAGAAATTAAATCCCTATGTTTTGGAAATTGTTTCTCAACGTTTGTGAGGAGAAAATAACACTAGTATTATTTGAAAGTAAATATCTAAGGGATTGGTTAATGAAATTGATATCATGGTACTTAGTAATATTTACAAAATATTTGATATCGTTTTAAAAATGGTTTTGGTTAGGTCCAAAAGGCATGGTTTGGGTGTACTAAACTCGCTTCTGTCGTTGAAAAATGACTCTGGTGATGTCTGCAGCATCAGCAGCGTTTATTTTCGAATTTCAAAGTGGGGGATGCTACCATAGCAATTTGCTACAAAGTTGTTTTGGTAAAAACAGATTTTGATTTAAATCTCAGAAGTATGATTTTATACAAAAGATGTATATATTATTATTTCAAATGCTTTGAAAAAAATTGAGTGTTTAGTTCTTAAGTTTTCTATTAAGGTATTTTATGGACTCTTGTATCCTATGCATTAGGATAATTTGGTTTATGCATCTCATTATGGTATGTTGTTTAGTAGTTTTCATTTGTTGAAATGAAATCGAATTTTCAACAATTTGGGATAGTCATAACTTCAAAAAAATTCATAGAATTTGAAGTTGAGTGTTTGCAAAGTTAAGTTTTATATAATGCTTGATTTGAAAAGATAGTAGAATTTAAACAAGTTTTAAATTGATTGAATATCCATGTTTAGTAAATGAAGTGGATGTTTTTGTATTTACTCTTAGAATGTAGTGGAGTTTATATGAGGATGAACTTAAGTTGCAAAATGTTTAATAACTTGAAGTAAAGTTTATGAAATGGTCCATAAGTGGTTTTAGTATCAAATGAGAAATATTATAATTGATAATGAATGTAAATTAAAAAATAAAAGTACTTGGTTTAGGTGAGAAACCAAGAGAATATAGTATGTAAGTTGTACCTAGATCAATCTATTCGCATACCGGCTTTGGATATTGGATTCAAGTACATATTTATAGGGTGATTTACACAGGTCCGAGTTAGGAATTTTCACTTGATTGTTGACGACGAACACTTGATACAGATTCTTAATATAATCCTGAAGTTATCTATCATAGCATATGCCTATGCAAGGAGGACAGAGGTTTCTAGTCAAGGAACTTGATCGGAGTCCGCACTAGAGGGGTCAAGCGATTTATACTAGTTTGGAAGTGGAATTTATGTGATCGAGCTAGTGATCAGATTTGATATTGTGTACGGATGATATATATATATGGATTGTAAGGGCTCTAAAAACATATGTATGCTGTGTGTGTTGGACTGTGGAGAGTTTAGTGGATGACTCTTCAAATTGTTAGGGTAGTATGAGTGATCTACTGAGTAAACCTGATGCTAATGAGCGTAAGGTACGCTTAGTAGATTGTTTATCGTGCTTGTGCGATAAGAAGATTTCTGAAGTTGGGCGAACCATGAGTTATGATTGTTGGTGATTGTAGTACTATGTAGTATTAGTATGTGATGATTTTTTTGGTTGCTAGTGATTGCAATACCGTTGGGTATTGATGTGTGATTGTTGCTTTTATGCTCGTGTTAGTATTTTGAAGATGAAATTCTTTTAAAGGAGGAGAATGTAACGACCCAGATTTTCAAACATTATATATATATATTTAAATATTTAAATCATGGATTTAAAGTGAATAAAAAAGATTTTGAAAGCTTATTTAAATTCTTTTTAAATAATAAGTGATAATAGTAAAACATTAATTTACAATTTAATTGATTAAATTTGTTTTAATAATAATTTGTTTTAATTAGCGTGTGAAATTATAATTCCGGGGCATTGTCTCGGATTTTGATGAAACTAGTGCCTTTGGATCCGGCATAATGAAATGATATATGTTGACGAGTTTCATGGCGATCGGATGTGTTATGTGGTTGTGCGTACTCAAAACGCGTAGCATATAAATTAAGAGAATAAAATATATTATTATTTTCCTATAAATAAACCTTAACTTAAAACCTAAATTTTAAGCTTCCCTCTTTCTCTTCATTTTAAAATCTTGCCTAAGAGAGTAACCGCCACCCACTTTCTCACTTCAACTAATTAAATCGTGAGATTTAGGCAAGAAACCCAGCGTTGTTTGATTTGTCTGCTTTATATAGCAAGAGCTTTGTGATATGTGTTTTGATTTGGGTGTTACGAGGGTTGGGTGTGTTCGACATTGGACAGTCGAGGCTAGGGTTGGAATCTAGTACTGGTGATATAAGGGAGATGGACTTTGTTGATGACGGGGTTGAGCTAGTGGAGCGAAGGCGAGCTTGTAGAAGAAAATTAGGGAGGCGCGGCGTCAACTGGCAAAACGAGACACCTAGATTGTCATTTTCTAATGCCCAGGTCATGATCAAATTGGTGACACTGGAGGTCAAAGTGAGGTGGTCGTTGAGTTCATGGCGACGAGTGGAGTTGTTTGGCATAGGCGAGGAGGTCTCTGTTGGAGGGATGCAAGTTGCGACACTTGTGCAAGAAAAATTCGGGCATTGGTCGCTTTTTGGATGTGGAGGCTCGGACCTCAAATTTACGGCACCATCGCGTCGAGCACACGGAGGGGAGATTAACAGAGAGACGATGTTGGATTTAGCGGAGCGTAGTTCCGTAATGCTAGAGATTGCACACACGACATCATTAGGTAATCGTGCATCAATAGGATCGATTTCACCATAGAAGGGGGGGTGAATAGGGTGATACTAATAATAATAAAAATTAATGCGAAAATATATATAATAATTGTAGCACAGATAATAGCAGAATAATAAAAGCAGAAATAGAACAACACAGATTTACCCAGCTTCGGCAAAACCCTGCCTACGTGTTGCCCCAAGGTTTCTACTAGAAATTAAGTTTTTAGACGCTTACACACGTAAACCTGTGACACCCGCTAATGACTAACCTAATTCTATGCTCAAAACCCTGCCACAACTCAGCCACTGAGTTGCGAATTCTCGAACTACACTACCATAGTTCGTCCCTAGTCACACGACTAGAAAGTTACACAATTTTAAAGGAAAATTACAAAATAAAATTAAAACTAAAATAACAAAACCTTTAAAGCCCAATAAAAGATCGACCCACTCAAATAATAAAGATGTCTCCCTTTTATTTTTATTTTTATCAGCCAACTCCTTTTGCTTCTCTTTGTGGCCACCTTGTTTTCTTTTCGATCAGAGTTTGGGCTTTGTTGAAATTGAATACGTCGCTTGTATTTGACCAATTGCAGTGATTATTTTGCTTTGTTTGGCTTGGTCAATTGATCCTCTGACTTAAGCGCATGTGGTTGCTTCAATTATCGAGTTCGAATTAAAGCTTTGAACTGGTACATGAATTGCCTTTATTTACTTTCGTTGATATGCTTGAACTCGAATTGCTTTCGAATTTGATTGGAGTTTTTGGTTTTCGTTCAACGTATGCTTTCTGGATTTTCTGTTTCGAACTCCAATGATTTTATGCCGATGATGATTATTGGGTTATATAGGAATGAAAACCCTATTTATCGTTCGCATATTTCTAGTTTGAATTCGTCTATTAATTTGCTCGGCCATACGATTTTGATTGAATGCCGGTGATTAATTGTTGACTTGTTCATGTTGGATTTTGCTTGAATATTTTTTTAGTCGGTTCCGTTCATTACTCCTTGTGTGATATATGCACTTGCGTTGATTTACGATTGCAAGGTTGAGTTGATTCTGACCTGTTCATATATTTGTGATATATTGTTGCTACTACCTTGGTCACTATGGCTTTGACTCTGGCATGACATTATCATTTTGAAATACATTGACTTTGTTTGAAAACACTTCATCACAGTTTCAATTGATAATATCCTTTTTGATGCTGCTCTGATTTGTTAGAACTGCTACTATGTTGACTGTTTGATTACATTTGTAGTTGTATCGTGACTCATGTAACTGCTTCAATGTTTTATATGATAGTCTGAAGTGAATCTCTGGCATAGCTTTGCATTCAACTATATGTAGAGCTGCTGTCCTATTTTATATGAATGTAGTCTTCATTGGTCTTAATGGACTGGTTTGTTGAGTCTGTTGTGTCCACTGCTATTATCTTTCTTTGTACTCTGCTGTGTTGATTTGAAGTCTGATTGCATTGAGTCTGGTTATGTTGACTGATCATATGCATGTTGAGTCTGGTGCTAAAAACTTTGTTGTTGCATTGCTTCATGTTGAGTCTGGTTATCATGTTGTCTGGTCTGAGTTCCATGCTCTTGTTCATGCCTGAAATGGTTCATGTGTGCCACCTTGTACATACATACATACATACATACATACATACATACATACATACATACATATGTATGTGTGTGTATATGTATTGTGATGCCTTGTTCTGCTCATTGTTGTTGCATATGAATATACATGCTGCTCCACTGTTTTTGAAACATTTAAACTATTTGTTTGTTCACTACTTCTTGCTTGAACTGAACTGTTCTAGTTGTCACTGCATATATATAGGTATACATGTGTGTTCACGCATGTATATATGTATGTTAGCTTGTTGTATGTGGTTCCATTATGCTTTGCACTCCTGTACATATGCACTAAATTATGGTCTCATGTCTTTGTACATTTGAGCTGCTGTCTAGTTCCACTTGAAGTCTGGTCCATTGCATTCATGAGCATTGCATCCTGTTTTGATCTTGTTTTCATGTTCATTAAAGTTCTAGTGCACATATTCATGTATATACATGCATACATATGTGAGATGCATGTATATATGTATGTTGTATGGTTCCTGCTGTGTGTTACTGATCTTGTTGCACTTGCTGTTCTGGTCTGGAGCTTGTTGTCATTTTGGTACCTTTATTGTTTGGTTGAGTTCAACTGTCATTGACCTTCTGCCTTGTTGCCTATCACTGTTCACTGATCTGGGTTTGTAGTCTTGGTCATGCAGCCCTTGTGTGTTGCTTGATTGCTTTGAGTTTGAATGGTTGAAGCTTGAACTGTATGTACATTGAATGCATATGTACCGGTTGTCACATGTATGCATTCATGTGTATAGTCATTGTATTTCACTTGAACAATTTGTTTTCATTCCAAGTTTTGTTGCCTTGTACATTTTGCAGTCTGGAGCTTTTTGGTTTATGATGAAGTTGGGCTTTGTACATGTGTTGATGTCTTCATTTCATATTGGTTCTGACCATGTCATGTTGAGTTGCTTCACATGTACATGATGTATGGTGGCATGTTGTATGTGTTTACGTGCACTTGAGTTGAATTTAGCCTTTGGCTCGGGTTTCACCTTATGCTCACCTGTCCTTGCGATTTTAACAAGCAAGTGTATATCGGTGTGCATGACCTTGTGGCATGTACAGTGATACACTGTGCATGTCACAAGTTGTTCGTGTATGATGATCTAAAAGAAACAAATGATGACGAACAACCAAAATAACTAAGGCAAATAAAATTTTCAAATACACATTTTATCGTACACTGCAAAATATTTCGTTTTCAATTTTACCGTGTTAGTGTTTATTTTGTAGATAGTTCAGATGCCGGATTCAGGCTGGAATAGAGTAGAGGATAAAAATACGAGTGTTGAGTGACTATGTAGTGAGGTTTAAATTGTAAAGTGAATTTTTTTTTTGTAATTAAAATTTTGTAGATGTAGTGAGAGCTAAAATTTGTACAGTTGTGACACCCCACCCTGAGACCCACATTAACAAAGAGTATTACTGGGTAATACCGTCTGCTAATGTGGAGAATAGGGCTGGTTAGGAGCGACCATCTATAGCCTAGTCTTAAATATCAGTTGAATACGTCGACAAATGCCATATATATTTTTCTAATCAAGTGGATCGACATATCCAATAAATACTTAAAACAAAGCCAAAGGTGGCTATAGGATTTATCAGAATAAAATACAGCAACTCAAATGCAAAACACATCACAAAACAGTAGAACGCATTTGTAATAAAATATTTGTTTAAATAAAATATTTGTTTGAATTTGAATTCTGTGTTATTTATTTTATCCAACAAATATTTATTTAATTATGTGAAAAATAAAATAGTACAATATCAAATACATTTAAACAAATATATATATATGTTTATTATCATCAAACAAAAATCATAGGCTATTGTATTCTACAGCATCAACGTGCATAGGGAAGAAAGGGATGAGGAGTGGATTAAGGTAATTAATTAGCGGTTAATAATAATTAGTTTAATTACTTAATATTTTAAATCTTAATTCTTATGTAAATCTTACCTTGTTCTACGAGGTCCGATTAAGACGCCTTTTCACCGTTGTGCTCGTAACGGAATTATCCGCTTTGGGATTGATTTGGGCTTGGGTGAGCTTACTCACCGGCTGATTGTATATTATTTTGTACATAATTGTTGTTGTATTGAAATATAAATAGTATAATGAACAATGCAATTATTACTTTTGCACCCTGCCTTGTTTTGTAAAACAGGTGACAACATTATTATGGAGTATAATCTCTTTTTTGATTATCTATAACATGTATCATGGCCCAGACTACTGTTTACATGTTTGATACTATGTTATAAATATTTGAAGAGATATAGTCGTATTAAACGTGCTTTGAAATCCTTAATATTTGACATATGTTAAACTGGATATATTGTGAGATATTGTGGAAATATATATGTATATATATTCGGCTACACAAATTTTTGTGTGTTTGACATAGAGGAATTGGTTTGGACATTTATGGAAATTGGAATTGGAAGTTGTAAACGGTAGAAACGGAAGAGTTGTTATGGATGCGCTTTGAAATTGCTATGATCAACGATTTTAAAGTTAACTTTGGAAGACATTCTAGGGCTTCTTCGTATTTTAATAAGTACTGTTAGTATACTTATTATCGAAAAATATCAAGGTTTAAATGTATGACCAATAATCAATTATAGATTTTATAACACTGATTTTAAAATATGTATAAGTATTTTAAAAGTATATTATTAGTATAATTAGTTTTAGAAAATTGTTAAAGATTTTATATAAGAAATAAAAGGCTTTTATATTATAATATCTTACAAATGGTTTAGTATTTTATTAAATATCTTGGTTTTGTAAATAAATTAGTATACATATACATATACATATATATCTTTTAAAGGTATTTTAGTATATTGAGAAGCTTTAAAAAGGAATTGGTATTTGCAAAAGAATATAAAGGAGTTTTTATATTATAACACTTATGTTATAATGGATGATTTTGTAAAATTGATTAAAAGGGTATATAACCTTGTTTAATAAGTGTGTAACACCCTTAATTTTCAATAACATTATTCAGTAGATTTAATTAGATAAATTAAATAGAATAATGTAAATATTAGAGTGATAAAGGGATTAAGATTTGAAAATTTAATTAAAGGCCGTGCTTAATTAATTAAAAATAAAGAATGAGTTATGGACGGTTTTATAGGTTAATTAGTAAGAGAACAAAACAAGGGCTTAATGGGTAATAGATGCACCATAATTCCATTTCCCTTATAATCTCGTTTCCACTTTATATTCACGTTCATTTTTCATAACTCAAAAACATAAATTAAAGAGGAGCAAACCTACCATTACTTAGGGAAGAAAAGGGGGAAAAACCAATTAAAGCTAAGCAATCAAGCAAGGACAATTAATGTCCTTATCCAAATCAAGGTGAATAATAATCAAAACCATCTCTATTTTTGTATTTAATGATCATTTGATTTCAGGTTTATGTTTAAATCAATTTTGATGATTTTTGATGATGATATGCTTGGATTTCATAATATGATATATTCAAACAAGTTTGTTTGATAATTGTTTTGTACGGTTTTGACGCTAAAATCGTTTATTATGGATTTCGAATGCCATGAGGAATTTATATGTTATGTAAAATATTAATTTGGAGATGAGTTTTAATTTTTGAACTTTTCCAAGCTATGGAAAATTTATTATGAATTTCCAAAAGAAAATATAAGCAATTGGGTTTAAAAATTAATTTCAGCTATATTATAGAGAATTTGGGTTTGAAATTTATATATGTTAGATAACATATTAAAAGTGAATTTCTACGATTTTTGTGGATTTTTCCTAAGTAATTTACTGTGGAAATTTAATTATTTTAGATGGAGGACTTAATTATTTTAATTATTTGCTTAAAGGAAGGTCTTATTTGTTAAATTATTTTTATTTAGATCTGAAATAATTGCGGTAGTTTTTAGGAAAGAATTTGAAAAGTTTATGGCAACCAATTAAATGTTTACAAATAGGCGGGTTAGTTAAAAAGCAATTATTTAAAAGGGTATTAAAATAGTCTTTACCCAGAAATTATGTTTCTCCTCTTTCAGTAGTACCTTTAGACTCTATACTTCCGCCTCAACCAAGTCGAAACAACCCAAGTCGAAACCAATACACAAGGCATCAATAAGTTGGTACGTGGTAGATTGGAGAACGGTGGAAGGTATGGTGTCGAAACATAGCTTTCAAAGGGGTTGAAGCCTTTGTTTTACTCTTCAAAGATATGTGCTTGCCTTGGTTTCAAAAGGATGCTTTCAAAGGGTTAAACCTATTTAAATAGCTCTCAAAAATATTGCCGCCTTTTTGTTTCGAAAAGAATACTTTCGAATGAGTTGCCTTGTTTTAATTCAATGCTTTCGAAAGGGTAGTTTCAACCTAGTTGAAAACCTACCGCCGACATTCTGCCTTTCGACTAGAATGAAGTCATCAACTAGATCGAAAGGTAGCTTTTATTTTATAAATGAAGTAAGCCACTTACTAAAGCTTTCGAAAGGGTTTAATTGTTTCGAAGGCAATGGCTTCGAAAGAGGTTTCAAAGCTATCCTTCAAATGTTTTACTTAAATGATTTAAGCTTTCGAAAGGATGGTTCCGTAGCCATCAGTTTTCCTCAAACTCTTTTATATGAAGTATAATGGTTTCGAAAGGGTTACATTTGTTTATGTTCACTTTGACCCAAAAGATATTTTTAGAATAAACCCAATGGTTTTTAAAGGGATACTATCAAATGGTTTCAAAAGGCGAACTTTCAATGGTTTCGAAGCTATGCTTCTAAGAGTTAATAAGTAATACTTTAATACTTTCGAAAGGTATGTTTTGAGGGTTTCGAAAAAGATGTTCTAAAGTGTTTTGGAAAGCATATGCTTAGTGTTTTGAAAAGAAGATTTAAATCTTTTCGAAGGTGGTTATCCAATGGTTTCGAAAGCAAAAGTTTAAGGTTTTGAAAGCCTTAGTTTTCAAATCAAAGAACCCAATCTCATTTTTAAAGGAAAACCATGGCATAAATAAAGGAGTTTTAAAATGACCTTTAAGTACGGAGTTTTTGAAGAAGCTTTCCTTGATAAAATAATATGTTAAAGGGATTAACCATGTTTTATATGAAAATGATTTCAAGGATATTAAACCGCAGGTGTTGGTGTTATTACGTTATTATGTTTACTTCTTCTAATATATTTATATATTCACTTTAAATCAACCCATAACTGTATTTTGGGGAGAAAGGGTAGAATAACCAGCTAGGTTGACCTAGTAGTGAATATAAATTAGGTTAACTCCTATATGAGTAGAATTGCATCCAGGAGGTTAGGTAGACCAGAATATAGGATGTCTAAATATTGATTGAAGAAGTTGTCAGATAGACAGGTTCATAGTAAACCCATGAAAACTGTGTTTAAAAAGAGTTATTGGCAGGGGCCAATAGGTTTGTAGTGAACCCATGAAACTATATCCGGATTGAGTTATTGACGGAAGTCAATAGGTTTATAGTCAACCCATGAAAACTATGATATGAGGAAAGTTACTGGAGATACCAATAGGTTCAGAAGAACCCATAAAACAATAATGTAATTGGCAGGGGCCAATAGGTTCTTAGTGATCCCATGAAAACTATGAAACCGGACAGGGAGTCCATAGGTTTTAAACGGGTTATTAGTAAGCCCATGAAGACTAATAGGTTAATCATGACCCCAAAAACTATAACTGAGACAGATAATGAAAACGAATGAGGATGAGTAATCCAGAACTAATTTATTTGTTTACGTATCATCATAATATTTTGAATTGTTATGTTTTAACCATTGTGGATGTAGGAGCATAGTATATGGTTTTTATAAAGTTTCGGATAAGATACTAGTAAAGGGAAAACCCGTCCCGCTAAGCGACATAGTCTCACTAGATATCTAAATGGTTTGAGATGGTAGAATATTATTCATACCAGACTTATATTTGACTCGATGTTTATGTTTTCCCCTTAACTCTCGGGTTGTCAATTGATTTTGAGTAGTTTGAGAGTTGAGGTTTTTAGGTACCTCTTTAGACAAATAAGCTTCCGAAGACGTGCAGGAGGCAAGATAGCTTCTTTTCTACTTTGATTCCGTTGTGTTTTATTATAAAGGCAAAGTTGTTTAATTGCCTAGATTATATATATACTCTAATCATCCAAGGGGGCATCTTCATTTATTGCTCTTGGCGTACGTTGTAATAATTATATTTTCTCTGAATGTGGTTCTCCAATATAGGATTATATAATGAATGTTGATATGACTTGAAATGGAATATAAAAGTTGTTTTATGATTTTAAATTTTTTTCATATCTATGTGTTTCGGTTATATCAATGTATCTAACATTACCGTATTTGGTCGTCGAGGATTAATAACTATGGATGACTACATCATCCATAGTCGTTAGTTTTGGGCCTCCAAGTGGGGATGTTACAAGCTGGTATCAGAGCATAGGTTTATGAAAACTTAAAAGAAATTTAAACCTAAAAGATTTTTCAAAACATAATCCAAATATCAGAAAATAAGATCGGGGTTTCGGATAACGCTATATTAACATACTTGTATTTGGTATGTGTATATATAAGTACGTATTCCCTTCTCTCTTAGACTGTTCTTCTATATCTTACTAAGGCTCGTATGTAGATTTACGAGAAAGAAGATGTGGAGGAAAGAAATAGAAGAGGAAATCTCAGTGGAGGAAGCATCACAATAAATGGAAATGTTCGACCAAATACCAGGAGGAACCCGGGTCGATAGGCTAATACTTACCAAAATGCTAAGCCAGTGTGGGTGCTGAAAATCCACCAGTGGATATGAAGATGATGTATCAGTTCTTCGTCAATCTAATGCAATCAGGAGCAGCTGCTTGAGTTGCTGGGAATGTTGGAGGAGCTAATCCTATAGCTCCAATTGAGAATAATTATGCTAATTTGAGCAGGGATTAAACCAGTCTTGGTGGGAAGCCGTTTGTAGGAAAGGAGGATGCCATAGAAGTTGTGAATTGGATATTGCATTGTGAGAGAATCTTTGCTGATTTGGGATTGAATAATGAGCATAAGAGGAAACTAGCCTCTAGACAGTTGCAAGGGGCAGCACTTCATTGGTGGAATAGTGTTGCTGTTAGAGTTCCTGAGGAAGGGTTGATTTAGGCAGAGTTTTGGAGGAGATTCGAGTAGAGCTTTTTGTTTGAAGTTGCCAAGTCGGCATTGTTGAGAGAGTTTATGGATCTAGTGCAGGGAGATATTTTGGTAATTCAGTATGCTACTAAGTTTGATGAGTTGTCCCGATATGGTATGCAACTATAGACACCGTCATCAAGAGGAATGAGAAGTTCATTCGGAGATTGAGGCCCGAGATTGCTAGGGCGACCCTGCCACATCTCCGAGATCCTCGTAATGTAGTTGTGGAGATGGAAATCCGACATGAGGAAATGCTTGATATTTTTGGGAAAGAAAAGCCAGTTGAAACCCAAGGTTCTCAGTGAAAGAAGAGAAAGTTCTTTAAGAAGAAGGGAGCCCAGAAGGGAGAGGCTGCCAAGAAGGCAAAGGCTGATTTAGTTTGATTTAAGTGTGATAAGAATGGTCATTATGCCCATGAGTGCCGGTCAGGCAAGGGGAAGAAGGATATAGTAAAGAAGAATGTGAAGTGCTTCAACTGTGACCAGGTTGGGCATTATAAGAATTAGTGTATGGAACCAGTCAGGGAAGACAAAGGAAAGGTCTTTGCTGTTGGTCCATCATCTGCTAGGCCAACTGCAGCTGAAAAAGGGAAGACTATGATGGAAGGTACGCTTTTGATTCAGAGTATACCAGTTAGGGTACTATTTGATACCGGCGCATCACATTCAGTTATATCTCAGTGTTTGGTTGATAGATTATGCTTAGAACCCACATACCTAGTAACTTCCTTAAGGTTTGCGAATCCTATAGGATGGTATCCAACTCTAGGGATGAGATGTGACTAGTTAGATTTTGATTTGTTTGGTCATAAGTTTGCATGCAGTCTATATGTTTTTGATTTTGTAGATTTCAGAATTATTTTGGGTATGGATTGGTTGGGTAAATATTAGGCTAAGATAATTTTCTAGGATAGGGAAATATCATTGAGACACACTGATAGTCATAACCAAATCATATTCTCAGTAGAGAATTCTGACCAGAGTGTTTGTGCTTTGTTAAGTGCTATGGAAGTGGGAGAAGAGTTAAGTCAGGTTAGAGTAGCAATAGAATTTGCAGATGTTTTTGAGCCGATTACAGGACTACCACCGAAACGAGCTATTGAGTTTTGAACAGATCTTGTACCAGGAGCTGAAACTGTAAGTAGACCACCTAGTAGGATGACAACGATCGAGATGAAGGAATTGAAGGTGCAGCTAGTGAATCTAGAAGGAAGAAATTTTATTAGACCAAGCAGTTCACCTTGGGGAGCGGCCGCGGTGTTCGGGAAGAAAACGGATGGGTCATTGAGGATGTGTATCGACTATCGTAAGTTGAATGAGAAGATGCTTAAGAATAAGTATCCTTTATTGAGAATTGATGATCTATTTGATCAGTTGTGTGGAGCCAGAGTATTTTCCCAGTTGGATTTGGCGATAGGTTTCCATCAGTTAAGAGTGGTAGAGGACAGTATTCCATTGACAACATTTCAGACTAGGTATTGTTCTTATGAGTGGTTAGTAATGCCATTCGGATTAAGAAACGCACATGTTTCTTCATGGATCTGATGAACCGAGTTTTCCGAAAGTATTTGGATAGGTTTATGTTAGTGTTTATAGATGACATTTTAGTATACTTTAATGATGAAAGAGAGCATGAAGATCATCTTAGAGTAGTCCTTGAGACGCTGAGGCAGCATCAGCAGAAAGCAAAGTTTTCCAAGTGTCATTTTTGAAAGAAAGAGGTTAAGTTTCTTGGTTACATGGTTTTAGAGAAGGGCTTATCAGTCGATCCAGATAAGATCGAAGCTGTTAATAATTGGAAGAGACCAGAGACAGTGATTGAGATTAGAAGATTTCTTAGACTTGTTGGCTATTACCGGAGATCCATTAAGGATTTCTCGCGGATAGCAGCGCCATTGACTAAGTTAACCAGGAAGGATATGAAGTTTGTCTGGTCCGACAAATGTGAGGAAGCATTCCTTAAGTTAAAGCATTTGTTGACCAACGCGTCTATGTTAGTAGTTCCAGATGGAAACCAAGGGTCTGTGTTGTATACCGATGTATGCAGAACTGGATTAGGAGATGTGTTGATGCAGAAGAGTATTTCCTACGCTTCACGACAGCTTAGACCGCATGAAGTTAGATATCCTACTCATGATTTGGAGTTGGCTGCGCTGAACTTCGCATTGAAGATTTGGAGACATTATCTCTTAGCGGAGGGATTTGAGCTATACACAGATCATAAGTCCTTAAGGTGCTTATTCTCACAGAAGGAGTTGAATATGAGACAGCAAAGGGGCTGGTGTTTTTAGCAGCTTATGATTTTGGTATAGAGTATACACCTATGAAAGGCAATAAGGTAGCGAATGCTCTTAGCAGAAGACATCAGAATGTGGTGTTAGCTATGTTGGTAGAATGGAAAGATTTAGAAGCATTGACTACTTGTAGTGTGCATTTAAGATCGACTGCTAGTTCTAGTCAGACCACAGCCATGTTGTCCTATTTAGTAGTTCGATCGATGTTGATCGAAAGGATTTCTTCTAAGTAGAAAGTGGATCCAGTATTAGCCGAGAGGATTAGAAGGCTCGAGGTTGGAGATGAAATCGATGATCAAAGGATTTTAGTCTTGACCAGAGAGGATGGTTGAGAAAGAAGGGAAGATTATGTGTTCCAAATGTAGAGGACATAAGGAAAGAAGTTCTTGGAGGATGTCATCGGTCCAAGTTTACGATTCATCCTGGAGGGACCATGATGTATCAAGATATGAAGAGGAGCTTCTATTGGGAAGGTATGAAGAGGGATGTTGGCTTGTGGGTTAGGCAGTGTGCAAACTTTCAACAAGTGAAGGCCGAACATCGGAAGCCGAGTAGGTTGCTTCAACCTTTGGAGGTACCAGTTTGGAATGGGATTCGATATCCATGGATTTTATAGACGGGTTGCCAAGGTCAAATAGAGGAAATGGAAGTGTATAAGTCATAGTGGACAGGTTGACCAAGAGTGCCCATTTCATTTCGGTTAAGTCAACCATGACGGCACCTGTTTTAGCTAAGTTGTACATGAAGAACATAGTTAGATTGCATGGAATTCCTAGTAGTACAGTCAGTGACACAGATGCTTTGTTTACTAGTGAATTCTGGAAAAGTCTACAGGAGGTGTTAGGTTCCAAGCTTAAGATGAGTACTGCATATCATCCTCAGACAGATAGGCAGACAAAGAGAGTCAATAAGGTATGCGAAGATTTGTTAAGAGCTTGTGTGCTAGACTTTGGTGGATCTTGGGAAGATCATCTACACTTAGTGGAGTTTTCCTATAATAATATTTATCAGACTAGTATAGGAATGGCGCCTTTTGAAGCTTTGTATGGAAGGCCATGCAAATCACCAGCATGATGGTTGGAGACTGAGACTGATTAGTCTTAGGTCCAAATCTGGTTAGAGATGCGAGAGAGAAGATTGAGTTAATCTGAGAAAAGATAAAGGATGCTTAGTCCAGATAGAAGAGTTACGCAGAAAAGATATGTAAAGACCTAGAATTCTCAATTGGAGATAGGGTTTTCATTAAGGTATCACCGATCAAGGGTGTGGTACAATTTATAAATTCAGGAAAAATGGTACCGAGATATGTTGGTATGTTCCAAGTTATAGAGAGGATCGGAAAGCTTGCATACAGAGTAGAGTTTCCAAGCAGTATGGCAGGTGTCCATAATGTATTTCATGTGTCTCATCTTCGCAAGTTGTGCATGATCCAGAGACTATTATTCCTCCAATGGGTTTGGACGATTTGATAGTAGAACCGAATTTGACTTTTGTTAGACAACTAGTTCGAGTTGTAGCGAGAGATGAGAAAAGGTTAAGGAACAAGACAGTCAAGTTGGTGAAAGTTCAGTGGAGCAACAACGAGAAGGACTGTACTTAGGAGACAGAAGACGGAATTAGGGATACTTACCCTAATTAGCTGTGAGGGTATGTTCTATATTAGCTTTACATAGATAGTTGCTAGTCAGGTAGGCTATTATAGTTGTTTGGGGCTGTTACAGATGATCGCTATGTTTAGTATTTAATGCTTACTGAATTTCAAGGACGAAATTCTTTAAGGAGGGGAGCCTGTAACACCACTAATTTTTAATAACATTATTAAGGAGATTTAATAAGATAAATTAAATAGAATAATGTAAATATTAGAGTGATAAAGGGATTGAGATTTGAAAATTTAATTAGAGGTCGTGCTTAATTAATTAAAAATAAAGAATGAGTTATGGTCGGTTTTATAAGTTAATTAATAAGAGAATTAAACAAGGGCTTAATGGGTAATAGCCGCACCATAATTCCTTTACCTTATTATCTCATTTAAACTTTCTATTCACGTTGATTTTTCATAAATCAAAAACATAAATTAAAGAGGAGCAAACCGGCCATTACGTAGGGAAGAAAAATGGGAAAAAACCAATTAATGCTAAGCAATCAAGCAAGGAGAATTAATCCAAGATCAAATCTGAAGTCCTTATCCAAATCAAGGTGAATAATAATCAAAACCAAATCTAATTTTCTTTTTAATGATCATTTGATTTTGGGTTTAAGTTTAAATCCATTATAATGATTTTTGATGATGATATGCTTGGATTTCATGATATGATATATTCAAACAAGTTTGTTTGAAAATTGTTTTATATGGTTTTAAGGCTAAAATTGTTTATTTTGGATTTTGAATATCATGAGGAATTTATATGTTATGTAAAACATTAATATGGAGATGGGTTTTCATTTTTGTAATTTTCCAAGCTATGGAAAATTAATTATGAATTTCCAAAAGAAAATATGAACCATTGGGTTTAGAAATTAATTTCAGCTATATTATGGAGAATTTGGGTGTACAATTTATATATTGTAGATAAAATATTAAAGTGAATTTCTATGATTTTTGGGGATTTTTTCTAAGTAATTTACTACGGAAATTTAAATATTTTAGATGGAGGACTTAATTGTTTTAATTGTTTGCTTAATGGAAGGGCTTATTTGTTAAATTATTTTTATTTAGATCTGAAATAATTATAGCAGTTTTTAGGAAAGAATTTGAAAATTTTATAGCAACCAATTAAATGTTTACAAATAGGCAGGTTAGTTAAAAAGCAATTACTTAGAAAGGCATTAAAACAGTCTTTACCTAGAAATTATGTTTTGCCTCTTTCAGTAGTACCTTTCGAATCTATACTTCAGCCTCAACCAAGTCGAAACCACCCAAGTCGAAACCAATACACAAGGTATCAATAAGTTGGTACGTAGTAGGTTAGAGAAAGGTGGAAGGTATGGTTTCGAAACATAGCTTTCGAAGGAGTCGAAGCCTTTGTTTTACTCTCCAAAGATTTGCATTTGGCCTTGTTTTCAATAGGATGCTTTCGAAAATGTTACCGCCTTTTTGTTTTGAAAAGAATGCTTTCGAATGAGTTGCCTTGTTTTAATTCAATGCTTTTGAAAGGGTAGTTTCAACCCAGTCGAAAACCTGCTGTCGACCCTATGCATTTCGACCTTGATTGAAGTCATTAACTAGATCGAAAGGTATCTTTAGTTTAATGAATGAAGTAAGCCACTTCCTAAAGCTTTCAAAAGGGTTTAATTTTTTCGAAGGCAATGACCTCAGAACCTTTGAAAAGGGTTTCGAAGCTATCCTTCAAATGTTTTACTTAAATGATTTAAGCTTTCGAAAGCCATCAGCTTTCCCCAAACTCTTTTATATGATGTATAGTGGTTTCGAAAAGGGTACTTTCGTTTATGTTCACTTTGACCTAAAAGATATTTTTAGATTAAACACAATGATTTCGAAAGGGATACTTTCACATGGTTTTGAAAGGGATACTTTCAATGGTTTTGAAGCTATGCTTCGAAGATTAATAAGTAATACTTTAATACTTTCGAAAGGTATGTTTTGAGGGTTTTCCAAAGAAATGTTTTAAAGCTTTTCGAAAGGCATATGCTTAGTGTTTTGAAAAGAAGATTTAAATGTTTTTGAAAGAGGTTATCCAATGGTTTCAAAAGTAATAGTTTAAGGTTTCGAAAGCCTTAGTTTTCAAAAAAAAGAACCCAATCTCATTTTTAAAGGAAAATCATGGCATAAATAAAGGAGTTTTAAAATGAATTTTATGTATGCAGTTTTTGAAGAAGCTTTCCTTGATAAAATAATATGTTAAAGGGATTAATCATGTTTCATATGAAAATAATTTCAAGGATATTAAACCGCAGGAGTTGGTGTTATTACGTTATTATGTTTGCTTCTTCTAATATATTTATATATTCACTTTAAATGGACCCATAACTGTATTTTAGGGAGAAAAGGCATAATAACAAACTAGGTTGACCTAGTAGTGAATATAAATTTAGTTAACTCCTATATGAGTAGAATTACATCCCGGAGGTCAGGTAGACCAGAATATAAGATGTCTAAATATTGATTAAAGAAGTTGTCAAATAGACAGGTTCATACTAAACCCATGAAAACTATGTTTAAAAAGAGTTATTGGCAGGGGCCAATAGGTTTGTAGTGAACCCATGAAAACGATATCCGGATTAAGTTATTGACAGATGTTAGTAGGTTCATAGTCAAACCATGAAAACTATGATATATGAGGAAAGTTATTGGAGATACCAATAGGTTCAAGGAGAACCCATGAAATAATAAAGTTATTGGCAGGGGCCAATAGGTTCTTAGTGATCCCATGAAAACTATGAAACCGGACAGGGAGTCCATAAGTTTTAAACGGGTTATTAGTAAGCCCATGAAAACTAATAGGTTAATAGTGACCCTAGAAACTATAACTGAGCTAGATGGTCAAAATTAATGGGGATGGATAATTCAGAACTAATTTACTTGTTTGGATATCATCCTAATATTTTGAATTGTTATGTTTTAAACATTGTGGATATAAGAGCACAGTATATGCTTTTTATAAAGTTTTGGATAAGATACTAGTGAAGGGAAACCTCGTTCCGCTAAGCGGCGTGGTCTCACTAGATATCTAAATGGTTTGAGATGGTAGATTATTATTCATACCAGGCATTATGTCGGACTCGAAGTTTATGTTTTCCCCTTAAACTCTTGTGTGCTCAATTGATTTTGAGTAGTTTGAGAGTTGAGGTTTTTAGGTACCTCTTTAGATGAATAAGCTTTCGGATACATGCAGGAGGCAAGTTAGCTATTAGGAGTTCTATTCTACTTTGATTCCGTTATGTTTTGTTATAAAGGAAAAAAAATAATTGCCTAGATTATATATATACTTGATCATCTAGGGGGCATCTTCATATGTCGCTCTTGGCGTATGTTGTAATAATTATATTTTTCTAAACGAGGTTCTCCAATATGGGATTATGTAATGAATGCTGAAATTATTTGAAATGGAATATGAAAGTTGTTTTATGATTTTTAAAATTTTCCATATCCATGTGTTTCTGTATTTGAAATGGATTAAAAACTTGTTCGTCGACGGAAATTCTATCGGTTTAGAAAACCGTCGAACGAATTTAGAAATAAAATTTTTACCGCAAGCGCACGACGTACTATTAAAGTACGTGGCGAGTATGGGTCGATCCGCAGGGAATTGATTCGCGGTGGTGGGCGAAAGTCTGAAGGCAGTTTGATTTTGCAGTCAATGAAGATTTGCAGTCGTGTATGGAGTATTGGTGATAGGTGATTGCAGAGGTGATTGAAGAAGTGGGCGATTTGTGGATTTGGTTTGAGAACGGGTGATTCGGTGGTAGGCGTTCGAAGCTGTGAAGGAAGTTGTGAACGGCTTGTTGAATTGGGCGGTTCAGGAGGAGGAGGAGCTTGTGAAAGGACGACTTTGCCTTTTGGTTTTTTGATTGAGGTAGAAGGCAGAGGCCGTAAATAATTGATGGTTGGAGTTGTCGTTGCACTGTGGTGGTATTGAGATGGTGTGAGCTGGGGATATTGACGATTTGAGGAGTATGTCGGCAGTTGATTGAAGTTTGAAGTTTGAATGTGGTCTGCTGATTGCACTGGAATGATTTAGTGGCGAATGGGTGGTGGAAGAACTGTTGAGTAAGTAGGCAGATTTTGATGATGTTGTGGATGCTGAAGTGTATTGCAGAGAGGATGGTAGAGAGTTGTAAAAATAGGCAGTGTTGGTTATGTTATGATAGCAATTAGATGAAGTTGTGTGGTAGATGAAGTGGTCACTAAAAGCTGTGATATATTCAGTGAATTGTTGCCAATGGAACGGGGAAGGAAGTGGGTTAATGTTCAAAAGTGGATGGAAGTATATGGTCAAGGCAGTTTAGGGTAGTGGAGCTTGTGACAGTTAAAGTTGTAGTAATTGTTTGTGAAGTGGTTGGAATGGTAATTATGGAGATGGGTTGTGGTTGATTCAGGCAAGTGGAAGGCTTTGGGTTGTGCTCGGAGATGAAGTCAAAGTATGGCTACAAGAAGTTGTGGTCGGTGAAGGAGCAGTGTAGTGGAGTTTAGGGTGATGGGTAGAGTTTCTGGTGGTGTTTGCTTGAAGCTTGCGGATGAAGAGAATGTCGCAGTAAGGTGGAGAATCTTGTATGTTTGAATGATCAGGAGATGAGTTGAGTTCGATGTGTATGCAATGTAGATGAATATGGGGATGTATGTTTGAGCAGTCAGGTAAAAATGCAGGTTATAAAAGTGTTGGAGTAGATGTTGATGCCTAGTGGTGACTGTATGCGCTTGACAGAAGCACAGAGGCAAATGTTTTGTGAATGGTATGACAGTAAGCAGAAGGGATGATGGCAGTTTGCACTGAGGTGATGAAGTGGTAGCAGTACAAGGAATGAGTGTATTATTGTGATTCGTGGTGTTGGTAGTGACTAAAAGGCAGAGAATTTATGGTGTTGACAGTTTATTTGTTGTGAAATATGGTTTCAGGGATTGTAAAATGCAACAGTTTGTGGTGAGAAGTGGGTGGGAGTGTGGAGTAGTGATATGTTGTTGGATAGAAGGGGCTGTGCAGCGATAAGTTTTGGGTTGAATGGTATGGTTGAATGGCAGGAAGTGGTTGTCTGGTGCACAGCAGTAAATGTGTTGATGGGGTTTGTGTATGAACAGTTGATATTATGGTGTGTGAAGTGGAGCAGGCAGTAAAAGAGTGAATGCAGGAATGGGCACTGTGCCGTGGTAGCAGTGGAGTGGGATTGTAGGACTGTTATTTGATGTGGAGGAGGAATTGAAGTTGGAGATTGTGGGGATTTGAAGATGAAAGTGCAGTTATGAATGCACAGTTTTGTTGACAGAGGGAGGTTGTGCACAATGTACTGTCTTGGTAGAAATGTGTATATCAAAATTTGTAAAAAGAAATGAAATGTAAATAAAAAATGTGGAATGAAAATGAAAAGAGAAATAATGTTTTTTTTTTCTTTTTTCAAATGCAATTGTGTATAATATTTTTTTTTCTTTTTAAATGCAAATACAAATGCAAAAACAACTAGCAAACAACACACACAAAACCAAAATGCAACCAAAAATCACACAAACACACAAAACAAACACACGATAAAAATCAAAAGAAAAATAATTCGAAGAATAGAAAATCAAAATCAAAACAATTCCCCGGCAACGGCGCCAAAAACTTGTTCGTCGACGGATTTTCTATCGGTATAGAAAACCGTCGAACGAATTTAGAAATAAATTTACCGCAAGCGCACGGCGTACACTTGTAGTACGTGGCGAATACGGATCGAACCGCAGGGAATTGATGATTTAAAATCTCTATTCAATCAAATTAACCAAAGTTGAAAATGTGATTAGCTAAAAATGTAGAAAAATAGCAAAAGAAAATTGATAAAAATATGAGAGTGTGAAGGCAATTTAGAGGCAATTTCCACTATCTAGATCACATAAATCAACAAAATAAAGTTATGATCTCTCTTTTTTTGTCATTAGTGTAATTAGTTGATGTGCTTATCATAAGTATGGTATATTTGTGCTATTAATTAGCACAATATAAACCATCAAACTATAACAAAACCACTAATACACATTTAACTCTCATGAAATATGACAACAAAGTTGAAAGAAAAATCTATTTTAAGCATGACCTATTAACTATTGTTTAGAAATATATGCCATCAAATTTTAATTTCACATTCACTTCATTACCATTATCATATGTAGATGAAGAGGTAATTATTGCTTGTGATTGTTTAAGCATAGCCTATTTGTTATGAACAACATAGACTATCAAATTCAACATGAAACAATAAATCACATCAACATTCCTTTAAGCACAAAAGAGATCAAAATTATCAAAATGTTGAAGCTACATGATTAGAGGCTTCATTACCCCTAAATTGAAGGGGTTAAGCTCTCATTTTTGTTATCATATGAACAAATGTAGCTAGCAACATGAAAGCAAAAAGAAAGCAAAATGAAAGCTAAATGAAAGAGAAGCTAATTAACAAGAATTAAAACTAATCTACTTTGCATGAATGTAAACTACAGTACTAACATAAGAAGGGAAGAAGCATGTAAATAAAAGAGAATTAACATTGCATAAAAGAAAGAAAAATTACATGAAATAAAATGGCTAAGTAGCCATGGAAAGAGAAGAGAGAAAAGCTTTGATTTATTTCCTTAGCGAAAAACTAAGTAAGAGAGACTAAGCAAGAGAGGGTTACATGAAACATAAGGGGATTTTATATATGTGTTAAACCCTAATTCATATTTTTAGGGAATGCCCAAAATACCCTCTTAGGAAGTGTGGAGGCCAAGTAATCATGAGCTTCAAATAATCCTCATTTAAGTGTACATGAAGCCATTAATTCCATAAGCATGTGCATTAGCCTCTAATTTGTACATTAAGGTAGGTGGGTAGGTGGGGTCCTCCATTATCTTCACTTTGAATTATTTCCATCATCATTTGTTCTCTTCGCTCTTGTGCATGCATATATCATCATGTAACCACTTGTAAAATTCACAAAATTTCCTACAAAACAACATAGAAAATTCCAAGTAAATTTTCACAATTTAATAAATGCATAAAAATGACCATTTTACCCTTATATGAAGATGAATATGTAACAATTTGAAAATAATTTGAATTTTGGTTTAAACAAGTTAAAATACCCAATATGATCATTTGTTTAATTTAAATAAATTAAATATGGTGGTAAAAATATGCACATTTACGTGCACATCAATGGCTGCAGCATTCGTAGCCATTAGTTTTGAGCCTCCAAGTGGGGGATGTTTCAAAGTGAAGATGTACTTAGAGCTTTAAAGGGATGTTTCAAAGTTAATGGCAAGTATAAAAGTGATTTTGAGTTCATAGTAACGGTGTTTGGACAACATTTGCTTTAACCCATTTAACTATACTTTTGAAAATTAATTTGATCTTAAAAATTGAATTTTAAAGATAAGAAAATAGTAAAGTGATTTTGGGTTTATCGTAAATGTTTTAGTAACATTTTTTTTAAACCCTTGAATAATATTTAAATTGGTATAATATTGTTAAATGATTTTGGAAATAATTAGATCTTTAATAATGGAATTTAAAGAGAATAATAAGTACAAATTGGTTTTGAGTTTTTTATGGCAATATGTTAGTAACATTTCCATTTAACACGTTTTGATTATACTTATGAAA
Source organism: Allium fistulosum (assembly GCA_030737815.1). Classification (NCBI taxonomy): domain Eukaryota; kingdom Viridiplantae; phylum Streptophyta; class Magnoliopsida; order Asparagales; family Amaryllidaceae; genus Allium; species Allium fistulosum. The sequence goes on along the minus strand of CM060904.1, from coordinate 1,245,614,669 downwards.
GTAATAGATCTTTGAAAAGAATGTTTTAAAGATAGTCATAAGTGACATGGTTTAGGGTTTGTAGTTACAATGTTTGAGTAACATTTTCCTTAAACCCTTTGATATTGATTTATGAATATACATATACTATTGAGATAAGTATATGAAAACTTTTGAGAAGTATTGAAACGTATAGAAATGAGTAATGATGTTTTAATTAAATAGTGAAATTTAGTTAATAAGTGGAGTTTCATTTATAAAGAGTTTATTTAGTAAAAATGTGCTTTACTAATAAAAGAGTATTTTACTTAATAAAGGGAGATTAACAAAAATAGGGATTAAAAGTTGTTTATATGACTTAATCGTGCTTGTGTGTTTCGATTGTGATTTGTGTTACTTGCTTATGGACACTATACGGGAATTAGTTTATGTGATTATTCTCATTGTTATTAGATTCAACCAAAATATAACTCTAGAAATATCTAGAGGAAAAGTGGAAATTATATGGTACGGTTATCTTTAGTGATACCATAATGTACGAATAAACTCGTATTGCTCTTTTAGGATAAATGATAAGGAAATCCATCCGCTTAAACAGTTAGGATGTGATCTTCGATCTTATGTCTTGTTTGTTTATTTCCCACATAACCGAGGTTGAGTTTACTGAAATCCATCGATTGGTTTTGGAGCACCCGGTAAGCGTGGGGAGTGTACTTATATGAGATGATTGAAACCGCAACCACTCCAAACCATATATGTGTTCTGTGCTTTGGAATTGGTTCGTGATGCCAGAATCTATATGGAGATTCAAGATTTGTTTGATATGCTCCAACACATGTAATTGTTCGTCATCTATTCAAGAGTTGGGGATCCATGTGTGATTCCAAGGTCTGTGGAGATATGAGAATCCATATGTGATTTTGAGATCTATTGAGGAATCCATGTGTGATTTCGAGATATGTTGAGATATGGGAATCAATGTATGTTTCCGAGATCCTTTCAATTTGGGGACTTGTGTGTTGAGATTTGTTTGAGCTGTGACTCATGTGCTAGGATGTTGAACATGACTTCACCATCAGTAATGACACACAGAGATAGGATGCAAAGCCTATGGGGTTTTGCTAACCTAAAGGGTGCAGGCACTCCATTCTAGTCTTACTTACGTATATACATGTGAGAGTGTTATGAATCGATGCCACGTGCTTAGGCGTGGACCAGAGATGCTTTTCCTGCAGTATATTTTTTCCATATATAATGCTCAGAAGGATATCTCAGATCCTTGTGCAGGAGTATCGTTCTCGAGATACTAATGGCACCTCCGTGGAATCCTACACAATTAGCGAACGCGTCTTAATGGTTGTGATTGTATACCTATTATTGTTGTAATGTACACTCATATGCATCATAACTATGTGATTATTTATATTTCTTACCTTAGACATTATTATATTATCTATGACAACCCGCAAACCCATACCCCTAGAATTGACATTAATCTCATCAAATCAACTCTAGAAGAACGGAAATACGAACCATTTGGGTTAAAGAAGAAGGAGGTAGAAGAAGAGAATAGAAAACAACATCAGAATCTCACAATCGTAGTGGAATAAAATATAATATATAACAACAGATTTTTATACAAAAGGATCTGTAACTGTATAATACTTATAATCATCAGAGTACACAAAATCAATAACACACAACTGGACAGTTATATTAACTTGTCCCCCATACAGAATACACAACATACACAATATAGCGGAATATACATCATTTACGTGTGATACGTCTCGCCATCCAGCTCGTCTCCTGAGCTCCACAGTATCCTTTCCTGTAATCTATAATACTCGGTCTGACCCGAGCATTATAATAAAATAACACCCGAGTCAGTCTGGAAAACCAACGTGGGAAAACACACTCAATTGGATTATTAAAGTTTCCAAAATCCTTTGAAATCAAGGGCATCTCGTAAGACCACGCCACAAATAAACAAGTCGGGTTTTTACCTTACGATAGCCAAAACACTTTTTATCAAATCCGTCTGATATTATAATAGTGTCTATTGAAAGTAAAATAGAATCTAGCTGAAATGCTTGCATCTCACGTTTCAGCAATAGTTGGGCACAATCAAAACCGTACATGCGCATAGGGAGAATGGTTTTCCAACTAATGACTAGGCACTGGGGTACCACCTGTCACAGTACCTGGTCTAGATCAGCGTACCGAGGACCACGCCTGATCCCCTGCAACACATGGCCGGAACTACCTAAGGGTATTTCCGAGTAAGATCACCCAACGGTTGGGATCAGCAACCACACCACTAAGCCGAAATAAAAAGGGACATCTAGACAGGGATGACCTCACCCTAATGGGAGCTACCCACATAGCCTTGCTGCATAACCCCTGATTTTCAGTCATTCCCGGTTGATGAGGCTCGAGGCTAAGCGTTTCCTTTTTAGAGCACATCTCTTAGAATGCCCACCGTCCACCTGACGATGTTCCGAAAGCATTCATCCATACAAGTCTATCCCGGGTTCGAACGGAACCGAAGGCACTATTCCTACTACATCCATTTTCGAATCACCCTCAGGATTAGTAGTGATTAGCCCTTGCACTTCACTGCTCCATCTTCGATTTAAACTTGTTTCCCCACAAAACGTACAAACCGGATCGAAGTGGTTTTCGAGAAATTAATCTCAATCCCGGTATCTTCGAAACAATCAGCGCATTGGCCAATATTGATAGTCGGTGATTTAACTATCAATTTACATTCATAATCAACCATCAGACACATAAATAATTTTCCAAATTATTTATTTATCTCAAAATATCTTCGCAAGATATATTTCCACTTTTCAACCCTTTGAAACAGTTTCAAACCGTCTTCTCTCATGAAATAAATTCCCAAATATTTTCTATTTCCACTGGAAACACCAAGTACAAACACTTTAGATTTTAAAAATAATTTAGAAACACTTTATTATAAATATACTTTAAATTAAAAACTAATTTAATACTTTATTCAAAAATTTATACTTTAAGAATATTTAAATAAAGCTACTTTATAAAACTAAATTTTCATCTTTTCAAAATATAATACCAAGTCACCTTTAAATAATTACTATTAAAATAAATTTAAAGAATACTTACTTTAACATTTAAATATTTAAAAATAATAAATTTTCCAAAACATACTTTTAAAACAACTTTGAAACTTTAACTTATACCTAAGAATTCGCTTTGAAAACGTACTTGGCTATCCAGGGAAATATACTTCTCTTTCATATCTTTAAAAATAAATCACTATTTATTTTTAAAACTAATTTAACCATTCCTTTAATAAATTCCCACCGTGAATTTATTCTTCCAAATATCCACTGATATATTACTTCACTTTTATAAACCTCGTTTATAAATTTGATGGTCTCATCCATCTTTAAACACAGTTTCAAACACTTTATCAATTTCCAAATTACTCCATTTTGAAATAAGTGCCTTTATTTACTCAATTTATTCCAAAATCCATTAATTTCAAATTTTATTTCTTAATTATGATTTAAAATCTTTTTAACTGAAAATACCAATTTCATAATATTATTTTTCTTCAAATTCCTTCTTTATCCTTTCAAATAAATTTAAACCTTGAATTTTTTTTAAAATAAATTCTTCATTCCTTTAAATAATAACTCTTGAGATTTTACAATCATCACTTATTCCCATTTATTCAAAAATCTCATTTCCCATACTTGAAATTTTATTTATTTGAATTCAAAAATCAACTTCTATTCCTTTCCAATTCATTCTTTAATTTATCCAAATTTCTATAATTATTTATTTAATGTTTCCTCTCTTATTTTCTTTCAAAAATCCAAATCTATATATTTTGATACACAGAATATCCAAATATATTCAATTAAACCATATCATTCAACATTTGAATTACCAATATAATCTATCACAGATTATCACATAAACCATGTAACAGAATATTAAACAATCTAAATAAATTTGAGGAATCCAGTTGGATCCCTCCAACCTGTTTCCCTGCATCCACAGAAGTTAGCACAATACCAATTCCACTTCGAGGTGGAATATCGCGTTATATGGGTTTATAAAATATCATCCGCTATTATGCGACGCATAGGGTCTCATCCGCTATATAATGCGGGAAATCAATCACTCCAATATATATATATATACACTACTATATATAATATCACATCCAATCAATTCAATCATTCAACCAGTTAATTAAATTTAACCATTTAAATTTAAATAATAATCCAATGAGTGAGATTAACTCACCTTTGATTTTTGATGTTTGCAATCCATTTCAATCTCGACTCGTTTCTCCATGATTTTAGACCTTGTAAAATATTATATGATTTATTAATATTCGAACTAACCGAATGATCAATTTTCATTAAATAAATTTAATTAACTAACTATTCCATTTAAACTAATTTTCCCCATAATAAATAAATTTTAAGTTACAAAAATAATTGATTGAGTAAATCTCCTTACATACTATTTAAAAATAACCAGGTAAATTTAAAATGTAAATATGTATATTTTTTTATTCTTGAAACTTTGTATATAAACTTATAAGAAATAGTCAATATAGATCAAAATCTAATCTTTAAACAATATCCTATGCTTTTTCTTATGTCCTACATATATATATATATACATATATATACATATATAATTTATGTTTTACTGTACATATATTAAATATGTATATTTATAAAAATTTCCCTTTTCTTTACTGCAAAATAAAACAGTAATTAACCTTACTGTAAAAATATTTCCTTTCTCTGTTTTCTGTACGAATATATATATATATATATATAAATTGAAGATAATCTGCATATATATATTTTAGAACTAAAATTCGATTTGGAAAAAAAATAACTCGGTAAAAAAAGAGATTACCAGAGCCCCACGCAAAAATTGCGAACACGAGAATGGCCTCATCCCTGCTCTATCTCCAATCCAACACCACATCAAATTCCGGCATCACGCGATCCCCTAATTCACTGCTTTCCTTGCTACCAATCCCTCCCACGTCGTACGCCTCGTCGTCGCCACCCAAAACCTACCCAAAGTTGCGATCGATGAACCCCGCCTTACCCGCCTCGCAATCACGTCCCAATCCCAAAGTCAGTCGACCCTACCATCGACGAACACGCGTATCGCTGAATCCCATCGCGCCCTGTGCCTTAGCTTTTCCCTCGGCTACACGACTTCGCCTGAATTATCTTTTTTTATATTTTTTTCGAGAATTGATTGAAGAGGGAAAGGATAGGAATACGATTTTGAATTGTCGAGGAACGCGAGATTGTTCGTCCGCCCTTTTTTTCGATTTGGATTTTAATTAAAGGGGGAGGGAACGAGATTTAGGGATTTGAAGATGGCTCGGCCTCCATTTATTTGATTCAAAATGCTCGGCAATGATATATATTTCTTATTGAGAGGTTCCAATCTTCAATTGCTTTTTAAAAGAGAAAGGGAAAGCAAGATCTGATGTTGGCGTGCTGAAGAAGGGATAGGAAACGTGTACGTTTCAAATTTTGAGAATGACAGCTTGACTTGAATTATATATATTATAAAATTTTCAAATACCTTGTTTACAAAACGGCTCAAATTTTTCGACATCCTCTCAAGGAGTGCCGCTAGGCGTCTATAATGTTATGCCCCTATTCCGAACGCAATGGAAAAGGTCTCGAGTCCAAATTCGATCGTATGGAGAAGATAGCTTTTTGGACCCAGTTATTATATTGAATTTTCGATATAGATTTCAGCGCGTTTGTCTATCGTACGCTCACACAACAACTTCAAACACTACGAAAATTGAAATCCGATAATAATACAATATTACGGATCTAATGGAAGTGGTTTCGTCGAATTCCGAGACTGTCCCCTGGAAGGCTATTTTTAAACGTCAATTTAATCGATAAAATTTTAAAACTGAACAAAACACTTTCGAATTCAATTTAAAAGCTTTCATTATCTTCCGTACTATCAATATAAATTTTAAAAGCCTTCAAATTATTTTTAACGAGCTCGAAACTCCAATTTCAATATCTTACCCAATATCTAATTGTTAAATTCAATAATTTAATTATCCAGTAAATGGTGATATTTGAAATTCAAATTAGAAATTAACTTTTAAATATTTATAATTAATTAAATATTCCAATTTCAAATATCCAAATTCCGGGTCGTCACATTCCTCCCCCTTAAAAGAATTTCGTCCCCGAAATTGCTAGTTAGGAAGAATGGTCCAATACCCATTTACTATTTCTCAAATCAAACAGTACCAATAACTTTTCAAAACAATTCATTTATTAACGACACACTATCCCTCTTACTAACTTCCTAAACTCATCCATAATTTTCAAACAACATTACTTACTTATCAATTCAGATTTAAATTTAAATTCAAATTTTAAATTATCAAAAAATTTCTGACTCTCTAAATTCCCGAAAAATTTCTCCAGCGTCTCCTTTGCGCGGCTAGCTTGGTACAACTACAAAATGCCTCTACGGGCCCCCAGATTTCGAAAGAAAACAAAAAGCCAAGTGGCTAGACAAGAAAACCATCAAATTTCATATAGAAATTTAAATACTTACCTTTTGTCGAGCAATTCAATATTTATCTTCTGAAATTAAAAACATCAATTTATCAATATTTATCTTCTAAAATTAAAAACATCAATTTATTTTTTTTGCTTCTATATACCTGTATATCTTACTAAGCAATAGTATCCAATCACAAAATCCCAAAATCATTTTATTCATTTCTTTACAAAATTTTCATATCTATTTCATTCACATTCGTACAATGCACATATATCATTCGTACACAATATCAAATTTGATCGCTCACTCGATCACACAATCTCACTTCCGAGCTAGTATCGTCCACCCAACTTCCTAGTGCGGACTTAGATTTGGTTTCTTGATCAAAAACCGTCATCCTCCTTGCATAGCCACAAACTATGATAGAGAATATCCAGAGTCAATCAAAATCCATATCCAGGGTTCGCCGTCGAAAATCGAGTGAAAAATCCCAACTCGGATCGATATAACTATCTCGAAATTCTATGCTCGAATCTGGAGCAAATTGCTATGCGAATAAAATAATATACGTACATCCTACGTATTAATTTCAATTGATTATTACTTATATCAATTCTCTCTTTATTCACATTCATTTTGATTTCTATTCACCTATCCACAATTATACCATTTCACAACTTTAAGTTTTAATCTTCATTCAATTATTCACTTAGTATATTTCTCAATACCAATTTACTTAAGAACTCCACCATTCATTTCTTAAGTCCAATATAAATATTTCTTATATTTATTTTCACTACTAAAATTTATACCTATTTCTATTCACTTTGCCTTCACAATTCCATTTGAATTCAATTTACCTTAAATCAAATTCAAATTTGAAATCATTTGTCGTTATTGAAAATTTTCAAAAATTCCAAAAAATTCTCTAACTCCCAAAATTTACGGAAAATTTTGGCAGAGTCTCCTTTGTACGGAGGAGCTTTTGCAATTTGACAAGAGATATAAATATATACACATCGACCCACACGGTCGGAAAACAAAAAAAACAAACAACAGTTCATATTTCCTATCTTTTTATTGCGTAGGCGTACCTTTATTTAGCATTTTTAAGCAAAGCGGTTATTTATTTAGCAGTTTCCGCGATCAAATCCAGCCAAATGGCTTCCAAAAACCTATACTTACACAATTTAAATGTGTAGGTGCCAAATATATGGAATTTATTAACATTTCACTTACTTTCAATAGCTAAACACATGCATTTCATAAGCAACATACACCAAACACTTTCTATGAGCAATTTATATGATTGCAAAACTAATTCAATTGCTTTCAATCAATTCATATGTCATTTCATTCAATTTTAAGGGTTTACAATTCAATTTCTTACATTTAATTCATTTTTAAACCAAACAAGCTCATATTAAATTCAATTGATTTCAAAATCAATTTTATTTCACTTCTATCAATTTATTGAATTTATTTAATCTCGTTTCCGTCAAACGACAATTTATTTCTACGCAATTCGACTAAATTCATGTTAATAAATAATTACTTAAGCTTATAACCATTTTAAATTGATTCCAACTCAATTTGTATTTAATTCCTTCCATTTAATTCATTCACAATCCAAGTTGAATTTTATTTATAACCCGAGTTTATTTCACTATTCAACTTCTATTTTACCAAATTGGGTTCCATTCCCAAATCTCACTAACATATTCAATTTCTAATTTATTCCAAATTAGTTTACTCCCACTCCCAATTCAATATTTGATTTCTATTTTCAATACCACTTCATTACTTTACTTATGTTCAATCTAATTTATAATCCGAGTTTAGATTTCTATTTCACTTCCAAAATACCAAATAAATTTATTTGTGCTTACTCCTTCCATTTTTAGATTTTAACTCGAGATTATTTAGCCCAGAGTATTTTATTCAACGGACTTCTATTCCTTTATCAGCCATCGAGGATTATTTATTGCAAATCAATTTGAAATCGTTTCGTCGTTAACAAAAATATTCTCCAAAGTCTTCAAAAATTTTCTAAACCATTCCAATTTCAAAAAATTTGGCAGCAATTTCTCTTCTGGAAACTCGAAAATGAACATCGATGATGCTGTAGTCATCACCGAAGTTATTTTCCATCGACCAAAAGAGTTAAATGCTTTTATCTCTTTAAAAACAATTTTCAAATATTTTTAATTGCAAATCTCTCCAGATTTCAAATCCACTTCAAAATATTTCCAAAATAATATCACTATTAATCCTTCAAAACCTTTGAAAACCATTTTCAACCCAAAAGAATTTAAACCTTTCCCAAAATTTCAAATTTCAAATTCTTTCAGTCTATATTCAACATTACTCTGGATTTTCCTCATTTCAATTATAAATCACATTTATAATGCACATTCATAAATCCCATTTTATATATGAATTTATTTCTTAGCTTTCATTTATGATTTCAATATCTTATTAAATTTTCTCACAATAGTGATAATAACTTAATATTATCACTCCTCTACAACCAAGCATCCATATATAGCTATAATAATTCTGAAAATTATTTCTTCATATACAAAAATAATTTCAGTAAAATTATTTCATTTACCCTATTTTAAAACAATACCGTGTCAAATTGTTCTATTCAAGTGTTTAGAAACCCCTTCGATACAGTTGTCCAGACTGTGCCGACGAAGGTTCATATGCCACTCAATAAATCAATCAACACAATATAAAACCATTTTATTCACTAACAAATACGCGCTCATATCCATTATTACACTCAAACTCATTCTAGAGTACTATGGACTCTATTTCAATGAGTAATCCCACCAGAGCCAAAGTTATCGCTTAACCTTCTGCTCTGATACCAAATGTGACAACCCGCAAACCCGTACCCTTAGAATTGACATTAATCTCATCAAATCAACTCTAGAAGAACGGAAATACGAACCATTTGGGTTAAAGAAGAAGGAGGTAGAAGAAGAGAATATAAAACAACATCAAAATCTCACAATCGCAGCAGAAAAAAATATAATATATAACAACAGATTTTTATACAAAAGGATCTGTAACTGTATAATACTTACAATCATCAGAGTACACACAATCAATAACACACAACTGGACAGTTATATTAACTTGTCCCCCCATACAGAATACACAACATACACAATATAGCGGAATATACATCATTTACGTGTGATACGTCTCGCCATCCAGCTCGTCTCCTGAGCTCCACAGTATACTTTCCTATAATCTATAATACTCGGTCTGACCCGAGCATTATAATAAAATAACACCCGAGTCAGTCTGGAAAACCAGCGTGAGAAAACACACTCAATTGGATTATTAAAGTTTCCAAAATCCTTTGAAATCAAGGGCATCTCGTAAGACCACTCCACAAATAAACAAGTCGGATTTTTACCTTACGATAGCCAAAACACTTTTTATCAAATCCGTCTGATATTATAATAGTGTCTATTGAAAGTAAAATAGAATCTAGCTGAAATGATTGCATCTCACGTTTCAGCAATAGTTGGGCACAATCAAAACCGTACAGGCGCGTAGGGAGAATGGTTTTCCAACTAATGACTAGGCACTGGGTTACCACCTGTCTGAGTACCTGGTCTAGATCAGCGTACCGAGGACCACGGCCGATCCCCTGCAACATAAGGCCGGAACTACCTAAGGGTAATTCCGAGTAAGATCACCCCACGGTTGGGATCAGCAACCGCACCACTAAGCCGGAATAAAAAGGGGCATCTAGACAGGGATGACCTCACCATAATGGGCGCTACCTGCATAGCCTTGCTTCATAACCCCTGATTTTCAGTCATTCCCGGTTGATGAGGCTCGAGGCTAATCGTTACCTTTTTAGAGCACATCTCTTAGAATGCCCACCGTCCACGTGACGATGTTTCGAAAGCATTCATCCATACAAGTCCGTCCCGGGTTCGAACAGAACCGAAGGCACTATTCCTACTACATCCATTTTGGAATCACCCTCAAGATTAGTAGCGATTAGCCCTTGCACTTCACTGCTCCATCTTCGATTCAAACTCGTTTCCCCACGAAACGTACATTAAACCAGATCGAAGTGGTTTTCGAGAAATTAATCCCGATCTCGGTCTCTTCGAAACGATCAGCGCATTGGCCAATATTGATAGTCGGTGATTTAACTATCAATTTACATTCACAATAAACCATCAGACACATAAATAATTTTCCAAATTATTTATTTATCTCAAAATATCTTCGCAAGATATATTTCCACTTTTCAACCCTTTGAAACAGTTTCAAACCGTCTTCTCTCATGAAATAAATTCCCAAATATTTTCTATTTCCACTGGAAACACCAAGTACAAACACTTTAGATTTTAAAATAATTTAGAAACACTTTATTATAAATATACTTTAAATTAAAAACTACTTTAATACTTTATTCAAAAATTTATACTTTATGAATATTTAAATAAAGCTACTTTATAAAACTAAATTTTCATTTTTCAAAACATAATACCAAGTCACCTTTAATAATTACTACTAAAATAAATTTGAATAATACTTACTTTAACATTTAAACATTTAAAAATAATAAATTTTCCAAAACATACTTTTAAAACAACTTTGAAACTTTAACTTATACCTAAGAATTCGCTTTGAAAACGTACTTGGCTATCCAGGGAAATATACTTCTCTTTCATATCTTTCAAAATAAATCACTATTTATTTTTAAAACTAATTTACCCATTCCTTTAATAAATTCCCACCGTGAGTTTATTCTTCCAAATATCCACTGATATATTACTTCACTTTTATAAAACCAGTTTATAAATTTGATGGTCTCATCCATCTTTAAACACAGTTTCAAACACTTTATCAATTTCCAAATTGATTTCCAAATTACTCGATTTTGAAATAAGTGCCTTTATTTACTCAATTTATTCCAAAATCCATTAAATTCAAATTTTATTTCTTAATTATGATTTAAAATCTTTTTAACTGAAAATACAAATTTCATAATATTATTTTTCTTCAAATTCCTTCTTTATCCTTTCAAATAAATTTAAACCTTGAATTTAAAAAAAATAAAATAAATTCTTTATTCCTTTAAATAATAAGTCTTGATATTTTACAACAATCACTTATTCCCATTTATTCGAAAATCTCATTTCCCATACTTGAAATTCTATTTATTTGAATTCAAAAATCAACTATTCCTTTCTAATTCATTCTTTAATTTATCCAAATTTCTATAATTATTTATTTAAAGTTTCCTCTCTTATTTTCTTTCAAAAATCCAAATCTTTATATTTTGATACTCAGAATATCCAAATATATTCAATCACACCATAGCATTCAACATTTGAATTACCAATATAATCTATCATAGATTATCGCATAAACCATGTCATAGAATATTAAACAATCTAAATAAATTTGAGGAATCCAGTTGGATCCTTCCAACCTGTTTCCCTGCATCCACAGATGTTAGCACAATACCAATTCCACTTCGAGGTGGAATATCATGGTATATGGGTTTATAAAATATCATCCGCTATATAATGCGGGAAATCAATCACTCCAATATATATATATACTACTATATATAGTATCACATCCAATCAATTCAATCATTCAACTAGTTATTTAAATTTAACCATTTAAATTTAAATAATAATCCAGATGAGTGAGATTAACTCACCTTTGATTTTTGATGTTTGCAATCCATTTCAATATCGGCTCGTTTCTCCATGATTTAGACCTTGTAAAATATTATATGATTTATTAATATTCGAACTAACCGAATGATCAATTTTCATTAAATAAATTTAATTAATTAACTATTCCATTTAAACAAATTTTCCCCATAATAAATAAATTTTAAGTTACAAAAATAATTGATTGAGTAAATCTCCTTACATACTATTTAAAAATAACCAGGTAAATTTAAAATGTAAATATGTATATTTATTTTATTCTTGAAACTTTGTATATATACTTATAAGAAATAATCAATATAGATCAAAATCTAATCTTTAAACAATATCCTATGCTTTTTCTAAAGTCCTACATATATACACACACACACACATATATATACATATATAATTTATGTTTTACTGTACATATATTAAATATGTGTATTTATAAAATTTTCTGTTTTCTTTACTGCAAAATAAAACAGTAATTAACCTTACTGTAAAAATATTTCCTTTTACTGTAAAAATATATATATATATATAAATTGAAGTTAATCTGCATATATATATTTTAGAACTAAAATTCGATTTGGCAAAAAACATAACTCGGTAAAAAAATAGATTACCAGAGCCCCATGCAAAAATCGCGAACACGAGAATGGCCTCATCCCTGCTCTATCTCCAATCCAATACCACAGCAAATTCCGGCATCACGCGATCCCCTAATTCACTGCTTTCCTTGCTACCAATCCCTCCTACGTCGTACGCCTCGTCGTCGCCACCCAAAACCTACCCAAAGTCGCAATCGATGAACCCCGCCTTACCCGCCTCGCAATCATGTCCCAATCCCAAAGTCAGTCGACCCTACCATCGACGAACACGGGAATTGCTGAATCCCATTGCGCCCCGTGCCTTAGCTTTTCCCCTCGGCTACACGACTTCGCTTGAATTATCTTTTTATATATTATTTTTTTTGAGAATTGATTGAAGAGGGAAAGGATAGGAATATGATTTTGAATTGTCGTGGAACGCGAGATTGTTCGTCTGCCCTTTTTTTCGATTTTGATTTTAATTAGAGGGGAAGGGAACGAGATTTAGGGATTTGAAGATGGCTCGGCCTCCATTTATTTAATTAAAAATGCTCGACAATGAAATATATTTCTTATTGAGAGGTTCCAATCTGAAATTTCTTTTTAAAAGAGAAAGGGAAAGCAAGATCTGATGTTGCCGTGCTGAAGAAGGGATAGGAAACATGTACGTTTCAAATTTTGAGAATGACAGCTTGACTTGAATTATATATATTATAAAATTTTCAAATATCTTGTTTACAAAAAGGCTCAAAATTTTTGACTTCCTCTCAAGGCATGCCGCTAGGCGTCTATAATGTTATGCCCCTATTCCGAACGCAATGGAAAAGGTTTCGAGTCCAAATTCGATCGTATGGAGAAGATAGCTTTTTGGACCCAGTTATTATATTGAATTTTCAATATAGATTTCAATGCGTTTATCTATCGTACGCTCACACAACAACTCCAAACACTACGAAAATTGAAATCCGATAATAATACAATATTACGGATCCAATGGAACTAGTTTCGTCGAATTCCGAGACTGTCCCCCGGAAGGCTATTTTTAAACGTCAATTTAAACGATAAAATTTTAAAACTGAACAAAACACTTTCGAATTCAATTTAAAAGCTTTCATTATCTTTCGTACTATCAATATAAATTTTACAAGCCTTCAAATTATTTTTAACGAGCTCGAAACTCCAGTTTCAATATCTTACCCAATTTCCAATTGTTAAATTCAATAATTTAATTATCCAATAAATGGTGATATTTGAAATTCAAATTAGAAATCAACTTTTAAATATTTAAAATTAATTAAATATTCCAGTTTCAAATATCCAAATTCCGGGTCGTCACATTATCACTGGATTTTATAATAGAAATTGTTTGGCTATCATAACGTAAAAGCCCATCCGTGTTTAATTGCGGCGTGGTCTTATGAGATACCTTTACGTTTAAAGGGTTTTATATATATAGCAACCCATATCATTTGAGTTCCTCATGCTAGTTTACCAAACTGATCCAAGTGATATTTTCTTATAATGCTCGGGTCAACTCTAGTAAATTTCCATATTTAATTGTGGTTCACTGGAGCTCTTGGAGAGAAGCTGGATGATTTCCTACCGTACTTATTTTCCGCTGCATTACTTGATTTGTATCCATCAGCATTTGTGAGGACAGGCTGTTATAACTGTCCAGGCTGATTATAGGTTAGTTTACTCTAATTGATGAATGCATATCAAAGATTTCTTTTTTGTAAAGACCTTTTGAGATATTATATATTATCATTTCATATGTGAGATTCTGATATTGTGTTCTTATTTCCTGTTCAGTTTCTTTTTCTTTTACCCTAACCTTCTATCTTTTCAGCACTTAGGTGCTTGGCATGTGAATACTATGGATGTATTAGTGTCGACATTCGAGGGTGAAAAGGCAGATCGTTACATAAGTGTTGGGGCCAAGGAGAACCATTTTGAAAGTGAAGTGTACCACTCTTACATAACTTCCTTGAAGTGTGACAATGGGGCATGAACATGCAACACTATTGAAACAACCTAAAAAGAAGCATAGGGGCATCGTTGAGATGAATGAGATTGCATTTAAGACAATTATCTTCCTAAGTTGTGATGAAGAAAAAGGAGCGGTTGGTTAGCGGTCGTTCATCCATGACCGTCTATTTTCATTTTCACTTTATTTTTGTTTGTCTTTTATTTTTATTTACTAATTTTATTTTTTTTATTTTGTATAAATATAAGTGGAAATTCAAAGAGACACAATGCTTTAAAACTTTTGACTTTTCATTGCCTAGACCTTTCACATGCTTTGGCCGTTCAAAGCATCTATTGTAGCCGTGAGTTTTATTTGTTTTTCACATGAAACTTTCTCATTCACTTTCATTTCTCACGACCAAAGCATTTCTGAAATATTTTAGGTAATGGCTTCCTCCTTTTTTCTACCTTTCTCTTCATTTTTCAATGTTTTTGCCTTGATTCCTCTCTAGCTTTGCTCGGCCTAACCGTCCACCATCTCCACCGACCACCACATCACCTTCCTCCTCATCATCCACGGCTTCAAACATCACCATCTCCTTTAACCAGTAGTGGCCGTGACCACCCTATGAAGTCATCACCTCAAAACTTTGCCTAAATCCAAACTATGCATAGCCGAGCATGTTTTCCACCATCCCCTTCACATTTTCACCTCGGCCACCACTCTAGAACCACCACCTGATGACATCACATCTAGCCATCACATCAGTCCATCACCTGACCTGTAGCATCCCCTGGTCGAGCCATATGGACCCATAGGCCGAGCCTAGATGCACCAAAACTCCACTTGTTAGCCTAGTCTCTTAGCCTTCCTTGCTTGCAAACTCCTACCCCTTCACATTCTTGCCTAACCATGCCATTTTGAGCCCAAACTCGAGCTTTTCCATCATGAAAACATGTCATGGCCGAGCCATAAGCATGTATGGCCGAGCAAATGTTGATTTATGGTCAAGCAAAATTGATTAAAAGCTTGGTGATGTCATTTGTCTAATTCTATCTCCATTTGTTTCAATTTAATCTTTGTATTAAAAAATATATTTATATTGCTTTATTTTATTGTTGTATACAAGATTAACGTCTTGGTTATCTCTCCACTCAAATCAAAGTCGTGCTATCGTGCTTTCTAGATTTTTGTTTGTGTGTTTAATTTGCTAACTCCAGCGTAAAGAGGTGAGTATTCACACATGACATTTATACTTATATAATTTGTGAAGTGACAACAAGTGAATGTGTAGAAACTATTATATCATGTTATACCTGCCTGTGATGTAAATTATATGATGTTAAACCATATTATAAACTTGTCACATCATCTGCTATGTTATATTATGTTATACTGTTATTTATTTCTGTTAATCACACTGCAAGTTCCCTGTAGAATAGAATCACTATGGGTTGAAATGATACATACCCGAACGGACTTTAGAATAGGGAAAATCGTTATGGGCTGAAATGATAAGCCTGAGCAATTTTTATTTATTTTATTTACTTGGGATTGTAGGTTTGAAATGATAGAACCCAGATTTTTCTTTGTAAATTATGGATTGAAATGATATATTATCCGTATCACTTGACTTAGGCTAGAAAATATTATACAGACCCGTGGTTATTTTATATATTTTTCTGGAAAATTTTAAGTATTTTAAAATGAAAAAATATGATAATTTGATTTAAATTGAATTTAAAATGATTTAATAAAGTGATAATGATTTTTCCATGTATAAAAAATGCTAAATAAATGAATGGAAAAATTGTGATTTAAAACATAACTTAATTGGGAATTTGTGATTTGATTTTTTATGGAAGTTTAAGTTAATTAAAAAAAAGTGGAAATTAAGTTTTATTTTGAAATGGAAATTTAAATCTAAGTGTTAAGGTAAATTGTTAAAAATGAAAAGAATAAGAAATTAGTACACTTGAATTTAATAAGTGAATTATTGGAAAATTGGATTTTATTGTAAAAATTTACTTTATAAAAATCATAAGTTAAAGGGTATTTAAATGACTATTTTGAAGTGGGAAAATGTGATTTTTATAAGTTAAAATGATTTAAATTGAAGTTTATTTGTGGTTGGAATTCTATTGAAAATATGGAAATTCTTTTAGTAGCACTTCGGAAATGCTATCGTTTCTGAAAATGAACTAAAAACTGAACTAATATATTCTGCAACACTTTGTAAGTGCTGTAGTTGCAGAAGTGAACTAAAAGGCTAAAATTAACTAAGGGCTATTGCAGCACTTTGTAAGTGCTATAGTTGTAGAAACTAAACTTGAACTGAAACTAATGAAAGAGCTATTGTAACACTTGTTAAGTGCTGCAGTTGGCTGAAATGAGATTTTTGAATATAATTGAACTACTGCAGCAGTTTGGTAAACGATGTCTTTCCTGAATTGAATTAAACCTTTTAAATGGAACCCTGAACTATTACAGCAGTTTTTAAATGTTGTCTTTGCTGAAATAAATTGTTTTCAAATATAACTTACCGCAGCATTTTCTAAATGCTGCGAAAGCTGAAATTTCAATGTTTTAAATTATTTAAGTGAATAAATGACCTCAGAAAAGGCTAAATTTTTGGGAATTGAATATTTGAATAGTAAATATAATGACTATACTTTTAAAAGGTTTAAATGATGTACTTTGATTTGAAATATAAACTATTTTTGAAATTTATAACCATGGGTTATAATAATGATTGGTTGTTAAAGAGACCGGGATCGTATATGGACATACTCTCTGTCGATACCGAAAACCACTTTAACAATTGTGTATGCGGTGGAGTTTCCAGAATGAAGTAGGATGGTGGTGACGATCCTATTGTGGTATGAACGTGGACCCGACTCCCGTGAGTTGGCTTAAGGTGGCTAAAACAAGAGCGATTGACAGGCCAATGAGGTAGCACCTCTGATCGGACACACTTCTTTGATACCATTCTATTACTTTTGTGATTGATTGGGTGCACCCCTTGATTTTGGGAGTGTGGCTCGAGGTGGGCGGAAGTGGCTGCTATGCGTTACCACTAGCCCGGATGCGTAATTGGTATATCTACCCTGGCATTGCCTAGTTGTGCCGTGTCACCTACCATATCGAGCTTTACTACGAGTTTGGATTTCTCCCGTAGTCTGTGGCGTATTGAGGGTAGCCCCCGATCTAGGAGTATGCTAATACTGGATAGACTACTGGGACTATTACATGTTAAGGGCTATATGGGTAACCCCTTGACGCTATTAAAAAGTAAGTTTATTTTATATTTAGACATTATTATAATAGTGAATATTACTACACAGTAGATAGTTTAACGGATCCTTAAAGAATGGGAGATCCCAAGCATTCTTTAAGTTACTTGTGCATTTTATTACAGTTCACTTGAGTTGGTTTACATTGTATAAGTATGTATGTCCTGACTCGAGTGTTTGTGTTTTATTTACGCTCGGGTTAGCCTTAGTATTCACAGCTTTGGACTTCACTTTCTGGAGCTAGGAATCACTGGAGATTCTGCTTATCTAGTTATTTATCTATTTCAGTTTCAGTTGTTCTATTTCAGCTTTTGTATTAGTGGAATTATATGTATTTGGCAGTTCTACTCTACTTGTTTCAGACTTCTGTTGTATCTATTTTTTAGACTATGTATTTTGTATCTGTTTTGAGACTTTGTATTGTAGTGGCTTCATGAACCACTATTTATTTTATTTTCCGCTGCGAGTTATTCTGATATTTTATGTCTATGATTCTGTGATTGGTTTTATTTGCTCTAAATTTTATTACAATCTATTATTTTGAATTATTCATGTCTGACATGTGTGGATTATTGTCGATTTGAATGGTCCAAAATAGTGGGGCGTTACATTTGGTATCAGAGCATTGGTTTTTAGGCAAACCTTAGCCTATGGAGCAAAAACTCATTAGAATCATTTCTTTGAGAGAGAACGTATTTTCAAAGTATAAAATGATTTTAAAAGGATTTTTCGAAGGATTTTCTTTTCCAAGGATTATTTTGATATAAATTTTTCTTATTTTAAAAACAAATTTTCTGAACTTCCTTCTTTTCGTATCTACCTTGTTAGAAATTTCTTTAATTAGGATATTCATCCAAGTGATTTTATCTTGTCTTGTCTTATCTTATCTTTGTCTTCTCGTTACCTTTGTCCTAAAATTCATTCTTGATTTTTCAGGATGAATCGTGGAAATGCCAAAGGTAGGGGTCATGGTATTGCCCCAGCTCCTCAACCTGCTGCACCTGTTAGGTTTACCGTTCTCTGTAAGGAATTTTCTCAACTTAGTGGTACTAAGTTTACTGGTTCAGATAGCATTATTGAAGCCCAACAATGGTTAAGGAGTTTAGAGAGGATCTTTACCGGTCTCGAGATTACTGATGCCCGGAAGCGTCAGTTAGCGGCTTGGCAGCTGCAAGAGTCAGCCTTGGATTGGTGGGAGTCTGTTACAGCTCACACTAACGAGGGTGATATTTCGTGGGAGCAGTTTAGGTATCCTTTGTGTTATCTTGAATTTTTGTTCCCATTTCCTTTCTTTTGAATCTATTTTAAGTTTTGTTCCTGTATCTTCTTTCCAAGGAGGCTTTTGTGGCAAAATGGATCCCAGAAGCCGGGAAATCTCAACTTTATCGTGGATTCATGGATCTCAAGCAGGGTACCATGTCCTTTTCTGAGTATGAGCGGAAGTTCAATGAATTTTCCAAGTTTGGTCCTGGCCTTATTGACACCCTACTTAAGAAGAATGAAAATTTCATAGCTGGAGCTCGCCCAGAGTTCTATGATCGTCTCATTTCTCATGTTCATGGCACTTTCACCGAGCTTATGGATATGGCTATTTGTTATGAGAACCCTACTTCCAAGGGTCCTGCTGTTGCTAGTGCTCCTGTATCTCAGTCTTCCTCTGCTAACTCTAAGAAGAGAAAGCCAGATTTCCACCTGCAGAAGAAGAATTGGCTCAAGAATCTAGGTTTGGGATCTTCATCTTCTCCTTCTCAGAGGCACCCTATCGATCTATCTACCATTACCTGTTTCAAGTGTGATCATAAGGGACACTATGTTAATAGTTTCCCTACTTCAGTTAGTGCTGCTATTCCTCCACCTCAGGGTACCAGGAACAACCTCTGTCATGTCTATCTGCAGGCTGGTCATTTCAAGAATGATTATCCGTTTTCTCAGAAGGGCAAGTCATATGGTATTTTTGCTGTTACCTCTGCTTCTTCTCCTGCTGCACCTGCTCCTGCCCATAGCGATGACCAAGGTACTCTTCAGGGCACCTTTTCTTTATTTCATCATCCTGTTCTTGTTTTATTTGATACTGGAGCTTCGCATAGTTTTATTTCTATTGATTTGTGTGATAAGTTTGAGCACCTCCTTTCTCTTGAGTATGCTTCTGTTCCTTTATGTGTTTCAAATCCTATTGGGGGTCCTGCAAATCTTAATAGGATTTGTAAGCATGTGAAACTCTTTCATTCTGGTTATCGGTTTTTTGGAGATTTCTATGTTCTGGGTTTCGATGCTTTTGATTTATTGCTTGGAGATGATTGGTTAAGGAATCATGATGCCCGTATCTCTTGCAAATCTCGAATTGTGTCTCTTGTGGGAGATAAGGGTAATCCCTTGATTATTCAGTGCCGCATGACTTAGGATTTTGCTGGCAATTTTATTTATTTTCTGGATTCTTCTCCTGTTGACCTTCAGTCGACTCGTGTGGTCAAACTTTATCCCGATGTATTTGGTGAAGTTACTGCTTTACCCCCTAAGCGGGAAATTGATTTCCGTATTGATCTTATTCCTGGAGCTTGACCTGTAGTTCTTCCTCCGAGAAGAATGGCACCCCGCGAGAAGGTTGAGTTAAGGAAACAAATTGAGGACTTGTTCTCCAAGGGTCTGATCAGACCTAGCTATTCATAATGGGGAGCAGCGGTGGTTTTCGTCACTAAGTCCGATGGTTCTCTCCGGATGTGTGTTGATTATAGCGAGCTGAACAAGCTCACTATGAAAAACAGATATCCAATGCTTCGCATCAATGATATGTTTGATCAGCTTTATGGTGCCACTGTTTTCTCTCAGCTTGATCTTGCCACAGGTTTCCATCAGCTCGGAATTGCTGAGGAATGTATTCCCAAGACTGCTTTCTGTACTGAGAATGGGTTCTTTCAATGGTTAGTCATGCCTTTCGGTTTGACTAATGCTCCTGCTTTTATTTGTTGATTTGATGAATCGTGTTTTTCGTGATGTGCCTTATAAATTTGTTCTAGTCTTTGTTGATGATATTCTCATTTTCTCTAAGTCTGAGGAAGAACATGAGTCACATTTGAAATCTGTTCTTGAGACTCTTAGAAATCATCAGTTGAAGGCTAAATTTTCTAAATGCCATTTCTCGAAGGATGAAGTCCGATTCCTCGGGCATATTGTTTCTAGTAATGGAGTTTCTTTTGATCCATTCAAGATCGCTACGATCAACGTAAGTCTTTCTTTCCTTCTCTCTCCTTGTTTCATTCAATTTATTCTATCTTTCTTGTTGTTCTTATTTTTCCCTATTCTGTTACAGGATTGGGAAACTCCTAGGACTCCAACTGATATTCGTAGTTTTCTGGGCCTTGCCAGTTATTATCGGAGATTTATTGAGAATTTTGCTCAGATTACTGCACCTCTCACCGCTTTGACTCGTAAGAATGCTAAGTTCATTTGGAGTGATGAGTGTAAAGCTGCATTCAATGAGTTAAAGAACAAGCTTACTTCCGCACCAGTTCTTACCGTTCCAAATGGAAATGAGTGATTAATGGTATCCACTGATGCTTGTCGTGAAGGTTTGAGAGCTGTTCTGATGCAGGATGGTAGGGTCATTGCTTATGCTAGTCGTCAGTTGAAGACCCATGAAGCCAATTATGTTGCGCATGATTTGGAGTTGCTTGCTGTGGTTTTTGCTTTGAAGCTTTGGAGTCATCATCTTTTGGGAACTAAGTTTGAGCTCTTCACTGATCATCAGTCTTTGAGGTATATTTTCACTCAGAAGGATTTGAATCAGAGACAAGTTAGGTGGTTAGAGTTCCTTTCTTCTTATGACCACGACATCAACTATACCTCTAGGAAAGCTAATGTTGTTGCGGATGCTTTGAGTCGGAAGAAGATGATGTTGTGTCAGCTTGTTGTTTCTTCTTCTCTATTGGATCGTATCATGGCTAAGCAGGATGAGGATGAGATGCTTAGATTGATGAAGGAGTGTGTTCGTAGTAGGGTTGGTAGTAATAGTCTTGATGGCAGTGGTGCTCAGATCGATGATAGAGGTATTTTGAGGATTAATAATAGGATTTGTGTCCCGAATGTTGATGGATTGAGGTAGGAGTTACTTCGGGAGAATCATCGATCCAGACTTTCTATTCATCCGGGAGTGACCAAGATGTATCAGGATAAGAAGAAGTTGTACTGGTGGAAGGGTATGAAGCGGGATATCTCCATTTTTGTTAGTAGGTATGCGACTTGTCAGCAAGCCAAGGCCGATCATCAAAAGACCCCTGGTTTGTTGTAGCCTCTTGAGATTCCCAATTGGAAGTGGGAACAGGTTTCTATGTATTTTATTGATGGATTACCGAGGACTAGGAGGGGTAATGAGAGTATCTGGGTTATTGTGGATAGATTTACCAAGTCAGCTCATTTCATTCCGATCAAGTCTACCCGTTCTGCTTCTAGCTTGTCTGAGATCAACATGAGGGAGATTGTTCGTCTCCATGGTGTTCCTTTCAGTATTGTTTTTGATCGTGACCCTATCTTTACTAGCCAGTTTTGGGAAGCTTTTCAGGAATCTCTGGGTACTCATCTGAATCTGAGTACTGCTTACCATCCACAGACCGACGGTCAAACGGAAAGAGGGAATCAGATTCTCGAAGATCTTCTTCGTGCTTGTGTGCTTGATTATGGAGGATCTTTGGAAGATCATCTCCATCTTGTCGAATATACCTATAATAATAGTTGTCAGGTATAATCTAATCTTCTGTTTAAGTTTATCTTAATCATTTATCTATCTCATTCCATCTTTGAATTCAGGCTAGCATTAAAATGTCTCTGTTTGCTGCTCTTTACGGACGACCTTCTAGATCTCCATCTTGCTGGATTGATCCGGTAATCGATTGGTTCTTGGTCCTGAGATGATTTTGGAGGCTTCTGAGAGAGTTGAGGAGATTAAGAGGAAGTTAAGGGTTGCTCAGGATAAGCAGAAGAAGTACGTTGATAGGCGTAGGCGGAGTTTAGAGTTTGTTGTTGGTGATTTGGTTTTCCTTAAGGTCTCTCCCTTAAGGAATGTTATCAGATTTGGTCGTAGAGGGAAGCTTTCTCCTAGGTTCATTGGTCCTTTCCGCGTCTTGGAGAGGAATGGTTCTTTGGCTTATCGTCTGGATTTGCCTAAGAAGTTCTCTAGAGTGCATAATGTATTCCATGTTTCGCATCTTCGTTGCTATCTGCATGATCCATCTCTTATTGTTTAGCCTTCTACTCTCGATAGTTTGGATATAGAGCCTAATCTGACTGTCAAAAGGAAGCCACTTCGTATTGTCAACAGAGGTATAAAGCAGCTAAGATGGAAATCTGTTAGTCTAGTCAAAGTACAGTGGAGTACTGATGATCGAGATTGTACTTGGGAGATGGAGGAGAGCATTCGTGCTTCGAATCCAGAACTGTTTGTTTCAGGTACTATTTGCTTTTCTATCTTGTTTTTCCTTATTTCCTTGTTTTGTTCTTTTCGAGGACGAAAAGATTTGAGTGGGGGAGAGTGTAACAACCCAATATTTTTGCAAATATTTTTAAATTATTTTATATTAAATTTTATTTCAATATTTTATTTTTAAAACATTTAGAAGTAAAGTTATAATTTTCCAAAGTTAATTGTATTTTGCTTGCAAAATTTTAATCCTAGTTTCAATATAATAAACTATTTTCTTTATTTACATTTTATTTTCCTAAGAATATTTGTTTCTTTTCATTTTCACTTTATTTTTGTTTGTCTTTTATTTTTATTTACTGATTTTATTTTGTTTATTTTGTATAAATATAAGTGGAAATTCTAAGAGACACAAAGCTTTAAAACTTTTGACTTTTCATTGCCTAGACCTTTCACATGCTTTGGTCGTTCAAAGCATCTATTGTAGCCGTGTGTTTTATTTGTTTTTCACGTGAAACTTTGTCATTCACTGTCATTTCTCACGGCCAAAGAATTTCTGAAATATTTTAGGTAATGGCTTCCTCCTTTTTTCTACTTTTGCTCTTCATTTTTCAATGTTTTTGCCTTGATTCCTCTCTAGCTTTGCTCGGCCTAACACTCCACCATCTCCACCGACCACCACATCACCTTCCTCCTCATCATCCATGGCTTCAAACATCACCATCTCCTCTGACCAGTAGTGGCCGTGACCACCCTATGAAGCCATCACCTCAAAACTTTTCCAAAACCAAAACTATGCATAGCCGAGCATGTTTTCCACCATCCCCTTCACATTTTTAAATCGGCCACCACCCTAGAACCACCACCTGATGACATCACCTCTGGCCATCACATCAGTCCATCACCTGACCTGTAGTAGCCGTTGGCCGAGCCATATGGACCCATAGGCCGAGCCTAAATGCACCAAAACTCCACTTGTTAGCCTGGTCTCTTTGCCTTCCTTGCTTGCAAACTCCTACCCGTTTACATTCTTGCCTAACCATGCCATTTTGAGTCCAAACCCGAGCCTTTCCGTCTTGAAAACATGTCATGGCCGAGCCATAAGCATGTATGGCCGAGCAAATGTTGAGTTATGGTCAAGCAAAATTAATTAAAAGCTTGGTGATGTCATTTGTCTAATTCTATCTCCATTTGTTTCAATTTAATATTTGTATTATAAATATATATTTATATTGCTTTATTTTATTGTTGTATACAAGATTAACATCTTGGCTATCTCTCCACTCAAATCAAAGTCGTTCTATCGTGCTTTCTGGATTTTTGTTGTGTTTAATTTGCTAACTCCAGCGTAAAGAGGTGAGTATTCACACATGACATTTATACTTATATAATTTGTGAAGTGACAACAAGTGAATGTGTAGAAACTATTATATCATGTTATACCTGCCTGTGATGTAAATTATATGATGTTAAACCCTGTTATAAACTTGTTACATTATCTGCTATGTTATATTATGTTATACTGCTATTTATTTCTGTTAATCACACTGCAAGTTCCCTGTAGAATAGAATCACTATGGATTGAAATGATACATACCCGAACAGACTTTAGAATAGGGAAAATCGTTATGGGCTGAAATGATAAGCCTGAGCGATTTTTATTTATTTTATTTACTTGGGATTGCGGGTTTGAAATGATAGAACCTGGATTTTTCTTTGTAAATTACGGATTGAAATGATATATTATCCGTATCACTTGACTTAGGCTAGAAAATATTATACAGACCCGTGGTTATTTTATATATTTTTCTGGAAAATCTTAAGTATTTTATAATGAAAAAATATGATAATTTGATTTAAATTGAATTTAAAATGATTTAATAAAGTGATAATGATTTTTCTATGTATTAAAAATGCTAAATAAATGAATGGAAAAATTGTGATTTAAAACATAACTTAATTGGGAATTTGTGATTTGATTTTTTATGGAAGTTTAAGTTAATTAAATAAAAGTGGAAATTAAGTTTTTTTTGAAATGGAAATTTAAATCTAAGTGTTAAGGTAAATTGTTAAAAATGAAAAGAATAAGAAACTAGTACACTTGAATTTAATAAGTGAATTATTGGAAAATTGGATTTTATTGTAAAAATTTACTTTATAAAAATCATAAGTTAAAGGGTATTTAAATGACTATTTTGAAGTGGGAAAATGTGATTTTTATAAGTTAAAATGATTTAAATTGAAGTTTATTTGTGGCTTGAATTCTATTGAAAATCTAGAAATTCTTTTAGTAACACTTCAGAAATGCTATCGTTTTTGAAAATGAACTAAAAACTGAACTAATAGAATCTGCAGCACTTTGTAAGTGCTGTAGTTGCAGAAGTGAACTAAAAGGCTAAAATTAACTAAGGGCTATTGCAGCACTTTGTAAGTGCTGTAGTTGCAAAAACTAAACTTGAAACTAATGAAAGAGCTATTGTAACACTTGTTAAGTGCTGTAGTTCGCTGAAATGAGATTTTTGGAATATAATTGAACTACTGCAGCAGTTTGGTAAACGCTGTCTTTGCTGAATAGAATTAAACCTTTTAAATTGAACCCTGAACTATTACAACAGTTTTTAAATGCTCTCTTTGCTGAAATGAATTGTTTTCAAATATAACTTACTGCAGCATTTTCTAAATGCTGCGAAAGCTGAAATTTCAATGTTTTAAAGTATTTAAGTGAATAAATGAACTTAGAAAAGGCTAAATTTATGGGAATTGAATATTTGAATAGTAAGTATAATGACTTTACTTTTAAAAGGTTTATGATTTATTTTGATTTAAGGTGGTTTAAAAGGTTTAAAAGGTTTAAATGATGTATTTTTGGACCCGTCTCCCGTGAGTTTCCTTAAGGTGGCTTAAACAGAAGCGATCGACGGGCCAATGAGGTAGCACCTCTGATCGGACACACTTCTTCGATACCATTCTATTACTTTTGTGATTGATTGGGTGCACCCCTTGATTTTGGGAGTGTGGCTTGAGGTGGGCGGTAGTGGCTGCTATGCGTTACTACCAGCCCGGATGCATAATTGGTATATCTACCCAAGCATTGCCTAGTTGTGCCGTGTCACCTACCATATCGAGCTTTACTACGAGTTTGGATTTCTCCCGTAGCCTGTGGAGTATTGAGGGTAGCCCCCGATCTGGGAGTATGCTAATACTGGATAGACTACTGGGATTATTACGTGTTAAGGGCTATATGGGTAACCACTTGACGCTATAAAAAGTAAGTTTATTTTATATTTAGACATTATTATAATAGCGAATATTACTACATATTAGATAGTTTAACGGATCCTTAAAGAATGGGCGATCCCAAGCATTCTTTAAGTTACTTATGCATCTTATTACAGTTCACTTGAGTTGGCTTACATTGTATAAGTATGTATGTCCTGACTCGAGTGTTTGTGTTTTATTTGCGCTCGGGTCAGCCTGAGTATTCACAGCTTTGGACTTCACTTTCTGGAGCTAGGAATCGCTGGAGATTCTGCTTATATGGTTATTTATCTATTTCAGTTTCAGTTGTTCTATTTCAGCTTTTGTATTAGTGGACTTATATGTATTTGGGATTTCTACTGTACTTGTTTCAGATTTCTGTTGTATCTGTTTTTCAGACTATGTATTTTGTATCTGTTTTGAGACTTTGTATTGTAGTGGCTTCATGAACCACTATTTATTTTATTTTCCGCTGCGAGTTATTCTGATATCCTATGTCTGTGATTCTGTGACTGGTTTTATTTGCTCCAAATTTTATTACAATCTATTATTTTGAATTATTCAAGTCTAACATGTGTGGATTATTGTCGATTTGAACGGTCCAAAATAGTGGGTCGTTACAACCGTCTTCAGACACTCGCTCTAGCTTGCTTGTCAATTAAGAGGGTCTGACCAGGGAGAAATATGCTACGCAATGGAATATAAAAAAGCTACAGAGTTTTTATATAAATATTGAATATTCTCTGATTTCGTTCATGACATAGGCCCAACCAAGTAACGGAACAAGAAGTGTCAAAAAGATTTCTCATAGGGTTAATTGTATTTAAATCTAAAACTAGTCCAGTGTTAGCATGGTGACGTTATTTTATTGTTTATATAAAATTAAAAATTGTGCAATAATGTGTGAATTATATATTGAGTGAATTGACAAGCATATAAAAGATGTATAGTAGTTTCAGATGCTATGTTACAAAATGACAATCATGGTTAAGGTTATTAGCTAGTTTGATGTTTAAAATGCTAATTGCATTTAATTTATCATGGACGACTGTAACGACCCGAAAATTTTAACTATTTTTATAACGTAATTAACTGAAATTTTGTGAAAATTTAACGATAAAATTTTGAAATATAAATTTGATATTTGGAATGCGTTTAGTTAAACATAGCAACTGGTAAATTTTCGTCCGAAAATATGAAAGTTTATTTCGCGCGTAAATTTACTTCAATTTAATCAGTAAAAATACGATGAAAATAAAATGTTTCCGAAACCTAAATATTTTTACATATAAAATTTCTAAACCATCTTCTGAGCAAGATGTCAGTTTATCGTTTTTCCAAATTCGGACATCTTTGGCTCCGTCGATCTTATTTTTCAGCGTTTTTCTTGCATTTTTCGATAGTAGAAAATTCGAATTTTTATAATTCAATCATACCACTGATATCTGTGTACCGTTTTGATTGTCTCGTCGTGCTGATCTCTACGGTATATTCAACTCTTTGTTTTGAAGTCTGATATGCGGCGAAACCCGCAACACGGTTAATCGTATCGGTACCCTTCTACAACGTTTGAGCCTTTTGAATTACTTGTGTCCATTCATTTTCTACCCGTCGAATCAGGCAGCATTGCCTTTAATTATTCCAGCTATTTGCAATTAATATCCCCTGATTTATCGTGTGCCTTTCACTATTCCCTGACATTTCAATATAATTTGTTTATTCCTCTCTTTATTTGTTTTGTTATACGTTCTCTCTCCTTCTTCTTTTGTTCTGCAAATATAACACTCCCTGTATTCATTCTCTCTGTTGCAAATTCATGACCCTTCAAGCCTCAGCCACATCTCCTTGCTCTTTCCTCCTCCACCTTGAAGTCACGCAGCTGCCTCACCGTTCGCCTCATCACCCACGTGCATACAACCAAGACCCCGACCACAACCCACGACCTTGCTAAGCACCGCCGTTCATCTCCTCACCCATAATCGCCGAGCTTCCTCCTCAGCCGCCTCCAACCTTTTATTCCCCTCATCGGCTAGGGAACCACCCACCGACCCGCACCTTCACAGCCTCGTGTCCACACTTCCTCGCCTCAAACCCAAAACCGAAACCCATCGCCCAGCCAAGCACATCTTCCCATGCCGAGATCCTCGCCTCACCTTCCCCTACGAGCTGCTCCGCCCTCCACCACATTTCACCTGCCTTGTAGTTGCCGTTTTCGAGCACTGCATCCATCTTACCCACTCATGCTGGCCTTCTTCTTTATCTTGTGTAAGTATATATATCCTATATTGTTTGTTTGTTTTAAATATAGTAAACTATATATATTTTTTGAATGTATGTACAAACTTATATTTTGTTTGCGTGTGAGTTTTATCTGTTATATGTATATAAAGGTTGTATATATTTTAAAGTATATTAGTTGCTATTCATATATATATTATATAAAATTTACATTTTACTTTCATTCTGCACAAGTTACAGTATTATATATATTGCATTAGATCTTTAAAGTGGGTTTTGTAGTAGTTCAATATATTCTCTGTTTTGATTTCTAAGTATACGATATTTACAGAATTTTATATATAATGTTATAAAGTTATTAGTGCTGTTACATGTTTTGACTACAAAACAGTTTCATAGCCGCATATATGTATAACTTTATATATTTATTTTACAGTTTGTGCTTATAGTTTTAAGTTTACTGTTAGTATATAAATATTTACTCATATAGGTTTATATATAATATGGATTTTTAATTTATATTTGTAAATATATATAGTGTATAAGTGTTTCCAGTAAGGGATACGTGCCAGATTTCATATACAGTATAGTATGTTATTTATAACAGAGTTGGAAACTTAAAGATTGCTTTAAAATTGGCTTATGGCATTTATATTGTCGCCAGTTGTTATATTGTTGTAAGTTTACAAGCTAAGTGTGTTATATGCAAGTTATAAAGGTTATTTGTTAAATTATAATATAAAGTTATATTGGTAGTATTTATGATATGTTTCGAATAAATTTACATATGTTTGTACAAGCTTATATAAATACCGGTATTGAACTGTAATATTATATATACATATTATTTTAAAGGTTATAAAGTTTATATAAACATTTATCAAATTTCCAATTATATATATACACTTGTTTGCATGTTTTTTTTGAACAGCAGTTAGACTTCATGTTCACGATATCATATCTCACTCATGTTTTATCGGAATGGGTTGATTCTATTTTTAAAAATGAGTCGAAGTTACCTAGTTTATGCCTGTCAAATTTCAGTAAAATCCGACAACGTTTGGTTAGTGGTCGAGGATCTGGAAGTTAGACCCAGACAGTTGTTCTTTTGTACTTAGAAATTATTTTACACTGCTGCAAACATGACCTGAGTTCATGTTTGACGCATCGTGTCTCTTCTGTCTTATGTCGGAATGGGTTGATTTTATTTTTAAAAAGGAGTCAAAGTTACCTAGTTTATGCCTATCAAATTTCAGCCAAATCCGACATCGTTTGATTAGTGGTCGAGGATCTGGAAGTTAGACCTAGACAGCTGTTCTTTTGTACTTAGAAATTATTTTACACTGCTGCAAACATGGCCTGAGTCTATGTTTGTGACATCGTAACTTTTCTCGTCTCTTGTCCAAAACAAGTGAATCTTTTGCAGTTTAAAATACAGGTTTTGATCTTTATTCATACCAACTTTCAGACCATTTCGATCTCGGTAGCACATAGAATTATATTGTTAAACTTTGACGCAGGACATGTTTTATTTGTTGCTATGTTGAATGTTTTGATTTGATTTCATCGATTTCTGTTATCAGCTTTGATCGTTGAATTCGTGCCGATTTGATTTGCTTGGATTCGTAACTCAATCTCTATGTCTGTATCAGTGTGCGTATCCGTGTCATCTTCTCGTGCATCTCTAGCCTCGAAAGGTGAGCAATCACTCACGATTAATGTTCTTATATTTATTAAATTTGATTTCAATTGAAACGACCATTGAAATATGCTGTTGTTAGTTATTTATATTTCTATATCTATACCATCATCTGTATCTGTTCACCTGTGACACCTAACATCATTATCTGTTATTTATATTGATATATATATATGCCGTCATCTGTATCTGTTCACCTGTGACATCTGACACCCTTATCTGTTATTTATACTGATGATATATGCCTGTGACCGTTGTTATATTATTATCATATCTGTTATCACTCTGCAAGTTCCCTGTTAGTATAGAATCACTATGGGTTGAAATGATACATACCCGAACGGACTTTAGAATAGGAGAAAACCGTTATGGGTTGAAATGATTAACCCAAGCGATTTTCAAATTAAATTGAATTTGGGATTTCGGGTTGAAAAGATATATACCCGAATATATTTTAAATTGCGGATTGAAATGATAAATATTCGTATCACTTGACCATAGGATAGAAAAATATATACAGACACCGTTGGTCTATATATAAATGTTTGAAAAACATTTCTACGGTTTGAAAGAAATATACGGTTTTAATAAATAATGATTTTAAAGATTTATTAAAGTTGATTTAATAAGTTGATTTGAATCAATATGAAATATGTTTAAGTATTTATGTAAAATTTATATTTTTAAATATAGAATTTATAATGTTCAGGTTGAAAGATAAATTTGAATTGATTTGGAATTCTTAATTATTTAAGAATTATACTTAAATAAGTTGATTTGAAATCTATTAAATTTGAAATTTTAAGAAATGTTTTATAACTTGAATTAATTAAGAAGTGGCTTAAATGAATATTTCAAACTTATATAAATTTTAATGGGATATTTTGTTTATATAAATTTGTAAATTGAAGTTGTATATTTGATGTATTGAAATGATTAAAGAAATATTTCAGAAACTAAATGTAATGAAATTAAATTGGGACATAAATTTAATTATCGAATTTAGTTTTGAAATATCGAATATTTAAACTTGAAATATATTGAAATTGAAATGGTTTATTTGTGGTTCAAATAGGCATTTGAAATCGATAATTTGAAAGGGTTTATTTAGGAACTAAATTGAATTGAAATTGATGATTTGAGATTTAATTAAATTTTTAATTTTGGAATTCGAGTTTATGTGAATTGATTTGTGAATATCTAAACTGTTTAAGAGGAAAGTGCTAGGATTTCAAAGTATTATGAATTTCAAGTTTTGATTTCCAAAGTGTTATGATTTTAAAAGACTTACGATTTCGAAAGCGATGTCACTTTGAAAAGTGATATGATTTTGGAAATGGATTTATTTAAAGTGAAAGTGATATTGTATTGATATGGTTTTGAAATGGCAATGATATGTCGGTTTTGAAACATAACTATTTTGAAATTTTATTAAATGACCATCGGTGTAATAATACGTAGTTATTAAAGAGACCGGGATCGGATATGGACATACTCTCTGTCGATACCGAAACCACTTTAATAACTAATATACGCGGAGTGTTGATCCAGAATGAAGTGGATGGTTTGGTGAACGCGTTGACTGAAGAAAGAGAACGATTTTGGATGACCCCTGACATGACTAAAACAGGAGCCGCACCGGGCCATTGAGGATCGCCATCTCTAGTGGACACACTTCTTCGATACCTTATCTATTACTTATGTGATTCGATTTGGGTGCGCCCTTCGATTATCGGAGTGTTGTTTCGCGGTGTTGGGGTAGTAGCTGCTATGCCCAACATCAGTCCGGATCAGGCAACTACTAGTATCCTAGTTGGTATTGCCTCATGTACCTTGTCATACTGATTATCATATTCGCGACCACTACGTTTTGGTTTGTACCTTTAGTATATGGATTGCCCTCTGGTGACTTCCGGTTTTGGGGAAACTACGGTCTTGTATATGCTATTGGGAATAAAAATGTGTTAAGGGGGATTATGGTAACTCCTTAACGCTATTTTGATATCGTACTTTACTGATTAGACATTATCTACTTAGCATACACTACTACATAGTAGATAGTTTAACGGATCCTTAAGGGATGGTTATCCCAAACATCCTTTGAGTTATTTGTATTTCAGTTGTTATTTTACTTGAGTTGGATTTATTGATATAAGAATGTTAATCCTGACTCGAGTGTTTTGTATTTTCTTTACGCTCGGGTCAGACTGAGTGATACAGTATTCGAGACTCACCTTTGGAGTTGGAGCTTCGCTTGGAGATCCAGCTATCTATCCGGCTTTCAGTTATTCAGTTGATTCCAGTGATGTATTCAGATCTTGTATTTGACTATTGTATTGAGATATCTATGTATTCGAGACCTCTGTTGTATCTTGTTTAACTCTGTTATATATATAGTAGCTTCATGAACTACTATTCTTTTGTTTCCGCTGCATTATTGTTATATTACTCTGTGTCTGTGATCTGTGATTATTTATTTATTGTACATGCTAAGTTTTTCCAATTTATATTAACAATCTATTATTTTGAATTATTCAAGTCTGACATGTGTGGATTATTGTCGATTTGAATGGTCCAAGATACTGGGTCGTTACAAGTGGTATCGGAGCTTTGGTAGCTCTAGGCAAAACTCAACATATAGGGTAAATGTATTTACAGAATCACTCTCATTCGAGTTTCAATCTCTTCCTTTTGACTCAATCCCTTTGAATTTTGGAACATTCCCCTAGGTTCCGAAATTCATTCGTGTCCCTCACTATCAGTCTTCTTTCAATTCCGGAGTATCCTATAACTCCACTTCGAATGACCCTTATAATGAATCGGCGGTCTCGCCAAACTTCGAATGATTTGTAAAGGGGTGAAACTCCTTTACAATAGGCATTGATTTACCAGAGATTTCTGTATCCTCGGTTTACGATGCTATCTATCTCCTGCTATACCTGAATTTTATTTCTTGAGATCGAATGTCGATTTACCTCGGAATTCTACAACGAGCTTATTCTTGAAGTCACGGTCGACCCGGTTAAGGTTGCCCGCGATTTATATAAACTTATCAATCTTCCTACTTTGCTATTAATCATCATATCTTGTTTCGAACTTATCTTCGAACCAAACTTCTATTTGATTTAAGTCCATCAAATTTGAAACCCTATCCTTATTTGAAATTTCATTCCTGTATCATCGAGCAAAGAAATGTATGTGTAAACTAATATATATAAACGCTTTAAATATATGTTGTGTTGTTTGAGTTGTTGAGGTTGATTTGGGTTTCCGATCGATTCGTCTGATCAACGCTATCGATAGGATTTCCAAAACACTTGAGCAGAGCAAGCTGACACAATATTATTTCAAATTTGGTAAATTGAATAGATTCGTATGATTATATTATATATATATATATATAAGTATAGGATTTTCTGGAATTAAATAGTTAATTAAATTGGTTGTTGAATGATAATATTTGATTATCATTTATTGTTCTAAATGAATTTATAAACATGGTTTATAAATTGATTTGGAATCGAAATGAATTTTAAAAATCAGGAATTTCAGAATTTGATTTCCAGTGATTTCAACTTTGGTTTTAAAGTGTATATTATTAAAGGTATTTTCGAATAGAAACTGTTTTCAAAGAATTTTAAAATGTTGAAATCAGTACTCTTCTCTTTGTCGCTGGAAAATAATTTCGGTGATGGCGGCCGCATCATCGACATTCATTTTCGAGTTTCAAAGTGGAGAAACCATTCTTTAGCTTTGCTACGGTTTGTTTTGAGAAAAAAAATATTTTGATTTGAATTTCTTCAGTATATTTTGATTTACATATATATAGGTATCTTATTTTAAAATTTAATTTGATTTGATATAAATATATTATATATATCTCTAAATTGTTTAAAGTTAATCGGAAATCTAATTCTTAAATTTTGTTAAAGGATGATTTTAATTATAAATAAAACCAAAATTTGGAATAAATATTTAAACTTGAATAATTGAATTGGGAAAATTTTATTTGTATATTGTTCAACTGCATTCTAATACAACTTACCTAAATCATACAGAAGTTGAATATGTAATTGGATAATATATTAGATAAATCGAATTTATAAATAAAATTTGAGTGTTTATAATAAATGTTATACACTAAATTTTGATTATAAAGATGTTAATAGAGTTAGATAGGATAATAAGTAAACTCAATTAATAATGAAATAAATTTGTTTTGAAAGAATTAATAAATTTGTTTTGAAAGAATTAATAAATTGAAATTTGATCAACATATGAAAATACCTTGAATTTAAAAGAAATTAATAGATGTAAATTAATTTAAATCGAAACTTTTATGTTTTAAATTAATTTATATGGGTTAAATATATATGAGTAGATATATTAAGTAGAATAAATTTAACAGTAATTTGGAATAAAGAAGAATTTAAAATTGTTGAAGAAAATATGATTATAATAAAAGACTATTCAAATTTATGGTTTTAGAAATTGTAAATTGAAGAAAACGGGATAATAAGATAATGAATTTAGAAATAGCTGAGATTGATTTTAGGGAAATCAAATGGATTAAATCAATCATTGAATATCCATTAATTTAAATTTGAATTTATATGGTTTAAATTAATTGTTATTTTGTATTTCAAATCTGTTTTTCTTTCTGGTTGTTTCTATTCTCCTACCTCCTTCCTTTTCGGGGACGAAAAGTTTTGAGTGGGGGAGAATGTAACGACCCGAAAATTTTAACTGTTTTTATAACGTAATTAACTGAAATTTTGTGAAAATTTAACGATAAAATTTTGAAATATAAATTTGATATTTGGAATGCGTTTAGTTAAACATAGCAACTGGTAAATTTTCGTCCGAAAATATGAAAGTTTATTTCGCGCGTAAATTTACTTCAATTTAATCAGTAAAAATACGATGAAAATAAAATGTTTCCGAAACCTAAATATTTTTACATAGAAAATTTCTAAATCATCTTCTGAGCAAGATGTCAGTTTATCGTTTTTCCAAATTCGGACATCTTTGGCTCCGTCGATCTTATTTTTCAGCGTTTTTCTTGCATTTTTCGATAGTAGAAAATTCGAATTTTTATAATTCAATCATACCACTGATATCTGTGTACCGTTTTGATTGTCTCGTCGTGCTGATCTCTACGATATATTCAACTCTTTGTTTTGAAGTCTGATATGCGGCGAAACCCGCAACACGGTTAATCGTATCGGTACCCGTCTACAATATTTGAGCCTTTTGAATTACTTGTGTCCATTCATTTTCTACCCGTCGAATCAGGCAGCATTGCCTTTAATTATTCCAGCTATTTGCAATTAATATCCCCTGATTTATCGTGTGCCTTTCACTATTCCCTGACATTTCAATATAATTTGTTTATTCCTCTCTTTATTTGTTTTGTTATACGTTCTCTCTCCTTCTTCTTTTGTTCTGCAAATATAACACTCCCTGTATTCATTCTCTCTGTTGCAAATTCATGACCCTTCAAGCCTCAGCCACATCTCCTTGCTCTTTCCTCCTCCACCTTGAAGTCACGCAGCTGCCTCACCGTTCGCCTCATCACCCACGTGCATACAACCAAGACCCCGACCACAACCCACGACCTTGCTAAGCACCGCCGTTCATCTCCTCACCCATAATCGCCGAGCTTCCTCCTCAGTCGCCTCCAACCTTTTATTCCCCTCATCGGCTAGGGAACAACCCACCGACCCGCACCTTCACAGCCTCGTGTCCACACTTCCTCGCCTCAAACCCAAAACCGAAACCCATCGCCCAGCCAAGCACATCTTCCCATGCCGAGATCCTCGCCTCACCTTCCCCTACGAGCTACTCCGCCCTCCACCACATTTCACCTGCCTTGTAGTTGCCGTTTTCGAGCACTGCATCCATCTTACCCACTCATGCTGGCCTTCTTCTTTATCTTGTGTAAGTATATATATCCTATATTGTTTGTTTGTTTTAAATGTAGTAAACTATATATATTTTTTGAATGTATGTACAAACTTATATTTTGTTTGCGTGTGAGTTTTATCTGTTATATGTATATAAAGGTTGTATATATTTTAAAGTATATTAGTTGCTATTCATATATATATTATATAAAATTTACATTTTACTTTCATTCTGCACAAGTTACAGTATTATATATATTGCATTAGATCTTTAAAGTGGGTTTTGTAGTAGTTCAATATATTCTCTGTTTTGATTTCTAAGTATACGATATTTACAGAATTTTATATATAATGTTATAAAGTTATTAGTGCTGTTACATGTTTTGACTACAAAACAGTTTCATAGCCGCATATATGTATAACTTTATATATTTATTTTACAGTTTGTGCTTATAGTTTTAAGTTTACTGTTAGTATATAAATATTTACTCATATAGGTTTATATATAATATGGATTTTTAATTTATATTTGTAAATATATATAGTGTATAAGTGTTTCCAGTAAGGGATACGTGCCAGATTTCATATACAGTATAGTATGTTATTTATAACAGAGTTGGAAACTTAAAGATTGCTTTAAAATTGGCTTATGGCATTTATATTGTCGCCAGTTGTTATATTGTTGTAAGTTTACAAGCTAAGTATGTTATATGCAAGTTATAAAGGTTATTTGTTAAATTATAATATAAAGTTATATTGGTAGTATTTATGATATGTTTCGAATAAATTTACATATGTTTGTACAAGCTTATATAAATACCGGTATTGAACTGTAATATTATATATACATATTATTTTAAAGGTTATAAAGTTTATATAAACATTTATTAAATTTCCAATTATATATATACACTTGTTTGCATGTTTTTTTTTTGAACAGCAGTTAGACTTCATGTTCACGATATCATATCTCACTCATGTTTTATCGGAATTGGTTGATTCTATTTTTAAAAAGGAGTCGAAGTTACCTAGTTTATGCCTGTCAAATTTTAGTAAAATCCGACAACGTTTGGTTAGTGGTCGAGGATCTGGAAGTTAGACCCAGACAGCTGTTCTTTTGTACTTAGAAATTATTTTACACTACTGCAAACACGACCTGAGTTCATGTTTGACGCATCGTATCTCTTCTGTCCTATGTCGGAATGGGTTGATTTTATTTTTAAAAAGGATTCAAAGTTACCTAGTTTATGCCTGTCAAATTTCAGCTAAATCCGACATCGTTTGATTAGTGGTCGAGGATCTGGAAGTTAGACCCAGACAGCTGTTCTTTTGTACTTAGAAATTATTTTACACTGCTGCAAACATGGCCTGAGTCTATGTTCGTGACATCGTAACTTTTCTCGTCTCTTGTCCAAAACATGTGAATCTTTTGCAGTTTAAAATACAGGTTTTGATCTTTATTCATACCAAATTTCAGACCATTTCGATCTCGGTAGCACATAGAATTATATTGTTAAACTTTGATGCAGGACATGTTTTATTTGTTGCTATGTTGAATGTTTTGATTTGATTTCATCGATTTCTGTTATCAGCTTTGATCATTGAATTCGTGCCGATTTGATTTGCTTAGATTCGTAACTCAATTTCTATGTCCGTATCAGTGTGCGTATCCGTGTCATCTTCTCGTGCATCTCTAGCCTCGAAAGGTGAGCAATCACTCACGATTAATGTTCTTATATTTATTAAATTTGATTTCAATTGAAACGACCATTGAAATATGCTGTTGTTAGTTATTTATATTGCTATATCTATACCATCATCTGTATCTGTTCACCTGTGACACCTGACATCATTATCTGTTATTTATATTGATATATATATATATGCCATCATCTGTATCTGTTCACCTGTGACATCTGACACCCTTATCTGTTATTTATACTGATGATATATGCCTGTGACCGTTGTTATATTATTATCATATCTGTTATCACTCTGCAAGTTCCCTGTTAGTATAGAATCACTATGGGTTGAAATGATACATACCCGAACGGACTTTAGAATAGGAGAAAACCGTTTAGGGTTGAAATGATAAACCCAAGCGATTTTCAAATTAAATTGAATTTGGGATTTCGGGTTGAAAAGATATATACCCGAATATATTTTAAATTGCGGATTGAAATGATAAATATCCGTATCACTTGACCATAGGATAGAAAATTATATACAGACACCGTTGGTCTATATATAAATGTTTTGAAAAA
This sequence comes from Allium fistulosum, assembly GCA_030737815.1. Lineage (NCBI taxonomy): Eukaryota > Viridiplantae > Streptophyta > Magnoliopsida > Asparagales > Amaryllidaceae > Allium > Allium fistulosum. Next base: position 1,245,575,767 of record CM060904.1, on the reverse strand, counting down.
CATTTCTACGGTTTGAAAGAAATATATGGTTTTAATAAATAATGATTTTAAAGATTTATTAAAGTTGATTTAATAAGTTTATTTGAATCAATATGAAATATGTTTAAGTATTTATGTAAAATTTATATTTTTAAATATAGAATTTATAATGTTCAGGTTGAAAGATAAATTTGAATTGATTTGGAATTCTTAATTATTTAAGAATTATACTTAAATAAGTTGATTTGAAATCTATTAAATTTGAAATTTTAAGAAATGTTTTATAACTTGAATTAATTAAGAAGTGGCTTAAATGAATATTTCAAACTTATATAAATTTTAATGGGATATTTTGTTTATATAAATTTGTAAATTGAAGTTGTATATTTGATGTATTGAAATGATTAAAGAAATATTTCAGAAACTAAATGTAATGAAATTAAATTGGGACATAAATTTAATTATCGAATTTAGTTTTGAAATATCGAATATTTAAACTTGAAATATATTGAAATTGAAATGGTTTATTTATGGTTCAAATAGGCATTTGAAATCGATAATTTGAAAGGGTTTATTTAGGAACTAAATTGAATTGAAATTGATGATTTGAGATTTAGTTAAATTTTTAATTTTGGAATTCGAGTTTATGTGAATTGATTTGTGAATATCTAAACCGTTTAAGAGGAAAGTGCTAGGATTTCAAAGTATTATGAATTTCAAGTTTTGATTTCCAAAGTGTTATGATTTTAAAAGACTTACGATTTCGAAAGCGATGTCACTTTGAAAAGTGATATGATTTTGGAAATGGATTTATTTAAAGTGAAAGTGATATTGTATTGATATGGTTTTGAAATGGCAATGATATGTCTGTAACGACCCGGGGCTTTGTGAAAGTTATCATCGTCAAATGACGATTAACTTAGTGGTTAATTGCCGTTAAGTGTTTTAATCAGCAATAAATTCGTTCAAAAATTGGTTAAATAAATATGTGATTTTACAAATTTAAAAATCTTGGCCCGTTCTCTTTTAATTGGTTGGGCCGTGATAAACATCCAAGTGTTTAAACCCCTCCCCACATAATTCTCGTGAAAAAAAAACCCTAAGCAGACATTCAAAACGAAAGAAAATAAAAAAGATGGCGACCTCGTCTTCTCCAAATTAGGGCTCCGATCAACTCGTGGTGCCACGACTTCGAGAATTCGAGCGATCGAGGGTTTCTTCTTTTCGAGCCACTTCTATTTCTCGAGAAAGAGGTGAGTATTATACTCACATCTAATTCAAAGTCTGAATGATTTCTGTGTTGTGCAAATTTCGAGATATTAGTTGTCGAATTCTTGGGTTATTAGTTGATTTTGATTTCTCGATCGAGATGATTTCGAATTGTTATATTCGTATATATTTTCGTAGTTCCATTTTGGATACTCACGGATTGTGTTGATGTCGTGATTGCCACGGCGTCGACTCTTGTTTGATGAAGTTGTTTAGCTTTGTTTTCGACTTGGTTGTTTTCCTTGTCATCTGATTTTGTGGCATTTGAAGTTGACCCGATTGTAGCCTTGGTCGCTACAGCTCTGACTTTGTTGTGTCGATTTTTGTTTGTATCCTTCAATTGAATTTGTTGCTTGGATTCATCTCGGCCACATGATTTCTGACTTTGATCGTAGTTACACTTTACTTTGTTCACTGTGACATTGGTCACCCCTTGTTTTGACGTTGGTTGTAATTCCCTCTCAGTTTCGATTTTGGCCCTTGAGAAAATGCTGTTAAAAATTCTCTGTAATTGGGTTTGATTAATATTTTGCTGGGTTTTGCAATTTCTTTCAGTATTAACTTCAAAGTTGTAGTTGAACTAGCCATCTGCTTAAATATTGTCTGGTCACCTCTCCGGCCTGTTCCACTATTGCTTGTTCCTTTTTGTGGTAGCTGTCCTCACGTTCATGTCGGTACTGTGTAGTTTGGTTTTGCTTACATGTTCACTGGTATCACTTGGGTTGTTGCCTTTGTACTAGAGCTAGATTCTTGCAATTTCCAGTTTCATAACTGCTTCATGTAATTGGGTAGTTTGGTCTTCATTTTGCCAGTAGAATTGCTCCATGTAAATGGGGTGTGTTTGTTTCACTAGTCTGGTTGGTCGTGGGACGGTAGCATGCATTTTTCATGTCATTCCTTTGAGACATATCATATTTTATTATGACTTCATGTAGAGGTTGTACTTGGACATATTGAAGTTTACCTCTGTTAGCTTGTAGTTCATGTGTCTACATTGATTTTGTGCTTTGTTCATGTTACTCCTTTGGCATTGTTGCAGACCACTTACTCATTTGTTCTTGTTGCACCTCTGATTCAGTTTGCCTATGTGCAGTTTGTTATGCCCATTCACTTGTGTACATATTGCACATTCATTTGGTAGAGGCTTTATACCACTGTCGCTTGCTTAGTACATTAGTGCACTATGAATTCTTGCACATTTGTTGTTTTTGGGTGTGCAGTATGATCTCTGTTCCTTGTTGTTGTGGTTTGCATTGCTTTGATGCACTGATTTCTTTTGCAGTTTGATTTGTCGTACTTTGTACTGTCTCCCTTGTATTCAAGTGGCGGCTGCAGTCCTGGTTACAGTTGCTCTTGTATTCAAGTGAAGGCTGCAATCTTATTTTGTATGAAGTTTTTCCTTAGTTGATTCTGGTTCGTCGATCTTTGGTGTATTTCAGGTGTATATCTGATTTTGGCGAGGCAGTGCACGCGTGCGTGCACTGCAGCCAAACAAAAAAAAAATTGAAGTTTTAAATGGATAAATTCAATTGTCGAAATTGTTTAGTGTTGCCAATTCAAATAATATGAGTTGTATTCTGATTTGGTTTAAGCTGATGATTTTGATGATATCTAATTATCTTTTAGATAATTAGATTAAATGTTTTCCAATTATCGTATTGATAATCAAATTTTTGTGGTCTGCGCTGTTTTGCTGACTTGAGTTTCACTTTGACTCTACTATTTTGATTGCTGTTAGTACTCACTGTCGTGATGATTTCACGCACTGTGTGGCGAGGCAGTGCACGCGTGCGTGTACTGCAGCCACACAGAAATTTGATGTGATTGATCATTTTGAGATTGCCGATTTGTTGATTTACACTGTTTAGTGTTATATCTGCCGTTATCCGATTCTCTTATCGAGAGTTGGATATACGAAATTTCTGTGACTGTCGTCTATTTGATATTGATTATTATTGCTTCCGTGCATTAATAACTGAGTTTGAATTAGACTGACCCGTGTATTGTTTTCTTTTGAATGTAATACTCGGGTCAGACCCGAGCTATTTCAGGTTGTAGATTTTCTTCTTTGAGTTGCTGTTCAGGATATGAAGACTTTTCACATCTTCGGAAGTTCAGTGTCGTTTTGTAGTAGTCGTGTCATTGTATAGAACGATATGTATTCATGTATATTAGTCGATAATGTACTTGTATATATAACTTCTAGAGTCGACAGTTGTAGTTGTATCATATGTATTGTGTCAACTATGTATTAACTAACATCAGTTATATATATATGAGACTTTTGTTTTTATCTGTGTTCCGCATTTATGTTATCTGTGTTATTGTTATATCTAATGTCCTAAACTATTATGAACCGTCGTAGTTCGTTTTATACTAGTATTGGGTGTGTCGATGGGAGTAAATAAATAATAGAAGAAAAATAAAAAGAATGTACCACTCCTATCGAGATAACCAATATTAGTGTAAGGCCAATGTGACGACCCGGAATTTTTGAGCATTTGAAAATGGATATTTAATTTATTTTAAATATTCAAAAGTAAATTATTAATTAGAATTTCAAATATCAACATTTATAGGAGAATTTAATTATTGAATTAAACAATTAAAAATGGGATAAAATGTTGAATTGAGAGTTTTGAGCCAGTTAAAAATAATTTAAAGGCTTGAAAATTTACATTGATAATACCGAAGGTGATGGAACTTTCAGAATTGGATTTGAAGCTGTTCTGTTCAGTTTTGAAAATTCTGTCGTTTAAACTGAATTTAAAAATAGCGTCCCGGGGCACAGTCTCGAAATTCGACGAAACCAGTTTCATTGGATCCGTAATATTGAATTATTATCGGATTTCAATTTTCGTGGTGATTGGAGATGTTGTGTGAGCGTACGTCGTGTAAACGCGCTGAGGTTAAAGCGAAAATTTAAATTTAAAATATTTGTATTGGTTGACATGTTAAATATATTTATTCGTCAGCCACCCTATTCTATACCTACGTACGCTTAGCCGACACCCTGTAGCCTTTTTCTTCATCACGCTGCCATCTCGTACAAGAAAAATCAAATCTAAAGTTAAATCTTCTGCTATACACCTCCTTTCCATCTATTTCAAAAGCCAAGCCTTCTTCCAGAATTCACAAACGTATTTCGTTCGAAAAAAAAATTGAAGCTCATCACCATTACAGTTCGAATTAAACTCATTTCTCCCTCAGCTATTTACAAAACAAATCAATTCCCTTCCACCCTCTACTGTAAACAAGCCATTCCCTTTTCTTTGTTCGAAAATCAAACCCGCTTCTTTCGTCCACTTTAAAGCAGAGTCGAATTCAGATAAAATGGTGGTTGCCTTCGTTCCCTAACCCAATTCAAATCGCCGTTCGAAAAGATTATAACCCAAAATCGAATTGATGGCCGCCTCGTTTCTAATTAGACCGCTATCTCGTGTGGGAAAAGGGAAGGGCAACGGCAGTTTTCGTCGCGGCAAGGGAGGCACGCCGCGAGGAGGCTATGCTGGATCGCGAGTTCGACGTTTTGGTTAGAGAGTGGTCGAACTGCCTGGTTCCAAGCGCGAGTTTATCGCGAGCGCGTTATTTTGGGGGTTTAGGAAGGGCGAACTCGAAGTTCGAATGCGAGGCATCGCACGCGTGGGGGTTGGCGAAGGCCAGCGAGATGAGGACGACGATTAGGGTAGAGTTCGAGTGGCTTCATTGCTGGAAAAACCCGAGTGGGGAACCAATGTCGTCTGATGCCCGAGCTATGGCATGGAATCAAGCTCGCAGTTGGATTTCGAGTGCGCGAGGGAGCTTGGAGATGGCAGTTGCGTTCGATTTGTGGTTCGCCGAGTTCGATCTTGGAGGTATATTTCAACTGTCTATTTATTTTCGAAAATTTAAAATCTCCTATATATAGATGTATATATAGTTAACAGGAAAAAGGGGGAGAAGGGGCATTTGTATACATTCATACAGGAATTTATATCCAGATTTTTATTTAAAAAAAAAAAATTATATAAGGGTTTAGACATTGAAGTATCTATATAAAGTTAGTCTAAAATTTAATCTTTAGATAAATTAAATTTTAGTTTGACTTAGAGAAATAGATAGGAATTTATTTTCTGATTTATTGGGAATATTAATAAACTGTAAATGGTCAAACAAGGTTGAGAAATCGTGGAAATCAATTTATTTAGTTAACTTATATATAATCATTTGATAACGGGAAGATTACCTTATTAAGTAAAATAAAATTTATTAGATAGAAATTGATTTGTCCAAATTGTTTGAATATTTATGAAATCATATAATATGTATTCAAGGTCTGACATCGTGAAGAGGACTATTGATTTGGGTTGAATTGCAAAATAAAAGGGGCAAAAGGTGAGTTAATCTCACTCAGTTTAATTTTAATTTAAATTAAATTGGTTAAATTTAAATATTTGATTGAATAATTGCATTGATTGGATCGACATTGTTATGGATGATTTGGTATATATATGGTAGTATATTCCAATATATATATATTGGCATATGTATATATTGGAATTGATATTCCCGCATTTATATAGCGGATGAGACCCTATGCGCCGCATAATAGCGGATGATATTTATTTAAATCCCATATACCGCGATATTCCACCTCGAAGTGGAATTGGTATTGTGCTAACGTCTGTGGATGCAGGGAAACAGGTTGGAGGGATCCAACTGGATTCCTCAAAAATTTATTTTATTATTCTGTGATCTGAATATTGATATCCTGTGATGATTTGATATTGGATGTTGTGGTTGATTGAATTCCCAGTATAATAAATTTTGAAAATCTATGAAATTGAATTTTTGAAGAAAATAAAGAATAATAATTTAAGTAAATTGGAATAAATTTAAAAGTGAATTATAAATAAGATAAAATAAAGAGAATTGGAATTTTAGTAAATACAGGAAAAAAGGAAATTTAAATTACGAAGGAGAAATAAAGATTAGAAAACTCAAGTAATATTGGTTTAGAGAAATAAAGGAATTACTTTTAATTTAATAATTTAATTTAATTAAAACTGTAAATAAGGAATGTTGGGAATTTAAAATAGGTATTTTTCAATTAAAAGGGGGTTTTAAATTCACAAATGAGAAATAAAATTTAAAGGGTATTGTATTTGAAATAAATAAAGTAAACAAGGAATTTTATTCCAAAGTAAAGCAAATTTGAAATCAATTGTAGAATTGATGTAAATGTTTGGAATTGGAAATTTAAAGAGAATGAGATTTTGGAAATTTATAAACTGGGTTTATAAAGTGAAATAAATGTCGGTGGGCATTTTAAATATAAATTCAGGATGGGGATTTATAAGGGAAGGAGAATTGGTTTAAGAATAAATAATGATTTATTTTTAAAGAAGTGGAAGAGAAGTATTTTCTGGATAGCCAAGTACATTTGGTTTTGAAAGCAATTCTAAATATTTGTTAAAGATTTATTGTTAATTTTAAAATCAGGTTTAGAAAATCTATTATTTCAAATGTAAATCTTCAAAAGTAAGTATTTTTCAAAACTATTATTGTAATAGATATAGAAGTGATTTGGTAATACGTTTTAAAAGGAAATTTGTTTATATTTTTTTAAAGTGGTTTTATTTTAGATATTTTTAAATATATATTTTAACTTAAGTTTTAAAGTAGTTTTCAAAAGGTGTTTTATAAAGTATATTTATAATAAAGTGTTTTAAAATTATTTTTAAAATCTAAAATGGGTTGTACTTGGTATTCCAGTGAAATAAATATTTGGGAAATTATTCCGTGAAAGGAATATAGTTTGAAATTGTTTCCAATGGGGATTGGAAAGGGGAATAATACCTTGTGAAGATATTTTGGAAAAAAAATAGATAATTGGGAAAAATTATTTATTGTTGATGGTTGTTATGGATGTAAATTGATAGTTAAACAACCGACTATCAATATTGGCCAAATGCGCTGATCGTTTCGAAGAGACCGGGATCGAGTTTCCGTATACCGGGATTCTAGGTCTGGAGACTCGAATACCACTTCGATCTGGTTTGTACGTTTCGTGGGGAAACGAGGGTAATATTGATAAGGGGATAGTGTTATCAGTTCTGTTCGGACCTGGAACGGACTTGTATGGACGAATGCTTTCGGACATCGTCAGGGGACGATGGGCATTCTAAGTGAAACGTTCTGAAGGTAACGTTTAGCCTCAAGCCTCATCAACCGGGAATGACTGAAAATCAGGGGTTATGCAGCAAGGCTTCGTGGGTAGCACCCACTTGAGAGTAAAGTCATCCCTGTCTAGATGTCCCTTTTATTTCGGCTTAGTGGTGCGGTTGCTGATCCCAACCGTGGGGTGATTTTATTTGGAATTATCCAGTAAGGGATGATTCCGGTCTTGTGTTGCAGGGGAGCGGGCGTACTCCTCGGTACTGTGATCTAGGCCACGTACTGTGACAGGTGGTACCCCAGTGCCTAGTCATTCGTTGGAAATCCATTCTCCCTACGTGCCTTGTACGGTATTTGTTTGTATACCTAGTATGCTGGAATTTAATCATGTAACAATTTCAGCTATTTTAATAAGTATTTGTGAATAGACACTACTATAATATCAGAGGATTTTATAAAAAGTGTTTAGCTATCGTAAGGTAAAAACCCGACATGTTTATTTGTGGCGTGGTCTTACGAGATGCTTTTATTTTCAAAGGATTTTTGAAACTTTAATAATCAATTGAGTGTGATTTTCTCACGCTGGTATTCCAGACTGACTCGGGTGTTGTTTTATATAATGCTCGGGTCAGACCGAGATAAACAGGTTCAGATTGTAGCTGTGGAGCTCAGGAGACGAGCTGGATGGCGATACGTACTTCCGTACTTGTTTATTGTTCCGCTGTGTATTTGGATGTATATCATTGATGTGATGAACTCTGATGATGTATTCTGTAAATATATTGTATAAACAGATATATTTTTCTGTTTGAGTAAAGATCTGTTTTGTATATATTATATTTTATTCCGCTGCGATGTGAGATTCTGTTGTTGATTTTCTGTTTCTTCTTCTTCTACCTCTTTTCTTTAACACAAATGGTTCGATTTTCCGGGACTGGAAAGTCGGGTCGTTACAGTGGTATCAGAGCAAAGGTTGGCGATAACCTTGGCTCTGGTGGGAATTTGAGTGTATTAATAGATATGAGCGCGTATTTGTTAGTGAATATAAAATGTTTTTATATTGTGTTGGTTGATTTATTGAGTGGTATATGAACCTTCGTCGGCACAGTCTGCGCAACTGTATCGAAGGGGTTTCTAAACACTCGAATAGAACAATTCGACACAATATTGTTTTGAAACGGGTAGATGAAATAATTTTACCCGAAAAATGTATTTTTGATATAAAAGGAATATTTCTTTTGAATTATTATATATTTGGATGTTTGGATTAAAATATTCTAACAAAAAAAAATTTAAAACAAAAATATGGTAAGATTGTAAAATCAGAATGATTTACATAACCAAAGGAAATTTGTATAAATATAAAATTTGTACAAATGAATTATAGTTAAAATTTGATTTAATCAAAATGGTAAATTTAAACCCTGGATATTTGGAAGTGTTTTCAAAGTGTTTTGAAGATAAACACTAGCATTATTATTTTGGAAAGTATTTCTGGAAGGGAAATTGTTTCAAATAAATTTTTGGAAAGGGATATAGCAATAAATTCATTTTAGTTGCTGGAAATAATTCGGAGGATGACGGCCGCATCTTCAGAATTTATTTTCGAACTCCTGAGTGACGAATTGCTGCCAAATTGATTTATTCAGAAAAGCTAGTTGTTTTTGAAATTTCCAAAGGAAATTTGTTTTGTTTTTGAAATTTCAAATGAAATTTGTAGGGAATAAAAATCCAGAATTGGTTTAATAACGTGAGAAGTGTGATTTTGGAATAAGTGGAGATTTCAAAATGATTTGAAACTAAAAGCCGGGTACATAAGAATTCTAAATCTTTATTTGAATCAGATGGAGAAATAAAATTAAGTTGAGACAAATGAGCTTAAACTAAGTTTAATTTTGAGTTGGATTTGAAGCAAACTGAGAAAAATAAATCCAGTTGTATTTGAATTGTTGGAATCGAATTGAAATGAATTGTGATGGAAATGATATTAAGAGAATAATATGATTTGACTGAAGTTAAGTTAAATAAAATTAAATTGTAATGAAATTCAGTTGAATTATAAATAATATTGAGTGAAATTAAAATCCTTACATTAACAAGTAAGAGTAAGATGAATAAGAGATGTGCAGTTTGGAATAGAGATTTGGGTTAAATTAAATTTAGCTTGGGTAATGGTAAAGGAATTAAATTTATTGGAAAATTAAATTAATTGTGGCTTGAATGGGAAGTTATAGCTAAGTAAATAAATTTGTTTGGTATTTTGGGAATGGATAAGATCCAGTACTTGAATTATAAAACCCGAGGAGATTAACTGGGTGATTTGTAAGGATAAAAATCAAATATTGTATTGGTTAAAATGGAAGTAAACTAATTTGGAATAAATTAGTAAATCAAATATGTTAATGGAATTTGGGTTTGGTAATAAAAGTGAAAGTGTGAATGAATAATGGAGTTGAAGTATAATAGTGATAATTTGAATTGTAAATAATTGCAAGTAAGTAGAAATGGATTGAAGTAGACTTGTTAGTAATAAAATACAATTCAGAAATAAATTATCAAATGCGGATTAGAATTTATATTGGATTCAGTGAATTTACCAATTAAATTATAAGTGTAATGGGATTAAAATAAATTGAATTGGAATCAATTCAAATTGGTTGTAAAACCCAAATGATCATTTATTCATATGGATATGGACGAGGCTGCATTAAATAAATCGTCGTTTGACGTAAACAAGGAAGTTAAAATTCTATAAGTTGATAGAAGTTAAATAGATTGATTTTGAATCAACTGAATTAAATATGAGTTTGTTTTGCTAAAATGAATCGAATGTGAGAATTGAGTTGTAAACAATTTAAATTAAGGGTGGAACCCTATAAATTTCTTATAAGTGTTGTTTAACTTGCATTGCTTATTAAAACGCTTATGTTGCTGGTTAAATATGAAAATGTTGTTAAGTTGCATGATTTTGGCACTTACATCTTTAAATTAAGCAAGTACAGGTTCGGGGAAGCCGTATAGCTGATTTTGGGTTGCACTAATTGCTAAATAATAAGCCGCTTGCTTATAATGCTAAAAATGAGGTACGCTTACGCAAAAGAATTCAAAATAGGAAATATGAACTGTTTATATTGATATATTGTGATTTCCGGCCTGAGGCCGATGTATATATACATATTTGTGCATCCTGCGATATCGCAGAAGTCCCTCCGTACAAGGGAGACTCTGCCAAAATTTTCCGTAAATTTTGGGAGTTAGAAATTTTTTAGAATTTTTGAAAATTTTCATTAACAATAAATGATTTAAATTTGTTAAGCAAATGAAATTGAAACTAGATATTGAAATCTAATTCAAATGTGAATGTAAGGTGAAGTGAAATCGAAGGAACTAAAGAAGTGAAGTTTGCGAATAAACTGTTAATTGAAATTTAAATTAATTAGTAAGTGCAGCTAATTCAATATTCGGGTGAAAGCCAAATTGAAATCAAATAGAATTGTAAAGACAAGAGTAAATAGAAATGGATATAAACTTTGATAGTAAAGTGAAAATAAGTATAAGCAGTATGTAGAATATTTATTTTGAACTTAAGGAGTATGGTGAGATTCTTAAGTAATTTGGTATTGAGGAAAGTTATTCTAGATGAATAATTGAATAACAATTAAAATTTGAAGTTGTGAAATGAGAAAATTGTGGATAAGTGAATGTAATCAAAATGAATGTGAATAAAAGAGAATTGATATAGTTCATAATCAATTGGGCTAATTACGTAAGGTGTACGTATATTATTTGTTCGCATAGCTATTTGATCCAGATTCGAACACAGAATTTCGAGATAGTTTTATCGATCCGAATTAGGATTTTTCACTCGATTTTCGACGGCGAACCTGGATATGGATTGTTGGTTGATTCTGGAAATTCTCTATCGTAGTTATGACTATGCAAGGAGAATGACGGTTTCTGATCAAGAAACCAGATCTGAGTCCGCACTAGAAGGTCGGGTGGACGATACTAGTTCGGAAGTGAAATTGTGTGATCGATTGAGCGATCGAATGTGATATTGCGTACGAATGATATATGTGCATCGTACGGGCATAAGTAAAACAAATATTGAAATTTGTAAAGGAAATGTCTAAAATGATTTTGAATCCTATGATTGGATATTATTGCTTAATAGGATATACAGGTGTATAAAAGCAATGGATAATGGGGATTTTTGATTTTAGAAGATAAAATTTAATGGCCTGACAAAAGGTATGTATTTGAATTTCTATATGAAATTTGATTGGGTTTTTGGATCCAGCCACTTGGCTTTTTGTTTTCTTTTTGAGATTGGGAGGCCGTAGAGCCATTTTGTAGTAGTACCGAGCTAGCCGCGCAAAGGAGATGCTGGCGAAATTTTTCGGAATTTGAAGAGTTAGAAAAATTTTGAGAAAATTTTGATAATTTAAAATTTGAATTCAAATTTAAATTTGAATTGATAAGTAACTGATGTTGTTTGGGAACTACGGTTGAAAAATGTGGATAGTTAGTTGAAGTGATAATCTTTAATAAAAGATTGGGATGATAAATTGATAGAACTGTTTTCTTTAAGGGAAATGATTAACGGGAATTGGACCATTCCTCTTAACTAGTAATTTCGGGGACGAAATTCTTTTAAGGGGGGAGGAATGTGACGACCCGGAATTTTTGAGCATTTGAAAATGGATATTTAATTTATTTTAAATATTCAAAAGTAAATTATTAATTAGAATTTCAAATATCAACATTTATAGGAGAATTTAATTATTGAATTAAACAATTAAAAATGGGATAAAATGTTGAATTGAGAGTTTTGAGCCAGTTAAAAATAATTTAAAGGCTTGAAAATTTACATTGATAATACCGAAGGTGATGGAACTTTCAGAATTGGATTTGAAGCTGTTCTGTTCAGTTTTGAAAATTCTGTCGTTTAAACTGAATTTAAAAATAGCGTCCCGGGGCACAGTCTCGAAATTCGACGAAACCAGTTTCATTGGATCCGTAATATTGAATTATTATCGGATTTCAATTTTCGTGGTGATTGGAGATGTTGTGTGAGCGTACGTCGTGTAAACGCGCTGAGGTTAAAGCGAAAATTTAAATTTAAAATATTTGTATTGGTTGACATGTTAAATATATTTATTCGTCAGCCACCCTATTCTATACCTACGTACGCTTAGCCGACACCCTGTAGCCTTTTTCTTCATCACGCTGCCATCTCGTACAAGAAAAATCAAATCTAAAGTTAAATCTTCTGCTATACACCTCCTTTCCATCTATTTCAAAAGCCAAGCCTTCTTCCAGAATTCACAAACGTATTTCGTTCGAAAAAAAAATTGAAGCTCATCACCATTACCGTTCGAATTAAACTCATTTCTCCCTCAGCTATTTACAAAACAAATCAATTCCCTTCCACCCTCTACTGTAAACAAGCCATTCCCTTTTCTTTGTTCGAAAATCAAACCCGCTTCTTTCGTCCACTTTAAAGCAGAGTCGAATTCAGATAAAATGGTGGTTGCCTTCGTTCCCTAACCCAATTCAAATCGCCGTTCGAAAAGATTATAACCCAAAATCGAATTGATGGCCGCCTCGTTTCTAATTAGACCGCTATCTCGTGTGGGAAAAGGGAAGGGCAACGGCAGTTTTCGTCGCGGCAAGGGAGGCACGCCGCGAGGAGGCTATGCTGGATCGCGAGTTCGACGTTTTGGTTAGAGAGTGGTCGAACTGCCTGGTTCCAAGCGCGAGTTTATCGCGAGCGCGTTATTTTGGGGGTTTAGGAAGGGCGAACTCGAAGTTCGAATGCGAGGCATCGCACGCGTGGGGGTTGGCGAAGGCCAGCGAGATGAGGACGACGATTAGGGTAGAGTTCGAGTGGCTTCATTGCTGGAAAAACCCGAGTGGGGAACCAATGTCGTCTGATGCCCGAGCTATGGCATGGAATCAAGCTCGCAGTTGGATTTCGAGTGCGCGAGGGAGCTTGGAGATGGCAGTTGCGTTCGATTTGTGGTTCGCCGAGTTCGATCTTGGAGGTATATTTCAACTGTCTATTTATTTTCGAAAATTTAAAATCTCCTATATATAGATGTATATATAGTTAACAGGAAAAAGGGGGAGAAGGGGCATTTGTATACATTCATACAGGAATTTATATCCAGATTTTTATTTAAAAAAAAAAATTATATAAGGGTTTAGACATTGAAGTATCTATATAAAGTTAGTCTAAAATTTAATCTTTAGATAAATTAAATTTTAGTTTGACTTAGAGAAATAGATAGGAATTTATTTTCTGATTTATTGGGAATATTAATAAACTGTAAATGGTCAAACAAGGTTGAGAAATCGTGGAAATCAATTTATTTAGTTAACTTATATATAATCATTTGATAACGGGAAGATTACCTTATTAAGTAAAATAAAATTTATTAGATAGAAATTGATTTGTCCAATTTGTTTGAATATTTATGAAATCATATAATATGTATTCAAGGTCTGACATCGTGAAGAGGACTATTGATTTGGGTTGAATTGCAAAATAAAAGGGGCAAAAGGTGAGTTAATCTCACTCAGTTTAATTTTAATTTAAATTAAATTGGTTAAATTTAAATATTTGATTGAATAATTGCATTGATTGGATCGACATTGTTATGGATGATTTGGTATATATATGGTAGTATATTCCAATATATATATATTGGCATATGTATATATTGGAATTGATATTCCCGCATTTATATAGCGGATGAGACCCTATGCGCCGCATAATAGCGGATGATATTTATTTAAATCCCATATACCGCGATATTCCACCTCGAAGTGGAATTGGTATTGTGCTAACGTCTGTGGATGCAGGGAAACAGGTTGGAGGGATCCAACTGGATTCCTCAAAAATTTATTTTATTATTCTGTGATCTGAATATTGATATCCTGTGATGTTTTGATATTGGATGTTGTGGTTGATTGAATTCCCAGTATAATAAATTTTGAAAATCTATGAAATTGAATTTTTGAAGAAAATAAAGAATAATAATTTAAGTAAATTGGAATAAATTTAAAAGTGAATTATAAATAAGATAAAATAAAGAGAATTGGAATTTTAGTAAATACAGGAAAAAAGGAAATTTAAATTACGAAGGAGAAATAAAGATTAGAAAACTCAAGTAATATTGGTTTAGAGAAATAAAGGAATTACTTTTAATTTAATAATTTAATTTAATTAAAACTGTAAATAAGGAATGTTGGGAATTTAAAATAGGTATTTTTCAGTTAAAAGGGGGTTTTAAATTCACAAATGAGAAATAAAATTTAAAGGGTATTGTATTTGAAATAAATAAAGTAAACAAGGAATTTTATTCCAAAGTAAAGCAAATTTGAAATCAATTGTAGAATTGATGTAAATGTTTGGAATTGGAAATTTAAAGAGAATGAGATTTTGGAAATTTATAAACTGGGTTTATAAAGTGAAATAAATGTCGGTGGGCATTTTAAATATAAATTCAGGATGGGGATTTATAAGGGAAGGAGAATTGGTTTAAGAATAAATAATGATTTATTTTTAAAGAAGTGGAAGAGAAGTATTTTCTGGATAGCCAAGTACATTTGGTTTTGAAAGCAATTCTAAATATTTGTTAAAGATTTATTGTTAATTTTAAAATCAGGTTTAGAAAATCTATTATTTCAAATGTAAATCTTCAAAAGTAAGTATTTTTCAAAACTATTATTGTAATAGATATAGAAGTGATTTGGTAATACGTTTTAAAAGGAAATTTGTTTATATTTTTTTAAAGTGGTTTTATTTTAGATATTTTTAAATATATATTTTAACTTAAGTTTTAAAGTAGTTTTCAAAAGGTGTTTTATAAAGTATATTTATAATAAAGTGTTTTAAAATTATTTTTAAAATCTAAAATGGGTTGTACTTGGTATTCCAGTGAAATAAATATTTGGGAAATTATTCCGTGAAAGGAATATAGTTTGAAATTGTTTCCAATGGGGATTGGAAAGGGGAATAATACCTTGTGAAGATATTTTGGAAAAAAAATAGATAATTGGGAAAAATTATTTATTGTTGATGGTTGTTATGGATGTAAATTGATAGTTAAACAACCGACTATCAATATTGGCCAAATGCGCTGATCGTTTCGAAGAGACCGGTATCGAGTTTCCGTATACCGGGATTCTAGGTCTGGAGACTCGAATACCACTTCGATCTGGTTTGTACGTTTCGTGGGGAAACGAGGGTAATATTGATAAGGGGATAGTGTTATCAGTTCTGTTCGGACCTGGAACGGACTTGTATGGACGAATGCTTTCGGACATCGTCAGGGGACGATGGGCATTCTAAGTGAAACGTTCTGAAGGTAACGTTTAGCCTCAAGCCTCATCAACCGGGAATGACTGAAAATCAGGGGTTATGCAGCAAGGCTTCGTGGGTAGCACCCACTTGAGAGTAAAGTCATCCCTGTCTAGATGTCCCTTTTATTTCGGCTTAGTGGTGCGGTTGCTGATCCCAACCGTGGGGTGATTTTATTTGGAATTATCCAGTAAGGGATGATTCCGGTCTTGTGTTGCAGGGGAGCGGGCGTACTCCTCGGTACTGTGATCTAGGCCACGTACTGTGACAGGTGGTACCCCAGTGCCTAGTCATTCGTTGGAAATCCATTCTCCCTACGTGCCTTGTACGGTATTTGTTTGTATACCTAGTATGCTGGAATTTAATCATGTAACAATTTCAGCTATTTTAATAAGTATTTGTGAATAGACACTACTATAATATCAGAGGATTTTATAAAAAGTGTTTAGCTATCGTAAGGTAAAAACCCGACATGTTTATTTGTGGCGTGGTCTTACGAGATGCTTTTATTTTCAAAGGATTTTTGAAACTTTAATAATCAATTGAGTGTGATTTTCTCACGCTGGTATTCCAGACTGACTCGGGTGTTGTTTTATATAATGCTCGGGTCAGACCGAGATAAACAGGTTCAGATTGTAGCTGTGGAGCTCAGGAGACGAGCTGGATGGCGATACGTACTTCCGTACTTGTTTATTGTTCCGCTGTGTATTTGGATGTATATCATTGATGTGATGAACTCTGATGATGTATTCTGTAAATATATTGTATAAACAGATATATTTTTCTGTTTGAGTAAAGATCTGTTTTGTATATATTATATTTTATTCCGCTGCGATGTGAGATTCTGTTGTTGATTTTCTGTTTCTTCTTCTTCTACCTCTTTTCTTTAACACAAATGGTTCGATTTTCCGGGACTGGAAAGTCGGGTCGTTACAGCCAATTACGGATGGTCGCTCCTATCCAGCCTTATTCTTCGTAATAATAGACAGTATTTCCTTTAATACTCTTTGTTATTATGAGCATAGAGGTGGGGCGTCACAGTTGGTATCAGAGCTTGGGGTTTATGGACATAATATAAAACTTAACTTGGATGGAACATATGTTACAACTATTAGTCGATGTTTTATTGTGATTTGAGTCAAAACTAAAGTTTTGAAATTTTGATGCAAGTTTTTAAATATCATTATTTAAAAATAAAAAGTGAAACTGTGTTTTGTTGATTTGATTGAATTGCGTTCTGTTTATCAGAGTGCGCAGCGGAAACAGTGAAACTGTATTCGCTGAGTACAACTGACAATCTTTTGATTTAAAAATCAAAATACGAAATCGATATGAATTCCAATTGTTGTTTACATAGCTGTAATTATTTGTTTCTTTGAGAATTTCGAATCCAAATTGAGGATTCGAAGAAATTGCAGATATGTGATTTTTGGCTGGTTTCTTTTGAGCTAATCATATATTGATTAGATTTTTTTTGGCTGTTTTGAATTATTCTCGTTGAAGAAATATTTGAATGATTTCTTTGTTTATATTGTAATGAACGTGCAAAATTTGAGTTGCACGTCATTGCATTTATTTTACGTTGAACCGATGCTTGGTTATGATACGTATTTTGTTGCCGTTATTTTTATAACGGGATTTTTACACCAATGCTGAATTTTTGAGGCACGGTGTTTTGTTGACAATTTTAATGAATGAAAATTCACTGATGTCACATTTTGATGTGAATTCTTTTGATGAGATATTTGATGTTTTAGAATTACTGTCGCTTTGACTTCAGTAACAGTCAAATTTTTAAAAGTGGATTTTCAAGCGGTTATTCCGCAATACTGATGTGTAACCGTTTTTACGGTATTTTGAGAAGTACAATTTCCTTATCGAAATTGTTACTGACTTGTTGTTTTAATCACGTGATTGGAAAATCGTTTTAAAAATGAAAATTGTTTTATAAATTTTTAACCGTTTGCGTTTTCAAAAGAATGAGGAAGCGATTTAAACGTTTCAGCAAAATCGAGGATTATGACCCCTTTCTTTTACTGTTTCGCTTAACTCCGGACTTGTCCAGTTGAGAATATGAATTGTTATTTTTACAAAATAAATAAAATTGTTTTCAGAAATTTTAACAATTTGCGCTTTCAAAAGAATGAGGAAGCGATTTAAACGTTTCAGCAAAATCGAGGATTATGACCCCTTTCTTTTACTGATTCGCTTAATTCCGGACTTGTCCGTTTGAGAATGTAAAGTGTATTTTTACAGAATACACAATTTTGCACTTTCAAGGAAACGATGAAGTGATTTAAACGATTTAGCAAAAGTGCGGAGTATGGAACCACACTTTTACTATTTCGGTTAATTCCGGACTCGTTAATTGAATATCTGTTGTTTTGATGAATTTGATGATTTCACACTTTCAATGAAACGATGAAGAGAATCAAACGATTTAGTAAAACACGTGGTATGGGACATGTGCGTTTGCTATTTCGGTTAATTCCGGACTCGTTAATTGAAACATTTTGATGCTTTCGTGTGCTTTCGAGCCACTATGAGGACCTTCGGGTCATTTGTTGGACCTTCGGGTCATTTGTTGGGCTTTCGGGCCACTCTGCGGACTTTCGGGTCAAATACCAGTACTAGACCTTCGGGTCACTCTGCGGACCTCCGGGTCAATCTGATGGGCGCCAAAAATTATGTTGAGTACTTGGTAGGCTTCGGCCATTTGTTGATGCACGTGCGGCGAATTAAAAACTCGCCATCTGATGGGATCAATCCAACCTTTTATATTGATTTTCTAGTCTTCTTAATTGATTTCTAGATATTTGTTGTTTCCAATTATCTACAGGTAATTGGATATTTGTTGATATGAGTTCTGATTATCGTTTTTGATAATCGGATGTTTGTTGTTTCTAATTATCGCTTGTGATAATTAGATATTTGTTGATATGAGTTCTGATTATCGTTTTCGATAATCGGATATTTGTTGCTTTTAATTATCGCTTTAGATAATTAAATATTTGCTGATTTGAGATTTAATTATCGCTTTAGATAATTAAATATTTGCTGATTTGAGATTTAATTCTCGCTTTAGATAATTAAATATTTGCTGATTTGAGATTTAATTATCGCTTTAGATAATTAAATATTTGCTGATTTGAGATTTAATTATCGCTTTAGATAATTAAATATTTGCTGATTTGAGATTTAATTATCGCTTTAGATAATTAAATATTTGCTGATTTGAGATTTAATTATCGCTTTAGATAATTAAATATTTGCTGATTTGAGATTTAATTATCGCTTTAGATAATTAAATATTTGCTGATTTGAGATTTAATTATCGCTTTAGATAATTAAATATTTGCTGATTTGAGATTTAATTATCGCTTTAGATAATTAAATATTTGCTGATTTGAGATTTAATTATCGCTTTAGATAATTAAATATTTGCTGATTTGAGATTTAATTATCGCTTTAGATAATTAAATATTTGCTGATTTGAGATTTAATTATCGCTTTAGATAATTAAATATTTGCTGATTTGAGATTTAATTATCGCTTTAGATAATTAAATATTTGCTGATTTGAGATTTAATTATCGCTTTAGATAATTAAATATTGCTGATTTGAGAAATTTAGTTATCGCTTTTGATAATTAAATATTGCTGATTTGAGAAATTTAGTTATCGCTTCTGATAATCGAATAATTGCTGATTTAAATTTGATTATCGTTTTTGATAATCGAATGTTTGTTGAATTTGAAATTTGATTATCGATTGTGATAATCGAATGTTTGTTGAATTTGAAATTTGATTATCGATTGTGATAATCGAATGTTTGTTGAATTTGAAATTTGATTATCGTTTGTGATAATCGAATATTTGTTGAATTTGAAATTTGATTATCGTTTGTGATAATCGAATATTCGTTGAATTTGAAATTTGATTATCGATTGTGATAATCGAATATTCGTTGAATTTGAAATTTGATTATCGATTGTGGTAATCGAATATTTGTTGAATTTGAAATTTGATTATCGTTTGTGATAATCGAATAATTGTTGATATGAAATTTGATTTTCATTTTTGATAATCGAATAATTGTTGATTTGAGATTTGATTATCGTTTTTGATAATCGAATATTTGTGACTTGAGATTTGATTATCGTCTTTGATAATCGACTATTGGTTGATTGCTAATTTTGTTGATTATGAAATTTCCTAGTCTCTAATTGATTCTAGAGTATGCTGATTTTATTGGATTGCGGTTTTCTATCTATATCTATCTCTGTTGATAGTTATAGTTTGTCAATTAGGAAGTTCGTGTTTTCCAGTGATTTGTTGGATAACTAGATAATTGCAGTCTGACGATTTGCGAATTTTGTTTTCTAATTATCTTTGTTGATAATTAAGTTTTGCTGTTTTCTAATTATCGTAGCGATAGTTAGATATTGTTGTTTTGTGATTTTTCTGAATTTCAATTATCTGGTTGATAATTAAATATTGCTGATGATTGCATTTATTCAGCTTTGTTGTTTTCTGACCATCTACTTGATAATTAGATTTTGTTGAAAATTGTGAATTTCTTTTATTGAAATTAAAAGATTTCTTTGTCGTTTGTATTTCCGACTTTATTTTTCTAGCTTAACCAGTTTATGTTAGAAAAGTAATTGTTACTGACAACTTTAATTATGAAAATTGCGGGGATGCAATTTTTATAAGGAGGGGAGTCTGTAACGACCCGGGGCTTTGTGAAAGTTATCATCGTCAAATGACGATTAACTTAGTGGCTAATTGCCGTTAAGTGTTTTAATCAGCAATAAATTCGTTCAAAAATTGGTTAAATAAATATGTGATTTTACAAATTTAAAAATCTTGGCCCGTTATCTTTTAATTGGTTGGGCCGTGATAAACATCCAAGTGTTTAAACCCTTCCCCACATAATTCTCGTGAAAAAAAACCCTAAGCAGACATTCAAAACGAAAGAAAAAAAAAGATGGCGACCTCGTCTTCTCCAAATTAGGGCTCCGATCAACTCGTGGTGCCACGACTTCGAGAATTCGAGCGATCGAGGGTTTCTTCTTTTCGAGCCACTTCTATTTCTCGAGAAAGAGGTGAGTATTATACTCACATCTAATTCAAAGTCTGAATGATTTCTGTGTTGTGCAAATTTCGAGATATTAGTTGTCGAATTCTTGGGTTATTAGTTGATTTTGATTTCTCGATCGAGATGATTTCGAATTGTTCTATTCGTATATATTTTCGTAGTTCCATTTTGGATACTCACGGATTGTGTTGATGTCGTGATTGCCACGACGTCGACTCTTGTTTGATGAAGTTGTTTAGCTTTGTTTTCGACTTGGTTGTTTTCCTTGTCATCTGATTTTGTGGCATTTGAAGTTGACCCGATTGTAGCCTTGGTCGCCACAGCTCTGACTTTGTTGTGTCGATTTTTGTTTGTATCCTTCAATTGAATTCGTTGCTTGGATTCATCTCGGCCACATGATTTCTGACTTTGATCGTAGTTACACTTTACTTTGTTCACTGTGACATTGGTCACCCCTTGTTTTGACGTTGGCTGTAATTCCCTCTCAGTTTTGATTTTGGCCCTTGAGAAAATGCTGTTTAAAATTCTCTGGAATTGGGTTTGATTAATATTTTGCTGGGTTTTGCAATTTCTTTCAGTATTAACTTCAAAGTTGTAGTTGAACTAGCCATCTGCTTAAATATTGTCTGGTCACCTCTCCGGCCTATTCCACTATTGCTTGTTCCTTTTTGTGGTAGCTGTCCTCACGTTAATGTCGGTACTGTGTAGTTTGGTTTTGCTTACATGTTCACTGGTATCACTTGGATTGTTGCCTTTGTACTAGAGCTAGATTCTTGCAATTTCCAGTTTCATAACTGCTTCATGTAATTGGGTAGTTTGGTCTTCATTTTGCCAGTAGAATTGCTCCATGTAAATGGGGTGTGTTTGTTTCACTAGTCTGGTTGGTCGTGGGACGGTAGCATGCATTTTTCATGTCATTCCTTTGAGACATATCATATTTTATTATGACTTCATGTAGAGGTTGTACTTGGTCATATTGAAGTTTACCTCTGTTAGCTTGTAGTTCATGTTTCTACATTGATTTTGTGCTTTGTTCATGTTACTCCTTTGGCATTGTTGCAGACCACTTACTCATTTGTTCTTGTTGCACCTCTGATTCAGTTTGCCTATGTGCAGTTTGTTATGCCCATTCACTTGTGTACATATTGCACATTCATTTGGTAGAGGCTTTATACCACTGTCGCTTGCTTAGTACATTAGTGCACTATGAATTCTTGCACATTTGTTGTTTTTGGGTGTGCAGTATGATCTCTGTTCCTTGTTGTTGTGGTTTGCATTGCTTTGATGCACTGATTTCTTTTGCAGTTTGATTTGTCGTACTTTGTACTGTCTCCCTTGTATTCAAGTGGCGGCTGCAGTCCTGGTTGCAGTTGCTCTTGTATTCAAGTGAAGGCTGCAATCTTATTTTGTATGAAGTTTTTCCTTAGTTGATTCTGGTTCGTCGATCTTTGGTGTATTTCAGGTGTATATCTGATTTTGGCGAGGCAGTGCGTGCACTGCAGCCAAACAAAAAAAAATTGAAGTTTTAAATGGATAAATTCAATTGTCGAAATTGTTTAGTGTTGCCAATTCAAATAATATGAGTTGTATTCTGATTTGGTTTAAGCTGATGATTTTGATGATATCTAATTATCTTTTAGATAATTAGATTAAATGTTTTCCAATTATCGTATCGATAATAAAATTTTTGTGGTCTGCGCTGTTTTGCTGACTTGAGTTTCACTTTGACTCTACTATTTTGATTGCTGTTAGTACTCGCTGTCGTGATGATTTCACGCACTGTGTGGCGAGGCAGTGCACGCGTGCGTGTACTGCAGCCACACAGAAATTTGATGTGATTGATCATTTTGAGATTGCCGATTTGTTGATTTACACTGTTTAGTGTTATATCTGCCGTTATCCGATTCTCTTATCGAGAGTTGGATATACGAAATTTCTGTGACTGTCGTCTATTTTATATTGATTATTATTGCTTCCGTGCATTAATAACTGAGTTTGAATTAGACTGACCCGTGTATTATTTTCTTTTGAATGTAATACTCGGGTCAGACCCGAGCTATTTCAGGTTGTAGATTTTCTTCTTTGAGTTGCTGTTCAGGATATGAAGACTTTTCACATCTTCGGAAGTTGTCAGTGTCGTTTTGTAGTAGTCGTGTCATTGTATAGAACGATATGTATTCATGTATATTAGTCGATAATGTACTTGTATATATAACTTCTAGAGTCGACAGTTGTAGTTGTATCATATGTATTGTGTCAACTATGTATTAACTGACATCAGTTATATATATATGAGACTTTTGTTTTTATCTGTGTTCCGCATTTATGTTATCTGTGTTATTGTTATATCTAATGTCCTAAACTATTATGAACCGTCGTAGTTCGTTTTATACTAGTATTGGGTGTGTCGATGGGAGTAAATAAATAATAGAAGAAAAATAAAAAGAATGTACCACTCCTATCGAGATAACCAATATTAGTGTAAGGCCAATTACGGATGGTCGCTCCTATCCAGCCTTATTCTTCGTAATAATAGACAGTATTTCCTTTAATACTCTTTGTTATTATGAGCATAGAGGTGGGGCGTCACATGTCAGTTTTGAAACATAACTATTTTGAAATTTTATTAAATGACCATCGGTGTAATAATACGTAGTTATTAAAGAGACCGGGATCAGATATGGACATACCCTCTGTCGATACCGAAACCACTTTAATAACTAATATACGCGGAGTGTTGATCTAGAATGAAGTGGATGGTTTGGTGAACGCGTTGACTGAAGAAAGAGAACGATTTTGGATGACCCCTGACATGACTAAAACAGGAGCCGCGCTGGGCCATTGAGGATCGCCATCTCTAGTGGACACACTTCTTCGATACCTTATCTATTACTTATGTGATTCGATTTGGGTGCACCCCTCGATTATGGGAGTGTTGTTTCGCGGTGTTGGGGTAGTAGCTGCTATGCCCAACATCAGTCTGGATCAGGCAACTACTAGTATCCTAGTTGGTATCGCCTCATGTACCTTGTCATACTAATTATCCTATTCGCGACCACTACGTTTTGGTTTGTACCTTTAGTATATGGATTTCCCTCTGGTGACTTCCGGTTTTGGGGAAACTACGGTCTTGTATATGCTCTTGGGAATAAAAATGTGTTAAGGGGGATTATGGTAACTCCTTAACGCTATTTTGATATTGTACTTTACTGATTAGACATTATCTACTTAGCATACACTACTACATAGTAGATAGTTTAACGGATCCTTAAGGGATGGATATCCCAAACATCCTTTGAGTTATTTGTATTTCAGTTGTTATTTCACTTGAGTTGGATTTATTGATATAAGAATGTTAATCCTGACTCGAGTGTTTTGTATTTTCTTTACGCTCGGGTCAGACTGAGTGATACAGTATTCGAGACTCACCTTTGGAGTTGGAGCTTCGCTTGGAGATCCAGCTATCTATCCGGCTTTCAGTTATTCAGTTGATTCCAGTGATGTATTCAGATCTTGTATTTGACTATTGTATTGAGATATCTATGTATTCGAGACCTCTGTTGTATCTTGTTTAACTCTGTTATATATATAGTAGCTTCATGAACTACTATTCTTTTGTTTCCGCTGCATTATTGTTATATTACTCTGTGTCTGTGATCTGTGATTATTTATTTATTGTATATGCTAAGTTTTGCCAATTTATATTAACAATCTATTATTTTGAATTATTCAAGTCTGACATGTGTGGATTATTGTCGATTTGAATGGTCCAAGATACTGGGTCGTTACAACGACAATCCATATGCGAGTCTTAAATTTAGGGGATGCGTTCATTTTCCAAATAGGTTTAGAGTAATGAAATATATTTGTACGAGAAAAAATTAGGAACTTCTATATGGATTTAGAAGTATATACTTTTTACAATCCGAGCATCAATCCAACCGATTAGGTTAATCTTCCAGAGTAATATATTCAATAATATTAATGAGATTTGAATATTGGTTTAGAACGCATCCAACTAGGTTTTGGTTAAACAAAATATTCTAATTAAATGTTTCAACTAGTCTAATAAGTCACTAATAAGATCATTCTTATTGTTTGAAACCAAGTAGAGATCTGGGAATTCATGTTTAAATGCAATGGAGAAAGCCCAACGATCATTCTAGAAGGATGTTTTATTTCCATAGTGTGTATTAAATTTGAGCCCAATTCTAAATTTTTGGTAGATGTTAGATACATTTTTCCAAAAGAAGGAAAAAAACGCGAGCATTGGATTAGTATAGATTCTTAGAACCGTTATAATAAAAGTTGCCAACTATTTCTTTCCATATTATAGTATTGTTATCAAGGAATTTCCAAATCCATTTACAAAGTAAGGATGTATTTAGCACTTATAAGTTGATAATACCTAAACCACCTTGGGATTTAGGTTTGCACATAAGGTCCCGGTTAATTAGACAATTTAAGTTCGAACAATATGAATTTCCTTTCCAAAGAAACTTGTGTCTAATTTTATCGTTTTTTTAACTACCCAAGAAGGATATAGGGAATAGGGTAGCCAATAAATTAGTAGTGGAGATAATACCGAGTTAATAAGCACCGTTCTACCCGCTCTTTAGAGACAATCAGACTTTCAAGTTGGCAATAATTTGTTAACTTTATCAATGATGATGTTTAATTCATCCTTTTTCAATTTCGGTTGTCTCATGAGAATTCCTAAATAGTTAATCAGGAATTTCATAGATTTACAATTAAAGGTATCAGCTACGGCCGTTCTTATATTTGACTCATCACTAAAAATTTAACTTAGAATTTTTTCAAAAATAACATGGTTTCCAAAAGGAGCCATGAAATTTTTTGCATTCTAACCAACTTTTTCTTTCCAAAGACTTTCTGCAATAGAGAATCACCTCTTTTAAAGTAGGATTTTTAAACTCAAAACATTTATTTGCTTTTAGAAACTCAATTGTTATACCAAACCATTTTCAAAAACATGTTACATAACTAAAAAAATGAAAATTGTAGTGGACAATGAAAATTTCCATCTTATTATTTTTCTGTTATGCATGTTATTTCCTCTTTCAACTTAGCGGTGATTCTAATAGAATATGATGGGAACTTCTAAAAGATATGCACAATTACTGCATATTTTTATAGAAATTATCCATTTTTCCTACGCTTAGTCTCTAATTTCTTATTTCGTTCCTAACTAGATAACAAATCCTTTTTTAATATTAATTCCTAAAGTTGTTTCTATTCAAGTTTCATAATATTGCTACTATTAAAATTTATCCTATCTAAATTTCCTTCAAGTGGCTTCTCCTATCATAGCTCTTTTTCTCTTTTATTGTCTTCCCCATTGACTCATTATAGTGCGCTCGTCGACTACTTTAGTCATTGAGCATTTTTTCAATAACATGAAAAGGAATATGTATAAATCTATTTTAGCTATTATTCTCCATATTTTCCTTATGTAGGAATATTCCTCATATCTTCATTATCAGGCGTTCTTACCCTTCTATTCTCTTTACCCTATTTCAATCAAGTACCATTTTCATTTATCCACCCCTTAGGAAGAATTTAAAAAAAAAGGAACTTCCAAATTTACGAATATAGAAACAATCATTAAGCCAAACCTGTACTCTATTTTCCATTTATAAAATTAAAAATCCCTTTATCAAAAACCTTTAAATCAAAACTTTTTGACCCAACTAATTTTTAAACTTCACTAGAAATCTCTAAATAGACCATTAAAACTTCTAAATTTTTTTGCTTTTACAAATAAAATCCTTTTCAATGATAGGGTCCCTTTATTAAAATAAATCCTTTGAAAAACCATTCAAAAAGTTGAAAGGAATTTCCAAAATCTTTTTGTCAAATTCTTTCATAAGGGGTCGCACTTAGCAATGGACTCTCATTCTTCCTTTCTTTTGGATTTTCCTTCTTAACCCCTTCTAATTAAAAGTATATACTAAAAATCTGGCTATCCTCTTATGGTAATTAATTAACACCTTCTACGGGAACTTGCTCAATCCTTTTTTGCATTTTATTTCTAGTTGCTTGCAACATATAGGTTCTTTACTTCCCATCCATCTAGATGATAGGTGTCTTCAGTCCATCAAAATCCACCATCATAAGGCAGCCTAGGCCCAACAAAGGAGTTAAGTACCATCCAGTTTCTGGGGTCCTTCTACATGTCATGCTTATACTCTTCTCGGTTCATTCCTTATGTTAAGGCCTCCACCCCATGTGGCAATCAAGGTAGGCGCATAAATTTAACTCTATTTATTATTCCAACTCATAGTTTCCTCATCCATCGTTATAGAATGTGGTCAAAACTACTTATACATTAAGAATTCATAGATTTTGGTGTATATTATATAAAACAATATGTAAAAATAAAATGCGTTTACTCAGTGTATCCTAATTCTTATGATCGACAAACCTAAGCTGTAATACCAAATGTAATAACCTACACCTTAATGAGCCCAAATTTTGATGAAATCATAACCCGAGTCCATTAGGATACGAATTGTTGGTTTTGGTAACCTGAAATAAAAAAAAGTATATCATAGAGCTATCTACATAAATTCACAACGGAATAGAAAAATATAATAGAACACATATGCTAATCAAGGATATTACCTTGGAATCAATATTATTCCTTTAGTATTTGAATCCCATTTTAGCGTCGAGCATGAATGAGAAGACTTCACCATCAGCAATTCCCATCTTGCACCAAAAGCCCGTCCCCGTAAATCTATTCTGAGGGTTGTAATAAGGAGGGGGTCAGGACCTTGCAATAGTGATTGGAAAATTACATGCTTTATCTATAACACTAATTTATGCTGATTTATTTCTATTCATGTGTTATGTCCCTTATTCATAGCTATTTCATGTAATTCCATCTACATGTATGATATGTCTAACCTTCTCCGAGGTATAACTATACATATGCCTATATACATATATATCTAAACATTATACTACCCAAAAAAAATCCCCTACCACTAAATAGGGAGGGGACAGACCCCTCGATCATTTAATACCATAACCCCGAAGCGGGCCCTCCGTAATGTAATCACTAGTCAATCAGTTCTAGCTACGGAGACCGATGGCATTAGATATAGCTTTTTAATTTAATTATTTTATTACTAAGGCATCTCAAAGATTTATCTAAGGGTTAACTAGCCCGCCTACGATAAACAAACAACTAATTCGATAATGAGGTCTTTTCATATCCCATATGGATTCTACACAAGTAGGATGCGAAATCCGTTAGGGCATAACCCAAGTCTTTGCTAACGACTGCTTGAGACCGCTAGTGGCCATAACCTATATACTAGCCCTATAATTAAATACCAATCCAACAAGAACACTTACATAGCTCGCCTACCTTCCACAACCGAAATGGCGTTTAGCTTATCCAAATGTAAGTCAAGGAAAATTACCCATTCTAATTACTTAGTACCTCTTGTTATAAATGAAGCAGACCCTATTTCCCTATTAGGTACTGTCGTAAGTTATTTAAGTCTTCTTATATAGAGAGGAGGCAGATCTAGTGGCCATTTAATACCTTCCAACCTAACGTAAAACCCTTGGCCTCCCTAAAGGTATTGAGCCAATTAATACTTCATAGCCAAGGCAAAGCCTTAGTATATTTACCACACCAATACACAAATGCATATCCCGTCCCACGGGTCCCATGATTACAGATGTCCCACATCAGTAGTAAGTGTACAAAACTACTAGTAGCCTCTAGGTGAAGGGAAGATTTATTTTGTGTAACTCTACTGACCTCGCATCCTAACCCCTTCTAAACCAAACCAATTATCTTATGACTATATTGGGCCAGGCCCACTAATTCATGCTCATCCTAAACGTATTATTGAGGCTATATAATTTCATACTTTGAAAATTATAATTCCTTTTGGTTTTTTTCCTACCTTATATGCTTATTACACATATTCTATATTTTCCTTTTACGTCCCATTAATGTCAATTGTCTGTAAAAAAGGTCATTACTATTTTAATTGGACAGTTACTAATGACATTTATTCATTCTGATTCAACCTATTATTCCATATCATTTCCGCCTAAATATCATATTAAATCTTTTAACTGGTCTCATTAAATTCATTTGTCCATATTTAATTCCTATAACTCCTATTAACTACAAAAAAGTTCCTTACTAATTTTGCAATCATTATTCATAATTTTTGGAGTTACTGTCTCTTTTCTTATTTCAACCTCCTTGTCCTATATGGTTTACTATGCTATTAATGACCGGTTATCCTAATTATAACTAATATGGATATCATCATACATTATGCTATATATATAATATTTAATTCGTAGTCGTAGTTATGTGTGTGTGTGTGTACGTATGTTTCTATTCCTAACTCATTAATCCCTAAGCTTAGGAATTCCAGAACATATACTTATATGTACATTCTATAAGGAACATTTATTTTCACATTTTAGTGTACTATTGTTATCCTACCCAAAAAGGATTACCATTATCTTTCCATAAATTACCCAAAAGTGAGACTTTTGCCCTGTTTGAAATCAAAAGTAATCATCTCTTTTCTTTTATTGAAATAGATAGTGCAAACTACAAAGGAGAACATTCGTACTTTACATATCTCTTTCCATTTTACCATATTCTTTATTATTTCAGACGATGCACTTTTTATACATAGTTGTGAAATTAGATAATTTACGGAAATTATACGAAAATAGATACAACTAAATTGTACCCACAATGCTTCTAATAAATTAAAACATAGAAATTTACATTACAAGTCAAATTAGGGCAATCTAAATTTGTACTAATAATTTACAACCCAATTATCTTAAATCTGGAGTAAATCTTACAATCTTATCAACATTATACTTTAATAAATGTTGGGACTGATTTCCATATTATGGCGTAAATATCTTTCTTATTCAAATTACTTAACTTACAGAATATGCAAGGCAATTTCAATTGAAAAAATTCTTTCTAAGCCTATAACTCCATTGATCTTGCATAGGCATAATAATTAAATAAAACACAACGATAGAAATTTCTATGTTATATATAAATCACATAATTTCCCACTCAATTTTTGAGGTTTTCAAATTTCCCAAATTCGAATTCACCTTTTTAATTTGACACCATTTCCTTTCAAACCCAAAAAATATGTATAACAAGATATATACATACCATTAGGATTACAGATCTGAGAAGAGATTCGAATTAAGTGGAATATAAATTTATAATTACGAAATTTACTTTTTTCCGCAGCATCGATTCGCTCCTTCTCTTTTTCACTTTTATTTCATTCTCCGATTGTATATATATAACGTTTTATAATTAACAGAAATAGCAAGGAAGGGGAAAACAGTAGAGTCTGGTGCTTTGATCAGAAAATATCTGAAGAAAAGGAAGGGACTAAGCTTTTATTTATTGGCGCACGAATCAATCGTATCCATTAGATTTAAAATAATTAAATATTGGTCGTCCGGCCAAGGTTCAACCCTAGCCGCCACCTTCCTAACTGGTAGATCGCTCACCTATAGGTAGTCAACCACTAGAAGTCGACCGGCCTAAGTAGGGAGTTACTAATAGGCTCTACATGATTGATATAATTTATTTCCTTTTGTTTCTCTTTTTAGTTATTTTTATTTTAAAAACATCAAATTCTAATAACTTTTGCATTTGAACTCTGATCGTAAAATTCCAAATATAAATGTTGCTCAAAAAATCACCATGAACAAAATGGTGCAAGTTTTCTGCCTAAATTCTAATATTTACTCAAATTCTATTTTTTTAGCATTAATAATTATTTATTAATTACCGTTAGTTTTATGGGGTGTTACAATTTTAGTTAAAATATGGAGGAAGCATGTATCTATATGAAAGAATATTAATAGGTACTAAAATATATTTCTAACTATAAGTAAACAATAAACTTATGATTGCTAATGATGTATTCATGTTAAAATCATTTCAGTTTGGTTGTTTGATACTTGACATTGGTTTAGAAAATGACATCGTTTATAATCATTATAAAAGGATGATAGGATTGTCCTAAACAATATACGCAGATATAATATTAAAATTGTGTAATATGGAGCATGTAAGATTGAGTTCTTTATGCATTAGCAACAAGAAGTATCATACATGTTATATTGTCTACAATATCACACTTCGCTCATGTATTTGATATATAGAGCAAGTAACAAATCTAAATTAAAATCATTTAATGATAGTTTAGTGTGTTTTCAAGTTTTTATGAAATATTAGAGAATAGTTTATGAAAATAACAAAGCCCTTATGAAGGAGTGCGCGAACTTGAACTTCATTAATGATATCTAGTATAGTATTTCAATCCAAAATTCATGTTCAAACTTAAATTAAGAACTTTAAGTTGGAATTGTTCCAAACAATAAGTAGTAGCTGATTCAAGCTAAGGCTACTAAAATGTAACAAATATAAATAAATACACAAAGTTACAACTGAGCTGACGGTGATTCCAAATTTCACGATACAAATCTTAAAAGAACCTATAGCTCACTTGAAGTCGAGAGACATACTCCAAATAGTTCCACATGATAAAGTCATTTATCAACATCAGAGACAGTTGATTGATAGAGTAGATAATTAAAATAAAATATCATACTCATTCATTAAGGTACTGACCCGATTAGTTTTTGAGAAAACTAATTAATGAAGTTGGAAAAAGATTCCATAATTGACCCTAAGTTCAAGTGGGAGATTGGTAGAGTTTAGGGTATGCCCTAGGGGTAATTATGTAATTCGTTACATATATCTAACTTTATGACCAACCTTGTTCAAAAAAGGTGTTTTTCTTTCTATTGTATACTTGTAATATAGTTATAAATAATTAAGTAATTAGTTTAAAGTATATAAATGTAAAATCCTTAAATGATTTGTTTTGTGATAGTATTTACAATGTCTTGTAATCACGAGAATTTTATCTCACTAAAAAATAACATATTGCTTTTTTAGTCAACATGTTTCAAGAAAGGATATTGATTCATCCGTTGAGACTAGAGTATGTAATGCTCTTCAAATGTTAGGTAGTGTATTTCTCGTAGCCGTTAGGGGCACCAAGGGATTACATACATATAGCTATTGGATAACTATGGAATGACTTGCTTAAGAGTCCTCTATTGGTTAATATAACTAAGGTTAAATAGACAAGCTCGAAGTAATAATGTTACACAATTCCCTAGACTTAAGAATACCGTTGAATTTCAAAATAGGCACTCAACTTTGATTATTGTACAGCATAGTGTCCATTGAATGACTATAGTTGAGTCTGAGTTGAACCATTGGAAGTATAACACTATTCAATAGAGGATTAGTCTCGTCAGTTATATAAGTTAGTACCACGGTCAACTATAGTCAACTCAAAGTCAAAATTTTGGCCAGAGTAGTCGGTAAATAATTGATGTTATTATTAAACTAAGGAATTTGTTTTTGGAATTACAAGGTTGAATGTGGACAATGTCGGAATTTTGAACATAACCAAATTCCATAAGTCTTAATGTGATATAGTGTTGACGAAAGAATTGGTGTAAATAATCGTTACTACCGTGCTTAAGAAAAAGTGAAATTGGATTTTACTAAAAAAGATCTATAAGTGATGAATTTGACCAAACTATCACACTGCTAGCTAAGGTGATGTGTGAACGTTAATATTTGAATTTTTCAATATTAATTGCTACCTAAATTCACACCTCTAAGTCGCACAACTGCATTTGTGATTTCTTCGAAAAACCACATGATTTAATTAATTTATGAGATTTTATAAATTGGTTAAATTAATTAATATTTGTAAAATATTAATTACAATTAATTTATTTATGTTTTGAATGTTGTAATGCACGTATAATAGTTATATTTGCAAATATCAACATTCGATATCGGTACACCTTTTAAACGGGGTTTGAAATATATGGAGAAAATGAAGGTTTTGACTTCATAAACATTGAGTTTTTTGTTGGAAATCTTTCCTACTATGGATGCATGCTAGGATCAGCCAATATAAAGAGAAAATAAAGGTTTGATTGACTGAATTAAATAAGGAAGTTAAATAAGAAAAATGGGAAAATATTCTTTTATCCCATCAAATACAAACCTCCTCATTTCACTTTCGTTTTATAGAAAATCCATCCTCCTCCTCTCCAAAATAATAGCTGACATCTTCTTCCTTTAAACAAAATAAAAAAATAACAACTTAAAATCAATTATGAAATTAAAATAAACCAAAGGTGGTTCGTCCATCTCTTGTAGGGATTAGATATGGATCTTGATGATCTATGGAGAAACCATAAATCAAGGTGTGACTTTTGGCTAGATCTAAAAGGTATCTTCTATTGTAAATGTTTTATCAAATATAATATGATTACCATAATTTGTATGTATATACTATTGCCTCATTTGGTTTGAAATTGTTTATGTAATCTGAATCATTTGTTGAATAAGCTGACTTGATTTTAATTTGATATATCAAAATAGAAATTTGTATATGATTAAAACAATGTTTTAACTATGGTTCTATATTTTAAACTCTTAAATCAAAATGTATTTCTTTCGAATCTGAAAGTTTGTATGTACATATTATTTGCATTTTGTTGAAATAGAAACCTTGTATGCACATGTTGTCACTTCATTTTGTATTGAAAACTAATAATGCAATTTGAATAATTTATTTAATAAATTGTTTTGTTCTTAATATGATAAATTGCAATAAAAATATACATATGATTAAATAATGTTTTGACAAATAAATCTAAGCTTTTAAATTGATTACAAAATTATTCTAAATATGTTACCCAATTTATTGTTTCAAATGTCCTTATTTAAATATTTCAAATGATTTTTAATATATTATATAATTTATTGTGTTCGACTTTAGTTTTGAAAAAAAACTAAATTTTGTATATGTTAAAACTTTAAATTTACACACACGCACACACACATATGCATACATACATACATACATATATATATTTTTAATTTTGGCAACTTATTCAAGTATACATAAATTTACAAATACATTAGAAATTTTTACTGCAGTATGCAATTCTTTTTTTAATTAATTGAAAAATTACATTTAAATCTTTACATACATACACACACATACACACACAGATATATATATATATATATATATATATATGTGTGTGTGTGTGTGTGTGTGTGTGTGTGCGCGCGTGTTTGTGTGTGTGTCTATGTGTGTGTCTATGTGTATGTGCGTATAAATATTTAATATTTGTATTTTAAATTAGTGAAGCATGATTTAAACCTATTGTTTATCAAACAAATGGAAAGTGATGTTATAATATATACATATTAACTACTGCTTGTTGTTTATGTTATTGTGTTATAATACCGCTTGCATGTTAATTATATGTTGTATTAATTAAATTTGCTAAAGAGGGAAAGTGGAACCAATCAATGACGCAACATTTAATCCCTTCCCTATTAGATCCTTATGTGATTGCACTCTAGATTTATTCTTGTTTATTCCTATATATTATCACCTATTAATCATACTTGCTTTATGTTTAGCAATTTTGTCACATAATTAAAGTATGAACATATTGACATATTCAAACTTTTTCATATCATAAACTAAACTAATTTAGAATTATATTAATAAAATTAAGACAAAATTAATAAAATATTTTTTGTTAAAACAATATTAGATTAGATCAAATAAATCTTTTAGACTACATAAGCCCAATAAATCCAAAAATAGGAAATATTTTTAAATCTACCTATTTCATCAACTTCGGACTAACCTAATTCCAACACGAACGAACCATCTCATCATGTTTCCTGAAGCACCTTCTTGCTTCCCCTGAGAGTTGGATATGATTGGCCAACCCTATGAGTAGTTATTACCGACCCCTTTAGGGTAGTCAGTCATAACCACTTTTGGTTTTATGCTTAGCCAATTTTAGCCAAGTACATACCAAAGTCAAACTCTAGGAATCCCCTCTCAAAACCAAAAGTAAACTAGCACAAAGCCGAATCATGCACCGACATAGCCCGAAGCGGAGATCTAATACCATTCGGTGACAAAAGGTTTCAAGTGTTGAAATTTTCTAAGTTTATAAACACTTCCTCATCCTCATGTCCTCATGCCAACAACTACCTAGCACAAAGTCCAAAAGCTCCTGTCCTAGATATCCTGTCCTAAATGCTCTTAGTAGTAAATACTTAGCTGAATTTTCACCAAGTACTAAAACCTCTCGTCATTCTCTTAGGCCCAAAGTCTTTTAATATGCAGCCCGAAGCTCCACTTGAAAATCTCGAAACAACTTCCCGCCGACTTGAATTTGCACTACCACCGATCTATTTTCTTTTACCTCAAAACTCCATCAAATCCCACCCAAACTTCATGCGATCGCTTTTATAGCTCTCTTAGACTCTAAGAAAGACATATTTTGACCATAAGCGATTTTGAGCATTTTTGCTCACCGATTCCACTCCACGATGGCCACTTTTATATTAAACTAAAAAGAATCAAAATTTAAACAAACGACCATTTACAAGCAATGCATAACATTGATACCTCATTACAAAGTAGTACAAATATCCAACCATTTATAATGTCCTAGATGTATCATGCACATAAATGAAAAGTGGTTTTTTAAAATGGTTAGAATAAATAAAAATAAAAATTTGTCCTTTTAAAACTACTATAAAAGTCTTATTATGGTTAGTTTAAAAACATTTTATATTTAAAATCATCTTAAAAGTCATCATTTTACTAAGTGGTGAGATATGTAAAGTCACCCATCTAAGTTAAGTCAAGGATTATTGCCAAGAAAAATCTAAAGTGAAACAATTCCTCCACGAATCCAAAGGTGTGCAATCATTAATTAAGCTAACCCCATCGCTAATCACCCTTTAATCCCTTGTTTAAGCTAAGAAAAGTAAGCTTTTTGGTTATTTTTGTATATGAAAATGATTAATGGTGTTTTCTAACTATTTTAGAAAATGGAGTAATGATTAGGGAAGATCCCATCAGCCCACACTTGGCTCTGATCACGAAATGGGGCCTTTTGCTTGTCTCAAATATCGATAATGTTTGAACAAAAAATGCCACAAACACCAAGAAGTTTATGCAGTAGAGATTAAATGAAAAAAGTAAATGAAAAATGAGGAAATAAATAAGATAGAATCGTTTATAGTGGTTCGGAAAAATAATGCCTACGTCCACTTTAAGTTTTATTGGTTATTTCTGACTTGGAGACAAAAGTTCTTGTGTGTCGACACAACACCAACACTTAGAATTTCAGAGTTATAAGAATATAACAAATAATAGAACTCCAGCCAAAAAGATCCTAAGAAATAAGCCTTGCCTCCCTATTTATAGAAGTAGAGAGCCTAAAATCTTATCTAAAATATCTCCAATCTGTTGTTCATGAATTTGACCAATTCTTCTAAAATAATAGATGCCACCTCGGCAGAAACTGGGAGTCGAAACCGATCCCAAAGTGGGATTTGGTACCAATCCCCAAGATTTCCATATTTGGAATCTTCAATCCCTCACCTCGAATCATCTTGTAGTTAGATTCACGATTCCATAGTTGTTTGTATTTTTTAGCTTGTTTCTGAGCCCAAATATAGAGTTGAAGGAGAACAAAGTTGTAGTTTCAAGTGTCTTTGGAGTTCGATGGAGAAATTCATTAAATCAGCAAACCAACTTTGGAAATAGGCTTTTGGCAATGAGATATGCATGTAGGTAGAAAATAGGGTCCACCCAAGCTGTATTTCAGAGTCAATATTGATCCTTAAGTTGGAGTTGTTACTGATCCCCAACTTGGAGGATCCCATTATCTTGTTGTCTTCTATGGTTTTGGCTTTGACTTCTAGTCCCTGTCTGCACTTAGTTTCTGGACTCCAAGGCTATCTCTCTAGGCTTCCTGCCTTGATAAATCTATGTTCTGTCTGTCCAATTTGTCCGGATTCTACCTGGTCAAAAGGCAGGATAACACTTGCCCCCTAAAGTACATCTTGTTTCCAACATGATGTACTTTAAATCGAGGCAAGTTCAAAGTTCCATGAAGGATTCCACTCTGCACTTTGAATGGTCATTATCCTTTTACGAATCGATTCCATGAATTGTTATATCCATAATGATCAATTACGATGTTCTGCCAACATCCGGGATTGCAACTCTGGCACATGATCCCGTGGTCTACTATTACAAGTTTGATGATTTTAGACTAATTCTATCTATGAGATCCCCAGGTATAAGACTAACTTTCCCTCAACATTAGTCGACAAGTATTAGGTATATACATACATGACTCATCACATGTGCATGGACATTCACATACATATTCATAAACCATATGTATGCTTGTACATTTATGTTTTTTTTTTAAATTTAGGACTCGATACCGATCCCTGATTTGGGAGTTGGTGCCTACTCTGCACTTGGAGTATCTTCCAAGTTTATGAGAGAACATTGGATAATGGTACTATATGGCCCATCTCCTTTGTTTTACTTTCTCACTTTGCCTTTACTGACCCTAAAGAACTCGTACTCTTGCCATTGAAAAACCTTCGATCCTCGAACTAATCTTCGCCTTCACCTGAACTTGAGACCACTGCACTCATCATCACCAACACCTAATGTCGCTCGGCCCACCACGTCCTTGCCTTGAAATCTTGAACTGCCCGTACACCGATTTAAAACCTAGCTTTGAGAACGCACAAAACTCCACCTTTAGCCCTAACAGGTTGGCGAATAGTTGACTTGAATGCAGATATAGACTTGCAAGAGAGAGGATATGGACGAGAATGGATGGTGGAGGCCGCGATTTTGGAGTCGGTGGAGATAGAGGAGGAAAGGGAAAAACTTCCATGGTCATCGAGGTCGGTGAGACTTTCACAGTTAGGAATATTTTTCCCTTGTTCCAAGTTTGCTACCAAAACATTGCCTTCTTGATTCATGCTGAATTTCTCTTCCATCTTGAAACATCTCCAAACCGTGGCCAATAACACAAAGCTAGTCGGGACGGTCAGCGATGACAATCGAGTGATGCCTAGAATTTTAAAGATGAATTGCCATGCCAAATAGCTAATTAATGCCGGAAATCTGAACTGTATTACTCCGCACAAACATTGCACTTGAATCCATTTTATCATGGAGGGTACGGTTTGTAGTTAATCTTCTAAGGTTGATTATATATCGAGTTTTATTTTTATATATAAATGGACCAAAGACATTCCAAACGTTTGACTGCTCAGACTACAGGTACTTCACCTTCATAATATATCAAATCTGACGCAGAGTCAAGCTCAACCACAACTTCTAAGGTGCTGCAAAATCCTATCCATCAAGAGCACCAAACAAAAATTATACATATTGATAAACAAAACCTAGAGAATCCTAAAGTAGTGAAATAAACCCTCGAAAATCCAGTTAAACTGTTAGACGGGCCTCAAATAGATCCAACACCTGATAATCTTGAGGATGCTGTAATATTGAATAACCCAGTTGATTCCGTTCCTTCCAAAATCGATGAATAGTCTCTTCGAAGGGTATGTAGTAAGCACGAAATTTCATTTGACGATGTTCTGGCACTGTCTCGCTGCCAGAGTGCTCAAATCCTCTAGAAGGATATATAGCTTATAATAGATATATGTGCCTGGTGTGTTGTGTCCCGCTCTTTAATCAATTCATCCGTTGAGTCCCAAACTTTATGAGACTGACTCCCACATAGCTGCATCCAAACAGCTACGCTTTTCTTCTTACCACGTACCTAGGTTTCTTTGAGCATTTGAATCGAGTGCCTAGCGATGAAGAAATCTGATACATCTATAGCTTTGAGAGCCACAAAGAGAAAATCCATCTCTAATTTACTTGGAGCCGATGAGGGTTGTAGAATAGTTACCTAGGCTTGGAACAAGCTGAGTTATTTTATGGATGAATAGTTTAATGTACGCTGTCCACTCGGGTTTCGTTCGTAGATGGATATTTGGATGCAAGTTTTGTTTTAAACGCCAATCGTGCATTTGCCACATAGCTTGCATACTTAATTTATCTTTCACTATTGTATAGATGTTCCGATGAGACCAAATGGCGGATAATTTCGGATACCATTAATACTCTTGTGGCAGTCCCAGCCGATGATAGGTATATAAGAACTCTATTAACAGACGATAATCTTCTCGCTTATGGTTTATTAGAGGAAGGTCATAACATCGGTATAGTTTCAGTTATCGACATTGAGAATGATGATAATAATGATGATAACAATCTGCCTGCAGGATATGAAGTTCGACCTGAATTTCCCCCAGCCTCAAGACCTAGAGCTAGAATTGTAGAAAATTTAGAGCTAGAACAAGAAGACACCAAGGAAGGTGAAATTATTGGAGAGGGTGGTGAGGCCGGCCAAAGTAACATTGAAGTGGGCCATGTATCTCAGACCGAACAACCCATAGACGACCTATTGCTTGCTCCTAAATAGATATTGATTGTGAAAATTTTGAAGAAGCGGACTTCCATTCGGTCTCTACCAGTCACAAGTGCAGAAAAGACTCCATCTATTCAATCAACGGGCATGTTCGTTGGTTTAGGGTCTATCCCCATGGAGTTTGGCTCTTTCGACATTGGTAACATCAACATC
Organism: Allium fistulosum; assembly: GCA_030737815.1. NCBI lineage: Eukaryota > Viridiplantae > Streptophyta > Magnoliopsida > Asparagales > Amaryllidaceae > Allium > Allium fistulosum. The sequence goes on along the minus strand of CM060904.1, from coordinate 1,245,536,226 downwards.
AGTGAGATTGGTTCTTCGATCTGCTTTTATAAGAACACCATTACAATGCCCCTGGTCATGCTCGTAACATCAAGGGAGACGACCGGGACAAGAGTAGTTATGATAGGGACCGTTCTTCTCATGATTCTGCTTCTATGCACCGACCTAGATCTAGATCACCCCCTTTTAGAGGCTCGGATAATCAATATGATACCCGCGACGATATTACCCCAGCTGACTCTTCTCAAGCTCCACCACCTACCTCTATCCCTTTATAGTCTGTGTCGTTATGTCACTCCAGTCGGTCTTCTAAGCGCAAACATCGTAAAAGTGGCTTTGATACTTTTCCTTAGAGGCCGGGCTCCGGAAGGGCTATTGCTCCATCTATTATAGAGGAGCAACAGGTAGACACTACGGGGCGGATGGCCGAGCTTAAGAACGAATTCCTTAACATTTACTTTGATGGAGTTATGTTCTTGCCAAACTTAAAGAGAATTCCTGCTAAAGTCCAACAGAGGACCATCGACTACACGATTGATGCCCATAATCAATACAACGAATGGGCAAAGCTAGCTGAAAGATTTTAAAAGTCTCAAGAGGCAGGATGCAAGAGGTAGAGAACTATAAACTTATTGAGGCAGAGAGTAACAGAATCATAGCGGCTCCCAACGCTGAGTTTGAGAATTCAAGAAAATCCCAAGCCAAATCAAAGAAGAAGGCCAAGGAGTCCATTAAAGCACTCGAAGTAAAGAGATCCAAGCATTTGAATGAAATAAAGCAAGCACATCATCGAAACCACGAGCTCATAGTGTAAAGGGATGCGCCAAGGGAAACGCAGTTGAATTGAAAACCAAGCTTGAGCGTCAGACCAAGCAAAAAATAAGCACGAAAAATTGCTTAGGATGCATGTGATGAGCTAGTCGCCGTCAAGATAGAGAGGGACAATTTGCTCAAAAAAGTCAGGGACATTGATGCTGTCATCAAGAGGGAAGTTGAATTTGTTGTAAAACAGGCTGAGAAGTGGGTAGAATAGCAAATGATGAAGAAGTTTGATCAACTGATTACTTAGTACAATGCCAATGTGCTCAAATTTCGAAATCCAGAGTGGTTTAAGGAAGATTACCCTTTGATGCTTGCATATGCCCAGGAACGGGTTATTGAGGAAGAGAAAGAATTTCTTAATAGTGATAATATTGATATGGAGCAGCTGGAAAAAGAGATTTTGAAGGGAGATGAGCCCAAAATTCTTCATGATAACAGGCATCTCATTCGTTCGAAATTTTATGGAACCATTCAAAAAGAATTAGGCAAAGGTTCTGGCTCTGCGCATTATGTTGCTACGGCTGGTCAAACTCCCGGGATTCAAGCTGCTCCAAGTTCCACCGTTGATTCCTCCACTGATGCTGGTTATTACCCAAGAAGCCACAGCTTTAGAAATCCATTGTTCTCTCCCATATTCTCGAGGGAACTCCCGGCAGCAATCCAACACATGGAGAAGTTCAAACTGAAGAAAGTACTCCCTTGACTTCTCATGTTTTCCAGGGAGTTGACGTGTCGTCGATCAGCGTCACTAGTTTTCCTCTTTGTGTTCTTTAGCTACAGGTCAACCTGCAATTGCTCCACTTCCTCCCAAGGATTCTCAACTGGGGCAACAAATATTGACGATGAAGTCCATAACCGTCAATATCTTGACAACAGTTTCCAGCATCCCGGTTGAGGAAACCCCGAGCCCTGACGAGCGCATGATAGATGCTTTGTTGGAAGAAGGGAAGATGAGAATTAGGAGACTCAAGTTGATGAGGATGTTATTATTACTGGGGTCTTCGAGGCCCTGTTGATTCCCTTCGTGTAAGAGCTTGAGCAAAAACTTAAAACAGATGTACTTATTGCCAATCAAATCAAGCAGGAGAAAATTGAAGTTTTCCCTCCTCCATTGTCGATCGCATTACTCGGGCAAACCATTTTCGCTCTAGTTTACATTCCTTTGCCCGAGGGTGCTCGAAGTATGTCGACGGTATTCTCATAAAGCGTTCCAGCATCTATTTCTCCACCCGGAAGTGGGTAGAGTGTGCCGTTGGATCTTGGCAAAGCACTACCTCCAAAGGCAAAGGTGGTAGAGGAAGAGGTGGAAAGAGGTAAGGAGAGAGCTTGAGTGAAGTTTCCCTTGGTTCTAAAAAAGAAGTCAAAGATGAAATAGTTGTTACCTAGTTTCTCCGTAGGTAGACTCCTTTTATTTGTTGGCCGTCTTTGTATGGGTTTGGCTCCCATTACTGCTTTTTTGCTTTTGGTTGAACAACTTGTTCTTAGCTTTCCTGGTATAATGTTAATAACAAAGGCCTTTTGTTTTGGTAAATCTTTATTCAGATTGGTCTAAGTACTTAGGAAATACATTTTCCATTTAATGTACATGCAATTTATTTCTTTTAGTGATCATTTTTGAATCCTTAATCCATTTTGTGATTTGCTGACTTGCATTGTTATAGCGAATGTAAAACAATCTTTATGTTAAACCGCATAAAGTAGTTACTTGAGTATCCTTTCCCAGGATAATAAGTTCCAACCATGCTAAACTTCGGGTGTGAGGTTATCTTAACTACTTAGAATCATAGTCTGTACATCCTAATCCAGGATGTTAGCATTCGACTACGCCAAACCCCAGGCATTGATCAAAGGCTTAAAAATTGGATCCCTCTTCACTCCAAGCGTGGACCTTCCATTATACCTTCTCCAGGCAAGATTTTAAGGAACCGACGGACTTGTCACGCATGTTTCTGTTTATACTTCTGCCCCCATCCAAGGACGAGAATTGTTTGAGATATTCATTGTATCATGGTCTTTTTGATTTATTCTCCTACACTCCATCCAAGGGTAAGAGTGGGCATACAGACGGTTATGTCACGTCTGGTTTTAAGTTTATGCTCTTGCCCCCAATCCGAAGTCAAGAGTCGGTTTGTGGATAAACTGTTTCATCTGGCTTAAGTATATACTTTGGCTCCTACTCTGGGAATTATTGTTAGGGTACAGATGCTCTTATCGCATCTGGTTTAAGTTTATACTCTGGCTCCTACTCCGAGAACGAGATTTATAGTGCAGAAAATCCTATCATGTACAGCCTATGTTTATACTCATACCCCAAATCTGAAGGCAAGGGTTAGCCAATGTTGATCTTCGAACATCAAGAGGGACTTCATGGGTCCGACAATGAGTCGTAGATGTTTGGTTGGCACCTATCTCTGGTTACATGCGAACCTACATTGATTATATGTAGATTCATCAAGTTGATTAAGTCACAACTCTTAAGAAACGGGAAATAAAGGTTCGGGATGAAAAGGCCGTTTATTTCATAAAAGACGAAAAATGACAGAATCAGTCCTATTGCACGATTCTAGCCCATTATTTATAAGTTTATTCTAAGTGAAATAGTGTCGTAGGTACTCGTTATTCCATTCCCTTAGGAGTGAGACCCCGTCTGTAGTTGCCAGCTTGAAAGTGCCATCTCCAAGCATTTCCTCTATTGCATATGGTCCTTCCCAAACTGAGCCCAAGTTTTTAGGTCTTGGGAAGATTCTTTTGAGGACCAAGTCGCTGACTTCAAAGGTTTGACTTCTAACTTTGGTGTAATAATATCGTGCGATTTGGTGTCTATGCGCTGCTGCTTTCAACTCAGTTTCGGTCCTCCTCTCATCGATCATATCAAGAGAATCCAGAAGGAGTTGCTTGTTTATCTTTTGGTCATAGTGGATAACTTGATTAGAAGGTACTTCCAGTTCGTACGGAATCATAGCCTCCGATCCATTTGTCAAGGCGAATGGAGAATGGCCAGTCATTGATTTGTGGATGGTTCGATAAGCCCAAAACATTAATGGAAGTTCATCGACCCACTTGTCTTTTACCTTCTCTAATCACTTCTTGAGAATAGAGTTGCTAATTTTGTTTACGGCTTCAACCTTTCCATTTTCCTGAGGGTGTCCTACCGCTGTGAATCTCTTCTCTATACGGTGTCGGTGGTAGAAATCTTTAAACTCGTATTATCGAATTGGGTCCTATTATTGTTAACGATCTCTTGCGAAACTCCAAAATGACAAATGATACTTCAAACAACAAAGTTTATTACTTTCTTCATGGTAATCATGGCCAAAGGCTCAACCTTGATCTATTTAGTAATAATCAACCGTCATGATGGCATACTTCATGCCACCTTAGATATCAGCAATACACCGATAATATTGATACCCCAAACTGCAAACGGCCAAGAACTAACCATTTGAGTAATATCCATCGATGGGGCTCTTTTAATTTTAGCAAATCTTTGGCACTTGTCGCATCTTCAGATGTAGTCAGTTGCATCTCAATTAATAGTTGGCCAAAAGTATCTGTATCGAAGAATCTTCTTCACTACTGTCAACAGGGAAACTCGTTAACATTCTAAAGCTAAATTGTTAACAACAAATATTATCAACATCTCAAAAGTTTTTAGAACAATCTCCTCGGAACTCCTTTTCGAATGAATTAATTAGGATGGATTGCATGCGGAGGATGGCCTCATGAGGGTATTAATTGTAGTTAAGAAGCACAATCAACCACTTAAAATAATGGTTAAGATGAGACCATCTCCTTAATGACTCCTTTCAAGTGAGTCGTAAGGGTCATTTGCATCCCCTTTTAAGTGGGAGGAAAAACATCGGTCACTTATCCCATTCGACTGTATCGAAAGGACTATCATGCCCCTAAAAAAATTTGCATTCGATAATAATGTTTTTGCTCTTTTGGAAAGAACTCCTTCGAAATGGTTATATACGTTGTGATATGTATACACCTTTCAAAGATATCCATCCAGCTATCATAGCTTAGTATTCATATGTCAAATCCTATTTGAAACGCCCCCTTTGATCAGGTCGAACGTTTGTTTCCTTTTTCAAAGTGGTTTCAATGTACAATATATGAGTTTTATGTTCTATATGCAATGGAATCATATCTCGGACAATATAAGTTCCATGGACTTATTAACATTGAAACACTATTGTCATCTTTTTTTGGCATTTGATATCATTAAACAAGATGATAATGTGATTCGAATACACATTATCCAAGTTTATCCCATTGCATCGCATGAGACAAATAGGAGTTATGAAAATAAGTAAGCATCATGTACAATTGATCATTAGTCAAGCTAATGGCCGAAATGATCTTTCTTATGATCAAAATCTTTATTGAATCCATTCGCTTCCTCTTTTATCATTAATCCAAATTGAGTTAAAAGTAAGAGAGATTTTTCCAAATTGATTTAGGATTACAAAGATTTGGTTTGCTAAGAAATAGGAGAAAGAATTTAGAATTCCAAAGTTCGGTCCCTAAACTTGGACCCTTAGGGTCGTATTTATAGATGCAGGTTGGCCCCCGTTTAGGCCCATCCTTTTGCTTCAGCCAAAAAGCCTTCCTTCAACATTCCACATACATCCTTTCGACATGGACAAAAGACCTTCCTTCGTCCTTCTACGCGCCTTCTTTCGTTGTGGTCGAAAGGCTTTTCTTTTAACCTTTCTCATCCATGCTTATGCCTTTACCTTTTCATTTCAGACCATTCGACCCAGTTGAAAGGATCGCCTTGACAACCTTCTGCTGTCGTTTTTTACTTTGCTTTTTACTACTTTCGACTTCGTCGAAAGGAGGTAAGAGTGTTCTTCACTTTTTGTTGCTATACTTGTTGCAAGTGAGAGATGAGTTGAGCTTTCACATAACTTCGAAAGGAATGGTGAGTGACGACTGGGTCTTAGCAAAAGGACTTTAGGCCTTCATGTGGAGCTTTCATCATGCCTTCAAAGGGTTCCAACTTTTTTGGAAGGCTTGTTCTTTCTTTCGAAAGGTGTGTATTGGAATCATTTCTTCAAGTTACAGATTGACAACGACGAAAACCACTATTTTGAAGGAATTGGTTCTGATGTGCGTATCTATCGTTAAATACCTTCGAAAGGTGTTCCAAACCCATACCTGCCTCCCTTATATAAGTGGATCTATCTGCGTCAAAAGGTCTAGATGAGGCATAAGGGTAACTTTGCCTTCTTTTGTACCCTTTCGAAAGCTTTTGTTTTGCTTGTCATTTGTAAGGGCAGTTAGAGCTTGCGACTCCTTCGAAAGCAACCTTAATAACTCTGAAACACTGCTTTTGAACTTTGGTGAAACCCATGTCTTCAATTCTTGTGGAGTCTAGTACTTTTTATAAGCCTTCTTTCGTACCTTTATCCTTAAGTGGATTTTTATTGTTAACAACTACGTTTGCCCCCCATCGTGGTTGCCATATGCCACCTTTATGGACTTCTCTTAGAACTCGTTTGGCCTCGTCGTGAGCGGCACACCGAAGCATGGGGATAGAGAAACCCTTTTTATATAGTATACCTTCCTGCATGATATACCTTCGAAGCTTAGCGAAGGATTTTTCGTCGTTCATTCCTTTTCTATGGAAGGATCCCTCTTTGCACATAATCCCGAATCGGAGTCATCCATGACCCTTGTTCATGCTTAGACTCCAAGATCCAATCGACATCCATCTGATCGATGCTCGGAGCTGAAAGTATTTCCATCGGAACCGAGCCCATGAGCTGTGCATCTCCGGAACTTGCCAACTTAGCATGCGAGTCGGCTTTCTCATTTTCCTGTCTGGGATGATCATGTAATATTTAAAGTCAACAAGCAACTCAAGAACCAAGTTTAGATAGGGAGCTAGCCTTACTCCTTTCATCTGCTACTCTTTCCGAACTTGGCAAACCACTAGCACAAAAAATGTGTAAATTCTTTATTCCTAGTTCCTTGGTGATATTGAGTCCTACAATCAATGCCTCTTATTTAGCTTCTTTGTTTGTTGCCGGAAAAATGAGTTTCAGGGTATAGCTGCTCGTGTGTTCTACAGGAGTGGCAAGCACAACTCTAGCACTAGAATACCGATTATTGGATGCACCATTCGTGTAAATCTTTCATCCAACTTCTTTCCTCCATTCATCTCTGGAGAATCATCTTGTGTAGTGAATTCAGCTATGTAATTCGCTAAAGCCAACTGTGGATTGCTCTCCGAGGGTGGTAAGTGATATCATATTGACTCAATTCAATATTCCATTTTAGCAGCCTTCCAAAATTCTTAGGTCGTTATAAGACTTGTTGTAATGGCTGGTGAGTAAGTACATTGATCGGATGAGCCTGGAAGTAGGGCCGGAGCTTCTTGAAGCGATCAATAGACAGTATGCAAGCTTTTCCGATCTTGAGTAGTTTCTTTCTACTCCTGTCAACCGCTTGCTAATGTAATAGACTGATCATTGGATGCGAAATTCCTTACATATAAGTGCAGCGCTCAGAAAATGCACCGACACTGCCAAGTATATAAACAAGTCCTCATCATCCACCGGCTTCGAAAGGATAGGAGGTCTTTCCAAGTGATTCACCAAAGCTTTGAATGCGTCTTTACAATCCTGGTTCCATTCAAAGTTTCTCTTTCCATTTTTGATCACCTCAAAGAAATGGATGCATTTGCCAATGGCCCTGTAAATGAATCGACTCAGGGCGGCGACTTTCCCATTCCAGCTTTGGACCTCCTTAATCGTCTTTGGGACTTTGATCCCTCTCTAAGCCTTGATCTTCTCCAGATTGGCTTTAATTCCATGAGAGTTCACAATGAAGCCAAGAATTTCCCTGATGTAACACTAAAAGAGCATTTCAAGGGATTGAGCTTCATCCCGTACTGTCGGAGGACATTAAACATCTTTGGTAGGTCATCAATGTGATTTCTCGAATGTTGTGACTTCATGAGCATATTGTCCACGTAAACTTCCATTGGTCGTCTGATCTGGTTCTTAAACATCTGGTTCACAAGTCTCTAGTAAGTCGGCTATTTATTCCTTAATTCGAAAGGCATGACCAGATAGCAATATAGTCCAAAGTTAGTAATAAAACTGGTGTGCTTCTGATCTGAGACGAGCATCGGGATTTGATTGCTTCCATAGTACGCGTCCATGACTGAAAATAACTTGTGTCTAATAATTGAGTCCACCAACTAATCTATTATCTGAAGTGGGAAGCTGTCCTTTAGACATGCTTTATTCAAGTCCGAATAGTCAATTCATGTCCTTCACTTCCTATTCGCTTTCTTCTCCAAAACTAGGTTAGATACCCAATCGGAGTATACAATATAGCGGATAAAGACATTGTCCTTCAGCTTATTCACTTTTTTTTGAGTGCAATGGATCTCCCTTGACCTAGGCTGTGGCGTTTCTGTTTCATAGGAACGCATTTGGGATTGATGTTTGATGTATAGCTCGCCATCCCAGGCAAGATCCCGTACATATTTGAGTGTGTCCAGGCAAACACATCCAGTTTTGCTCGGAGAAAACCAACCAATTCCCTCATCACACCAATATCGAGCTGAGATCCAACCTTCAGTACTTTACTCGAATCATCCCTGCTGACTGGAATAGTGATTATCAATTCGACGGGAGTTGCTCATTCGCCCTTCGGGTCTTTTTCGTCGGTCCTTGTCATCGTAGAGCCAGCTAGTTTTCCCGAGCAAGGGCTTAGGTAGTAGTTGCTATGCATCCAAAGCCTTTATGCAGAGGACCTCCTCTACACTATTTCCTTTTTCCTTATGCCCTACTTTCTTTATTTTAGTGACATAGCACTCATGGCCAACCACTTGACCTCTGTACACGATCCTCACTTCATTGTCTGTAGGGAATTTCATAGTTAAACACCAAGGAACAATGGCCGCTCTGAATTCAGCTAGGGTCGGTCGGCCCAAGAATGCATTAAAAGAAGAATAGAGATCCAGCACTAAAAATGGCACGACCTGCACTCGTCTACAATCTCCCTCACCAAGTTCGTTCGATAATTCAACAAATCCTATGGCTTCAGTAGCCATCTCATTGGACACATGTATGCGAGATCTACAAGGCTTCAAATCTCTCTCCTCTAACACCATTTGGTCGTAAGCTTTTTTGAACAAAATAATGAATGAACTCCCTTAGTCAACAAGTACCTTTCGTACAACAGCAAGACCAATCGCGGTTGAGATCACGAGTGGGTCAATTGTTGAAGCTTTCACTCCGTCCATATTCCTGTTTTGGAAAACAATATCATCTGTCATAGTTCGAGATTGTTTTGTCGAGGCTCCATCTTCGACAACATAGCAACTTTCATTCTCAACATGCTTCAAGGCTTCAATATATCTATCCATTTCTGCAAAGCTCTTATTGGCAAGATGAGGCCAACCGATGGTTATGTTTATCATTAATTGTTTTTCTGGTTGCTTTAATGCATCACCACTAGGCTCAGCTTACCCCCGTTGGGAAGACGACCAAAGGGCGCTAGAATTTCCTTGCCTGCCATCCTACGAGCTTTTACATATTGCTGTAATTTCTTTTTTCCTTATTAATTCTTCAATCATGTCGTGAAAGTGCCTACACTCATTAGTATTATGACCGCGAGTCCCATGTAATTTGGAAAACTTACCTGACTTCCTCTCCTTCTCAGTTGACTCCCTAGGAGTCGCTTCCTATACGGTTCAGTATTTTGAGTAGTGAGATAGCTGTTCTCTATCGGGTTGTTCAATTTAGTGCAATTGTCATCCTTGGGACTTCTGAAATGACTCTTGTTATCTGGCTTTCCTCTCTTTGCCCCATCATTGTTTTGTTTTCCTCCTTTGTTCTAATTACCAACTTTCACATCAACATTCCTAGAGCTTCCTTCAGATTTCTTTGCAACAATATTATTTTGAAACGACTCATTCGAACTTCCAGCATAAGTCATTTATGACCGTTTATGTGCATCCTCTTGACGCAAATACTCATTAGCTTTGCTATAGAAAGCTTTCATTGTCGACCGTTGCCTCCTTTCTATCCAATACATAAAGTCCAAGTCTAGATGACCTCCTCTATAAAGCATCATCAACATCATATCTTCATTTGGATATATTATTTCCATTATAGCCATGTGGGACTTATTTAAATAGTCCCATAGTGACTCTCCTTCAGCTTGATATACATTAGACAATGAAATCATGCGTTTCAGATGTGAGGTGCGCAAACGGAATTGCTTCATGAATTTCTATGGCAATTCAGTAAAAGATTATATGGAACTCGACGGAAGCCAAGTGAACCACATCGTAGCCACCCCTTCTAAGAAAATTGGGAAACAACGGCACTTCACATCATTCGAAGACCAAGCTGAATCCATGCGTCATTCATATCTCAATAAGTATTGCCGATGATTTGTCGTTCCTTCATACAACGACATCGTCTAAATGTTGAATTTCTGAGGGTATCTCGTATGAAGGTTGTCCTCTGTAAACAGGTTCCGACTAGCATAAGTTCCTCAATCGTCATTAGTTCTTGACCTGTTTTCACTAAAAAAACCTTCAAATTATATCCTCCAAATAGTCTGAATCAACAAGTTTGACAGAAAGGCGGTGATCAGGTCCTTCCCTAAGTGTTCAGCTCAGCGAACGCACTCAGGAAGGTCCTCGATACCTGGGCTACCTAAACTCTAGGGGACACATTCGTCCATCATTCCCCTCTATTTGATTCTCGGGAGCAGCATCATCGGTAATATTGTGATTTTCCAGATTCAGACCTTCAATGGAACACCCAGGGATGACATCTACACAGCCTTCTAGAGGATGATCTTAGGGCTACCATTTTGAGGGTCATTACCGAGTTCCTAGTGGGGATCGGTGTCGATCCTAGAATTTGAGCCTAAGGCTCACCCTCTTCCTTATGTAGACGTTCCAACTACGTATTGAGTTTTCTTCTGCCTTCCTTCCCTCCATCTTCACTTGGATGAAGAAGAACCCTCTGATTCTGAGCTAGAATCCCTTTTTCTCCCTCTACGGCTATTTTGAGTCAGCTAATTCAACAGCCTCAAGTTTTGTTGCATCATGTTGTTCATCTCGTGTTGATTAGCCTAGAATCTGTCTTCCATCTGCTTTATCATCATATCTATCTCCATTCTAGTCACAACGTCAACTAGAGTCTAGATCTTGGGTTGAGTTGGTTGGACAACTCCATATCCTTGCCAAGATTCTGATTCTCAACTTTTGTACTAGCTCTGGAATTGTTAGAACGCTCTCTTCTTGATGGGTCTATGGAAGAAAGCTTTTGGCAGATTTTTTGAAAATCTAAGTTGTAGAGTTAAAAGATAGAGAGATTGGATCTATCTCTTGGATATAGGAAGCCCAATAGTAGATGGATCCTAATGGCTTGAGTTCAACTCTCAATGAAAGTACCAAAATGTTTAAATCAAAAATGACACAAACACCTAGAAGTTTATGCAGTAGAGATTAAATGAAGAAAAGTAAATGAAAATGAGAAAATAAACAAGACACAATTGTTTATAGTGGTTCGGCAAAGCAAGGCCTACGTCCACTTTGAAGTTTTATTGCTTATTTCTGATTTAGAGGTAGAATTTCTTGGGGGTCGGTACAACTCCAACACTTAGAATTTCAAAGTTACGAATATAAGAAATAATGGAATTCCAATCAAAAAGATCTTGAATAATGAGCCCTACCATCCTATTTATAGAGGTAGGGAGCGTAAAATCTCGTCTAAAATATCTCCAAACCCTTGTGCACGAATTTGACAAATTCTCCATAAACAATAGGCACCACCTTAGTAGAAACAGTGTAACGACCTGGATTTTTGATTGTTAATTTTGAACATTTAATTCATTTTAAATGTTGAGTTTTGGAATGTGAATGTGATTTCAATATGAAGTTTATCGATCAAAAATAGTGTAATAAAAACTTAAGTTTCAAATATAGAGATTTAATTTATAAATTTAATTGTTGAGTTAATAAATAGAAATCAATTAATAATTGAATTAGGGTTGAATATGAAACCAAAACAATTTCTAAAGTTGATATAAATTCTACTGGAATTATAATTTAGTTAGCAAGATTTTAAAAATGAAAATGTAAGCGATTTCAAAATTTCGGAAATCGTCAATTAAATCGACAAGTTAAAATAGAGATCCAGGGCATAGTGTCGGAATTCGATGAAATAAGTTCTATTGGATCCTTAATAGTGTATTATTATCGGATTTTAAATTTCGTGGTGTTTGGAGTTATTGTTTGATCGCACAAGATAGAAATGCGCTGAAATTTATATCGAAAATTCAATATAATATTTGGTTCCAAAAAGCTATCTTCTCCATAGATCGAATTAGGACTCAAAACCTTTTCCATTACATTCGAAATAGGGGTATAACATTATAAATGCCTAGCAGCATGCCTCGATAGGAGTTTGAGATTTTAAGTTACAAAGATCGAGACATTTCGAAATTAAATTATTTTATTAATTGGTCAGACTTCTTTTCTACTGTTACTTTATCCTTTCACTATACGATCTTCCTCTCCTACATGCCACCTTCTTATCAGTCAATCCATCCACTTTATTTTAAATCACTTATCCTATCCTTTCTCCCTTCATCCTTTCACAAGTTCAAACAGAAAACCGAGCTCCTCTCTCTTATGTTCGGTTCAAAATAGAATTCGAGATCGAAATAGAAAAAAAAGGAAATTCGAGATCGAAATCATAAATCGAAGTCGGCATTAATTTTTTTAAAAAAAGGGATATCGAACGCAATCGACTCACATTCGATCGAGGAAGGCGGTGACATCAGGTGACCGCGTGGGGAAAGGTGAGGCCCGTTTGTTTCTGTCGAGGCTAGATTTTGGTCTTGCGTTCGATCAGGCGAGGCGGGTGGATGAAAAAGCACTAGCGATGGGGCAGTGGGGTCGTTCGACTTGGGGGTGCTTGCGAGCAACCAAAGAAAGGCGGCGTTCGTGAGTCCTTGGCAAGGTGGAGCAGTTATGGTATGGGTCAGATTGGGTCGTGGTCGCAGGTTGAAGGGAAGGTGTAGTTGAAAGGGGGAGGACTAGCGACTTGGGGATGAAGGCATGGCGAAGATTGTCTGTCTAGTTGATATTGGTAGGGCTTGATCTACTCGAAGTAGGAAGCTTTGCAAGGTGATGTAGTGTTGTTTGTTTAACGGTGATGGGCAGAGGATCAATGGTGGGTTCGAGCTTGAGTCGGGGAGGCTGTTGCTTAGTAGGAAGTAAGGAATTACTGTAATTGAATTAAATGATATCCATTTATTTAGTTAGGAATTTTAAAATTTAAGTTGCTAATGAAAATTAATTAAATTTTATACGAGGTCCAAAAATCATGAAAACCAGTCGAGATGGGAACGGATCGCAATTAAAAATCAAGGTGAGAAAAAATTTCACACTTTCGGATTACTAAAATTTATTTTAAATAGATGAAATAAATTATTGGATGCTTGGATGAATTTACATAATTATTATTTATTGATGTTAAATATATATATTAGTATTTGGAGTGATATTCCCGCAAATATATATAATAGCGGATGACCATATATGCAGCGATATCCCCCTCGAAGTGGGATCTGTATTTTTATGTTGAATTAACATATGTGGATGCAGGGAAACAGGCTGGCGGGATCCAACTGGATTCCTCAAATATGTTGTTTGTTTTTCATATATTGTGATATATGATTTGTGTAGAATAATCCATTATAGATTATTGTAGTGATTGGAATTATTGGATGCTATTGTAGCACTGGCCTGAATTTTGATAATTTAAATACTATAAATATATTTTTAAAATTTATGGAATTAAAGGGAATTTTATATAAAAATATATATTGGAATTGGAGTTATTTTAAAGAAATTGAATTAGAAAATTTATTTGATTTTTGGGTATACATAACTATTGTGAATTTTTAAATGGAGATTTTAAAAATGACTTATATAAAAGAAATTATAAATGGTATCTGGAAATATGAAAAGGAGTTAAAATCAATGTTAAAAATAGATTGGAAGTATAAATGGAATTTATAAGAAATGAATTTATATAATGGGATTTTATATATAAGATTTGTTTTATAAACAAGTAAAAATCAAAGGAAATTATAAATTTATAAATGATGTTTATAAATAAGGAAAATGATGGTCTGTTGATAAATAGAAAATATAGATTTACGACGTGAATATATAGCGAGTTATGGAAATCGTTGGGAAAACAATAGTGGAATCTATTTTTGAATATGAGAATGGTGATAAAACTAAGATACAATCGATGTGATTTGAATCGAGAAGGAGTTATAAACTGAATTTGGCAATATTGGATTTTTAAAAATAGATTTTTGTTGAGAAGTTAAAAATTTGTAAAAATGTGATTTTTAATTACTATGCTATATAATTTAAACTATTATTTAGATTAGAATATTCCAAAAGGCTAGTTATTATAATATTTAATATTTATTGAAATAAATTCTAATTTTATTAATTAGCTTTGTAAATTAATCAATTACTTAAAAATGATTTGAAAATGAGTTATTGATGTTATTTAAAATGTTTGATATTTTAAATTTACTTACACATATTTTACAAATAAACTATTATTCTTTAAAAATACTTATTTCAGATATATAGTTTTAAAAGATTGAATTGTTTATAAATCCTCTCGGATTGGAAGTGAAGTTTGTTAAACGAGTATGATTTTAGAAGAGAAATATTATAGTGGGATTTTGGGAGCTTAAAGAAAAAAAACTCGAAAGTGTTAAAAATACGAGAAATTCAGAAAATGAATTAGAATTCATAAAAGAGGTTAGAAATGGATATTTGGAGATATAGACAAGTGCATTCGACCTTGGAAATATTAAGGAATTTACAGATAAAATTTGTAGAGTTTCTAGAAATAGGAAATAAATGGACTATTTCCTGAATATTGGGATAAAAAGATCTTAGGAAATATACCTATAAATATTCCTAAGTATTGGACGGAAATGATTTGAAAATAGTTAACTTCGAGACTTTAATTATAGAAATATTTTTCAAAGGGATGAATTAAATTTAGAAGCGAGGAAAATATTCTAAGTATTGAAATGACTTGAAAATATCCGGTTAAGGATATAAGAACTTGAGTTTGATTTCCACTATTAAAATATTGGAAGGGTTTGAATATATATTTTTATAAGATATTTTGGGAATAATTTTGAGAAATTATAATAAGGCCAGATGATTGCTTATGGATGATTTATTGATAGTTAAATAACCGACTATCAATATTGGTCAATTTCGTTAATCATTTCGAAGAGACCTGGGTCGGATTTAATTATCCAAAAACCACTTCGATCCGGTTTGAACGTAACGAATGAATACCGTGAAGATGATGAAGACGATGATTCGGTTTGTCCAAACCCAGGACAACTTGTACGGATGAATGCTATCAGAACATCGTCATTAGAGGACGATGAGCATTCTAAGTAAAATCGTTCTTGAAAGGTAAAGCTTAGCCTCGAACCTCATCAACCGGGAATGACTAAAATAGGGAAGATGCAGCAAGGCTGAGTGCGTCGCACCCAAGTAGGATATGTTATCACTTTTCTAGATATCCTCGGAAGCCTTTATATTATGGATATGGTTCTGCATGAAAGAAGGAGCGCTCGATAATAAGGATGGGAATACCCGGGGTGATAACATATTCGGTCTATCCAGGTTAGGGGTAGGCCGGTCTTATGAGCAGGGGATCCCGGCATGGTCTTGGTACGTTGTTCTAGAGGTGTACTGTGATGACCGTACCCCAGTGGCCTAGTCATTCGTTGGAAACCATTCTCCAATACGAGCTTACGATTTTGTTTGTAGAGCCTAGTGTGCTGGAATTTAATTAATGTAACAAATTCAGCTATTTGAATAAGTATTTGTATTTAGACACTATTATAATATCACAAGATTTTCTAAATAATGTTTTGGTTATCGTAAGGGAAAAACCCGTCGTGTTTATGTGCGATGCAGTCTTATGAGATACCTTTGTTTTCAAAGGATTTTGATAAATCTAATATTTCAAATTGTGTGTGTTTTTCTCGTGCTGGCTTTCCAAACTGACTTGGTTGTTATTTTATTATAATGCTCGGGTCAGACCGAGTATTATAGATTCAGGATAGAATTCTATGGAGCCTAGGAGGCGAGCTAGATGATAGAGACGTACCCCCATACTTGATTTATATTTCCGTTGTATGAGGACAAGTTATTGTAACTGTCCAGATTGAAGTATTGATTGTTGTACTCTGATGAATGTAAGTATATAAAATGTTACAGACTCTTTTGTATAAAAATCTGTTATTATATATTATATTTTGTTCCGCTGCGATTGTGAGATTTTGTGTTGTTGTTTGTTTTTCTTCTACCTTTTCTTTCTTCACCCTAAAGATTTGTATTTTCCGTTCAATTTGGGCCGATCTATTGTGAATTATGGTCGACTCAAAGGGTATGGATATATGGGCCTTTACATTTTGTATCAGAGCTGAATGTTAAGCGAGAACCTTGACCCTGGTGGGGATGTACTCATTAGAGATAGAGTCAGTAGTACTCTAGAATGAGTTGAGTGTATTAATAGATATTAGCGTGTATTTGTTAGTGAATATAAAAATTGTTTGTATAGTGTTGGTTTATTAGTCGAGTGGTATATAAATTCTGTTCAAATAGTGGGACGCCACTAAATCGATAGGAGTTTCTAAACATTTAAACATGATTAACTAACACAATATTATTTTGAAGCGGGTAAATGAAAAAAATTTCCCAAACTATATTTTGATATAAAAGAGGATAATTTTCTGAAAATTATTATAGTGGCATGTTTGGTTGTTATTATATAATCAAAATAAAAATTAAAATGGTTATATATAAAACCAAATTAAATTGTATAAGTATAAATTATACTAATAAGTTAAAAACTAAAAATGGATCCAAACCAGAATTTGGAAAATTTAAATCCCGGAGATGTTTAGAAGTATTTTCCAAAGTGTTGAGGTTAAATAATAATAATATTATTATTTTAGAGATATTTTGAATAGAAAAATGATTTTAAATGGATTTTGGAAGTGATATACCACTGAACCCACTTCAGCCGCTGAAAAATAATCATGGTGATGACTGCAGCATCATTAGTATTCATTTTCGAGTTTCTAGGTGATAGATTACTACCGTAGTAAATTGATATGGAGATTTTTCAGTGAAAACAAGTGATTGTTTTAAAAATTCCAAGGGAATTGTTTTGAAATATTTTAGGAATATTTTAAGAGTGTATATGTATATTTGATTCAAGATGATTTTAAATAAATACCAGGTATTTGAATTTTGGAATCCTTATTAAATGTTTTAGAAAATATCAGAAAATGAGTTATGAACTTATAAATGGTGAATGATTTTAAAAAAAGATATGGGAATTAGTTTTGAGAAATAAATTTTAACTTAAGTTAAAATAGAATTGAGTGAATTGAATTTGACTTTGGGATAGTTAAATAAATTTATTGGTAATTGAGATAATAAATTGCTATATGAATACAGATAATAAATTGCTATATGAATATAAATAAGGAAGTGGAAAAATTAGAAATTGGAATTGAATCTATAATTGATTTAAATTGAATGGATTAAAAATAAGATGGTTTGAAGTGGAATTTAATTTAAGTATGGTTTTGAAATGTTGGTTAAAAAGGAATTGAAATTTAAATTAAAAGGTGAATTGGATTTGAATCATATGGAATTGAATTAAGCATGAAAATGTGAATTATAAAGTGACGATATAACTATAAGTTATAAAATTTGAATTGGATTAGAAATATTGTCGAATTGAAGTAAATATAAATTTTGAGTGTGAAATGATTATATAACTAAGTTATAAAATCTTGAATGAGATAAAATTTAAGCGAAAATTTGAATTTTGAATAAATAAATTGGAATAGCTTATAAAAATTGAAATTAATTGAATAAAAATACACTTAGGCTATAAATAAATGTATAATCTCGAGCTAAAAATAAAATGGGAATATATTCGAATATAAAATTGATGAAACTATGAAAAATAAGTTGTGTGACTTATAAAATTGAAAAGTGAAGTGGAAAGAACCCAACATAAAAAAATGGTGTAATATTTTGTGAAAAGGAAATTAAATCCAAACTTGAATAATAAAAAGGAATTTGAACTCAAGAAAAATTAGAAGAAGTGATTTTTGAGATAAAAATCAGATACTGGGTTATAAATTTAGTTAAATGAATGTGAAGATGGAATTTAACTTAGTTGAGTTAAAATTGGATTGTGGATTAAAAATGAATATCGGAAATAGAACGTGGGTTGTATATAAAAATTCGACAAATTATAAGCGACTTTAATATAACTGGAAATATTGTCGAATAAAATAGAATTGGATTGAAATAGAAATGGCTTGGGTTATAATAAAATTTAATTTAAGTGAAAATAAAATGAATATGGCTGTGGGAGTTGTTTAAATAAATTCGAGCTTGGAATTAAAATTGAAGTGAATAAAATGAATGAACTAATTAATAAATTAGTAAATGAAATGGAAGTTGGATGAAAGGAAAATAAACTTAAGTTATAAGGCGGTAATAATGTAAAATAACGGCCTAACTTAAATTAATATTGTTGAATGGAAGTTAGCTCGAATAGATTGTGGAATGGTCATTAGCATGAAATGATTCCGAGTTTAATAAA
Source organism: Allium fistulosum (assembly GCA_030737815.1). Lineage (NCBI taxonomy): Eukaryota > Viridiplantae > Streptophyta > Magnoliopsida > Asparagales > Amaryllidaceae > Allium > Allium fistulosum. The sequence continues at coordinate 1,245,517,678 of CM060904.1, read as the reverse complement.
GTGGATTTGAATATAATAAATGTGGATATTAATGAAACGTAAAGGAATTGATTGAGAATCAAATTGAAATGGAGTAGAATTGAATATAAGTTGAGTTTCAATCAACTTAAAAATAGCTATAAGCTTAAGTGATTGTTTTATTGAATAGATATCATCGGATTTGCGTGGAAATATCGTCGTTTGACGTAAACGGAAGTAAATAAAATTCTATGAATTAATAAAAAGCGAATAAATGGATTTTGGATCAATTTGGAATGGATATAAAATTTTTTTGTATAAATATGAATTGAATGCAAGTTAGTTTGGCTGTAAATCATTCCAAATTGAATGATATGGTATATGGATTGTTTGAAAGTAATTAAATTAGTATCGGGACCCTGTAATTGTTGATAAATATATGTTTAGCATGTATTGCTTATGAAATCTATGTATTTTAACTATTTAAATAAGTGGAATGTTATTGAATTTGATGTTTTTGGAACTTACGTGTATAAATTGAGTAAGTACAGGTACCTGGAGCTGTTTTGCTTGACTTTGATTGCGCGAATTGCAAAAATGAAATAAGCTTGCTTGCTTAAAAATGTTTAAAAATGCTAAACAAGGTACGTTTTCGGATTAAATATCGCAAAATATAAATATGGATATACATATTTTGTTTTCCGACCATGTGGGTCGATGTATATATATCTATCTCTCTTGTCATATTGCATAAGGCTCTCTGTACAAAGGAGGCTCTGCCAGAAAAATTCGAAAATTTACAGTGTTAGAAAAAAAATTGAAAATTTTTGGAAATTTTTTGTTAACGACAATTTGATTTCGAATTGTAATTTGAAATAAAGGATTTTGGAATTAGAACTGAAAACTAATTGGTTGGGCGAAACTAAAAGGTTAGAAAAGTGAATATCGAATTTTAACTAAATGGGTATTGATAAGTTAATGGGTTTGGAGCACTTTTCTTGCCTTAGCAATTTCGGGGACGAAATTCTTTTAAGGGGGAAGGAATGTAACGACCCGGATTTTTGATCGTTAATTTTGAACATTTAATTCATTTTAAATGTTGAGTTTTGGAATGTGAATGGGATTTCAATATGAAGTTTATCGATCAAAAATAGGGTAATAAAAAATTAAGTTCCAAATATAGTGATTTAATTTATAAATTTAATTGTTGAGTTAATAATTAGAAATCAATTAAACAATTGAATTGGGGTTGAATGAATATGAAATCGAAACGATTTCTAATGTTGATATAAATTCTACTGGAATTATAATTTAGTTAGTAAGATTTTAAAATGAAAATGTAAGCGATTTCGGAATTTTGAAAATCGTCAATTAAATCGACGAGTTAAAATAGCGATCCGGGGCACAATCTCGGAATTCGACGAAACCAGTTCCATTGGATCCGTAATAGTGTATTATTATCGGATTTCAAATTTTGTGGTGTTTTCCACTGCGTTCGAAATAAGGGTATAACATTATAAACGCCTAGTGGCATGCCTCGATGGGAGTTCGAGATTTTAAGTTGCAAAGACCGAGACGTTTTGAAATCAAATTAGTTTATTAATTGGTCAGACTTCTTTTCAGCTGTTACTTTATCCTTTCACTGTACTATCTTCCTCTCCTACACGCCACCTTCTTATCAGTCCATCCTTCCCCTTTATTTTAAATCACTTATCATATCCTTTCTCCCATCATCCTTTCACGAGTTCAAACAAAAAAATGATCTCCTCTCTCTTATGTTCGGCTGAAAATCGAATTCGAGATCGAAACAGAGAAAAAAGAAATGAATGAAATCATAAATTGAAGTCGCCATTAGTTTAAAAAAAAGGATATCGAACGCGATCGACTCGCGTTCGATCAGGAAGGCGACGACATCAGGTGACCACATGGGGAAAGGCGAGGCCCGTTCGTTTTTGTCGAGGCTAGATTTTGGTATTGCGTTTGATCAGGCAAGGCAGGTGGTAGACGAAGCGTTGGCGATGGGGCAGTGGCGTCGTTCGACTTGGGGGTGCACGCTCGGGTTGGACACAAGAAAGCAGAGGAAGGCGGCATTCGTGAGTCCTTGGCAAGCCGGAGCAGTTAGGGAATTGGTCAGATTGGGTCGTGGTCGTAGGTTGAAGGGAAGGTGTAGTTGAAAGGGGAAGGACCGACGACTTGGGGATGAACGCATGGGGAAAGTTGTCTATCTAGTTGATATTGGTAGGGGTTGATCTACTTAGAGCAGGAAGTTTTGCAAGGTGATGTAGTGTTGTTTGTTTAACGGTGATGGGCAGAGGATCGATGGTGTGTTCAAGCTTGAGTCGGGGAGGTTGTTGCTTGGTAGGAAGTAAGGTATTACTGTAACTAAATTAAATGATATTCAGTTATTTAGTTCGGAATTTTAAAATTTAAGTAGCTCATGAAAATTAAATTGTATACGAGGTCCAAAAATCATGAAAACTAATCGAGATGGGAACTGTAACGACCCGATATTTTCAACCATTCGCATCCATTATAAGTGTATAGGTAGACACTCATGCCGGAGTTGAATTGCTCAAAATACCGCGTTGTAATTAAAATTGGGCAAATCTCAGAATATACAGTAAATAAATATACTCACAGATCACAGACACAGAGTAAAATAATGCAGCGGAAGTAAAAGAAATAGTAGTTCATGAAGCTACTATCTAAATATGTCAGAGTTACATAAGATACAACAGAAGAAATAAAGTACAACAAAAGTCTCAATAAAATAACCAAGTACAAGCTGAGTAGAACAATGGAACTGAAATAGATAGGACAAGACAAGCAGATAATCTCCAGCGATTCAAATCTCCAAGCGAGTGGAAATCCAAATCTGTGAATAACTCAGGCTGACCCGAGCGTAAAGCAAAACACAAAACACTCGAGTCAGGACAATATATACTTATATAATGTAAACCAACTCAAGCGAACTGTAATAAGGGTACAAGTAACTTAGAAGATGCTTGGGACCACCCATCCTCTAAGGATCCGTTAAAATAACTACTATGTAGTAATATTCGATATTATAATAGTGTCTAAATAAGTAAAGTATAATCATATAGAAAATAGCGTTAAGGGGATGGAGAACCTTAACGCGGTCGGATCTTAAAATCATAATCGTAGTAAAGCTCGATATGGTAGGTGACACGGCACAACTAGGCAATGCCAGGGTAGATATACCAATTACGCACACGGACTGATGGATACGCATAGCAGCCACTACCGTTCCACCTCGAACAACACTCCCAAATCGGAGGATGGCCATCTAATCAATCACAAGTAAGAGTATAATATCGAAGAAATGTGTCCGAGAAGAGGTGCTACCTCACTGGTCCGAGATCGCTCCTGTTTTAGCCACCTTATGCCAACTCACGGGAGTTGGGTCCACGTAACATACCTTAAGAACGTCGCCACCATCCTACTTCATTCTGGAATCTCCACCGCGTACACGGTTGTCAAAGTGGTTTTCGGTATCGACAGAGAGTATGTCCATATCCGATCCCGGTCTCTTTGCCAACCAATCGTTATTATAACCCGTGGTTATAACTTTTAAAAATAGTTTATGTTTCAAATCAAAATACATCCTTTAAACCATTTCAAAATCATATCATTTATTTCAAACTAATACATACTTTCAAACCCAAAACATATCTATTCAAAACCAATTCAAAAATATATCATTTCCATTTCAAAAATTAATTCAATAATATATCATTTCAATAAAACCCAAATTTCAAAATCACTGAATATTTCCTTTAATTTATTAAACTTGAAACCTTCCTTTAAATTATCATAGCATTTTGGTAATGTAACCTTAAGGAATCATAGCATTTTTGGAATGTAATACTTCCCAATTTAACATTTTATATAATCAAAGTATTTATATACTTACAAATTTTTTAACATGGTCATTTTATCATAGCCTTATAGTTAAATAAACTTTGTTACTGTAATATCCAATTTAATGCTAAAATTCTTATGTTAAGTTAAGAGTACCTTATTAACTTACATTATCATTACAATAAAGAAACTTTATTATTTTAGTCATTAAAATATGTCATTTACATTAATTAAAACTTACATATTAAATGTACTTTTTAACTTACATTCCTATTACAGTAAAGAGCATTTATCATTTAATCAATATTACACTAATTAAACTTACATTATCGAATGTACGTTTTAATTTACGTTTTATTACAAAAGGGGCATTTATTATTTTAAATCAATATTACACAAATTAAGACTTACATGTTTCTTTCATTAATTAAGACTTTACATGTTTCTTTCAGTAGGTAAAATTTTACATATTTCTTTCATTAATTAGAACTTTACACGTTTTTTTCATAAATTAAACTTTACATATTTCTTTCATTAATTAGAACTTTACACATTTCTTTCACAATAAATTTCTTATAATTAAATCCAATTTTTAACAATTTACTTAATAAGTTTAAGTGTAAAAGTTCCAATTCTTCACATTTCAACAAATAGACTTAACACTTCAAATTTAAATTACCATTTCACAATTTAACAAAATTTCCAATTTATTTAATTAACTTAAACCTTTAATTAAAACCTAATTTCACATTTCCTTGTCAAGTTATATTTTAAAAGATCACTTTTAAACATTCATTTATTTAACCACTTAAATTCATAGAAAAATCAATAATACTTAATAATCACTTAAATTCAAATTTAATCAAATTATCATATTTACCATTTCCAAATAAAATTTAATATCCATTTTATTTATATAACTTAAATATCATTTTTAACCAAAATTCCAAATTTCCAACTTAAGTTATATTTCAAAAATCCATTTAAACCATTCATTAATTACATTTTTAACACATAGAAAAATCATAATTTCTTTAATTCAAAATATTTCAAAATCTGTTTAAATCAAATTTCATAAATTTATATTTTTAAAATACTTAAAAATATTCAAAACACTTTATAAAATAACCACGGGCCTGTATATAATTTTCTAACCTAGGTCAAGTGATAGGGATATGTATCATTTCAATCCGCAGTTAAAAAAGAAAAATCCGGGTTCTATCATTTCAAACCCGCAATCCCAAGTTAAAATAAATTAAATAAAAATCATTCAGGCCTATCATTTCAGCCCATAACGATTTTTCCCTATTCTAAAGTCCGTTCGGGTATGTATCATTTCAACCCATAGTGATTCTAATCTACAGGGAACTTGCAATGGTGATAACAGATATAAATAACAGAATAACATTAAATAACAGTAACATATGATATAACAGGTATAATAACAGGTGTGAACATCATATGATAATAATATAAGCATATAAAACTTGATAATATATTTCTACAGATTTGAAGGGTGTCAATTTACTAGTTATATAGGTACATATTGTCTGGTGAGAATAACTCACCTTTTTATGCTGGAGATATCAATTAGAATGACACAACGGATCCAGAAGGCACGACCTTTGATTTGAGTGGAGAAAATAGCCAAGTATCATCTTGTAAACAATACCCAAACAAGACAAAACAATATAGCACATGAATATACTTAACATAAACAATGTTGAACAAATTGAAATACAAAGCAATAAAGACAAGACTTTGCCTTTACCATTCAAATGCTTGACCATAGGGGATCATGTGCTCAGCCATGATGTGTTTGAGCTCAGGTTAGCATCATATAGGTCAGGTTTAGCACACCTAAGCATGGCAACATGAAGTGATGTGAAGGGTTGGAGATGCAACATGAAGAATATCAATGGACAAGGCAAATAGGTGAAGTTTTGGTCACAACAAGGCTCGACTTGGTCATTGCTTGGCTCAGCCATGCATGGTACAGGTCTGGACAGTGGAGGGTGATGGTGCAGCAGCAGCCAAAGGTCATGTAGTTGCTGGTGGTGGTGGTTCTAGGGGTGGCCAAGGCGATAGATGAAGGTGGTGGTGAAGCATATGTGGTTTAGGCATTGTTTGGAAGGGTTTTTGTGCAATTTTGTGGTGCTAACTTAAATGGATGGGCATGGCTTGTCATGGTCAGTGGAAGAGGAGGAGGTGCTGCTGTAGATGGTGGTGGGGCTGAAGGTGGAGAGGATGGTGGAGATGAAGGTGGTAGAGGCCAAGCAAAGCTAGAAGAGGAGGAAGGCAAAATCAATGGAAATTGTGACGTAAAGAAGAGATAAAGGAAGAAGATAAGAGGAGAATGGAAGCCATATTTTTTTTAGGGTTTAGGAGCTTTGGAATTTCGTGAATGAGAGAAGAAAAAGTGGCGGCTGAAGAAATGAGGAGATGTTGCCAATTGAATGAAAAGTTAGGTTAAAAAGTAGAAGGGTTAGAAAATAAAAGGGCCTTAGGAAGATAGAAAGTTTAAGGCCTTTCAAATTTCTTTAATTCATTTTTATAAGTTTATATTTCTGATAATAACAGAAATTCCAGTTAAAAATTCGAAAATTTGATAAAATATAAAAATATATATAATATTTATTGATTATATAAAGTAGAATTAAGGAAAATAGTTAAAACAGTGAACTAGACTAGAAAATTTTGAAATTGAATAGAAAAAATTTTAGAAAATTCATATGAGCTTGCAATATATTTTTAAACATAAATAATATATAAAATAAAAATATATTCACAAAATAAATATTTAAAATTTAATTTACATATAATTTTTAATGAAGAAAATAGCAGAAAATAGGAAAACAGCCTTTAAAAATGAAAAATAAATACAGTAAATTTTGGAAAAATACTATTATCAATTTAAAAACATAAAAAGACAAAATATACATAAAAAACATATTAACACATATTAAAACAAAATATAAGAAAGAAAATATGATTTTAAAAAATTTAAAATAGGCAAAATTGCACAAATAAACAAATTATACTAAAAATTGAAATGTACATAACTTTTACATTTTAACTCCGTTTTCAACGAAACGAAAAGTAGTGTTCAAGTTATTAAATCTATTTTCATAATAAAAGATAAAATTTATAATTTCAAACTATTAAAAATTTAAACTTAAAAGTCAAAGTTTGACTATTGACCAAAATTCACATTTTCAGGAAATATTAAATTTAGTCATATTTGGAATTCTAATCCACATCAAAGTCAAAGTTTATATTTAAAATAACAAAATTTATTCTTTTCATAAATAAAGCCTTTGAATCTGGAAAAATCAATTAAAAAAATATTTGAAAAATACAGGGTTGTTACACTCTCCCCCACTCAAAACTTTTCGTCCCCGAAAAGGAACGAGGTACGGGAAAGCATAGAAAAAGATAGAATGAAATAGAATTAAGACAAGATGATAAGACGATTGGAATTACACCTGATAATTATTGTTATAGGTAAGTTTAACAAGATGGAGATGATCAAATCAAGAATATAAGCACGAAAAAGATCCTCTAGAGTCTGAATCTCCCTTTCACTTGACCGACAGTCTATGAATGGAAAAACTGTGTTCAGATCCAGATGAGTAACAAAGATTATCATAGATTACAGAAAGATTTCTAAATAGACTGGTATAAGCAATAGCCTTTCCATTCTGTAACAAGATAAGGGAAATAAGGACAACCAAAAGATAGTTTGGAAAAAAAATAAGATAATAAACTTGAAACCATAATGCTTTGAAATCATAACAATTTTAGGGATGTTTATCATTTGGAAATCATACTACTAAAATCATAACACATTGGAAATGTTATAAAAAAAACATAATACTTAGAAAATCATAACACCTTTTAAAATAATCTTCATTTAAAATATTTTAATTCAAGGTCAAATAATATTCATTTTAAAGCTGTAACATTTCTAAGTTCATTCAATTATAAAAATTTCCAAAACATTGTATTTTCAAAACAGCAGCACTTATAAAATGCTACAGCAGATATATTAGTATTTCAAATCAGTTTTATTCCAGAAATATTCATTTGGATATTATTTAACTTATGACTTATTAAAACAAACTTTTATGAATGGAATATCCAAATTAAACTATACTTCATTTATTAAGTTAAAAGTTCACTATTTTAGTTAGCTCTTAATTTAACACACAGCCTAACTCTTTATTTAAAATACCCATTTCACAAATAGATATTCCTTTAATAAGTTACACTTAAAATTCCATTTGAAAACCAAATTCTCAATTATCAATTTTTAGTGATGTTAAAATACATTTTAACTATTTAAATCATAATCATTCATTTTTCAAAACATATCTATTTCATAAATAAAATATAGCAAATATAACAATCAAATTTCTTTATACATTTATTCATTTAGACATCAATTAAACTATGAATTCAAGTTAAATAAACTTTATTACCAAAAGTCCAATTCAAATGTATTTTATTTTATCTATTCAAAGATACATTATTTATTATACAACATATTCATTTCAGGAAATAACCTTTATTAAAATTCCTAGGTTAGACTTAAGGTTCCATATTAAATCAAATTTGATTATTAAGTTATTTAAATAAAATCTCTTTAGATTCCTTTTTCAATACCTCTGTTAATCTTTTATAACTAAAATTTAAGTGTATAAAATTTATCATAACCACTCAAATTTTATTTATAAAATCCTTTTTATATTGTATATTATCCAATTACTTTGTTAACTTCTAAAAAAAATTTAAGGTAAGTTATATTTGAATGCAATTGTATTATACAAATAAAAATATCCATTTCCATTATCTCAAGTTTGAATCATCTATTCAAAAAAAATTAATTTTTCTTTTTATAACTGAAATTATTCTTTAAGATGAAATTTAAGAATTAATTTTCCGGTTTCCTTCAAACCAGATAGAGATAAATAAATATATGTACATAATATTTCAAATCAATTTAAATCATATATCTATATATATTATAAATCAAATCATATTTAGAAATTCAAATAAATTAAATCTTTCAAAACAAAGCTGTAGTAAGACTACATAACGGTCTCTTCAGTTCAAAACTCGAAAATGAACGTCGATGATGCTGCAGTCATCACCGAAATTATTTTCCAGCGACAAAGAGAAGAGCACTTAATTTTTAAACTTTAAAATCCTTTAGAGACAAATTTTTTATTCAAAAATACTTTAAATTATAACCTTTTAAAATTTTTAAACACAAGGTTTGAAATCCATCGGAAACTTGAATTCTCAAATTCTTGATTCAAATTCATTTCAGTTCCCAAATCAATTTATAAACAACTATTTATAAATTCATTTGTAGAACAATAAATGATAAATCAAGTATTATCATTTCAAATTATCAATTTAAATCAATTTATTAAGTTCCATAAATTTACTTATATATCAAAATTTTATTTCATTAACCAAATTTAAAATAATATCGTGTCAGTTTGTCCTGTTAAAGTTTTTTAGAAATCCTATCGATAGCGTTGATCAGACGAATCGATCGGAAATCCAAATCAACATCAACAACTCAAACAACACCATATATAAAACAAAACATAGATTTACAAGTACAATTCAAAATGTTTGGAGATAGTTTAGAAACAAAAGACAAGATGGTTAAACAGAGTAGAGAGATGGGTAAGCTTAGGTAAATCGCGGACAACCTTAACCGGGTCAACCGTGACTTAAAGAATAAGATCGATGTGGATTTTTCTGGGATAAATCTACGTTCGATCTCAAGAGATAGAGTTTGGAATAATAAAAGATATTAGCATCTAAACCAAGGATAGATAAAATCTCTGGTGAATCGATGCTGACTGTAAAGGATTTTCACCCCTTTACAAGAAAATTGGAATATTGGCGAGATCGCCAATTCACTATAAAGATCATTCGAAGTGGAGTTATGTGATACTCCAAAATCAAAAGAAGATGAATAGTGAGGGACAAGAATGAATTTTGGAACCGCAGGAAACGTTCCAAAATTCAAAGGAAATCGAATCAAAAGGAAGAGATTCAAACTCGAACGAAAGTGATTCTGTAAATAAATTTACCATACATTCTAAGTTTTGCCTCAAAGCCAAAGCTCTGATACCAACTGTAACGACCCGATATTTTCAACCATTCGCATCCATTATAAGTGTATAGGTAGACACTCATGCCGGAGTTGAATTGCTCAAAATACCGCGTTGTAATTAAAATTGGGCAAATCTCAGAATATACAGTAAATAAATATACTCACAGATCACAGACACAGAGTAAAATAATGCAGCGGAAGTAAAAGAAATAGTAGTTCATGAAGCTACTATCTAAATATGTCAGAGTTACATAAGATACAACAGAAGAAATAAAGTACAACAAAAGTCTCAATAAAATAACCAAGTACAAGCTGAGTAGAACAATGGAACTGAAATAGATAGGACAAGACAAGCAGATAATCTCCAGCGATTCAAATCTCCAAGCGAGTGGAAATCCAAATCTGTGAATAACTCAGGCTGACCCGAGCGTAAAGCAAAACACAAAACACTCGAGTCAGGACAATATATACTTATATAATGTAAACCAACTCAAGCGAACTGTAATAAGGGTACAAGTAACTTAGAAGATGCTTGGGACCACCCATCCTCTAAGGATCCGTTAAAATAACTACTATGTAGTAATATTCGATATTATAATAGTGTCTAAATAAGTAAAGTATAATCATATAGAAAATAGCGTTAAGGGGATGGAGAACCTTAACGCGGTCGGATCTTAAAATCATAATCGTAGTAAAGCTCGATATGGTAGGTGACACGGCACAACTAGGCAATGCCAGGGTAGATATACCAATTACGCACACGGACTGATGGATACGCATAGCAGCCACTACCGTTCCACCTCGAACAACACTCCCAAATCGGAGGATGGCCATCTAATCAATCACAAGTAAGAGTATAATATCGAAGAAATGTGTCCGAGAAGAGGTGCTACCTCACTGGTCCGAGATCTCTCCTGTTTTAGCCACCTTATGCCAACTCACGGGAGTTGGGTCCACGTAACATACCTTAAGAACGTCGCCACCATCCTACTTCATTCTGGAATCTCCACCGCGTACACGGTTGTCAAAGTGGTTTTCGGTATCGACAGAGAGTATGTCCATATCCGATCCCGGTCTCTTTGCCAACCAATCGTTATTATAACCCGTGGTTATAACTTTTAAAAATAGTTTATGTTTCAAATCAAAATACATCCTTTAAACCATTTCAAAATCATATCATTTATTTCAAACTAATACATACTTTCAAACCCAAAACATATCTATTCAAAACCAATTCAAAAATATATCATTTCCATTTCAAAAACTAATTCAATAATATATCATTTCAATAAAACCCAAATTTCAAAATCACTGAATATTTCCTTTAATTTATTAAACTTGAAACCTTCCTTTAAATTATCATAGCATTTTGGTAATGTAACCTTAAGGAATCATAGCATTTTTGGAATGTAATACTTCCCAATTTAACATTTTATATAATCAAAGTATTTATATACTTACAAATTTTTTAACATGGTCATTTTATCATAGCCTTATAGTTAAATAAACTTTGTTACTGTAATATCCAATTTAATGCTAAAATTCTTATGTTAAGTTAAGAGTACCTTATTAACTTACATTATCATTACAATAAAGAAACTTTATTATTTTAGTCATTAAAATATGTCATTTACATTAATTAAAACTTACATATTAAATGTACTTTTTAACTTACATTCCTATTACAGTAAAGAGCATTTATCATTTAATCAATATTACACTAATTAAACTTACATTATCGAATGTACGTTTTAATTTACGTTTTATTACAAAAGGGGCATTTATTATTTTAAATCAATATTACACAAATTAAGACTTACATGTTTCTTTCATTAATTAAGACTTTACATGTTTCTTTCAGTAGGTAAAATTTTACATATTTCTTTCATTAATTAGAACTTTACACGTTTTTTTCATAAATTAAACTTTACATATTTCTTTCATTAATTAGAACTTTACACATTTCTTTCACAATAAATTTCTTATAATTAAATCCAATTTTTAACAATTTACTTAATAAGTTTAAGTGTAAAAGTTCCAATTCTTCACATTTCAACAAATAGACTTAACACTTCAAATTTAAATTACCATTTCACAATTTAACAAAATTTACAATTTATTTAATTAACTTAAACCTTTAATTAAAACCTAATTTCACATTTCCTTGTCAAGTTATATTTTAAAAGATCACTTTTAAACATTCATTTATTTAACCACTTAAATTCATAGAAAAATCAATAATACTTAATAATCACTTAAATTCAAATTTAATCAAATTATCATATTTACCATTTCCAAATAAAATTTAATATCCATTTTATTTATATAACTTAAATATCATTTTTAACCAAAATTCCAAATTTCCAACTTAAGTTATATTTCAAAAATCCATTTAAACCATTCATTAATTACATTTTTAACACATAGAAAAATCATAATTTCTTTAATTCAAAATATTTCAAAATCTGTTTAAATCAAATTTCATAAATTTATATTTTTAAAATACTTAAAAATATTCAAAACACTTTATAAAATAACCACGGGCCTGTATATAATTTTCTAACCTAGGTCAAGTGATAGGGATATGTATCATTTCAATCCGCAGTTAAAAAAGAAAAATCCGGGTTCTATCATTTCAAACCCGCAATCCCAAGTTAAAATAATTTAAATAAAAATCATTCAGGCCTATCATTTCAGCCCATAACGATTTTTCCCTATTCTAAAGTCCGTTCGGGTATGTATCATTTCAACCCATAGTGATTCTAATCTACAGGGAACTTGCAATGGTGATAACAGATATAAATAACAGAATAACATTAAATAACAGTAACATATGATATAACAGGTATAATAACAGGTGTGAACATCATATGATAATAATATAAGCATATAAAACTTGATAATATATTTCTACAGATTTGCAGGGTGTCAATTTACTAGTTATATAGGTACATATTGTCTGGTGAGAATAACTCACCTTTTTATGCTGGAGATATCAATTAGAATGACACAACGGATCCAGAAGGCACGACCTTTGATTTGAGTGGAGAAAATAGCCAAGTATCATCTTGTAAACAATACCCAAACAAGACAAAACAATATAGCACATGAATATACTTAACATAAACAATGTTGAACAAATTGAAATACAAAGCAATAAAGACAAGACTTTGCCTTTACCATTCAAATGCTTGACCATAGGGGATCATGTGCTCAGCCATGATGTGTTTGGGCTCAGGTTAGCATCATATAGGTCAGGTTTAGCACACCTAAGCATGGCAACATGAAGTGATGTGAAGGGTTGGAGATGCAACATGAAGAATATCAATGGACAAGGCAAATAGGTGAAGTTTTGGTCACAACAAGGCTCGACTTGGTCATTGCTTGGCTCAGCCATGCATGGTACAGGTCTGGACAGTGGAGGGTGATGGTGCAGCAGCAGCCAAAGGTCATGTAGTTGCTGGTGGTGGTGGTTCTAGGGGTGGCCAAGGCGATAGATGAAGGTGGTGGTGAAGCATATGTGGTTTAGGCATTGTTTGGAAGGGTTTTTGTGCAATTTTGTGGTGCTAACTTAAATGGATGGGCATGGCTTGTCATGGTCAGTGGAAGAGGAGGAGGTGCTGCTGTAGATGGTGGTGGGGCTGAAGGTGGAGAGGATGGTGGAGATGAAGGTGGTAGAGGCCAAGCAAAGCTAGAAGAGGAGGAAGGCAAAATCAATGGAAATTGTGACGTAAAGAAGAGATAAAGGAAGAAGATAAGAGGAGAATGGAAGCCATATTTTTTTTTAGGGTTTAGGAGCTTTGGAATTTCGTGAATGAGAGAAAAAAAAAGTGGCGGCTGAAGAAATGAGGAGATGTTGCCAATTGAATGAAAAGTTAGGTTAAAAAGTAGAAGGGTTAGAAAATAAAAGGGCCTTAGGAAGATAGAAAGTTTAAGGCCTTTCAAATTTCTTTAATTCATTTTTATAAGTTTATATTTCTGATAATAACAGAAATTCCAGTTAAAAATTCGAAAATTTGATAAAATATAAAAATATATATAATATTTATTGATTATATAAAGTAGAATTAAGGAAAATAGTTAAAACAGTGAACTAGACTAGAAAATTTTGAAATTGAATAGAAAAAATTTTAGAAAATTCATATGAGCTTGCAATATATTTTTAAACATAAATAATATATAAAATAAAAATATATTCACAAAATAAATATTTAAAATTTAATTTACATATAATTTTTAATGAAGAAAATAGCAGAAAATAGGAAAACAGCCTTTAAAAATGAAAAATAAATACAGTAAATTTTGGAAAAATACTATTATCAATTTAAAAACATAAAAAGACAAAATATACATAAAAAACATATTAACACATATTAAAACAAAATATAAGAAAGAAAATATGATTTTAAAAAATTTAAAATAGGCAAAATTGCACAAATAAACAAGTTATACTAAAAATTGAAATGTACATAACTTTTACATTTTAACTCCGTTTTCAACGAAACGAAAAGTAGTGTTCAAGTTATTAAATCTATTTTCATAATAAAAGATAAAATTTATAATTTCAAACTATTAAAAATTTAAACTTAAAAGTCAAAGTTTGACTATTGACCAAAATTCACATTTTCAGGAAATATTAAATTTAGTCATATTTGGAATTCTAATCCACATCAAAGTCAAAGTTTATATTTAAAATAACAAAATTTATTCTTTTCATAAATAAAGCTTTTGAATCTGGAAAAATCAATTAAAAAAAATATTTGAAAAATACAGGGTTGTTACAGGAACATATCGCAATTAAAAATCAAGGTGAGAAAAATTCTCACACTTTCGGATTACTAAATTTGATTTTAAATAGATGAAATAAATTATTGGATGCTTGGATGAATTTACATAATTATTATCTGTTGATGTTAAATATATATAGTAGTATATATATTAGTATTTGGAGTGATATTCTCGCACATTATAGCTGATGAGACACAATGCGAGCCGCATAATAGCGGATGACCCTATATACAGCGATATCCCCCTCGAAGTGGGATTGGTATTTTATGTTGAATTAACATCTGTGGATGTATGGAAACGGGTTGGAGGGATCCAACTGGATTCCTCAAATATGTTGTTTATTTTTCATATATAGTGATATATGATTTGTGTAGAATAATCCATTATAGATTATTGTAGTGATTGGAATTATTGGATGCTATTGTAGCACTGGCCTGAATTTTGATAATTTAAATACTATAAATATATTTTTAAAATTTATGGAATTAAAGGGAATCTGATATAAATATATATATATATATTGGAATTAGAGTTTTTTAAAGAAATTGAATAAGAAAATATATTTGATTTTTGGCTATACTTAACTAATGTGAATTTTTAAATGGAGATTTTAAAATGACTTATATAAAAGAAATTATAAATGGTATCTGGAAATATGAAAAGGAGTTAAAATCAATGTTAAAAATAGATTGGAAGTACAAATGGAATTTGTAAGAAATGAATTTATATAATGGGATTTTATAAATAAGATTTGTGTTATAAACAAGTAAAACTCAAAGGAGTTTATAAATTTATAAACAATGTTTATTAATAAGGAAAATGATGGTCAGTTGATAAATTGGAAATATTGATTTACAACGTGAATTTATAGCGAGTTATGGAAATCGTTGGGAAAGAAATAGTGGAATCTATTTTTGAATATGAGAATAGTAATAAAATTGAGATACAGTCGATGTGATACGAATCGAGAAGGAGTTATAAACTGAATTTAGCAATATTGGATTTTTAAAAATAGATTTTTGTCGAGAAGTTGAAAATTTGTAAAAATGGGATTTTTAATTACTATGCTATATAATTTAAACTATTATTTAGATTAGAATATTCTGAAAGGCTAGTTATTAAAATATTTAATATTTATTGAAATAAATTCTAATTTTATTAATCAGCTTTGTAAATTAATCAGTTATTTAAAAATGATTTGGAAATGAGTTATTGATGTTATTTAAAATGTTTGATATTTTAAATTTACTTAAACATATTTTACAAATAAACTATTATTCTTTAAAATACTTATTTTATAGGGACAGTTTGGCACTGGTCCCTAATAATTTTTAAAATACACAAAAACCCCAGTAAAAAAAAGTTTGTAAATTAGGTCCCTAGAATTAAGTTACCGAATAATGGCAGACACTTATGCAATTATTCAGTGAATAATTGCAGACATTTATGCAATTATATCAAAAAATTGCAGATATTTCCATAATTATTCACTGAAAAATTGTGGAAAATTCCGCAATTATTCACCAAAAAATTGCATACATTTCCGCATTTTTTTCAAAAATTTACAGAAAATTCCGTAATTATTCACCAAAAAAATTGCTGAAATTTCAGCAATTATTCATCGAAAAAATTGCATAAATTTATGCAACTTTTGGATATAACTGCATAAATGTCTGCATTATTCAGTGAATAATTGCATAACTATATGTAATTACTTAGTAACTTAATTCTAGAGACCTAATTTACATACTTTTTTTTACTGGGTTTTTGTGTATTTTGAAACTTATTAGGGACCTGAGCCTAATATTCACTATTTTATATATATAGTTTTAAAAGATTCAATTTGTTTATAAATCCTCCCGAGATTGGAAGTGAAGGGAACGAGTACGATTTTAGAAGAGAAATATTATAGTGGGATTTTAGGAGCTTGAACAAAAAAAAATCCAAAGTGTTAAAAATACGAGAATTCGGAAAATGAATTAGAATTCGTAAAAGAGGTTAGAAATGGGTATTTGGAGATATAGACAAGTGCATTAGACCTTGGAAATATTAAGGAATTTACAGATAAAATTTGTAAAGAGTTTTGTGAAATATGAAATAAATGGACTATTTCCTGAATATGGGATAAAAAGATCTTAGGAAATATACCTATAAATATTCCTAAGTATTGGACGAAAATGATTTGAAAATAGTTAACTTCGAGATTATTATAGAAATATTTTTCAAAGGGATGAATTAAATTTGGAAGCGAGGAAAATATTCAAAGTATTGAAATGACTTGAAAATATCCTATTAAGGATTTAAGAACTTGAGTTTGATTTCCACTATTAAAATATTGGAAGGGTTTGAATATATCTTATAAAGATATTTTGGGAATATTTTTGGGAAATTATAATAAGGCCAGATGATTGCTTATGGATGATTTATTGATAGTTAAATAACCGACGATCAATATTGGTCAATTTCGTTAATCATTTCGAAGAGACCGAGGTCGGATTTAATTATCCGAAAACCACTTCGATCCGGTTTGAGCATAATGAATGAATACCATGAAGATGATTAAGACGGTGATTCGGTTTGTCCAGACCCAGGACAACTTGTATGGACGAATGGTATCAGAACATCGTCATTAGAGGACGATGTGCATTCTAAGTAAAATTGTTCTTGAAAGGTAACGCTTAGCCTCGAACCTCATCAACCGGGAATGACTAAAACAGGGGAGATGCAGCAAGGCTAAGTGGGTCGCACCCAAGTAGGGTATGTTATCACTTTTCTAGATGTCCTTGGAAACCTTTATATTATGGATATGGTTGTGCATGAAAGAATGAGCGCTCGATAGTAAGAGTGGGAACACCCGAGGTGATAACATATTCGGTTTATCCAAGTTAGGGGCAGGCCGCTCTTGTGAGCAGGGGATCCCAGTGTGGTCCTCGGTACATTGTTCTAGAGGTGTACTGTGATGGGCGATACCCCAGTGGCCCAGTCATTCATTGGAATCCATTCTCCAATACAAGCTTACGGTTTTGTTTGTAGAGCCTAGTATGATGGAATTTAATTAATGTAACAATTTCACCTATTTGAATAAGTATTTGTATTTAGACACTATTATAATATCACTAGATTTTCTATAAAATGTTTTGGTTATCGTAAAGGAAAAACCCGTCGTGTTTATGTGTGATGCGGTCTTACGAGATACCTATGTTTTTAAAGGATTTTGATAAAACTAATAATTCAAATTGATTGTATTTTTCTCACGCTGGTTTTCCAGGCTGACTCGGGTATTATTTTATTATAATGCTTGGGTCAGACCGAGTATTACAAATTCAGGATAAAATTCTATGGAGCCTAGGAGGCGAGCTAGATGATGGAGACGTACCTCCTTACTTGATTTATATTTCCGCTGTAAGAGGACAAGTTATTGTAACTGTCCAGATTAAAGTATTGATTGTTGTACTCTGATGAATGTAAGTATATAAACTGTTACAGACTCTTTTGTATAAAAATATGTTATTATGTATTATATTTTGTTCCGCTACGATTTTGAGATTCTGTGTTGTTGTTTATTTTTCTTCTACCTTTTTCTTCTTCACCCTAAAGATTTGTATTTTTCATTCAATTTGGGTCGAACTGTTATGAATTATGGTCGACTCAAAGGGTACGGATTCACGGGCCTTTACAAACAGTAAGTCGGTATTGATCCATAAGTGGGAGTTGGTACCAATCCCTAAGATTTCCATATTTGACATCTTCAATCCCACACCTCAAATAGTCTTGTAGTTAGCTTCTCGTTTCTATAGTTGTTTGTACTTATTTAGCTTGTTTTTTAACCAAATGATGGAGTTGAAGGAGAACAAAGTTGTAGTTTTAAGTGTTCATGGAATTCGATGGAGAAATGCATTGAATCAATAAACCAACTTTGGGAATAGGCTTTTTATACCGATATAAGCATGTAGGAAGAAAATGGGGTCCACCCTAGCTGTATTTGGGAGTCGCTACCGATCCTAAGTGGCAGTTGTACTGATCCCCAACTTGGGGAATTGCACTATCTTGTTGTCTTCTATGGTTTTGGCTTTGACTTCTTGTATATGTATGCACTTATTTTCCGGACTTATGGGCTTTCTCTCTGGGCTTTCCACCTTGATAACTCCATGTTCTATCTGTCCAGTTTGTCAGGATTCTACCTGGTCAAAAGGAAGGATATCAGATAGTTACCAATTAACTGTCCAAAAATTATCTAAACTTTACACAGCCATATCTCCTGTAACAACCCGCCCTTTGTAGAACCCAAATAGTCATTATCTTATAACAATGACAAACTCCCGAATACCACAAAAGACAGATCCTTGGGGTAAAATTAGAACAAAACACTAAACCAAGACATCAATATGATCTCACAAAGGAATGACAATATATAATATACTGAATATACATGAACATATGGAATAACCATATATAAGAGACCACAATAGCGAAAGCAGCTGATAAATAAGTATCAGTATAGAAAGTCAGAATACGTCAACTCTAAAAAGAATAGAGTTCTAAGTAAATATCTATTTCAACAGTCTCATATACAAATAACAGTCTGTCATGTACTACTAAAATATCCAGTGTACATATTACAAAATATCGATGCCACGCCTCCAAAGAGCTCCAGTTGCACATCCTGATAGCGTGTCCCCAAAAGCACCTGATTTTCAAACTACTCAATCGAGTGCTTGATATTTGTCATGACATAAAAAGGCAAAGGCAAAACGAGGGTTAGGCATAAAGCCTAGTGTGAGGGGAACTATCTCAAAATACTATATATCAAAACTATACAAAAAATTAACAGGAAACAACAAAATCACAACCGGCCCTCTCCACAAAAGTGGCTTAGGGGTAATTTGGACGGCCTATAAACTAGTACGGTGAACCCATCTCAAAAATAGTGGATCATGGCATAACCTTCTCTACTTTGTAATCAACAAGTAAGCATAACTGATATAATGTGACCGAAACATAACAATCATATTGTGATATAGGTAACCCAACATCCAAAAGTACGGTGATCATAATATAAATCTATCTCAAAGAACAAAAACAAAAGTAAATGCAGCAATAACAACCGTTAACTAATAACACACAACATAACAAATGAAAGATAACTAAGGAATACAAATCAATACCCATCATTACTGATAGGTGGAGTAAACTATAGACATCAATTCTGATCCAATAATGAATAAATAGAGTCAGTACACTGACATACCCAGACATCATCTATCACAATCTATTAACAAATAAAGGCAATATACTAACGTACCCAAGCATCCATCACGATCTAAATAAAATAGAGTCAATACACTAATGTACTCGGGCATCTATCACTTTCAAATAACAAATAGAGTAAGTACACTAACATACCCAAACTTCCATCGCGGTCTAAATAAAAACAGAGTCGGTACTAATGTAGATAGACATCTATGGCGATCTGTGTATTTCTTAAATAACTTACGTTCGCCTCTATCTAAAAGGAGAACGACGCTCATGTCTTGTGTAATATGCAGTCGGGAAAACAAAGGAAAACCAATGTCGTATCTACATGCACACATAAAATACAAAATTGCATAACCAAATACATCTATCCCAAGGTCAGAGCCAAGAAGCACGGACTAACACTGCTTAGTCATACATGCTCGCCAACCGTGACAGTGTAATCAATCACTATATTGATATTGTATTCCATCATCATTAACCGAACATGTATCACTAAACATTGCATCCGAATTACGAGCTTTTCCTTGCATTCTTTCCTGGGTAATCCGAAGCTTCCCTGAAGTCATGACGGAGCGCCATGTCACGTTGCATCCGAATCTAGGGAGATACCACCGTTTAAATTGCACTCTACCTGGGCTTTACTGCCTAGGCAAACGAATCACTGGTCAACCGATGGTTGCCTTTCTTGGGCAGTAAAGCCCATGCAGAAAGCCTCTGATTCACCGATTCAAGCTTCGCCTTCTTCGTCACTTCACCCGATGAATCCCCTAACTCCTTAAGCCTACTTTCTCCGCATCGGACCTCTTAGGGAGTTCAATGGTTGGGGTTTTGGAAGTAGATTCAACAAGTATTTAAAAATTAGTTTCGATACCAAAATCCACTCTTTGCACGAGTAGAGTTCAATAGATGATTATTGCAATCCGGCTTTCTCTAGCACGCCAAAATGACATACTCGACCTCCTTGCCTTGTGTGGAGCTTATACATGGGTCGATGCACTAATTCGTGCACGCTTATGCACACACGTTCATGCAAACACACAATAACCGCACAAGGCACATTCCAAACTTCACCGTAGCGATTACTTGACCAAGTGTAGCAACTTAGCACATTTGATAGTCGTTATGGCTACTTGAAATGCCCGTGACGAAATTGTATTTGATAATGTTTTTATATAATCAAACAATTGCATATTTATATAAACAAACAAACACACAGCAATTTTAACTGCATTTCACACATCATTTTGATTGTTATATGTTTCAAATACATGTATACGTATACTTGTGTTCGGAACTGGAGATAGTGGTTTTGATGACAACAACCTTTGTAACTTATTTTATTATAACTTATATACTAACACTATTGTCTAGATATATATATGAATGTTATTATGCAGAATATATAAGACATGTACTGATTATTGAAGATTGTACAGTATAAAGATCAAGAATGAAGAAATCAAGTTTAAAGACTCATGAGTATCAAGATCAAGATTTCAAGATAAGTGTCTAGTTTTTGTTAAAACTTCATTATAGCACGAAAATCTTCATTCCGAATTTCATTTGGGATGGACCCCATTTCTATCTTCTTAGTGGCTTACAAACCCATGACAAGTAGCTTACAAACCTATGACAAGTGGCTTACAAACCCACGAACATCATGGTTTTGTACAAGTTCTCGAGTCCTGATGTGATGAGATATTCTGCAGGAAGAAGCTTGCAAAACTACTTCAAAATGGTTTTTCAAAATGATTTTCAAAACTGCTTTTCAAAATGTTTTAGCCTTAAAAATTATCATTTCAAATGATTTTCAAAAAGATATTTTAGCCTTAAAATATTCTTTGTTTTTGTTTTTAAATAAACTCTTGTTTTAAACTTCGTTTGTTTTTAAAACTATCTTCTGATTTTTAAATATTCTTTTATAATATATATATACTTGAGATTTAAAATCAAATTTATATATACATTCTAAAAATATATTTTTCTACTCTTCTTTATTTTAAAACATTGGAAAATTAGTTTATTTTACTCTAGAAACATTTCATCTTGTTTTCCTTTCAATACCATTTTCAAAACAAATTTTACATTATTTTTAACTAAGGGATGTCGACATCTTGGGATACCCCATGTCGACATGGTGGCCGTTAAATTCAAAAGTTTCAATTTTCAAAAGAAGTGTCTATTTGTTTAAATCTCTTCATGAATGGTTATGACCATTACTGGTCTATAAATAGTCTTCACAAACGAATATTTTAGCTAACTATTTTCTTATTTTTCTTCACTCCTTCTTCTCCACAAATTCATATTCTAAAATTTTCATATTTTAAAGATCGTGCCGAAATTCTACCGAATTCTCAAGTGAATCAAGTTAGAATCTCATTCTTGTTTGATTCTCTACCCTCTCTCGAAGATCAAAGTGCTATTCAGAGTTATAGGATCAATTTGTAATCAAAACTTTATCGAGTCTCTCTATAAGGTGTGGTTGTGCCTGGAAATCAATTGGGTGACCTTGTGTCCTATAACTCAAGAGAGTTTGCCCCAAACTCGAAGAAAGGAGGGTACCTCAAAGCTTTAGAAATTGAGGATTGTAATCTCAACATTGGTATAATAAAAATCTATACGAGGTGTTTGCCTTGGTACAGGATTGGACGTAGGGTAACTCCGAACCAGTATAAAATCCGGTGTGTTCTTTCCTTTTACTGCTTTTTATTTACTTTCTGCATCTGTTTTTGATTCTGTGATTGTTCTGTGATTAAGTTCTGCATTTTTTATATCATAATTTTTAAATTAGTCCATATAAGTCTTAGAATCCATTAAACACTATTCACCCCCCTCTAGTGTTAAATTAGCCTTAAGATCCTTAATCCGCACTCCCTTTCAACTTGTCCGTACTCATATACATATACATATATTTAAATAAGTAATACATTTATTACTTGATCAAATCTTACTTCTATTTACTAACTCTTTCAATAAAAGTCTCATATGGTTTCATACTATTTTATAAATCTTACAACTAATTAATAAAATATATTAATAGCATATAAATCAATTTTAAGCCTTTAAATACTTAATTACCTCATTAAAATTAGGTATTCTTCATATTGCTATTTTATAAAACTCGTATCTATTTATAAAATCCATACTTCATCATTTTACTATTTTATAAAATCTCATGTCTATTTTACAAAATTCATACTTCATTATTTTACTATTTTATAAAATCTCATATCTATTTTATAAAATATAATATTCATTTATAAAATCTTCAAATCATTTTGTAAATACTAATTAAGGCTCAGTGGATCTCTAATCATTTTAATGAGGGGTGTAGAACTCCTAAACCCATTAATTAGTTTACTAAACTTTTACAAATCAATTCAAATGAATTAATTAGTTATTTCTAATGACATGCACATCATTGCACTACGTAATTAACCCTAAATAAACCTATAACATCACAACCAATCACCTAATTAACCCAAATAAATTCTAGGGCTTACTAACTTTTTCAAAACATAATAGCTAGGGTCTTAAACAATTAAAGGGTCGATGCAGTTGTTTTTACAACAAAAACACAAGTCCAAACTAACCCGAACATTCACCCATCACTTGTTATATTTGTTTATTATGCAATAAACGAAAATATGAAGTAAACTATGCAAATTAATAAGGATAATCATCTCACCCGCTTTGCATTTCCCTAAACCAAGCTCTAATAATTAAACCCAGCCTTTGCTCTCTTTAAATTTCAAAATCAACACTTTAGCTCTGATTCAAGCCAATTCCTTCATTGGTTTTGTAGAGAATCCCATGTGAATAATTATCGTCATTTTTATTTGATTTTAGGAAATTTATTTAATGGGTTTAGAGCTTGGGGATTAGAAGGTGATTAAGGGGTAATTAGAGAAGGTTAGAATAAGAGGATAAAGATTGAATGTGAAAAAAAGAAGAATGAAATGAAATTATAAAGGGTATGCTAACTTATACTAAGCACGTGGGCCTAGGCCCAATCCATCCCCTTTCATGTAATCATTATTCACCTTTGAAAATCATCGACTCCAAACATAGTGAGTTTATACTCATTTTACTCGTGTCGAAAAAGAGAACTCAACTACGGGTGTATTGAGTCCTAATTCGCTCATTGATAAAACTCCAATATAAGAGGCTTTCCATCACTTAACGATTAAATATTTAAATTAATCATTTAAATATTCAATCATTAAAATTGTGGGGTGTTATATTCTCCCCAATTTAAAAGAATTTCATCATCATAATTCCAATAAGTACAAGAAAGCAACAGCACTGACCAAACTTCTCGAATCTTAGATTCGGAAATTTCCAATAGTACCTTCCCTTATGCTATCAACATCATAGAAACTCCCAAATTAGAATGCGTCACACTTCAGGAAATATGAGATGACCTATGTCTTCCCGCATTTCCAAAAATTCAAATCTCTCTCAAGAAAGCTTCTCACTATTTAAATGTAACGACCCAGAATTTTGAACAAATTAAATTGAGAATATTTAATTAATTTTAAATATTTGAACGATGATTTAATTTGAATCCCCGATATAATTTTGAAATTGCCGATTAAACTTTAAAATTTAATCTAGTGAATGTTGAATAAAAATTTGAATCTTCAATTTAAAGTTGAAGAAAAATATTTTGAAAAGCTTTTAATATTTATATTGATGATACTGAAGATAATTGGAGCTTCAGAATCGAATTTGAAATTGATTTGATCAGTTTTGGAATTTTATTTTTCGAATCGATATTTAAAAATAGCGTCCCGAGGCACAGTCTCGGAATTCGACGAAACGAGTTCCATTGGATCCGTAATATTTTATTATTACCGGATTTCAAATTTTGTATTTTTCGAAATTGATATGTGAGCAAACGACATATAAACGCGTGGGAATCTATATCGAAAAATTTAAGAATATATTATTTCACTTCCTCCAACAACTCGTACAACCTGCCGTCTATTTGCCTCCTTCGTACTCATCCTCATCTGATATCACGCAACTTTTTCTGTTGTTCTCAAATACACTCGAGTATCTCGTCCCCTTTCATTCTTCACGGAAAAAAAAAATTTAATACGAAATCGAATTAATGGCGACCTCTGTTCAAATTCAACTTCCTCTCCAGTTCAATGTCCTTCTCAGCTAAATTCAATTCAAATAAAAGAAAGGGCAGCCGAGTTCTCTTTACGAATAATAATCGATTCAAAGGGGATTGCGATCGCGTGAAGCCTGGAGGGCAGCCGCGTGAAGCAGAAAGGCGAGGCGGCAACGTTGTCGCGATTCCAGTTCGAAAATCATGGGGTTTGTCGACGATGCTAATAGGGTTTAGGCGCGCGCGAGCGCAGGGGCAGGCGAAACTCGATGGCGCGACGATGATTTGTCGATCGCGATTTGGGGAGATAGGTGAGTGCTTGTCGCGATGGCGGCCGCGACTTGAAGGGGTTCGATATTTTTCTCGAGGCGCTCGTGTAGGGGTCGTTCGCGACCATGCGACAGCGATTGTAGGAGAAAGAGGCGTGGGCTCATCTGGGTAGAGGTGGTCGATGTCGCAACCATGGATGTTCGGCAGGACAGCTTCGTTCGAAGCACTGGATGGAGTGGCTCAGTCGAGTTATGGCAGTTGGGTCATGTTCGCTGAGCTTTGAGGTAGCAGTTTGTTTTATTTATTGTTAAGTTAGTTTAAATTTTGAGGATAAGATTTAGGGAAAAAATATATTTAAGTGATTAATTTGATGAATAAACATATTTAATTTATTGAGCCACTAAAATATTTTTAAGAGGAAAATTTTTGAGTTTAAAATAAAATCTTTGGTTAATTAAAGCTGTAGAGGGAAAACAGTTCGAAATTTAATTTATTGAAAAGGAATTAATTTATCGATAAATTAAAAATATTAATAGAATTGTATAATTATTTATACAAGGTATAAATCAAGGAAAAAATCGAGCCAAGATGGAAATGGATGGTAAAGAAATTAAAGCTAAGGTGAGATCTTCTCACTCAAAAATTAAAAAGTGGAATTTTTGCAGTTATTGATGATTGCTATTGGATGTGATATTAGATATAGTAGGATATATCCATATATATAGCAATATATACATATTGGCATATGTATATATTGGATTGATTGATTTCCCGCCTCGTATAGCGGATGAGACCCTATTGCGCCGTTAGTAAGCGGATATTTTTATAAAACCCATATACCGTGATATTCCACCTCGAAGTGGAATTGGTATTGTGCTAACGTCTGTGGATGCAGGGAAACAGGTTGGAGGGATCCAACTGGATTCCTCACCAATATTTATTTATTTACAGATATTGATATATATTCTGTTATCATATGATGATATATGATGTTTGATGTTGTGATGGACTAATTGATGCGTTGCATCATTTGGATTCAAGTTTTGAAGTTTAAAAATAACGACTTTTACTTTAAAAGGATTTCAAAGTAATTTTTGAAAGTAGACGTTTTATTGAATTGTTGAATTGATTTATTTTAAATAAATAAACGTTTAAATTTTTGAAGTTATAAAAGTTAAGATTTTTGTGAATTATGATTGTAAGGTGATTTTTGAAATAAATAGTTTAAGCAATTTATAAAATGGTTTGAACTGAGATTTTCGAATTTTTGTGAACAGTTTATTTAAAAGATTTAAAAAGTTGATATTTATAAAGTTAAAATATTGGAATTTTAAAACGAGTTTATAAGTGTTAAAAATGAAATTTATAGAATTATAAATCGTGAAGATATGGAATTTATAGATTTATAAATTGTGAAGTTATAAAATGGATGAAACTGTAGAATAAAAGATTTATAAGAGATTAACTTATAAATTGGATTTTTGCCTTTAAATGGAATATTTATCGAATTGTTAATAAAGGAGATTTATTAAATTGAAGTCGTTAGAAAATAGAAATAGAATTTATAAACGTTGTTTTATAAATTCGAAATCAATTGAATTTGATAAATTAAATATAGAAGATTATCAAAGAAGATATATTCGCGTTTTTGGATAGCGAATTTTTGTTGAAATAAAAATGTGTAGAAATGATTGAAATTGGGTTAAGTGAATTATATTCACGATTTTGGACAGTGAATATATTGTTAAGTAAAAATGGATTTATTTTTGAAGAAGTGATATTAAGAATGAAGTTAAACATTTTAAAGATGTTTTAAAATGTATTATGAATCGAAAGCATAGATTTCAACGTTCATTGTTGAAATAGACGTTTTCGAAAATATAAGGAAATGGTGGACTATAACACTGTTGTTATAGTAAATGATTTCCGGAAGGAAATGTTTTATATAGTATTGGGATTTACATATCTATCTAAATTTCGAATCCCTATACTAGTGATTTTGAGTCGTCGTAACGATGTTTTACGTAACATTCGTTTTGACTCAAATGTTTTCCTGAAAGAATGAATGTATACTTAATATTGATTTAAGTATATTGAATATTTTCAAATGTTGAAAATAAATAGATTTGTGGATTACTTATTTTTAAATAAGTATGGAAATGCTTTTCCAATATGAAATGAACTGTTTTGAGATTTTATCTTTAAAGATAAAATGAAATGTGGAAATTGATTTGAATTTGTTTTCAAATAGTTAAGTGTGGAAATTTTATATCTAGTAAAGATATTTTTGAAGATGAAATAATTTGGAAAATTATTTGGAATCTGATGATGTTGCGCATCTTTATTGATAGTTAAATAACCGACTATCAATAATTACCTTGAATGGGTATTTGTTGTGAATTGGATGAATTTGAATGCCACACTTATTTTTGAATAAGCGCTCACTATTCGGGTTAGCCGGGAAAGGACCATGGGGTCGTATAACCCATTCCGAATATGTGATACGTCGTTATGAATTGCATTCGAAGACCGGTGTTGAAGACCGGATATTTTTGAAAACGGAAGGATTACCGTCGAGTTACTCTACATCGGCTGATCTCCGATTTAGAGGTTTTATCACCCTTAGTGACGGGAAGTCCGGACGTGATTAGAAAATTATCCGGATGTGCAAGGGCTTCGTGAGAAGTGCCTTCGGTTCTGTTCGATCCCGGAACAGACTTGTATGGATTGTGTGTCTGACGTTACAAATTGAGATATAAAGCTGATTTCTTTTAAATACATATCTGTTGGTGGCGGAGAATTTATTCTCTTAGCTTAACACCCTTCTCTGAGACGTACGAGCTCAGAGGTTATGTAATTGAAATTCATCAGCGATATATTCCCAATTTGGTAACGTGGCATACTGAGTGTTGCTGTGAAATGATCGGTGTTTGATCATTTGTGATATGATCATTTGTTTGATCTTATATCTTTGTGATCATAGGTTGATCATTTTTGTTTGACCCGAAGCAGGGCTTTGTAGAAAGCGTAGCTTTGTGGACGAGACTTCGTCGAGCCTCACACCCCGGAAATGGTCGAAACAGGAAGGATGCAGCAAGGTTCTAGGGAGTAGCGCCCCTTAGTGTATGTCATGCCTTCTGGATAGAGGTGGTATCATGGTATGGAGCCCAGATACTTAACCTATGTGGTTGCTGCAAATTTATTACTTTGTGGTTGTTGGAAATCGGGGATCCTCGGGAAGATCGGTTACGATCGGGGGATGACATACGCGTGTCAGTAGTTGCCTATTTTTGCAGAGGTAACCCGGCCTTGTGTTGGCAGAGATCCGGTTAGGTTCTCGGGTCGTCTATTCCAGGGACGTACCCATCGTGGAAAAGGAAGTTCCTTAGCCTGACCATTTGTTGGAAATCCAAAGAAACAATACGAGCCTTTACGATTTGAATTGTATAACCTGTCCCCTCAGGAGGCAGCTATAGCAGGCATAATATAATGGTACCTATGCTGGCTAAGATTTATATTCTACTTTCGAAATGTTTTCCACTATGCACTAATAATAATATCAAAAATGATTTGATTTTTGCGTAGTAAGCATCTTTGACTAACATAAGAAGAAATCTCCTCCAAGTCTGCGTTTGCATTGTGTGTGTGGTGGGAGGTCTTATGGTAGTTTCATTTTCCAAAAGCATTGCGAATTGACATTAAAATCTTCCTGTTGTTTATTTTAAAAAAAATAACTGTTTTACGATCTCACACCAGTCACCATGACTGACTCGGAGTTTATTGTTCCCTTCTAAACTCTGGGTGCCCACCAATTTCCACACGGGCAGCCTAGAGTTAGGTTATCAGGATATTCTGGAGCTTTGGAGATAAGCTGCATGGCGAGACGTAGTATTTGTATCTGATAGTATTTATTCCGCTGTGTATTCTGTATGAGGACAAGTTTATATAAATGTCCATTGTTGTATATTGACTCTGATGATTGATGTATGTATAAAATGATATAGTTCTTTGTTTTAAAGATTATTCATTTATCTATTATATATTGTTCCGCTGCGATATGTGAGATTCTGATATTGTTTTCTGTATCTGATGTTGTTCTTCTTTCTTCTTCTGTTTTCTTCTTCTTCTCTTTTTCTTCTATCTTTTCTGCTTTTTTCTTCTTTTTAAAACCCTCACTATTGGAGTTTCCGACACTCGATTTCTCGGCAGTCGATAAAGTGAGTATCGATGTCGAATTTTCGAAAGTCGAAAATTTCGGTACGTGACAGCGTGGTATCAGAGCATATGGTTAAGCGACAACCCTGCTCTGTTGGGTGTTACTCATTAGAGATAGAGTCAGTAGTACTCTAGAATGAGTTGAGTGTAATAATAGATATGAGCGCGTATTTGTTATTGAATATAAAAATGTTTTATATTGTGTTTGCTTATCCGTTGAGATGTTTATGAATTTTGGTCGGTATGTGGGACGCCATATTATCGATAGGGATTTCTAAACACTTAAACGAGGCAAGACGACATAGTATTGTTTTAAAATAGGGTGAATGAAATAATTTTTCCCAAAACTATTTTTGTATAGAAAAGAAATGATTTTCTGTAAATTATTATAGTATATGGATGTTTGGTTGTTAAAAAGTGATAATATTGAAAAGTTATCATTATTGTATGAAATGGAATAAGAAATTCAAATGTAACTCCAAAGTTAAGAAATAAATTCACATATAAATGAAATTTGAGAATATAAATTATAATTGTGACTTATAATTTAAAACGGAATTCCAGAGAAGTTTTTGGAAATGTTTTGAAAAGAATCTGAAAATTTTGGAGATTTGGAAAGTTAAATCATTTTTGGTTTGAAAGTGATTTTCAAAGGTTTTGAAAAGTATTTTGGAGAGATGAAAGCTCTAAACTCTTTCCGGTCGCTGGAAAATAACTTCGATGATGACCGCGGCCTCGTTGGTGTTCATTTTAGGGTTTCCAAAAGAGGAATTGCTGCCAAATTGTTTTAAATGGAAGTTGTTTGAAAATTTGGGGTTTTGTTTTGAAAATTCAAGGGATAATTTGAATTGTTTTCAAAATGATTTTTGAAATGTTGGTAAGACTCTGGAATGCTATATAAAAATATTTATGAGAATAATAAATGAGTTGATAACTTATACAATTTGAATTTTTGATTGAATAAATCTAACTTAAGAAATTTTAAGTTGAATTAAAGTAAGTATAAGTGAATCAATAAAAATCCAAGTGGTAATTTTTGAATATAAGTTATATAACTTATAAAATGAGAAAAAAAATAGAAGTGAAACGAATTGTTAGAAAGTGGTTAAACAGTTTTATTAAGCAAAATAAAATGTGATTTTGATTAAGTGATGAAATTTGACCTTGGTAAAGTTAAATTAAATTGAGAATCTGAATTGGATTGATAAATGAATTAAGCTATTGAACTAATTGAATGTTGAATCAGTCTAATGTAAATGAATTAATGAATGAATAAATTGAATGGAATCAATTGCAAATGAAGTGAACTAAAGATAATTCAATATTCAGAATAGAAGATAAAATTGAATTCAAATAGAATTGAAATTGTAGACTGAATCCAAATTAGATTGAAATTGTAAATTGAATTTAAATGAGAACGTGAAATGCAAAATTGAAAGAAACTGAATATGTAACTTCAATAGTGAAGTAAAAATGTATAAGTAGTTTATATTGAAAATTTTGTAATAGAATTTGCAAAATGGTTTGAATGTTGTAACTAGATATTATGGCTAGTAGGACATACAGGTGTTATAAAAGGAATTGGATTTGATTTCAAAGATAAAATTTGAATTGCTCGACAAAAGGTACGTATTTGAATTTCAATATGAGTTTTTGATGATTTCTTGTCTAGCCGCTTGGCTTTTTCTTTTTCTTTTTGAAATCTGAGAGTCCATAGGGACGTTTTGTAGTCGTGCCGTATTAGCCGCGCAAAGGAGACGCTGGCGAAATTTTTCGAAAATATCGGGCGTTAGAAAATTTTGAGAAAATTTTGAAAGTTTAAAATTTGAATTTAAACTCGAATTTGAATTTTGAAGTAAACAAAGTTGTTTGAAACTTATAATTGAAGTTAGAATGTTAGTTGAAATGATAACGAATCTTTAATAGAAAGATTTGTTTTGATAATTTGATAAAACTATTGGATATTAAAAATAGTAGACGAGTTAAGGACCTTTGTTCCTGACTTGTAATTTCGAGGACGAAATTCTTTTAAGGGGGGAAGTCTGTAACGACCCAGAATTTTGAACAAATTAAATTGAGAATATTTAATTAATTTTAAATATTTAAACGATGATTTAATTTGAATCCCCGATATAATTTTGAAATTGCCGATTAAACTTTAAAATTTAATCTAGTGAATGTTGAATAAAAATTTGAATCTTCAATTTAAAGTTGAAGAAAAATATTTCGAAAAGCTTTTAATATTTATATTGATGATACTGAAGATAATTGGAGCTTCAGAATCGAATTTGAAATTGATTTGATCAGTTTTGGAATTTTATTTTTCGAATCGATATTTAAAAATAGCGTCCCGAGGCATAGTCTCGGAATTCGACGAAACGAGTTCCATTGGATCCGTAATATTTTATTATTACCGGATTACAAATTTTGTATTTTTCGGAATTGATATGTGAGCAAACGACATATAAACGCGTTGGAATCTATATCGAAAAATTTAAGAATATATTATTTCACTTCCTCCAACAACTCGTACAACCTGCCGTCTATTTGCCTCCTTCGTACTCATCCTCATCTGATATCACGCAACTTTTTCTGCTGTTCTCAAATACACTCGACTATCTCGTCCCCTTTCATTCTTTACGGAAAAAAAAATTTAATACGAAATCGAATTAATGGCGACCTCTGTTCAAATTCAACTTCCTCTCCAGTTCAATGTCCTTCTCAGCTAAATTCAATTCAAATAAAAGAAAGGGCAGCCGAGTTCTCTTTACGAATAATAATCGATTCAAAGGGGATTGCGATCGCGTGAAGCCTGGAGGGCAGCCGCGTGAAGCAGAAAGGCGAGGCGGCAACGTTGTCGCGATTCCAGTTTGAAAATCGTGGGGTTTGTCGACGATGCTAATAGGGTTTAGGCGCGCGCGAGCGCAGGGGCAGGTGAAACTCGATGGCGCGACGATGATTTGTCGATCGCGATTTGGGGAGATAGGCGAGTGCTTGTCGCGATGGCGGCCGCGACTTGAAGGGGTTCGACATTTTTCTCAAGGCGCTCGCGTAGGGGTCGTTCGCGACCATGCGGCAGCGATTGCAGGAGAAAGCGGCGTGGGCTCGTCTGGGTAGAGGTGGTCGATGTCGCAACCATGGATGTTCGGCAGGACAGCTTCGTTCGAAGCACTGGATGGAGTGGCTTAGTCGAGTTATGGCAGTTGGCTCATGTTCGCTGAGCTTTGAGGTAGCAGTTTGTTTTATTTATTGTTAAGTTAGTTTAAATTTTGAGGATAAGATTTAGGGAAAAAAAAATATATTTAAGTGATTAATTTGATGAATAAACATATTTAATTTATTGAGCCACTAAAAGATTTTTAAGAGGAAAATTTTTGAGTTTAAAATAAAATCTTTGGTTAATTAAAGCTGTAGAGGGAAAACAGTTCGAAATTTAATTTATTGAAAAGGAATTAATTGATCGATAAATTCAAAATATTAATATAATTGTATAATTATTTATACAAGGTATAAATCAAGGAAAAAATCGAGCCAAGATGGAAATGGATGGTAAAGAAATTAAAGCTAAGGTGAGATCTTCTCACTCAAAAATTAAAAAGTGGAATTTTTGCAGTTATTGATGATTGCTATTGGATGTGATATTAGATATAGTAGGATATATCCATATATATAGCAATATATACATATTGGCATATGTATATATTGGATTGATTGATTTCCCGCCTCGTATAGCGGATGAGACCCTATTGCGCCGTTAGTAAGCGGATATTTTTATAAAACCCATATACCGCGATATTCCACCTCGAAGTGGAATTGGTATTGTGCTAACGTCTGTGGATGCAGGGAAACAGGTTGGAGGGATCCAACTGGATTCCTCACCAGTATTTATTTATTTACAGATATTGATATATATTCTGTTATCATATGATGATATATGATGTTTGATGTTTTGATGGACTAATTGATGTGTTGCATCATTGGATTCAAGTTTTGAAGTTTAAAAATAATGACTTTTACTTTAAAAGGATTTCAAAGTAATTTTTGAAATTAGACGTTTTATTGAATTGTTGAATTGATTTATTTTAAATAAATAAACGTTTAAATTTTTGAAGTTATAAAAGTTAAGATTTTTGTGAATTATGACTGTAAGGTGATTTTTGAAATAAATAGTTTAAGCAATTTATAAAATGGTTTGAACTGAGATTTTCGAATTTTTGTGAACAGTTTATTTAAAAGATTTAAAAAGTTGATATTTATAAAGTTAAAATATTGGAATTTTAAAACGAGTTTATAAGTGTTAAAAATGAAATTTATAGAATTATAAATCGTGAAGATATGGAATTTATAGATTTATAAATTGTGAAGTTATAAAATGGATGAAACTGTAGATAAAAGATTTATAAGAGATTAACTTATAAATTGGATTTTTGCCTTTAAATGGAATATTTATCGAATTGTTAATAAAGGAGATTTATTAAATTGAAGTCGTTAGAAAATAGAAATAGAATTTATAAACGTTGTTTTATAAATTCGAAATCAATTGAATTTGATAAATTAAATATAGAAGATTATCAAAGAAGATATATTCGCGTTTTTGGATAGCGAATTTTTGTTGAAATAAAAATGTGTAGAAATGATTGAAATTGGGTTAAGTGAATTATATTCACGATTTTGGACAGTTAATATATTGTTAAGTAAAAATGGATTTATTTTTGAAGAAGTGATATTAAGAATGAAGTTAAACATTTTAAAGATGTTTTAAAATGTATTATGAATCGAAAGCATAGATTTCAACGTTCATTGTTGAAATAGGCGTTTTCGAAAATATAAGGAAATGGTGGACTATAACACTGTTGTTATAGTAAATGATTTCCGAAAGGAAATGTTTTATATAGTATTGGGATTTACATATCTATCTAAATTCCGAATCCCTATACTAGTGATTTTGAGTCGTCGTAACGATGTTTTACGTAACATTCGTTTTGACTCAAATGTTTTCCTGAAAGAATGAATGTATACTTAATATTGATTTAAGTATATTGAATATTTTCAAATGTTGAAAATAAATAGATTTGTGGATTACTTATTTTTAAATAAGTATGGAAATGCTTTTCCAATATGAAATGAACTGTTTTGAGATTTTATCTTCAAAGATAAAATGAAATGTGGAAATTGATTTGAAATTGTTTTCGAATAGTTAAGTGTGGAAATTTTATATCTAGTAAAGATATTTTTGAAGATGAAATAATTTGGAAAATTATTTGGAATCTGATGATGTTGCGCATCTTTATTGATAGTTAAATAACCGACTATCAATAATTGCCTTGAATGGGTATTTGTTGTGAATTGGATGAATTTGAATGCCACACTTATTTTTGAATAAGCGCTCACTATTCGGGTTAGCCGGGAAAGGACCATGGGGTCGTATAACCCATTCCGAATATGTGATACGTCATTATGAATTGCATTCGAAGACCGGTGTTGAAGACCGGATATTTTTAAAAACAGAAGGATTACCGTCGAGTTACTCTACATCGGCTGATCTCCGATTTAGAGGTTTTATCACCCTTAGTGACGGGAAGTCCGGACGTGATTAGAAAATTATCCGGATGTGCAAGGGCTTCGTGAGAAGTGCCTTCGGTTCTGTTCGATCCCGGAACATACTTGTATGGATTGTGTGTCTGACGTTACAAATTGAGATATAAAGCTGATTTCTTTCAAATACATATCTGTTGGTGGCGGAGAATTTATTCTCTTAGCTTAACACCCTTCTCTGAGACGTACGAGCTCAGAGGTTATGTAGTTGAAATTCATCAGCGATATATTCCCAATTTGGTAACGTGGCATACTGAGTGTTGCTGTGAAATGATCGGTGTTTGATCATTTGTGATATGATCATTTGTTTGATCTTATATCTTTGTGATCATAGGTTGATCATTTTTGTTTGACCCGAAGCAGGGCTTTGTAGAAAGCATAGCTTTGTGGACGAGACTTCGTCGAGCCTCACACCCCGGAAATGGTCGAAACAGGAAGGATGCAGCAAGGTTCTAGGGAGTAGTGCCCCTTAGTGTATGTCATGCCTTCTGGATAGAGGTGGTATCATGGTATGGAGCCCAGATACTTAACCTATGTGGTTGCTGCAAATTTATTACTTTGTGGTTGTTGGAAATCGGGGATCCTCGGGAAGATCGGTTACGATCGGGGGATGACATACGCGTGTCAGTAGTTACCTATTTTTGCAGAGGTAACCCGGCCTTGTGTTGGCAGAGATCCGGTTAGGTTCTCGGGTCGTCTATTCCAGGGACGTACCCATCGTGGAAAAGGAAGTTCCTTAGCCTGACCATTTGTTGGAAATCCAAAGAAACAATACGAGCCTTTACGATTTCAATTGTATAACCTGTCCCCTCAGGAGGCAGCTATAGCAGGCATAATATAATGGTACCTATGCTGGCTAAGATTTATATTCTACTTTCGAAATGTTTTCCACTATGCACTAATAATAATATCAAAAATGATTTGATTTTTGCGTAGTAAGCATCTTTGACTAACATAAGAAGAAATCTCCTCCAAGTCTGCGTTTGCATTGTGTGTGTGGTGGGAGGTCTTATGGTAGTTTCATTTTCCAAAAGCATTGCGAATTGACATTAAAATCTTCCTGTTGTTTATTTAAAAAAAATAACTGTTTTACGATCTCACACCAGTCACCATGACTGACTCGGAGTTTATTGTTCCCTTCTAAACTCTGGGTGCCCACCAATTTCCACACAGGCAGCCTAGAGTTAGGTTATCAGGATATTCTGGAGCTTTGGAGATAAGCTGGATGGCGAGACGTAGTATTTGTATCTGATAGTATTTATTCTGCTGTGTATTCTGTATGAGGACAAGTTTATATAACTGTCCATTGTTGTATATTGACTCTGATGATTGATGTATGTATAAAATGATATAGTTCTTTGTTTTAAAGATTATTCATTTATCTATTATATATTGTTCCGCTGCGATATGTGAGATTCTGATATTGTTTTCTGTATCTGATGTTGTTCTTCTTTCTTCTTCTGTTTTCTTCTTCTTCTCTTTTTCTTCTATCTTTTCTGCTTTTTTCTTCTTTTTAAAACCCTCACTATTGGAGTTTCCGGCACTCGATTTCTCGACAGTCGATAAAGTGAGTATCGATGTCGAATTTTCGAAAGTCGAAAATTTCGGTACGTGACATTAAATGTCAATTAAAGTAAATAAGCATTTAAATAGCTATACACCAGCACTCAAGAACCTAATGGTACTATATAAAGAGGATGGTGCGTAAACACAGATTTCAAATATGTATAACCTTAGAGTAGTAACTAATGCTGCTATAGTCATATACGACAATCAATTGGAGAGTAAGTGCAAATGAGTCAGTATTAAGAATGTCGTCGACTCTGAGTCGCATGAAAAGGCAATGAACTCGTATAGATCCCATCTCGACCCCATAGTGGGCATGGATGATATGCAATCTATTCCAGGTAGCTATCTCTATCACGCTCCAACTCATATTGTAAATTATGAAATTATAACTACCATACAAGCAATCAAACACATAAGACGTGTAATAATCAATCAATAATGATAAACATCAATAAATAACAAGCAACCATCAAACAATAGAAAAAAATGATAAGAACCAATAACTAGCATACAAATTATTAAACATGCCAGCAAGTAACAAAATTAACAACAACCAAAATCAAACAACAACAAACAACATCAACCAGTATCAAGCAAACATAAGCGGTAGCAATAATAACAAGCAACAAGCAATAGCAAGCCATAAATAATAGCAAGTAACAAATAACAGCAAGTAACAAACAATAAAAAGCAACCAGTAATAGCAAGCAAAAAAATAATGAAATATTCAAAAAGAGTTTATACCAACATGCACGATGAACATCAAGAGTCAAGCATGAATGTCAAACCATAAACTCAAATGAAGATCAATAAGTGCCTTAACTCTCGAATAAATCTGGCAATCAGTGCCTTAACTCTCCTTTTCTTCCAAAAAGAAATCATTCTCCAAAGGATAAAATTATGCTGGTTAAATCATCATAAAATGTAGATCGGTAATTACCTAGGTTTGCTTGGGTTCAAACTTACCTCGACCGCACAATGTTAATACGGATAATATACTAAGTGCACTATGACCCTCTCCTAGGTTAGTATCATCTTGTCACTTAGAAGTTTATCTGAATCATCACAAAACTAATCAAGAAATCTCTCCTCGAATTATCCTATGTAATAATAATTATACTATGCTAAAATTTTACAATAACTAAAGATCATTCCAAAATAAAACAATGCATATTCTAACCATTCATTTGCTCATAAGATTTCTTTGTTAAATTAGGATCGGTTTTTATCCATGTGAACTCTGATCTGGATCCTTGAACTAACCACTAAAATCTCCTTACACGATTAGGTCGTGTTTTCGAAATCTCTCATTTATCTCAAGATCCAACTCAAGTGCTCATCTATCAAAATCAAGTGAAAAACCCTTTCGTAACTACTGCAAATCACCTAGAACTCTATGCTCAAACTATAGGTTAAGAACTGGCACATGAATTGACTAATCCTCAGAAAATGTCCCTTTCGGCACATGAAATTACTCCTATCACCTGACATTCACTAGCACAAAGAAAAATAATTATAACATGAATGACTTTAGACAAATGCCAATAAGTCATCTGCTTGGTCTTTGCTCATTACTGTACATTTACCGAACCCTACTTGGATATAAATCCAAGTCGCGCTTCATCGCCAATCCCACTCAACTTAAAAGCACACGCATTAAGTTTGAATGGTAATACTCTTGGTCGCTTCACCTTAGCTTTGCAATTAAGATGACTCATACAAGGTGTAACACCCCTAATTTTATTGACAGTATTCAGGAGATTTAATTAGAATAAATTAAATAGAATAATGTAGATAAGGAGATTGAGGTTGATTAATAAACCAGGTGGCTGTGCTTAATTAAATCAAATGAACTTATATAAATGGTTAGGATATTAAACATAAGGCATTAGGGTAATTAGCTGCCCATATTTCCCACCCTTATACTATCCCCTTAGTCATACACATTCATTTTATCTCAAACAAACTTCTAAATGTAAGAAGCAAGCAAGGCCGGCCATTAGAAGAGAAGAAAAAATCAACTAAAAGCTAGGATTCAAGTTAGAAGGAATCAATCTTAATTAAATTTCAATTTCCTTATCCAATCTAAGGTGAATAATAATTTCTACATCTTTATTTTTATTTATACATCATATGGTTTCGGATTTAAGGATAAATCTGTTTTATGATATATTGAATGATGATATGATTGTTTATGATTTATATGTTTTTAAGCAAGGTTGCTTAATAAGGGATGTACACGGTTTTAGGGTAAAACCAAGATGAAATGATTTTTAAATACCATGGAAAAATTTTATGTTATAGAAAACATGATT
Organism: Allium fistulosum; assembly: GCA_030737815.1. Lineage (NCBI taxonomy): Eukaryota > Viridiplantae > Streptophyta > Magnoliopsida > Asparagales > Amaryllidaceae > Allium > Allium fistulosum. The sequence goes on along the minus strand of CM060904.1, from coordinate 1,245,478,575 downwards.
TTGGAGATGGGCTTCAATTTTCATAATTTTCTGAGTTTATATGGATTTTATATAAATTTTCTAGTAAAGAAAATGTTTATTGGGTTATAAATTAATTACAGCTAAAATAATGACTATTATGGTTTGGAATTTTTATATGGCAAGCTTTACTATAAACTAAACAAAATGGGAACATCCCAAGGTTAGTTTTAAACGCAGTACAGTAAGCCTAAAGCGTGTCGGTCAATTTTTGAGACCAATCTTTTCGATTTTTATTGACAGTTTTCTCCAAGATTTGTTTTATTTGTTGATTTGAAACTTCAGCTTGGCCACAAGTCGGAGGATGATACGGAGTGGATAACTTGTGGGTTATCGAGTATTTTTTCATTAAAGTTTCAAAAGAACGGTTGCAAAAATGGGTCCCGTTATCACTGATTATTGTGCGAGGTGTGCCGAACCTCGAAAAGATGTTTTCTTTGAGAAATTTCACAACAATTTTATGGTCGTTGGTTTTGCAAGGAATGGCTTCGACCTATTTTGAAATGTAATCTACAACGAGAAGGATATACAAGTTTCCAAAAGAATTGGGAAAAGGTCCCATAAAGTCTATACCCCAAACATAAAAGATTTCGATCGTAAGAATGGGGTTTAGAGGCATCATATCTCGTCGAGAAATTCGTCCAAGCATTTGACATCGATTGCAAGTTTTACAAAATTCAAACGAGTCTTTGAAAAGAGAAGGCCAATAGAAACCACACCGAAGCACTTTTTCCGCAGTTTTTCGAGGACCGAAATGTCCACCACACGCTTGATCGTGGAAAAACAAAAGAACACACCTGATCTCATTATCCGGAATGCAACGTCAGATGATTTGGTCGGGACAATATTTGAACAAGTATGGATCGTCCCAATAGAAATACTTCATTTGGGACATGAATTTGCATCTGTCGTGTTTGGACCACAATGAGGGAGTTTCTTTAGTGACTAAGTAGTTCACTATATCAGCGTACCATGGGTCGATAGAAATTGAATGGAGTTGTTCATCGGGGAAGTTTTCATTGATTGGAAAAGAAGATGGTGCGTTCGGAAGACGAGACAAGTGATCGGCTATGACGTTATCGGATCCTTTTTGTCTTTAATTGTAAGGTCAAATTCTTGAAGTAAAAGGATCCAACGAATCAAGCGGGATTTGGCATCCTTTTTAGTGAAGAGATATCGAAGCGTAGAGTGGTCCATGTACATAGTAATGTGTTACCCTATCAAGTATCGTCGGAATTTTCCAAGAGCAAAAACGACAGCTAGAAGCTCTTTTTCGGTTGTTGTGTAGTTGAGCGTCGTTCAAAGTCATACTCGCGTAGTAAATGATGTGAAAGATCTTGTTGATGTGTTGTCCTAAGACAGCACCAACGGCAAAGTTCGAAGCATCACACATTATTTTGAAAGGAAGATCCCAATTGGGCGCACAAATGATTGGAGTAGAAATGAGTTTGTTCTTAAGATGTTCAAAAGAAGAGATACAATCAGAGTTAAAATCAAAAGGAACGTATTTTCCAAGAAGAGTAGTCAAAGGACGAGCGATTTGGCTAAAGTCTTTCACAAAGCGTCGGTAAAAGCCAGCGTGTCCAAGAAATGATCGAATGTCCTTAACAATTATGGGAATGGTTAGATTTGCAATGACATCGATTTTCACTTTATCTACCTCAATGCCTTTATTTGAGATGATATGTCCAAGGACTATGCCTTGTTTGACCATAAAGTGGCATTTTTCCCAATTCAAAGTCAAATGTTTTTCTTTACATCGATTTAGAACCAATTCGAGATGATGTAAACATTGGGAAAAAGAATCACCAAAGATTGAGAAATCATCCATAAAAACTTCTAAAAAGTGTTCAATCATGTCGGAAAATGTGACGGTCCTAACTCGGCCTTCGAAAATCGGCACCCGTACTTCACTTGTACACGAATGCCGCAGATTCAAACGCCGAATCTGGCTCGCCGGAGCTTATAACACGTTAAGTATAACAACACAGCGGAAGAAAGAATTGGATAATATCATATACAACTCCAATGAATACCATATCCAAACTGATATACAACAATGATATCTATATGATACAAGAATATCAGAGACAAATAATGTTACAGCGGAAACAACAGAAGTGATACTCCAAATGATCTTTAAAAGAGAATTCGTCCAACAATTTCAACATCAAGCTCAAACCACCATCACGTTGCACCAAGATAAGAAAAGTCAGTCCTCCGTGAACTCCAAAAACTGAACTAGCTCCCGATAATCTACTAAACCTGACTATCTAAAAAACCCAACTCTAGACTGCCCATGTGGGAAATTGTGGGCACCCAGAGTTTAGAAAGGGAACAACAAACTCCAGGTCAGTCATGGGACTGGTAGGAGTAACAAAATAGTTGTTTAAAATAAAAACAATTCATAAGAGAAATCCGATATGCTTTTTGGAAAATGAAACTAACATAAGGCCTCCCGACACACACACAATGCAAACGTAGAATTGGAGGAGATTTCTCCTTATGATAGTCAAACATGCTTGATACGAGAAAAATCTTTTTTTATCATTAGTGCCTAGTGTGGAAAACATTTCGAAAGTATAATATTAATCTTAGCTAGAATACAACCATTATTGTATGCCTACTATAGCTACTATGTTCAATAGCAGGTTACCACCACATTCCATAGCAGGTTATACAACTAAAACCGTAAAGGGCTCATATTGTTTCTTTGGAATTCCAACAAATGGTCAGGCTAAGGAACTTCCTATTACCACATGGGTACGCCTCTGGAAGGACGTCCCGAGAACTTAACCAGCTTTCTGCCAATACAAGGTCGGGTTACCTCTGTAACTAGGTAACTACTACACGAATATGCCATCCCCCGGTCGTTTGCGACCTTTATCCGAGGCACTCAACAAAGAAACAACCACACAGAAATGGGATTGCAGCAACCACATAGGTTAAATATCAGGGCTCCATACCTGATACCGCCTTTTTCCAGAAGGAAATGACATACCCTAAAGGGTGCAACCCTCATAACCTTGCCACATCTTTCCTGTTTCGACCATTTCCGGGGTGTGAGGTCCTGATGCAGTCTCGTCCACAAAGCTACGCTTCTTCACAAAGCCATGCTTTGATCAACAAATGATCAACAGATAATCAACAACACATAGCAGCACTCAGCATGCCACATTACCAATTTGGGAGTATATCACTGATAACCTTCAACTACATAACCTCTGAGCTCGTATGTCTCAGAGAAGGGTGTTAATCTAAGAGAATAAATCTCCGCCACCACATAGAAATGTATTTGAAAGAAATCTAATTTATATCTCAAAGTGTAATGTCAGACATACAACCATACAAATCTGTTCCGGGTTCGAACAGAACCGAAGGCACTTCCAAAGAAGCCCTTGCAATCCGGGTATTTACAATCCCGATCGGACTTCCCATCACATATGGAGGTCTCTATACCGGAGCAACTCAGTGCAGAGACAATCGATAGGTTATCCTATCGTTCTCGCAAACACCCGGTCTTCAACACCGGTCTTCAAATGCTATCCATTTACGTCGTATCGCTATTCAGAATGGGTTATATGACACAAAGTCCTCTCCCGGCTAAACCGAATAGTGAGCGCAATATTTTAAAACATATGGATATTGGGATTTCAGTTAAGTCATAACTTATTACCCAAAACTTTTCTTCAAATGGTTTAAACAAATTACCATTTTCAATCTTTTAAACAAAAAGATTCATTTCACAAAGTTCACCAATCTTTCACAAAGATTCATTCACAGATTTCAAACCAATTTCCGTTTTAAATCTTTTATAGAAAGGATACACTTTTAAGACCCCTTTTCAATTTGAAAACAAAGTATACCTATCTTTAACAAAGATTTATACATATTCTTTTCGACACAATTTTCCTTTCAAATTGGCTTAACTCATCAAATCTTTAAATCAAGATTTAATTCATAGCTTTCAAAAAGATTCATTCATAACTTGGAAAACCATTTTTTCATTTCAAATATTTTATATATAAAAGATACACCATTTAAAATCCTCTTCAATTTCAAAACATGGTTCAACCATTTTAAATTTCAAAACTTTATGAAGTTATCCAAAATAACTTTACCCTCAAACTCTTTTTCCAAAGCTTTTCACATTTAACCCGATTCCATGCCCAAACCATTTGAATTCAAATTTAATTTTTAAAACCATTTCAAAAATCTGTGACTTAATCGATTTCCTCGTGAAGTCCATATTTGTGTGTGTATGGTGTAGTCCAGGGGTTTAACACAATAGTGTAACATCATTCAATCATCACAGATTCAATCATATCAATATCCATAAGCGGTATGATTTATAACGCTTATCTTCATTCACAGATTCACAGATAAAGTCAATTTATCAATCACAAGGATTCATCATTACGATTCGATGTGGGTTACGGATAACAAACTGGAATCCGACACCCTATCGCATCGAAATTCAAATGTCATTTTACGGATCCAAAGGGTTTTCACATAAATACAGAAACAAATCATAAATCACAAAGCAATTCGCATTACAATCACATATCAGAAATATCAATCCAGTTCATAATATTTGACCATAGTTAACTTAAATTAATCAATTAAACTCAATTAATTACAATGAGCAATTAATTTCTTAATTACTTCCATAAAGTATTTACACTTACGCAATTATATAAATGATTATCATTAATTAATTAATCTAATTTATTGTTAAAATTAATCACATTAAATAATTATTTAAATAATATTAGTTAATGACCTTCATTAACTAATAACAATTCTTTAATTACTTTGCTAAAGAAATTACTTACATTAATCATTATTAATCAAAATTGATTAATTATTAATAACTCATTGATCAATCCTAATTATTTAATAAAATAAGTGTTAATTGTAACTTAATTAGTTCTTAATTACAAATTAATTAATTTCTAATCATTAATTGACTTAAACCTTAATTAATAAATCTAAAACTTATGATCACTAATTTAATTAATCCAAACACTAATTAAACATTCTAGTTAACTTAATAGTTTATGAATTACAAATCAATAAGTTTTATTAACTTTAAAGAAACTTCTCCTTATAAATGATTTAGTTATCACACACAAGTATGTTAGAAAACATTTCTTTCAAATTTACTGCTTAAATTTCATTTTAATTTCAAAATATAAAATGAAGACCAATTTATCTTATATAAAGTTAAAACTAATTTTGAAAACCTTCAAATTCATATGTTTAAGCAATATTTTTTTTTGTTATAAAAGGAATTTTAAAGAGTTAAATTAAATTCCTTTTAAATTCACATATTTAAAAGTATACCTTTACATTTAAATTTATTTAAACATTAAGATTTATAAACTTTATTAAATGTCAAAAACTAGAATTCAAATTAGGATTTAAGTCTAGGTTAAAAATTCTGATTTAAACTTTGCTTAAATTTTTTTTTGTACAATTCAAATTCCATTTTTAAAGTCAAATCTTTTAATTTGACTTAAACACTTTAAAATTATTATACAAGTTTTGAAATTTTTAAAACTTTATTTATTTCCAATCTAAGATTCAAACTGACTTGAAATTATATTTAAAATTCGATTTTAAAACTCAGTTCAAACCTTGATTTATAGTTAAAAATTTAATTTTTAAATTTCAAACAGGTACAGGTTTTAAAGCCTGTACAACATTTCTTCCCGAGCCACGTCTATACTTGCTTCGAGACCAGCACAAATTTTCTCGAGTAAATACTCGAGACAACACGCGAAAACCTACTTCCACCCAAATCAACTAAATTTCCAGATGCCAGAACTCAAGTGTATCGTGCACGTGCACGGCTCCGACTGTCATCTTCGGTCAATGCTGCATCGACAAGCAAGTCGACGATCACTCACAGATCAACTCCCCATCACCGGAACTCCATCATTCACTCGAATTCGAAATCGAGAGTTCGAACAAAAACCTGGAAAAACATCACTGGCTCCACCATCAAAACTAGAAACTGCGTCGTTCTCGACATCCCGTCCACCAAAAAATTCGAAACTTCGGCGAACTACTCGTCGTCATCCTCTCTACCATCACCCAGGGTCACGACGAACTCGATCAACTAATGACGATGGACGAAGCAAAATTCTCAACCTCAACAAATCTAGGTTTACGAACGAAATATGCTCGCCGCCACCACCACGTTCATCTGCCAACCATCAAACTAGTTTTCCTTGAATCTCCGACCACTCCTCTACCACCAGACACGATCCCGACCTCTACGACTCTAGAGATCATCAAAAATTCCCAAAACAAAGAAATTCGAACAAACTCCAACTGCTCTCAAATCCTAACTCGAAAAATTATGATTTAAGCTTTAAAAATCATGTTTTAGTATGAGAATTCAGTTTATATACATGAATTCCTAAATTAAGAAATTTAAATTTTGACTTATTTGAAGTTGGGTTCAGATATCTCGATTTCCAGAATCATTAATAAGTTGTTTAAACTTAAATTAATTTTTAAAACATAGTTCATGATCAAACAAACGACTCTTGTTTATATTCTATGTTCCAGTGAGTAGATCAAGAGATAAAGATTTATTTTGTAAATCTGGGTTTGGAAAAACAAGAACAGAGCCAATCTCAGTTTTTGCACAGGTATGCACACATTCACATCTTCATATATATACACAGGAACAATTTTAACATATATAATTTCCAGATATAAACTTGCTACTAATTCAGATATTTAAGTTTTAAAAGTGAATGTCACTCACATTGATTTTAGAAAAATGAACAGAGTCTCATTTATGTTGAAACAGGCTTGAAATTGCTAGCTGAAACCTTCTTCTTTGATCTTTGGTTTGAGTTGAATTTGTATTGTTGTTTTAATTGAAGTTTTTGTTTTAAGTTGGATGATATTTACTTCAGGTTTGCTTAGTTATCTTGATGGACGAAACTGAAATGAAGATGATGGATATATAGAAACAGTTTACAGGGGATAATTTTTGTACAGGGTGATGTATATATAGGTACAAGATTTTTTTATCTGGTCGGAGAGATTTTTTTCTCTTGATGGCTGATATTATAATATTTTGGCTAGCATTAATTGTTGTTGTCTTTATTTTCATGTGTAAATACTTATCTAATTTTGTTTGTTCATACTTGAATATGCTTCTTTCTTCTTTTGCAAGCCTTCATTTATATATATATATATATATATATATATATATATATATATATAATTTTTTTTGTCTGGTTTCATACTATCAGACTTATCTCATCCAATTCGATTTTTGTCTACATACTTGAATGTATTTTATTTTTCTTTAATCTTATTATTTTGTAATATAGATGAATTTTTATATTTAATATGTTGTTAAAATTTAGCTAATGTTTACTTTATATTTTATAATTTATCTTATATATATCTATTTATAAATTCAAATTATTTTTAAACCATTTACTTAAAATTTAAATTCAAATGATTTAACAAATATTTTATTTGAATTTGGAGAAACTCAAATCAATTTACCAATTAATTTCACAATTTTTATTCAAAAATTAAATTAATTATCAATTTAAACTTAGTTAATATCCGGGATTGTTACAGATTCCCCCCTTAAGAAATTTCATCCTCGCAATTTGAAAGTAGGGAGACAACAAAAGAATAGATGAAGAATGTTTCATCAAATCAAACTGAGCATCTATTCTGCATTTGGCTTACCAAATCAGAATATCAATAATAGATACGAGAATGAATCTTTTTAATTTTTTTCACAAGATACTCGGGTTATCCGGATCTATGAAGTATGCAGGAGCATCGATTAGTCCGAAGGGATAACTAACCATAGTAGAGTATATTGGGACCCAAAAATAGACAGATATATGGATACAATTTCAAAACTTTTTGTTTAGAAACTAAAGTATACCTATCAACCATAACAACCAAAGTAACCAATTCATCCAAACAAACAATTCTGACCTATTTGGAGTTTATTGTCCCTTGCAAATATATCAAATCTTCTTCCTGGATCTACCAGGAACCATCGAAGAATTGAAAAGAGATGTTGAACAAAAGAGATTGATAGAGAAAATATTGTTTCCTTGTTATTATAGGGTATTGACGATTTATAGTCGTTTTCCCCTGTCCCATATCTCATCTTCTTCTTGCACTCATACTTACTATCAGTAGATAGTTAGAGAATTTACTGAGGCGTTCGAATGGATATCTTAGGGATACTCATTCTAGGGTATACTTCACCCTATCTCTAATGAGTTACTTAATGTGTTATACTCCATAGCTAAAGTTCAACCTTAGCTCTGATACCAAATGTGATGGTCCTGACTCGACCTTCGAAAATCGGCACCCGTACTTCACTTCTACTCGAATGCCGCAGATTCAAACGCCGAATCTGGCTCGCCGGAGCATATAACACGTTAAGTATAACAACACAGCGGAAGAAAGAAATGGATAATATCATATACAACTCCAATGAATACCATATCCAAACTGATATACAACAATTATATCTATATGATACAAGAATATCAGAGACAAATAATGTTACAACGGAAACAACAGAAGTGATACTCCAAATGATCTTTAAAAGAGAATGCATCCAACAATTTCAACATCAAGCTCAAACCACCATCACGTTGCACCAAGATAAGCAAAGTCGGTCGTCCGTGAACTCCAAAAACTGAACTAGCTCCCTATAATCTACTAAACCTAACTATCTGAAAAACCCAACTATAGACTGCCCGTGTGGGAAATTGTGGGCACCCAGAGTTTAGAAAGGGAATAATAAACTCCAGGTCAGTCATGGGACTGGTATGAGTAACAAAACAGTTGTTTAAAATAAAAACAGTTCATAAGAGAAATCCGATATGCTTTTTGGAAAATGAAACTACCATAAGGCCTCCCGCCACACACACAATGCAAACGCAGAATTGGTGGAGATTTCTCCTTATGATAGTCAAACATGCTTGATACGAGAAAAATCTTTTTTTTATCATTAGTGCCTAGTGTGGAAAACATTTCGAAAGTATAATATTAATCTTAGCCAGCATACAACCATTATTGTATGCCTACTATAGCTACTATGTTCAATAGCAGGTTACCGCCACATTCCATAGCAGGTTATACAACTAAAACCGTAAAGGGCTCGTATTGTTTCTTTGGAATTCCAACAAATGGTCAGGCTAAGGAACTTCCTATTACCACATGGGTACGCCTCTAGAAGGACGTCCCAATAACTTAACCAGCTTTCTTCCAACACAAGGCCGGGTTACCTCTGTAACTAGGTAACTACTACACGAATATGCCATCCCCCGGTCGTTTGCGACCTTTATTCGAGGCGCCTCAACAAAGCAACAACCACACAGAAATGAGATTGCAACAACCACATATGTAAAATAACAGGGCTCTATACCTGATACCACCTTTTTCCAGAAGGAAATGACATACCCTAAAGGGTGCGACCCTCATAACCTTGCCGCATCTTTCCTGTTTCGACCATTTCTGGGGTGTGAGGTCCTGATGCAGTCTCGTCCACAAAGCTACGCTTCTTCACAAAGCCATGCTTTGATCAAAAAATGATCTACAGATGATCAGCAACACACAGCAGCACTCAGCATGCCACATTATCAATTTGGGAGTATATCACTGTTAACCTTCAACTACATAACCTCTGAGCTCGTATGTCTCAGAGAAGGGGGTTAAGCTAAGAGAATAAATCTCCGCCACCAAACAGAAATGTATTTGAAAGAAATCTGCTTTATATCTCAAAGTGTAATATCAGACATACAACCATACAAATCTGTTTCGGGTTCAAACAGAACCGAAGGCACTTCCAAAGAAGCCCTTGCAATCCGGGTATTTACAATCCCGATCGGACTTCCCATCACATATGGAGGTCTCTATACCGGAGCAACTCAGTGCAGAGACAATCGATAGGTTATCCTATCGTTCTCTCAAACACCCGGTCTTCAAATGCTATCCATTTACGTCGTATCGCTATTCAGAATGGGTTATATGACACAAAGTCCTCTCCGGGCTAAACCGAATAGTGAGCGCAATATTTTAAAACATATGGATATTGGGATTTCAGTTTAGTCACAACTTATTACCCAAAACTTTTCTTCAAATGGTTTAAACAAATTACCATTTTCGATCTTTTAAACAAAAAGATTCATTTCACAAAGTTCACCAATCTTTCACAAAGAATCATTCATAGATTTCAAACCAATTTCCGTTTCAAATCTTTTATAGAAAGGATACACTTTTAAGACCCCTTTTCAATTTGAAAACAAAGAATACCAATCTTTAACAAAGATTTATACATATTCTTTTCAACACAATTTCCCTTTCAAATTGGATTAACTCATCAAATCTTCAAATCAAGATTTAATTCATAGCTTTCAAAAAGATTCATTCATAACTTGGAAAACCATTTTTTCATTTCAATTCTATTATATATAAAAGATACACCATTTAAAATCCTCTTCAATTTCAAAACATGGTTCAACCATTTTAAATTTCAAAACTTTATGAAGTTATCCAAAATAACTTTATCCTCAAACTCCTTTTCCAAAGCTTTTCACATTTAACCCGATTCCATGTCCAAACCATTTGAACTCAAATTTAATTTTTAAAACCATTTCAAAAATCTGTGATTTAATCGATTTCCTCGTGAAGTCCATATTTGTGTGTGTATGGTGTAGTCTAGGGGTTTAACACAATAGTGCAACATCATTCAATCGTCACAAATTCAATCATATCAATATTGATTAGCGGTATGATTTATAACGCTTATCTTCATTCACAGATTCACAGATAAAGTCAATTTATAATCACAAGGATTCATCATTACGATTCAATGTGGGTTTCGGATAACAAACTGGAATCCGACACCCTGTCGCAACGAAATTCAAATGCCATTTTACGGATCCAAAGGGTTTTCACATAAATACAGAAACAAATCATAAATCACAAAGCAATTCGCATTACAATCACATATCAGAAATATCAATCCAGTTCACAATATTTGACAATAGTTAACTTAAATTAATCAATTAAACTCAATTAATTACAATGAGCAATTAATTTCTTAATTACTTCCATAAATTAATTACACATACGCAATTATATAAATGATTATCATTAATTAATTAATCTAATTTATTGTTAAAATTAATCACATTAACTAATTATTTAAATTATCTTAGTTAATGACCTTCATTAACTAATAACAATTATATAATTACTTTGCTAAAGAAATTACTTACGTTAATCAATTAATCAAAATTGATTAATTTTTAATAACTCATTGATCAATCCTAATTATTTAATAAATTAAGTGTTAATTGTAACTTAATTAGTTCTTAATTACAAATTAATTAATTTCTAATCATTAATTGACTTAAACCTTAATTAATAAATCTAAAACTTATGATCACTAATTTAATTAATCCAAACACTAATTAACCATTCTAGTTAACTTAATAATTTATGAATTACAAATCAATAAGTTTTATTAACTTTAAAGAAACTTCTCCTTATAAATGATTTAGTTATCACTCACAAGTATGTTAGAAAACATTTCTTTCAAATTTACTTCTTAAATTTCATTTTAATTTCAAAATATAAAATGAAGACCAATTTACCTTATATAAAGTTAAAACTAATTTTGAAAACCTTCAAATTCATACGTTTAAGCAATATATTTTTTTTGTAATAAAAGGAATTTTAAAGAGTTGAATTAAATTTCTTTTAAATTCACATATTTAAAAGTATACCTTTACATTTAAACTTATTTAAACATTAAGATTTATAAACTTTATTAAATGTCAAAAACTAGGATTCAAATTAGGATTTAAGTCCAGGTTAAAAATTCTGATTTAAACTTTGCTTAAAATTTTTTTCCTGTACAATTCAAATTCCATTTTTAAAGTCAAATCTTTTAATTTGACTTAAACACTTTAAACTTATTAAACAAGGTTTGAAATTTTTAAAACTTTATTTATTTCCAATCTAAGATTCAAACTGACTTGAAATTATATTTACACTTCGATTTTAAAACTCAGTTCAAACCTTGATTTATAGTTAAAAATTTAATTTTTAAATTTCAAACAGGTACAGGTTTTAAAGCCTGTACAACATTTCTTCCTGAGCCACGTCTATACTTGCTTCGAGACCAACACAAATTTGCTCGAGTAAATACTCGAGACAACACGCGAAAACCTGCTTCCACCCAAATCAACTAAATTTCCAGATGCCAGAACTCAAGTGTATCGTGCACGTGCACGGCTCCGACTGCCATCTCTGGTCAACGCTGCATCGACGAGCAAGTCGACGATCACTCATAGATCAACTCCCCATCACCAGAACTCCATCAATCACTCGAATTCAAAATCGAGAGTTTGAACCAAAACCTGGAAAAACATCACTGGCTCCACCATCAAAACTGGAAACTGCGTTGTTCTCGACATCCCGGCCACCAGAAAATTTGAAACTTCGGGCAACTACTCGTCGTCATCCTCTCTACCATCACCCAGGGTCACGACGAACTCGATCGACTAATGACGATGGACGAAGCAAAATTCTCAACCTCAACAAAACTAGGTTTACGAATGAAAAATGCTCGCCGCCACCACCACGTTCATCTGCCAACCATCACACTAATTTTCCTTGAATCTCCGACCACTCCTCTACCACCAGACACGATCCCGACCTCTACGACTCCAGAGATCATCAGAAATTCCCAAAACAAAGAAATTCGAACAAACTCGAACTGCTCTCAAATCATAACTCGAAAAATTATGATTTAAGCTTTAAAAATCATGTTTTAGTATGAGAATTCAGTTTATATACCTGAATTCGTAAATTAAGAAATTTAAATTTTGACTTATTTGAAGTTGGGTTCAGATATCTCAATTTCCAGAGTCATTAATAAGTTGTTTAAACTTAAATTAATTTTTAAAACTTAGTTCATGATCAAACAAAAGACTCTTGTTTATATTCTATGTTCTATCAGTGAGTAGATCAAGAGATAAAGATTTATTTTGTAAATCTGGGTTTGGAAAAACAAGAACAGAGCCAATCTTAGTTTTTGCACAGGTATGCACACATTCACATCTTCATATATATATATACAGGAACAATTTCAACATATATATTTTCCAGATATAAACTTGCTACTAATTCAGATATTTAAGTTTTAAAAGTGAATGTCACTCACATTGATTTCAGAAAAATGAACAGAGTCTCATTTATGTTGAAACAGGCTTGAATTTGCTAGCTGAAACCTTCTTCTTTGATCTTTGGTTTGAGTTGAATTTGTATTGTTGTTTTAATTGAAGTTTTTGTTTTAAGTTGGATGATATTTACTTCAGGTTTGCTTAGTTATCTTGATGGACGAAACTGAAATGAAGATGATGGATATATAGAAACAGTTTACAGGGGATATATTTTGTATAGAGTGTTGTATATACAGGTACAAGATTTTATTATCTGGTCAGAGAGATTTTTTTCTCTTAGTGGCTGATATGATAATATTTTGGCTAGCATTAATTGTTGTTGTCTTTATTTTCATGTGTACATACTTATCTAATTTTGTTTGTTCGTACTTGAATATACTTCTTTCTTGTTTTGCAAGCCTTCATATATATATATATATATATATATATATATATAATTTTTGTTGTCTGGTTTCATACTATTAGACTTATCTCATCCAATTCGATTTTTGTCTACATACTTGAATGTATTTTATTTTTCTTTAATCTTATTATTTTGTAATATAGGTGAATTTCTATATTTAATATGTTGTTAAAATTTAGCTAATGTTTACTTTATATTTTATAATTTATCTTATATATATCTATTTATAAATTCAAATTATTTTTAAACCATTTACTTAAAATTTAAATTCAAATGATTTAACACATATTTTATTTGAATTTGGAGAAACTCAAATCGATTTACCAATTAATTTCACAATTTTTATTCAAAAATCAAATTAATTATCAATTTAAACTCAATTAAAATCCGAGATCATTACAGAAAAGATTCCAACCATGCATCGTTAGAAGGTCGTAGGAGCCTTACAAAGTCCAAATGGCATGCGTCGATAAGCAAAGGTACCGAATGGACACGTGAAAGTTGTTTTCTCTTGATCTTCGGGAGCGATGGGAATTTGGTTATAGCCGGAATAACCATCAAGGAAGCAGTAAAATTCGTGGCCGGCTAAACGTTCGAGCATTTGGTCAATGAAGGGAAGAGGGAAGTGATCTTTTCGTGTTGCGACATTTAGTTTTCGATAATCAATGCAAACACACCAACCCATTTGAGTACGAGTTGGAATAAGTTCATTTGAATCGTTCTTGACAACGGTTAGCCCAGACTTTCTCGGTACAACGTGAATTGGGCTAACCCATGAACTATCAAAGATTGGGTAAATGATTCCGTTGTCGAGAAGTTTAAGAATTTCATCACGCACCGCATCTTTCATTTTTGGATTAAGCCTTCGTTGAGCGTCACGAACATGCTTGACATTGTCGATTAAATGGATGCGATGTTGAACAATAGCAAGGCTAATCCCCTTTATATCGGAGATCGACCATCCAATCGCTTCCTTGTTTTTCGAAAGAATAGAAAGTAAGGAGGTTTCTTGGTCAAGAGAGAGAGTCGTAGAAATTATGACGGGTAACGTTTCGTTATCACCTAAGTATGCATACTTAAGGTGATCGGGAAGTGGTTTGAGGTCCAACTTTGGGAGTTTTTCGATCAAAGAATTGGGTTGAGATTCGGACTCAACTGGAAGCGATTCAAAGGGAAGAGTGTATTCAATTTCGCTGGGAATTTCATGAAACAATTTTTCATATTCAGCTTCTCGTTCGTCGCTAAGGTCAAGTGTCTCATTTTTGAAGTTTTCGTGAATGGCACTAACTTCCAACATTTGGTCATGAGGTTCATTCGATTGGCTTTCAAGATTGAAAATGTTGAGATCCAAAGTCATGTTTCCAAAAGAAATTTTCATCGATCTGTTACGACAATTGATAAAGGCGTTCGAGGTAGCTAAGAATGATCGGCCTAAAATCAGTGGAATTTGACTCGCGGGATTTTTCACGGGTTGTGTTTCGAGAACGATAAAATCAACAGGGAATATGAATTGCCCTACTCGAATGAGCACGTCTTCGATTTCTCCCATGGGATTCTTAATGGAACGATCGACGAATTGAAGCGTTACTTTTGTGGGTTTGAGCTCACCTAAGCCTAATTGTTCGTACACGGAGTATGGAATCAAGTTGACACTCGTACCTAAGTCTATTAAGCATTTGTTAATCGTCTTATCTCTAATTGTGCATGAAATCGTAGGGCAGCCAGGATCTTTGTATTTAACGGGCATGGATTGGGACAAGTCTTCACTCAAACTGGCGGCTAAGAAGACTTTTTTGGGCACTTGAGTGTGTCGATTTTGGGTACACAAGTCCTTAAGAAATTTCAAGTAAGTGGGGACTTGTTGAACGATGTCAAGAAGCGGAATGTTAACTTTGACTTGTTTAAAAATTTCCAACATCTTTTCCATTTGGTATGAGTGTTTCTTTGGTCGAAGACGATGTGGAAATGGAACACGATACTCGGTAGGCGGGTCTACTCAAGTAGAGGATGAAGAATTTTGATTAGCATTCGATTCAACGTTTGGCTCCAAGTTATGTTCTGAGTCGTTCGTTGTTTTAGAAGTGTCGAGAGAAGATTCCGGTAAATCGTTTGGATTAACGACTTGATTATCAATGTTAACGGTAAAAAGTGAACGCTAACACCCGGTGTGTGTAATAGGATTGTGAAAGCACCACCCGTGTGACGGGAACAGAAATCAAGCAGGAAAATAGCAGAAATGCAGTAAATGAACAACAGATTTATAGTGGTTCGGCCCGTAATTGAGCCTACGTCCACTTTATAGTCTCTTATTGCTGATTCGGTTACAATTTGATACAAATCTCTTCAAGAAACAATACAATTCGATCACAAGAAACAATCTTGACTACTAGCTCAATCTTCGACGGTAAAACTCGATGAATCCATGCCAGATGTTAGGAATTTCTCTCGAAGCTTGTTGTAGTGTCACGAATGCTTGAAGGATCCTTGATTGCTGAATGAATGAAGAGTTTGATGGAGTAACAGCGCTGTAGAAATGATTTGCCAAAAGTCCCCTTCATGTTGGAAGTGGTGGGGTATTTATAGGAGCTGATTTGGACTCTGGAAATTTCCCTAAGTCCTAAGTCATCGCCGACTTAGTATAAGTCGCAGCCGACTTATGGTAGGTCGCAGCCGGCTCATCAACACTTCCACAGTAGTTCGTCTCCTTTTCTGGTTTTATGCTCAAGTCCTAAGTCGTCAAAGATCTAAGGTAAGTCGGTGACCAGGTGAAGATGTAGGGTGTTCTGAGATTACATACGACTCAGTATAAGTCGTAAGTTGGTGACGACTTAAGAGATAGGTCGTAGGTCTTTAAGTCGAGGACTTCTTTAGATCGGAGCCCCTCCTTATCTCGCGAACTGCTAAGTCGGAGGCCTTCGTAACTTGCTAACCGGTTAAGTCAAACTACTCCTTAACTCGTACACTGTTATGTCGGAGCATTACTTAACTCGGAATCCTTCTTAACTCGGTCTCAGCCCTTGAGTCACAAATTACCTTAAGTCGTGACCTGTTGAGTCGGCACATGTCTTAAGTCGGCGTCTTTTTTTTAGTAGTTGGATCGGCAACTGTTAGATCAGAGCTTTCTTAGGTCGTGGCTTGTTATACCGGAGACCTTTCTTAAGTCGGAGCCTTCCTTGAGTCGGCTACTGTTAAGTCGGTCTTGTAGCTTAGGTCGCATGTTGCTTTAAATCAGATTTGTTAGGTCGGTCTTTGTCTTGAGTCGGTGGCGCTTTTAACTCATTAGGTTATGAACTGAAAGAGGGTTAACATTTGCCCCTCGAAGCATACGCCTAAGTCGTAGGTCGTGTGCTTCGACTTTCTTAACCTGCTCATTGATTTGGTCGGAAGTGAGTTAACAGAAGTCTTAGGTCGGCAGCGTGTAAGTCGCCTCACCTTCCTGCGAATAAATAGTTGAGTCATCCTTCCTCTTCCTCACTTATTCTTCTTCCTGATTCCGCCATTGACGCAGTTTAGAGCCCTCAGAGACAAATTCCGTTCATCCAATCGTCGATCAATCCTCCTGTCATACATCGTAAGTTAATCTGATCCGAGTTTACCCATGCCCACTGTCGAATCGATGACTCCCCAGTTTTCGACTTTCATTAATCTGTCGTGGTTCGTTACGAATAACCCTTCGACTGTTCTGCCACTGCCATTGATCATGTTATAGTTGTGATAGGGCAATAATACATCAGATTTGCAACAAACCCGAGGCGATTCGAATTGGTTTTCTTGGGCGATCCAATGGTGTGATGGAATTAGGATCGCCATTGACTGTGAAGTTATTGGGCTAGTGAGTTAAGAGTTAGGGAAGGAAGTGGGTTGATGTGTTGGCTCAGTCACGATTTAGTGATTTCATTGATTTGAGTCGGAACTGACTTAGCAATTTCACGTTCCCCAGGTTTTGAGTCGCTTCCGAGTTAGGACATAGAGGATTTCATGTTGCTTCGAACCAGTTTTGCTTCTTAATCCGGCCAAGACTCGGGAACTACTCGCTTTGACCCACAGGAAGTTTACCCTAAGTCGTCACCGAGTTAGTACTTAGGTTTTTCGGCGACTAAGCAGATGACTTTTGAACTTTGCCCAGACTTTGAACTGTTGAACCACGAACTGTGTTGCATGTATTTCTTTTTACAGATTGCTCCAATTTGCAAATTAACAATCCTGTTTAACACAACATTCACAGAGTACTGGGACGAATATACTGTCACTGACTACCCACATCGAATGACAGATTAGTTGGTAAAGAGAAAGTTAAATTAAATGAATATGAATGAGATGCCGTACAATAATCAATTCAAGTGGAGTATTAAAACAAAATCGTAATAGTCAAATGAAACTAATTTGTCTGCATTAATACTATACTTGAACATTAACAAGTTCTGAAATTTTGTAATAGATCGATTGTCGACTAATTCAATTCCAGTTATGCTTGTCTTCTATTTTCATTTGTTTTGCACAACACTTCACACTTTTTAGGAAACGTGTACCTTCACATTTGAACATTCAGCTGATTGTGTAGAATGTCTTCTCCACAAGAAGGAACGGAGCAAGTTGAAGATGCGTTTCCAGTTGTTGTCCCGCTAAATGATCCTCCAGAAAGGACTCCTACCACCCTGAGCCATAAAGCCTTTCGTCAATTATGCATCCAGTTTGGCATTGCCGAAGCTGACGCTTTGCTTCCCGAAATAAATGATACTACTGATAGGCCGCCTCATGGCTTTGTCGCAGTTAACCGCCAAATGCTCTCGAGCGGAGCTGTTCCTCCATTCAATGACTGCCTTCGAGAACTTATTCTCCGACTAACTATCTCTCCTTTCCAATTACACCGTAATGGCTACGCCATCCTACTAGGACTATGCGTGCTTTTTAGGAGAAATCTGGACCGCTTTCCTAGTTTTGGAGAAATTCGCTATTTGTGTACTTTTGCCAAAAATAAAGATCACCCCTCTATCATAGTCGTGAGGAGTGCTAGAAATCGCAAGTTGATCACTGGTCTCCCTGAAAGCGTTCATAGTTTCCTGAGCCCGTTTTTATATATTCGCTGTCCCCCGGGGTTTTATGCTATTTGGAGGGTAGGAAGTAAGATCACTTGCCTCTGTTTCTTATGTTCTTTCAAACCTACTGAAGTCCGAGTTATCAAGTGCTAACTTTGCCTTCTCTCTTTTTTTTTTCTTTTCAGCCCTTCCTCTTCCCTCTAAAGATCCTGGTCACAAAGTGATTTTTGAAAGGCTTATGGCGGTGCCGATAGAGGAGAGGAGTATCCAGTTTTATTAAATGATGAGCTTTTGCACCAATTTGGGCTTTTACATCCTTCCAGATCGACCCGAATTCATGAAATTTCTAGTTCCGATGCGGAAACGTTAGTTGCTTCGGGTTCTCAAGCAGAGGCCTCGAATGCCCCAGCTTCTGTAAATGAAATCGCATCAAAAGCACCCGTTGTAGAAGCTGCTTTGGTAAAATGTTCCGCATCCATCGATGTCGTAGGGTTAGTCAGCAAGTCGGCGCTTACCCCAATTACTGAGGAGGAAGAGAATCCTCGAGTTTCTGAGAAATCCATTGATACAGAGGTTGAAAAAGAGAAGTCTGCTGAACACCTGGGTGATGACACCTTTGATGGCTTGAGCGATATCATGATAACTTCTCAAGAGCTTTTTGGGGATAACAATCCAAAAGCAACTTCTCCCGTTGTCGAGGCGACTTCCACCTTTAAACAAACCCGGACGCCTACAACGCCAGTCGTCTCTGTTTCCACACTAAAGCGTGGTCTGTAGTTTGACGCATGTAGCTTGCACGCCACACACACTTAGGATTTTTCAGCACTTATAAACATTTATCCTCTTTCTCCTGGAAATTTCTAAACTTTACTCCTTTTTTTTTGCTTTCAGGTTCTCCAATGGGACGTACAGGTTCATATTATGACTCATTCAAGTGCCGTGGAGGCCGCGGCACCTACGACTTTAGGAAGTACCTTGATACCCCAAAAGAAACAGATGAAGAGAGGGCTCGAAGGAAAGCCCAGGAGAAGCGGGATTACGATCAGCGGCAAAGAAGGAAAGATGCCGAGCGATATGACTCTTCTCATAGAAGTGACTACTCTCATAAGCGGAAGTCTTACGATGATAAGGGAAAAACTCAGATTGCAGACGAACCGAGCAAACGATCTAAACCAATTGACGCGTCTGAAATTTCTGAAAATACTGACGCCCCCATTCCTTCCGATATTCTGGCCAGCTCTCCTCCTCTGAAGAAATCTGACATTCAGACTATCATTAACAGACCGCAATATCAAGTCAAGGACGGCCCCCCAACACTTCAGAGCCGTTTTCCGAATTGGTGCCTAAAAGGGGTGCGCTTTGACTTGGACTTAGTTCCGATTGATAAGCAAGACATGCTTAGCAGTCTTGACGCAGTCAGGCTTAATATCGAGAGGATGTCGCAGTGGCAGAAGCTTGTCGATGAACTCCAAAGGGTTAATCGTGCAAACCTTGAGGCGATGCTGACTATGGAAAACGACAAGGCGGAGTGGGACAAAATTTGCAAACAGCATAATGTCGAGATGACAAATATTGCTGATGGTTATGCAAAACTTGAGTCCGAGGTTAAAAAACTTAAGGAAGATCTTGCTTCTTCTTCTGCATCTCATACTCAAAAAGAAGAAGTCTTTCAAAAACAAGTGCGGGATGCACATGCTGCACAGAGAGATGTCGAAATGAAGCTTGCCGCTGAACAGCATATTACTGAGAAATACCGCACAGAAAACACCGATCTGCGGGAAAAAGTCACCTCCCAAAACGTAGAGATTGAGTTACTAAAGTCTCGACTTACTAAAGCTGAGGCGGAGCGTGATGAGGCTACCGTTGGCCGGGTTGCTGCCGTTGCCGAAAAGGAAGCGGCTGAGCAATCACATGAGGCGACGAAAGCAGACATCAGCTCTACCTTATTCGACTTTTATTTACACAGCGTTCTGGGTCGTGGAAGCCTCTCTTTTCTTGGTCCCGGTTATGAAATTACATTGGCTGAAGTGTGGGAAGTCGCAATGGATATGCTTGGCGGGGCTAGCTATAATGAGTTGGAACTTGAGGAGCGCTATCTCGATGATGAGGCTCGTGCCGCTCTTGTTAAGAGGAAGGAGCAACTTGCCAAAATACGAGCTGAAACAACGGGAGAAGAGCCTCCAAAAGAAGAAGCTCCTTTAACTGCCCCCGTTCATACTTCCACTTCAGCCGACGTTAATATTATGGATTCCAGCTCTCATTCTTTACATCTAGCTAAAGTTGCCCAAGAAACTGCAACTACTCCTACTGAAGATGAGGCACTGGATGATATTGAAGCCGAGAAGTTTGAGGTTGATCTTGCAAAGCCAACTCCTCCAGGTACTTTTGGCGTCGTCTCGGGTCCAATGAACCAGTCATTTGACTTAGCCGAATTCGATGACCTTCTTACTTATTACTTAAACTTTGGTGAACCGATGCCTTCTTTATTTTCGGGGGATGTTGATTTTAACTTCTTTTCTTCTACAGCGGAGGCACCAAGCACTGCACAAGCTTTCACTCCTTCGGTTGCCGTTCCTCTGTCTTCCCAAATTACTCCTCCTTCTGCTTCCCAACCGGGATCACAGGCAGAGAAAATCGAAGCTCTCCAAGGTTTGGATGATCTGGCTGCTTCTCAGGAGCAGAAGGCGGAGGATTTTGAAGACATTGAGAAGACCCCGGAGCGGTCTCTTGATGACGATACGAAGCTTTCAACATTGCTTGCTACTCCGGGGAGCGAGTCTTCTTCAAAGAGGAAGGGGAAGCGTGCTGTAAGGAAAAAGAAGAAGACTTCCACTGAAGAGGAAGCAGTAGTTGATCTGGCCGTACCGCTTTCTCCTTCTGCCCCTACCCATTCACAACGACCTCAAAAGCTAATCATTAGGCCGGGAAAGGGCTCCAAAGGTGCTGAGAAGAAGGAATAATCAAGCTGGATTTTCTACTTATTATTTTTGCTCTTTGCATGTACTGACCGGGGATTGTGCGGGTACCGGTCCCCGCTTTTGCTTGTTCGAGATATCTGCACATGTAAAGAATTTTCATAGTACTAAATAAAACAATTATTTTACTTGTACAAACTCTTGTGTATGTGAGAATGCATTTGTTTTTTATTTTTAGTATAGAACAAATGATTCTTTTCACTTGTTCAAACTTTTTGTTTGTGTTTAAGAATGCATTTATCCCACAGCTTTTTCGCGTGATATTGCTATGTGCTTGTGGTATGTTGCTTGAATACTACTTTTTATTGTTGTAGCCGTATCATATGATATTGCCCCTATACCACAAGTGCATTACAACATCTTTTGCTTTTAGCGAGAACTGTACTTTTATATTTCATAGAATAACTATTCCGTCTTTGAGGGAATGATTATTCTACTTAAACGGAGCGTGTCTCATTTCCGGATAAGTTTTCACGCTTCAACCTTCAGAAATGTTTACTTCATGCTTTTGAGAAGTGAATTCCCCTACGCGATGAAGCGAATCTCAGAAGAAGATATTACTTAGCACTTCGATTTCTGGGGAAGAGTTTTTTTTTTAAGATGAACAAGTAGGTCTTCCTTAAGAACCGAAGTGTGCCTCTAAGGAGGGCTTTATTTTGGTATTTTTGAGGAGTAGCATGTGGACTCTGAAGAGTAGCATTATGCTTTGTGGAGTGTTGTTATGCCCCCGGAGAGGTCTTGTGCTTCCAAAGAAGTCTTGATTTTGGTCTCCGAAGAGAAGCAATGTTTGTATTTCTACTCGGGTGAAGTGGGTCTCCGAAGAGAAGCATTTTGCACTTTTACCCTGGTGAAATGTGCCTCCGAAAAGGGCTTTTACCTCCGAAGATGGCTTGTGCCTCCAAAGAGGGCTTGTGCCTCCGAAGAGGGCTTGTGCCTCCGAAGAGGGCTTGTGCCTCCGAAGAGGGCTTGTGATTGCCTGGAAGTTACTTTCTCATGGTCAGAGGTCTACGGGGCGAACACAAGTTGCTTGATTGGATGTTTGCTCGCACAAACGATCGCAATTAACTAACAAGGTGCCCCTTTGGTAGTCCCACCGATCTTTTTGATTGAGTAAAGTACTCCCATTTATTGGCGTGCCTCATTAGAGGGCTTTGGTTGGTTGGTGTGCCAGGTAGGTTGCGTCTCAGGGGCAAGTGGATCCACGGGACGGACATAAGCTATCTGGTCGGATGCATCACGACCAGTTAGCGAGGGTCTTGTTCCTTCTGATTGGGAAGGCATCCCTTTAGTGGATCTCCCGGCCTTCCTGTTGAGAGGCATACCTCCCTTTGTCTGCTTCTTTGTTTGCTTGGCGATTTTCTCTCATCATCTGCCTATTAGCGATCTCTTATCATCATTTCCAAGCACATCTTTTTTCCTTTTGCGAGTAAATTGCTTCATCCAAAGGAGTGTACTTCACTGTTGAATGACTTCACGAGACAAACGCGAGTTATCTAGTTGGATGCCCGTTCATAACGACAATCTTAACTAGTGAACAAAGGTTTGTCCCAGTGAAGTCACCAACTTTTTATGTGAAGTTTTCCTTGCGTAGGATTTGAGTTTGGAATTTTTTGTGAAATAGCTGATTTATAGAGGTCGCTTAGCTTTGTGATGAGCAAGCCTTGTTATAATGTCCTGCAATTTTGAATCGATATTTTAGCGATACATTTAAAGTATTTACAT
Organism: Allium fistulosum; assembly: GCA_030737815.1. NCBI lineage: Eukaryota > Viridiplantae > Streptophyta > Magnoliopsida > Asparagales > Amaryllidaceae > Allium > Allium fistulosum. Next base: position 1,245,455,156 of record CM060904.1, on the reverse strand, counting down.
ATCGAAATAAAACAGGCATTATGAAATAGTAAAGAACACAAGATTTATAGTGGTTCGGCCAAGAATCGGGCCTACGTCCACTTTATAGCTTTCATTCATTTACATTGATTTACAATGTTTCACAATACAACTGATACATTCATCATCATTTTACAATTTTGAGCAGAGCTCTTTTCAAGTAAAATAAGGGCGCAAATGGTTGCTGTTCCAGGCCCTAGGAATTGGATCTCCTTCAACAGTTATGAGTTTGAAAGTGCCATCAAGAAGTTTAGTGCCTATGACATATGGCCCTTCCTAGTTTGGCCCAAACACACCAGTTGCTGTCATGATTCTTTTCAAAACCAAGTCTCCGATTTCAAAGCTGCGTTGGCGAACTTTGGAGTTGAAATGCCTGGCTATTCTCTGCTGATGAGCTGAAACTCTGAGCCTAGCTTCCTCTCTTTTCTCATCAAGAAAATCGAGCGCTTCAAGTTGCAGTTTTTCATTTTCGGTTTCATTGAAATGAACTCTTCTATGTGAAGGAACCTCTACTTCTACTGGAATCATTGCCTCAGATCCGTATGCCAGTGAAAATGGAGTGTGCCCGGTCGCAGTTTTGTGAGTAGTTCTGTACGCCCATAGTGCTAATGGAAGCCTATCAACCCAACCACCTTTTGCTTTTTCAAGTTGCTTTTTGATAGTTGACTTGATGATCTTGTTAACTGCTTCCACTTGCCCATTTGCCTGCGAATGAGCCACTGCTGAGAAGCTTTTTCGAATTCTGAACCGTTTGCAAAAATCCTGGAATTCTTCACTTTCAAATTGAGTGCCATTGTCGGTGATTATCTTCTGTGGCACACCATATCTGCAAATGATATTCTTCGTTACAAAATTTATCATCTTTTTAGAAGTGATGGTGGCCAAAGGTTCAGCTTCGGCCCATTTGGTGAAATAGTCAACGGCGACAATAGCATATTTAATTCTTGATTTAGCGATCGGTAATGGTCCAATTAGGTCTATTCCCCAAACGGCGAATGGCCATGGGCTGACCATTTGTGTGAGTTCGGTGGAAGGTGCTCTTAGGATTTTTGCAAATCTTTGGCATTTGTCACACTTTCTGGAGTAAGCTGCAGCATCTCTATTAATATCCGGCCAGAAATACCCATATCAGAGAATTTTCTTTGCAAGTGTTTGACCACCTGAATGGTCTCCACATTCTCCTCCGTGCACCTCTGCTAAGATTGTCTTGGCTTCTTCTTTAGTTACACATCGGAGTAGTGGGATTGAAAATCCCCGCCTGTATAATCGGTCATCTTGAATTATATACCTTGACGCTTTTCTCAATAATTTTCGACGTTCCTTAGAACTTTCTGGCAGAGAACCACTGAGTAAGTATTCTTTGATTGGAGTCATCCATGATTCATGCTCTTGAGACGTAGTCATAATCCAATCAATATCCATTTCATCAATGCTTGGAGCTGACAGAACTTCTACAGGAACTAATCCCAGCAATTGAGCTTCTCCGGAACTTGAGTACTTTGCTAAAGAATCTGCCTTCATATTTTCCTCTCGGGGTATGTGGCTTATTAAGTAGTGATCTAAATCATTGAGGAGTTCGGAAGTTTTTGTCAAATATGCAGGCAAATTCCCTCCTTTGGCTTGAAATTCCTTCTTCACCTGGCAGACAATAAGCTGAGAATCACTGAAAATCTGTATCACTTTGATATTCAATTCCTTGGCGATTTTCAACCCGGCAATAAGGGCTTCATATTCTGCTTCATTGTTTGTCGAAGGAAATTCCAGTCTCAATGCATAATATAGTGATCGTCCTTCGGGAGTTTCGAGCACAACTCCTGCCCCAGAACAATAATCATTTCTCGAGCCATCAACATACAACTTCCACTATATCGGAATGCAGTCAGTTGTTTCTTCCTTACTGTCACCTTTGTCAGTGGATTCTGCAATGAAATCTGCTAAAGCTTGTCCGTTAATTGCTCTTCGGGGATGGTAAGTGATGTCATATTGGCTGAGTTCTATGTTCCACTTTAAGAGACGACCCAAAGTTTCAGGACGATACAAGACTTGCTTCAAAGGTTGATCAGTCAGGACCTTGATAGGATGAGATTGAAAATAGGGTCTCAACTTCCTGGAAGCGATTAGCAGACAATAAGCAAGTTTTTCTATCTTTGAATAATTCATTTCAGCCCCAGCGAACCGTTTGCTGATGTAGTAAACTGGACGTTGTATTTTCATATCTTCTCGTACGAGTGCTGCACTTAAAGCATGGGATGAAATTGCTAAATAGATGAAGAGGTCTTCACCATCACTAGGCTTGGAGAGGACCGGAGGAGTTCTCATATGATTAATCAGTTGATCGAAAGCATTCTGACATTCAGGAGTCCATTCGAAATTTTTCTTTCCTTTCTTTAGAGCATCAAAGAAGGGAATGCACTTGTCTGTGGCCTTGGAAATGAAGCGACTAAGAGCGGCAACCTTTCCATTGAGACTTTGCAGTTCTTTCTTTGTTCTAGGGGCTTTAACTTCTCTTAGAGCTGTGATTTGAGCAGGATTGGCCTCGATGCCCCTAGCGCTCACGATGAAACCCAGGAATTTCCTAGACTCTACTCCGAATGAACATTTCAATGGATTGAGCTTCATTCCGTACTTCCGAAGAATTGAGAACATCTCTGCCAAGTGATCCATGTGGTCTACTGCTTTCTTTGACTTTACTAACATATCATCAACATAGACTTCCATTGTTTTGCCAATCTGAGGCTTGAACATAGCGTTGACAAGTCTTTGGTATGTTGCCCCTGCATTCTTTAACCCGAATGGCATGACTTTGTAACAGTAGAGTCCCACATCTGTAATAAAGCTTGTGTCCTCCTGATCTGGTTCATTCATCATAATCTGATTGTATCCGGAATAGGCATCCATAAAAGATAACAACTCATGTCCAACCGTCCCATCTACTAGTTGATCGATTCTAGGCAACGGGAAGCAGTCTTTGGGGCAAGCTTTGTTCAGATCTGAGAAATCAATGCATACCCTCCACTTTCCATTTGCCTTCTTAACCAGTACTGGATTTGAAACCCAATTTGGATAAGTGGATTCTTTGATGAAATTATTCTCTAAGAGGCGATCTACCTCTTCCTTTAAAGCTGCTGACCTTTTTGGACCTTGAGTTCTTCTTTTCTATTTTACTGGTGTGAATTTCGGATCGACATTCAGAGTGTGAACAGCAATTGTTGGAGAGATTCCGCACATATCAGCATGACACCAAGCGAACACGTCCAGATTTGCTTTTAGAAATGATATCAGTGTATTTTTGAACTGTTGTACTTAGTTGCGAACCCACATTAAGTACTTTATTTGGGTCTTTGGAGTCGACAGGTATTGGTACCATAACTTCCACAGGCACCACTCTATTTTCCTTTGCACTGGATTTTCTGGGGTCCATTTCTCGCCTTGCACCACTATGCTCACCAGTGCAGGGGCCACCCTGTATTTGCTATAAGGTTGGGTTTTTGATGCGGAGGGGAGCTGCCGCATCTTTACCCATCTCTCTCTTTCTGGCTTCTCGAAGCTCTATAAGATAACATTCACGTCCAGCATTTTGATCTCCCTTGATGACACCAACACCATTTTCTGTAGGAAACTTCATAGTTAGGCACCACGGGGCCAAAATGGCCTTGAATGCAGCCAGAGCTGGCCTGCCTAGGAAAGCATTGTAGGCAGAAAATCCATCAACAATCACAAAGGTTTGTTTTCGAGCTACCCTTTTCTGCCCTTCACCAAGTTCCACGAACAAATCGACAGTTCCGATTGGTTGCTGCGGTTCCCCAGTGAAACCAACGATCTTTTGTGATGAAGCCTGAACGTCGGTCATTGGGATCTTCATCTGGTCAAATGTTTTCTTGAAAAGTATATTGCAGGAAGCACCGCAATCAATGAGTACTCGTCTTACTATTGCTGGCCCAATTCCTGCAGAGATAACTAAGGGATCTATGGTGGGAGCTTCAATACCAATAGAATCCCTAGCCTTGAACAAAATATCATTATCTGAAATCTTTTGCTGTTTTAGGGGTGCAGTATTTTCTACAGCAAAAACATCTTCTTCTGCCAGGATATACTTCAAAGCATGAGCATATCGTTCCATCTCACCCCAGCTTTTGCCTGCTGGGTGTGGGCCCCCTGAAATGACGTTGATAACGGGCCTCTCAGATTCTTGTGCCGTAGTACCTTTACTTGAGCCTGACGGCTGATTAGAGGGTTGTTGTCTCTGAGTAGACGAAGATGGATCACTTCTGTTTTTCTTGACATATTGTTGCAGCTTGTTTTCTCTCAATAATTCTTCAATTAAGCTCTTTAAGTGGCGACAGTCATTGGTATCATGACCGGGTTGGTTGTGAAAACGGCAGAACTTTCCATTTCTCATAGCGCCCTTTCCCAGTTTTATCTCAGCCGGTTTGGGATAATCCACAGCATCTTTGGTGGTGAAGAAGATATTTTCCAGAGTGTCGGTCAATGGAGTGAAATCTGAGGGTTTGAAGAAGCGAGGTTTCTTTGTATCCTTTTGTTTCTTCCCCTCGTGATTTTCCCTTTTCTGACCTCCGGAATCTTTCTTTTCCGAAGCGGCAGTATTATTTTCCACCTTTGTTGCCACCACCTTCATTGATGCTGGAAGATTTTCCAAGCGTATGAATTCATCAGCTTTCTTGTAGAATTTCTCGAGAGAATTTGGCTCTTTCATCTTCAGCCATTTTCCAAATTCACTCGATTTGTCGATAGCACGCATCAAATAGGTCAAGATCATCCGTGGCTCTGCGTTATCAACTTCTGCCAGAGCTATATTGAAACGGTTCAGGAATGATTTAATAGGTTCTCCCGGATTCTGTTCAAGACTGGATAATGACATTATGTCCTTTGCCTTTGAAGCGTATAGTCTGAATTGCTCTTTAAACTTTCTAGTCAGATCGGAAAACTGATCTACTGATCGGACAGGAAGTTTGGTGAACCAGAGAAGTGCCACTCCTTCCAAATATACTGGGAAATACCGGCACTTGATTTCATCAGTTGCTCTCGCACCGGTCATGTGCCAGTCATACTTATACAAGAATTGGTTTGGATCACTTGTTCCCCGATAAGCAGGAATGGTGGGGGGAACAAATTTTCTAGGAAATTCAGCCTTTAGAATCTTCTCGGTAAATGGAGTCTTGCTTGGCGCGAATCCCCATTCACTCTCATCTTCACCTCTCTGCATGCTCTCTTTCATTATTTGCTTGATCATGCCAGAAAGATATTCCTCATTGTTCAAAGATTTTGCGGAGTAGACTTCTGCCATTTTCTCAGATGTTTGCCCGGGCAGATTTTCGTGGAAAATTGGCGATGGTCTAGATCCTTCAGCTCGGAGGGGTGCCCCTTCAGTAGCACCTGATCTCCCCTGAGGAATATTCCTCCCTTCGGAGTTGCGAAGAGCATCAGCGGTGTTTTCTTTATTACCCATTGGTCTTTGGTTGGCACTAAGCAGAGCATTCAGTTTTTCCATCATCAGATTGTTTTGAGTCTCAATCTGTTGGTATAGTCCGGATACAGCAGCGTCTAGCTCCTCTCGCGTCACCCCGACGCTTGGAGCTGCTTGACTTGGTGAAGCAGAGGTGGCGGTATCATTATGAACATTTTCAGATCTGACAACCTTTCGTTTCCTTCCAGGAGCCATTATGTCTGATAGACTTCTAGTTCTGTAGGAAATCTTTTCAACAAACTTGTGTGAAGCAATGATGGATGGTAGCCTGAGTTGGGTTCTTAGTGAAAGCACCAAAATGTTAACGGTAAAAAGTGAACGCTAACACCCGGTGTGTGTAATAGGATTGTGAAAGCACCACCCGTGTGACGGGAACAGAAATCAAGCAGGAAAATAGCAGAAATGCAGTAAATGAACAACAGATTTATAGTGGTTTGGCCCGTAATTGAGCCTACGTCCACTTTATAGTCTCTTATTGCTGATTCGGTTACAATTTGATACAAATCTCTTCAAGAAACAATACAATTCGATCACAAGAAACAATCTTGACTACTAGCTCAATCTTCGACGGTAAAACTCGATGAATCCATGCCAGATGTTAGGAATTTCTCTCGAAGCTTGTTGTAGTGTCACGAATGCTTGAAGGATCCTTGATTGCTGAATGAATGAAGAGTTTGACGGAGTAACAGCGCTGTAGAAATGATTTGCCAAAAGTCCCCTTCATGTTGGAAGTGGTGGGGTATTTATAGGAGCTGATTTGGACTCTGGAAATTTCCCTAAGTCCTAAGTCGTCGCCGACTTAGTATAAGTCACAGCCGACTTATGGTAGGTCGCAGCCGGCTCATCAACACTTCCACAGTAGTTCGTCTCCTTTTCTGGTTTTATGCTCAAGTCCTAAGTCGTCAAAGATCTAAGGTAAGTCGGTGACCAGGTGAAGATGTAGGGTGTTCTGAGATTACATACGACTCAGTATAAGTTGTAAGTCGGTGACGACTTAAGAGATAGGTCGTAGGTCTTTAAGTCGAGGACTTCTTTAGGTCAGAGCCCCTCCTTATCTCGCGAACTGCTAAGTCGGAGGCCTTCGTAACTTGCTAACCGGTTAAGTCAAACTACTCCTTAACTCGTACACTGTTATGTCGGAGCATTACTTAACTCGGAATCCTTCTTAACTCGGTCTCAGCCCTTGAGTCACAAATTACCTTAAGTCGTGACCTGTTGAGTCGGCACATGTCTTAAGTCGGCGTCTTTTTTTCAGTAGTTGGATCGGCAACTGTTAGATCAGAGCTTTCTTAGGTCGTGGCTTGTTATACCGGAGACCTTTCTTAAGTCGGAGCCTTCCTTGAGTCGGCTACTGTTAAGTCGGTCCTGTAGCTTAGGTCGCATGTTGCTTTAAATCAGATTTGTTAGGTCGGTCTTTGTCTTGAGTCGATGGCGCTTTTAACTCATTAGGTTATGAACTGAAAGAGGGTTAACAATCAATTTGTTTACCGGAACGTAGAGTTACGATAGCATTCAATTGGGTGACGTTGCTATCTTGAACAACATGGGCTTGATTTGAATTTGCGTTTTGATTTCTGGGATTTGAAATGGGTTGGCTTGGGAATGTTCCTCATTCACGTTCGCTCACAGACATGGCTAATTGACTCATTTGCATTTCGAGTTTTGCAATTGATTGGTTCGTGTTTTGCATATATGAAGTCAATAAATTTTGCAAATTGTTGTTTGATTGAAGGCTTTGAGTAGTTGCTTTAGCCAACGTTTCAAGATTTTTCTCAAGTGAACTTAAACGTTTATCGTCTTGGGGAGGATGAGCAGAATTTGGTTGAAAAATTGATTGTTGCGGTTGATTATGAGACGGACCCGCAAAGTTTGGTTCAAAATTGTTGGGTTGAAAAGGAGGATTCGAAGCATTATTCGAAAATGCTTGAAAATTGGGACGAATCATATTCGTGTTGGGATTGTTTTGGTTCCACGCAAAATTCGGATGGTTTCTCCAACCAGGGTTGTACGTTGGAGAAAACGGGTCATTTTTGGCTTTATTGAAAGCATTAATTTTTCGACAGAATTGGACACTGATCAGCTATATGATTAGGATTGTTGCATTTATAACACATCGGTTGGGAAGCTTGGTTCATTTGATTCGATGAGAAACTTTATCGAATTTTTTTATCATTGCGTCGATCTTAGCTTCCAAAGCAAAAGAAGATCCTACCGACTGTGCACTCGATCGTGAGTAAATTGATTTTTCGTTTGAACGTTCCCATTTGGATGATTTTTCAGCGAGGTTTTCAAGAAATTGCCAAGCATCGTCATGATGTTGGGCAAGAAAGTTGCCTTAGCACATTGATTCGAGCATGGTTCGTGAGCTATTTTCGAGTCCATCATATTAGATTTGGCAAATCGTCCATTTTTCAAAGTTATGGTGTGGACATTTTATCAAAAGCTCTTTGAATCTTTCAAAATATTTTCTGAATGGTTCTCCCTTGAATTGATGAAAATTTACAATTTCGTTTCGGATTCTACTCGTTTTTTCCAAAGGGTAGAACTTTTTTAAGAAAGCTTTTACGAATTCTTCCCACGTTTTAATCGAGTTTGATGGTAAGCTGTACAACCATTTTTCAGCGTAATCCGTAAGAGCGAATGGGATTAATAGATGTTTGATTCCGTCATCAGAAAGTTGTTAGAGTTTAATGGTTGCACAAACTTGTTCGAATTTAGTCAAGATAATGTATGGGTCATCGTGCTCGAAATTGCCAAATTTGGGAAGAGTGGCAATATGGTTCGAGTTAATTTCGAAATGGTTACCCGTAAGGGCGGGTAACATGATCCAAGATGAAATAGAAACTCTATCGGGAAAGATCTATCCATAAGAGTTCGAGGGGCGTTCTCGTTCGCCATTTCGGGAGGATCGTCTGTTCGAGTTAAACGATTAGTTGTTGATTCGCGAGTCATGTTGTTGTGTCACGAGTCCAAGTACTCATGCACAAGTGAAAGTCGAGAGGAGAAAGAAGTTAGAGTCGAGTTTAGAGAATGAAAGAAGATTTGAAAAACGAAGTGAGAAATTGTTGTTTTTTGTTTTTTCTTACAAGGAAGAAAACTATTTACTAAGTGAGATTTATTTTCAAAAGAAAAGTTTGATTTTTTGTTTTGTTTTTGGTTTTTTTCAAAAAGAAATTTTATATGTTTTTATTTTTGTTTTTTTTTTGTTTTTTTTTAATTTTCAAATATTTACCAAAAAGATTTTTTTTGTTTGTTTTTTTTAGAAAATGGAAATTTGATTTTTGTTTTTGTTTATGAATTTTTTTTTTGGATTTTTGATTTTTTTTTTTTAAATATGCATGAACTAATAAAACTAAATGAATGCAAAGGACTTAATTACAGTTTTCTGTCCTTAGTAGCTCCTAACCCAAAATTGTATAATCACACTTTGTCTTAATTCAAGAAAAATATTTCTCAGCCAGGTAACGGGCAGGAGTTATCGGTACACCACGAATCACCGTAGCAATGCAACCGAAGGTTTAAGTACCTTTAGAGGAACAACCAGTATAATATTTACGTATCACCGTAATTTTTATAACTGGTTATTACTCTGCCATAGCCTAGACACCAAGAAATAAAATTGTTCAAAGAAAACAATTGTGAAGATACAATTAAGCCCTAGATGAGCTCGTGACACCCTTAAGTCGAATGTCTAACCTTTATTATTAGTCCACTTCTACGATGAAATGCGTTTGTGGGCTATGGAAAGGGTGATAAAATCCCTCACCTTATGTGAATTGGGGTATAGCCCTTAGAAAAGAAAATAAGATGAGATGAATGCAAAACAAAAATTAAACGTGAATTTACAATGCAACTAAAATGAAGTTTGTTTTTGTTTTTGGGTTTTGAATTTTTTTTTGTATATATAAATGCAAATGCAAGCAACCAACAATGCACTAGAGATGAAAGCACAATACCAGAGCGTGCAGATTATTAGCAATTATTTTTTTTTAGCGGCAATTTTTTTTATAAGCAAGTAGCAATTATTTTTGGGCAAGCAGTTCTTCCTTTTAATCTGCTTTGGCAACCTAAAAAGGAGTGAACGAAAATAAATACAAATTTTTGTTTTATATATTCAAAGGAAGACCAAATAAAACAAAATAAAACAAATGAAAAAATAAATAAAACAAAAGCTAAACAAATGAAATTTGTTTTATATATTTGAAATTAGTTTTTTTTGAAAAGGAAACAAAATTTAAAAGTGAAGTTTTACTTTAAAAAAAATTTAAGTGATAAAAGGAAATTAAAAGAAATTATCCACAACTCAAAGTAGAACAACCTCCAAGAAATCTCAAAGCCAGAATTCCATTTCCTTTTTGTTTTGTATTTTTTTTTATAATTTTTTTTAAATGAAAAAAAGAAAGATATTTAAACAAAAGAAAACACAAAAGGTTTGAAATAAAACAAAACAAAATACTACTTAGCCCAATAGGCCCACTACCCGCAACTAAATCAATTAAAAAGAAAAATGAACTTTCTCAATTATAAAGAAAAACAAATAGAATCGAACAAATATAAAAAAAGGAACTGCAACTAAATCCCGCTAACCCGATGAATCGTTGTTTGGCGATTTAGCGATTTTGGGTGAATTGAGGATGGTGGGTGGGACACGGTTGAGTATTTTGGTTCGTGGAGTGGTGATTGCGATCGAGGTGTGATGTCGTATGGTGATTAGTCAGAAGGCAAATGTCGTCCAGTGAACTCGTCGGGATGAGGCGCGATTTTGGTTCGTGATTTGCTCGGCTGATGGTTGGAGGAGATCGTGAGTTGAGGTAGTGATTGGAAGTTCTTGGAGTTTGCAAAGGGGTGTCGAAGTGAGGCGAATTAGCAAAGTGGCGATGGTTTACTGCTGCACTTGGATTCGCGTGGGTGGTAGCAGTCGTAGGGAGGACGGTGGTTCTGGGTGGATGTAGTGGTTTGTGGAATTTGGGTTTTTTTTGGGTTGTGAAGTCAGGGAGGCCAATGAATTGATGGTGAGTTTCTAGTGGTGTGCAGTACTGTCGAAAGTGGGTGGTTGTGGTGGGTATTCAGGTGATCGGGGGTGTGTGACAGAGGCAATGTGTTGTAGAAGTGGACTGTTGGGAATGAAGTGTGGTCAGATGAGATCTTGTATGCAGAGAATAACAGCAGTTATGGGGGAGTTATAGGGGTTGCAAGTTAAATGGTAGAACTGCTTTGTGAATGGTGGTTGGTCGAGGATGTATTGATGGGGCTGTGTTGACAGTGGTAGAGCTGGAACATGAGTGTATGAATGTATATAAATGTGAAGTGTAAATGAAGTGGAACAGAAATTGGTTGCTTGAAGGTTTGTGAGTGATCAGTGTAGTATATGGAGATGGGGTATTGGAAAATGAAGATGGCAAATGGCAATGGAATTTGACAGTTTGATAGTTTGACTGGTATGGCAGGAGGTTGAAAAAATTGTGAAGATGATGTTGTATTGTTTCAGACAAAGGTAGAACAGTTGATGTTTGTGGGTATGTAGGCTGTTATGTGCAATGTTGGTTGTTTTTAGTAATGATGTTGGAGAGGCACGGCAGGGTGGTGGAGTGGTATTGATGAAGGGTGAATGTTGAGATGGCAGTGGAGGTTGCTTGGAGTTGTGATGTTTGTTTGAGAAGGTTGTTGCAGTGTGGTGGCACAGGAGTTATGCAACAGGTCGATGACTGGTCAGTGATATGGTAGGGTTTGTGAAATGTTTAACATGGGGATATGGTTGATGCCACGGGGTTAGTGCAGATAGGTTGGTGGGGTTTGTCAATCAAATTGGTGGTTGTTAAGTGATCAGAGGAAGTTGCCAGGTGAATTGTTGTCTGTTAATTGTGATGATCCACTTCTACTGCCAGGTATATGATGGTAGTAGCAGGAATGGTTGTGAAGGATGTCGACTGGGAATGTATATAGCAGTGCATAGTTTGAAACAGTGCAAAGTTTGAAGGGTCAAGTGGATTTTACAGCAGTGAGAAGTGGGATGCTAGGGTGAAGAAAGTTTGTGGAATGATGGTGTGTGTTTGCGGTTGCTGTTGATGGCAGAACTGGATATGGTGCAGTTTTGATGACATGGGGGATGTGCACAGATGCACAAAGAGATATGCATAGTTTGTCCAGAATAGTGCACGGTGAAATGTAAAGAAGAAAGAGAAAGAAGAAAAAAAATGTAAACATAAAAATATGCAAATGCAAGTGTATTTGAAAATGGAATGATTTTTTTTTCTTTTCCAATTGAGATTGTGTGAATGGTTTTTTTTTAAAGAATATGCAATGCAAATGCAAAAGAAAAACAAACACACAAACAAAATGGAAACAAAAATCACTCAAACAAACAACACAACACCTTTTTTTTAATGCACTCAACACACAAAATTAAAAACACACAAAAATTAAACGAAAATAATTCGGAGAATAGAAAATCAAAATCAAAATAATTCCCCGGCAACGGCGCCAAAAACTTGTTCGACGATGGATTTTCTATCGGTTTAGAAAACCGTCGAACGAATTTAAAAATAAAAATATACCGCAAGCGCACGGCGTACTATCGTAGTACGTGGCAAATACGGGTCGATCCGTAGGGAATTGTTAGAGTTTAAAAATCTATTCAATCAAATTAGACCAAATGAGGAGAAATTGTTAACTAGAAATAAAATGAAGCTAAAACTAGAATTTAAATTTGTTTTAAAAACTATTGAACTAGAGAACAATTTAGAGGCAAATCCACTCTCATATTTTTGTAAATCAACAAACAATCAATTTGTGATCTATAGCTTTGATATTAAGTGAAATATTGTTTTATTTATCATAAGTATGGTTTGTTTATGTTATTAATTAACATAACTCAAACCATCAAACTATAATACAACAAACAAACCATTTATAATTCTCATGAAAGTGAAGCCAAAGCAAAAGCTATTTTAAGTATGATCTATTTACTATTGTAACTAGTAATATAGATCATCAAATTTCATTTTTACTTTAATTTCACAATCAAAAATGGATTAGCAAATGATGATGCAAATTGTGTTTATGTTAAATAAGAATAGCTCATTTGCATAAGCAATATAAGCTATCAAACCCACTTGTATAAACTTGCATCAAAATTCACTTTATGAAGCATAAACCAAATGAGATCATAAATCATAAAATGTTGAAATTACATAAGATTTGAGAGCTTCATTACCCCTAAATTAAAGGGGTTTAGCTACTCATTTGTGGCATTGAAGCAACACAAGTAACTTTCAACATTAAAAAGAGAAGAAAATAGAAAAATAGCAAAGAAGAGAATGTAGTTAAACTACTTACAACAAAAGGAATTAAGCTACACTACTTGCATGAAGGTAAAACTATTCTACTAACAAAGAAAAGAAAAGAACATAAATAAAAGCATTAACATGAAAACAAAGAAAAGCATGTAGAAAAGAGATAAGAAAGAGGCTTGGAAGCCATTTTTATTTCATAGAACATTGAGCTTACAATTTGATCTCTTAATTTCCTAAGTAAAAATGAAAGAGTAGACGATAGTTTCATGTATATAAGAGGGTTATTTATACATGCATAAAACCCTAATTCTATTTTTAGGGGGCTTCCTAAAATACCCCTTAGGAAGAGTGGAGGCCAAGTAATCATTAGCTTCTACTAATCATCATTTAACTTTACATGAAGCCATTAATTCCATAAGCATGTTCGTTACCCTCTAATTTGTACATTAAGGTAGGTGGGTAGGTGGGGTCCTCCATGATCTTCACTTTGAATTATTTCCCTCTTCTTTCCTTTGTATTCATTTGTGCATACATGTATCTTCATATAAGCCTCTTCCATATGCATCCAAATTTCTATAAAAATCATCAAAAATGTCCAAGTAAAAATTCTCAAATTTACACATGCACAAAAATGACCATTTTGCCCCTGAATGAAGATGAAAATATGATGGTTTGAAACTAATTGAATTTTGGTTTTAATATGTACAAATGCCCAAATATGATGTTTATTTAAATAAAAAGGGATAAAATATGGATGTAAATATATGCACATTTACGTGCACATTAGTGTGGTACGATTTGGAAAGTCGGGAAAGTTGGCCCCGAGGTATGTTGGTCCATTTCAGATTATAGAAATGATTAGAAAGCTCCCTTGTAGAGTAGAGTTACCGAGCAGTTTGGTAGGTTTCTATAATGTATTACATGTGTTTCATCTTCATAAGTATGTGCATGATCCAAAGGCTACTATTCCCCAGACAGAGTTGGAGGACTTGGTAGTAGAGCTTTATTTGACTCTTGTTAGACAACCAGTTCGGGTTGTAGCGAGAGATGAGAAAAGATTGAGGACCAAGATAGTCAAGTTGGTGAAGGTTTAGTGGAGCGACAACGAGCAAGAAAGTACTTGGGAGATGGAGGACAGGATTCGAGAGGCTTATCTTGATCTGTTTTGATGGTATGTCTATAGTAGATTTACATAGATTGGTTTCTAGGAGATGTTACAGATGATTGCTATGTTTGCTAGTTAGTCCTTACTGAATTTCGAGGACAAAATTCTTTAAGGAGGGGAGCTTCTAACACCCATAATTTTACTGACATTATTCAGGAGATTTAATTAGAATAAATTAAATAGAATAATGTAGATAAGGAGATTGAGGTTGATTAATAAACCAGGTGGCCGTGCTTAATTAAATCAAATGAACTTATATAAATGGTTAGGATATTAAACACAAGGGCATTAGGGTAATTAGCTGCCCATATTTCCCACCCTTATACTATCCCCTTAGTCATACACGTTAATTTTATCTCAAACAAAATTTTAAACATAAGAAGCAAGAAAGGCCGGTCATTAGAAGAGAAAAGAAAATCAACTAAAAACTAGGATTCAAGTTAGAAGGAACCAATCTCAATCAAACTTCAATTTCCTTATCCAATCTAAGGTGAATAATTATTTCTACATCTCTACTTTAATTTATACATCATATGGTTTCATATTTAAGGATAAATCTGTTTTATGATATATTGAATGATGATATGCTTGTTTATGATTTATATGTGTTTAAACAAGGTTGTTTAATAAGGGATATACACGGTTTTAGGGCAAAACCAAGATGAAATGATTTTTAAATGCCATAGGAAAATTTTATGTTATAGAAAACAAGATTTTGGAGATGGGTTTCAGTTTTCATAATTTTCTGAATTTATATGAATTTTATATAAATTTTCTAGTGAAGAAAATGATTTATTGGGTTATTAATTAATTACGGCTAAAGTAATGATTATTTGGGTTTGGAATTTTTATATGTTGGAAAACATATAAAAATAGGTTTTTCCATATTTTTCCTAAGTGTGTTGATGAATATATAAAATTATTTAAGGTATGCGACTTAAATGTTTTATATATTTAATTAAGGAGAACGAGAATTTTATAAAATAAAATTATTACTTATTCCTGAAAATTAGTGGCAGCATTTTCTAAAAAGAAATTATTAACCAATGAGAATTTGACAAACAAAGGCAGGTTAGTTGAAAAGTTAAACTTTTTAAGTTAAAAACAAAGAAATCATACTTTTTGCATGTTTCGGCCTTTTGCGGCAGAAAACCTTCCGACCCAGACCTTTCGTCAAGGTCGAGAGTTTCATAGCTTTCGACAAGGTCAAACCAATGCATATGGTATCATGTTACTTGGTACGTAATGAATTGGACAAGGTCGAAGGGTTCATAGTCGAAAGGTTGATGGCCAAAGAGGTTGGGGTATGTTCGTTTTATAAACCAAAAGCTTTCACCTGCTTTGCTTTCGAATTAGAGCTTTCGACTTGGTTACTTTCAACCAGGTCAAATGTTTAAAAAGAAAGGTTTTAAACCTTTCGACAAAGTCGAAAGGTTACTGCTGCTTTACCACTATTTTGTTTTAAAGACCTTTCAACACGGTTAAAAGGTTACTGCCACTTATCATTGTTTGTTTTGAACCTTCCGACACAGTCGAAAGGTTATAGCCACTTTTCCCAACATTTCGAAGTCGTTGCTTTCAACAAAGACGAAAGGTTTACTTGTTTTAAAAACCAAACGCTTCTCCCATTGCTTTCAAAAGTTACCAATGCCTTCGACTTAGATGATTTTCCTTTGTTTTATAATTGAAATTTAACCCAAGCTTTCGAAGGAGTTGCTTTAAAAAGGCGGAGGTCTATTGTTTTAAATGAAATGTTTTAAAGCTTTTGAAGCAGACCTTCCGACAAGATCGAAAGGTTGCTTCCATTGTAGTCGAAAGGTTTTAAAAGAGGACCTTCCGCATATTTTAATTTGAACTTAGTAAGTTTTCGAAAGGTTTATATTTTAAGAGTTGAATGCTTTTGAAAGGTTTGAATTGCTGAATGGTTTTAATGGTTTTGAAAGGTTTGATTCGAAAGGTTGTTTTGAAGACCTTTCGATAAGGTCAAAAGGTTTGGCTTTAAAAGATTTGAAAACCCATACTCTAATTTAAAGGAAAACCCACGGCTTATATAAAGGAGTTTTGTAAGGGTTTTAAGTATGTAATTTTGAAGAAGTATTGCCTTGATAAAAATATAAGTTAAAGGTGTAAACAATGTTTTATGAGTGATATTTCAAGGACCTTAAACCTACAGGAGTGGTATTGTTAATTAATGTTTTACTTCTTCAAATATGAGTATATTCACATGATAACCCATAACTGTATTTTGGGGAAAAAAGGGGTAGAAGAACCAGTAGGTTAACTCAAATAGTGAATATAGATTACTTAAACTCTTGAATGAGTAGAATTCCATCCATGGAGTCAGGGTGACCAAAAATATAGGATGCTTAAACATTGTAGTTATTGGTGAATACCAAGAGGTTCATAGTAAACCCATGAAAACTATGATAAGTTAGTTATTGGTGCATACCAAAAGGTTTATAGTTGACCCATGAAAACTATGCATAAGGACAGTTGGCATGGGCTAATTGGTTTGTAGTGAATCCATGAAAACTATATCCGGATTAAGAATTAACATCAGCCAATAGGTTCCTAGTAATCCCATGAAAACTAGGATAAGAGTGTGGTTAATGGAAGTATCAGTAGGTTCCTAGTCAACCCTTGAAAACTAGGATGTGTAGTGAGTTACTGGATAAGTCCATAGGTTCATAGTCAACCCATGAAAACTAGGATAAGGTGATTAGTTATTGGAATGACCAATAGGTTTAAGGGGACCCATGAATTAATTAAGTTAACTGGCGAAAGCCTATAGGTTCTTGGTGATCCTATGAAAACTATGAATAGGACAAGGTGTCTATTAGTTCTAACAAGGTTATTAGTAAACCCATGAAAACTAAAAAGGTTAATAGTGACCCAAGAAACTATAATATTGACAGGACGTCAGACTAAACTAGGAATGGGAAAATCTTATTTATTTTCAAGTATGCATATCATCATCATGTTTTGAAATGTATGTTTTAACCATTGTGGATGCAGGAGCACAGAATTTGGTTTTATAAAGGTTTTAGGATATTAGTGAGGGGAAAACCCATTCCGTTAAGCGGCGTGGTCTCACTAGATATCTAAAAGGATGGAGATGTTAGATTATTATTCATACCAGGCTTTATGTCTGACTCGAAGTTTTTGTTTTCCCCTTAAACTCTTGGGTACTCAATTTATTTTGAGTAGTTTGGGATTTAAGGTTATCAGGTTTTCTTCTCCGACGAATAAAGCTTCCTGAGGTGTGAAGGAGGCAGATAGTTATTTAGAGTTTTTCTTTCCGTTGTGTATTTTGTTTG
This sequence comes from Allium fistulosum, assembly GCA_030737815.1. NCBI lineage: Eukaryota > Viridiplantae > Streptophyta > Magnoliopsida > Asparagales > Amaryllidaceae > Allium > Allium fistulosum. The sequence goes on along the minus strand of CM060904.1, from coordinate 1,245,437,879 downwards.
TAAAGGCAGATTTATTAGCCTTTCTATATACTTTGATCAACCAAGGGGGCATCTTCATATGTCGCGCTTAGCGTATTTGTAATAATGATATTTTGCTGAACGTGGTCAACGTAATTTGGGATTATGTAATGAACATGAAATGTTTTAATTTGAAGGTGGAAATGAGTTTTTGAATTGTTAAAATTTTTCCATATTTCTGTGATCTGTGTGTCAATGTATCTAACACCGCCGTATTTGGTCGTCGAAGATTAATAACTATGGATGACTGCAGTATCTGTAGCCGTTAGTTTTGGGCCTCCAAGTAAGGGGATGTTACACAAGGTTTGGCTCTACATAAGAAAATACTACTATGAAAGGTGTCAAGTTTAGTCTACCTACCGAGTAGCTAGCAACAGATAAAATATAATGCTTAATTATCGAAAGGAATAGAAGTGAGTTTCCCAAAATTAAAGCATACCCTACTATGTAACCTCCTTTCAGTTTTGTAGAGCGGTAAACCTGCTAAGACCTAGTAATGCCTAAAAGGCACAAGTCATCATCACTTGAACACCCTCCGAAAATGTACGATGGTCCTTCTTCAAGTGATCAAGCCTATCACATTTGAAGAACTTATGCTTCGCTTTAGTTGGATGGCATTACATAATGAAATGCCTCCCATATGCCATAGGAGCGACATACTAATCCAGCTTCCACTACAAGGAAAAACACTTTTGACAGCAGCTATTCTCAGCGTTTCTCCCTTAAATGCGGTCGACCAAAATCTGGAGGGAATTTTTTTACGTGTGAACGCTGAGAAAACCTAAATAATATAACTTTGCCGCCTCATTTTTCACTTCGCCTAATTACTTTTCTCAGCCTTTCATCTTGTTAACACCTCCATCACCTAAAAAAGAATTAAACCACTCTTCCAGTCACTGAATTCATCTTCGTCACTGCCGCTTCATCGTTCAAACATCTCCATTCACCATCCTTTCGATTTTGAATCCAAATCATCGCCGCTAACTTCTCTTTCTACAGGTACTTATTTCAACTATTCGTCGATTTTATTTAGGTTTAAAACGGGTTCTTCAATTAGTTTAATCATTTATCAATTTCGATTTTGTTATTTCAGTACTGTTTCTTCGATTGCTAAATCAAAATTTGTTGGATCGATTTTGTTAGTAAATTGATGTTAATGGGTTTATTAAGATTGTTGTATGTTAATAAGTATACTAAGATTGTTGCATGCTTCTGCCTAATTTTCATTTTTGTGCATATGCATGATTTAGTGTTTACACTTAATTTATCTTTCTGTGTTGTTTTCATTTTATATTTTCTTGTAATTTCTATTAGGAGACTGAGAATATCTGCAGTTGTTCAAATTCAAACAAGTTAAAATATTGTAATTTTAAGGCTGATTTTTCTTTTTCAATATTTGAAAGTATGCATTTAGAAAGAAAATGAGAATCATATTTGATTAGTATCAGTCAAGCTTAATTTAAACTAAGGTCACATTAACATTTATCTCCATTTTGATTTATCAAAACACTAATATATATAACATATTTCTTAACAGATTTAAAGCGATTAGATAAAGTTCCAACCAATGGGCAAAGCAACAAGATGGTTAAAAAGCCTCCTTCCTAGCAAAAAAGAAGAGGGAGAATCCCCTAAATGCACTGAAAAGAAGAGATGGAGTTTTAAATCAAGCGGAAATTCGACTGAGAAAGGCAGTATTGTAAATGCGAGCAATGCAGCATGGAATGAATCTTCTGAAAGCGATAATGAACAGAGAAAACATGCTATTGTAGTTGCAGTAGCAACTGCAGCAACTGCAGATGCTGCTGTTACAGCTGCTCAGGCTGCTGCTGCTGTTCTTAGATTGACCAGCCATGGTAGATCTTCTTCTTACAGCAAGGGGAGCCTGAGTCATTTCGCTGCTCTCAAAATTCAGACTGCTTTTCGAGCTTTTCTGGTAAGCCTATCTTCTAATAGCTGTTATTTTGCTCATTTGTAAAATCAGACCATGGCAATGGTTCAATATTTGCAATTTCAATTGGAAGATCATGTATGTTTGTGTTCATATCACATATGTTTCATTTTTAATGTATTGTGCATAATGCATACACCCAATTAGTCAGGCATTAATCATACTGATGTAGAAAATGATACTTATACAAGAATGGGAAACAAATGGTGCTGGCACCATTTGTACATGTAAAGATCACTGTAGGATTTGCTGCCTTTGATATATTGATGTTCAAATTGTTTGTATTTTCTTTTGTCTCGTCATATGCATTTATTACTCACATATGCAGTCAGGTACAATCATTGTACTAGTATATTAGTATTCTAGAACTGTAATTTTTTGCTGGACAAAATATATGTATTTTTTCTAACATCTTTTTTCCTTGATTCTTTTTTATTTCTTTTTTGTCCTTTTTTTGTTGTTCATGGATGTCTAAATATTATAAAAGCACTTTGTGAAATGAATTGAAATGTACCAGGACCACATTATTTCAAATTGAGAATCAGTATGGATATTTTTAGGAAATACTTGAGACCATGGTTTCAAAGACCTGCTTATTTTGATTGCACTGTAGAACATTTTTAGGAAATCTTGCAGAAGCATACTCTTTTTAATTTTTATTTTTATAAGATGCGTACGGTAGAAATGATACTGATTGTTCTGAACTAGTCATAAAGTAGAGTTCTAATCGCAGGAATGTTTTGCCAAACATTTTTTGCCACAGGAAAAGCTGATGCCAATATTTGGTGTTTATATTACCAATTACTGTAATAAGTATTTTTTTTGTAAAATATTCAGTATCTGTTATAAATTAAGAAAGAAATTGATAATAAAGTTTACTGAAAAAATTAATAACTAAGGGTTGTTTTTAGTTTTATCCAAACTGACTTGAAACCAAAGTATAATGATACTTCAAATTGATAATGAAATCCAAGGAGATCATGTACTGTAGTTAGGACCGAAGATGAATTGCATTAGCTTTTGGTATTGGGAATTATTTTACATATAAAAAAGATTAGATAAGATAATTTCAACACAAAAAAGATCAAACCATAAATAAAAGCTGATGGTTTAAGCTGAAAATCAAGAAATTAAAATGGCAGTAACAATCTACAATGAATCCTAAAATTATTTCTCTAACCTGCAATATTATTCAATTCTAAGTTACCCAGCCAAAATTGGAAACCTACATTAGTGCCATTATTCTTTTCTGAACCAATATGAACTTTACGGATCCATTTTTCTTGAATTTTTGTATTATTAGAAAAGATAGTGTTTTCTAAAAAAAAAGAGTCAAAATAGTTAAATTACTTATCTATATGCCATAAATTATACATGTACATGTTACTGTTAAATGAGGGATGCAAGTATCCACATTATATTGCTTATAATATGCAACTATAACATCATAATTGAATCAACAAGCAGTCTGATTTAAATGGTCCTGGAGTCGATATATTGGCAGCATGGTCACCTGCGGCACCTCTTTCAACATGGTCAAAATGCTCTCATTTACAGGTTGGTTTTATAAAATTCTGCAATACCACTAAAGTATTGGAATATTATGTTTTACTGTGTTTCTTTCATGTTAATTAACTTCTGTCTTTTTCTTAATGAGATCGGTAACAAATTCTTATCTCCGATGAAATAATTCATGCAAGTCTAAATCATAACATTCATAGAAATATATTGATTGGGATTTTGTTAAAAGCCTATAGCCTTACCATGAGATCAGCTAATAGTGACATGTCAACACTATCAAAAATGTATCCTCCATTACACTTTATCACTTGCAAGCTAGTTTTGATTTATACGACATATGTTTTGGACTAGTCTTGACGCAGCGGCGAAATATAAAAACAAGATAGATCGATGAAAGTAGCAATCAGTGGATTGATGAATACTGAAATGCCCGAATTCATTGATCCAAAGATACTGAATTCTAGCTATCTCCGACACGTTGATCGCGCACGATACCGTGAAGAGAGATCTACAATTCTTCGAGCATTGATCAAGCGCACTTGATTCCGCGAATTGGCTTCAACGATCGAAGATTCAAGCGCACTCGAATGTCGAAGGTGGAGATAGGAGATTGCACTCGACTACCAATTGGATGAAAGCACAAGCTAACAAAAGAAATTTTATTTCAAAATCAACAACCCTTACAAATGACATAACTCGCCTATTTATAGGCATACAACACAACATTTACAACACAACACATATAAGTCGTATACGACTTATCAAAGAAACTACAACTCTCAGTAATACACGATTTAACAAACAGCACTGTACAATGACTTATCAAAATTATCTTACGACTTATCATATTTCACGACTTATCAGTATCTCGCGAGTTATCAACTTTGTCTCCGACTTATCAAAATTCATTCGCGATCTAAAATACTTTTGTTCGCGACTTTATAAACTCGTCAGCGAATTCATGATGGCGGCACACGACATAAGAGAAGCAGCTACTGACTCGTTCATGCGATTTAGGAAAGTTCGGAGGACGATTTGGATCGCTCACGACTTATAGTGGAGAGGTTAGGTCGGGGAGTGGGGTTTAGGTCACCGGAGTTAAGTCGTGGTGAGGGATTTAGGTCGTTGGAGTTAAGTCGTGGAAGGAAAGGAGTTAAGTCGTGAGATTTTGGGTCGCGCCTTCGGGATAAAGCCTGGATTGGTAAGTCGTGGGTGTGGTTAAGTCGTAGGTCGCGGTGGAGTTTATGTCGCGGTAAATTGGTAGGTCGTGAGGAGTTAGGTCGTGGAAGAATTAGATCGGTGAAAAGGTTAAGTCGTGGACTGGGATTTAGGTCGTCGATGTTGGGTCGTAGCTCGTTATTGCTAAGTCGGAGCTCGTTGGGTCGTGACTGCTTAAGTCGGAGGCGATTCAAGGTATATTTTGTTGCTTCTTCCTCTTGCGTGCTCTGCCGCGCTACATCATCCTCCTCTTGTTGAAGAGAATTCGTCCTCGAATTTAAAAGTTCCTTTCCATCGGGCTGTTCATCTCCATAATGAGGTATAAGATGTTTAACATTAAACATCTTATAAGTATAAACATCCGCTGGCAGCTTCAACTTATAAGCATTTTCATTGATCCGTTTTATGACTTTTACGGGACCAGTCTTTCGGGCTTTCAACTTGTTATAAGCACCCACGGGAAAGCGATCCTTTGTTAACACAGCATACACCCAATCACCCTCGTTGAACTCCACATTTCTTCTCTTTTTATCCGCAGCTTGTTTATACTTCTCATTCGTCTTCTCCAAACGTTCCTGAACGATTCTATGACAATCTTTCAACTCATCAACGAATTCAACAGCCCGTTTAACTGTCCCCTTCGATTGTGGCAATATCGCTAAATCCAACGGCCCCTTTGGCAAGCCTGAATATACAATCTGAAATGGACTGAAACCAGTGCTTCGGTTAACAGCATGATTATGAGCAAACTCTGCCTGACACAACTTTAAGTCCCAACTTTTAAAATTATCCTGTACAAGACATCGCAACAAGTTTCCCAACGATCTATTCACAACTTCAGTTTGCCCATCTGTTTGCGGATGATATGCACTACTAAAATTCAGCTTCTTTCCAACCATCTTCCACAGACTCAACCAGAAGTGACTCAGAAATCGAGTATCTCGATCGAAAACAATAGATTCAGGTAATCCATGTAAACGATATATTTCTTTAAAGAATAACTGAGCCACTCGGACGGCATCAGCAGTCTTCTTACAGGCTATAAAATGTGCCATTTTCGAAAATCGGTCAACCACCACATAAATGGAATCGTTTCCCCTTTGAGTTCGAGGCAAACCCAAAACAAAATCCATACTCACATCAACCCAGGGCTTAGTTAGTACAGGCAACGGCATATATAATCCAGCATTGGTCGCAGTTCCTTTCGAAACCTGATAGATATGACATCGTTCCACAAACCTTTCCACTTCTTTCCTCATTGATGGCCAAAAGTAAGAGTGAGAAATCAGCTGTAGTGTACGGTCTCTACCCACATGACCTTCTTCGTGCAATTGTTTCACAATCTTCAACCGTAAACTGCAATCCGGTATACATAATCGAGTTCCCTTGAACAGAAAACCATCTGCCATCACAAACTCGTCAGTACTTCCGTCTTTGACTTTCTCAACAAGCTTTGCAAAATAAGGATCTTCTTCAAACAATTCTGGCAATAATTCAAACCCCGTCACTTCAACCTTCAATGTAGTTAACAAGTGATTTCTTCTAATCAACGCATCTGCAACACGATTCGTCACTCCCGACTTGTGTTTCACAACAAATGTAAATTGTTGCAGATATGCAATCCACGATGCATGTCTCGCTGAAATCTTGTCTTGCCCTTGTAAATGTTTCAACGCCTCATGATCAGTGTATAGAACAAACTCTTTCTGAAATGGATAGTGTCTCCAGTGTTTAATGGCTTGCACAACAGCATAAAATTCCACATCATATGTACTATATCTCATCTTTGCTCCCGATAGCTTCTCACTGAAATATGCAATAGGACGACCCCTCTGACTCAACACCCCTCCAATTCCAACCTTCGATGCGTCAGTATGTAATTCAAACAACAACTGAAAATCAGGTAATGCTAGAATTGGTGCTGTCGTCAACAACTCTTTGATTCGTTCAAAAGCAACTCTTGCTTCCTCCGTCCATGAAAACTGTTTGCCCTTCATACAATCAGTAACAGGCGCCATCACACTACTAAAGTGTGGAATAAATCGTCGATAGAATGAAGCCAACCCGTGGAAACTTCGAACTTCTGTTATCGTCTTGGGTTGTGGCCAATCTCTAATCGCTTCAATTTTACTTTGGTCAACCTGTATTCCTCCATCCGATACAATATACCCCAAAAATAAAACACTATGCGTCATGAACACGCATTTCTTCGTCGCAGCATAAAATTGTTCTTGTTGCAGTACCATCAGCACTTCTCTCAAATGATTCAAATGTTCCTCTGGACTTCCACTATATATTAGAATATCATCGAAATACACCACCACGAATTTCCCAATGAATGGTCTAAAAATCTGATTCATCACCCGCATAAATGTACTTGGCGCATTTGATAAGCCAAATGGCATTACTAACCATTCGTATAGACCCTCCCTGGTTTTAAAAGCAGTCTTCCACTCATCACCTGGCCTGATACGAATTTGATAATATCCGCTTTTCAAATCAATCTTCGAAAAGATAGTAGCTCCGCTTATTTGATCTAGCAAGTCATCCAACCTCGGCATTGGAAATCTATATCTCACAGTAATCTTATTCAATGCTCGACTGTCAGTGCACATTCTCCACGTCCCGTCCTTCTTCGGTACTAACAAAGCTGGTACAGCACAAGGACTTAAACTCTCCTGCACACGCCCCTGTTCAAGCAATTCTTCCACCTGCCTTCGCAACTCCTCATGCTCTTTTGGACTCATTCTGTAGTGTAGTCTGTGAGGTAACACAGCTCCTGGAACTAGATCAATTTGATGTTGAATGTCCCTCAACGGCGGTAACTCCGTTGGCAACTCCTCTGGAAATACATCCTCAAATTCTTTCAATACTGGTTTAACTTCTTCTGGAATTTCAACTTCTTCACTGCTCTCACGCCCAATTAACAAGAATACTTCCGGCTCCTCTTCGACTTCTTTAACAAACTCCTTCAAGGTTAATAAAGTTTTCAGCTCTTCAATCTCCTCCAGTTTGTTTTCTTCTTGTTGATGCTTCTTGGGAACGAGAGTAATCTTCGTGCCTTCAAACACGAAACTGTAACTGTTGGTACGCCCATCATGTTGCACCGCCCTATCATATTGCCACGGTCTCCCCAACAACAAATGGCATACGTCCATGTCCACAACATCACACCAAATTTCGTCCTTGTATTTCTTCCCAATTGAAAAATTAACACAAGTCCTTCGACTAACTTTCACCTCCCCACCTTTCCTCAACCAAGCTAACTTATACGGTTTCGGGTGCTTCTCCGTCTTCAATGATAACTTCTTTACAGCTTCTGTAGAGATAATGTTATCACAGCTTCCAGCATCAATAACAAATTTGCAAACCCTTCCCAAGATAGTGCACGTCGATTGAAAGATGTTACTCCTCAACCAGCTAGTCTCTTCCTCCTGCTTCGGTGTTAAGCAATTCCTCCTCATCATTAATGTATAACCATTATCTCCAGACAACAATTCTTCCTCCTCAACTGGTAATTGATTAGAATCTTCAACCTCCTCATCCTCATCCTCAACCTCAGCAATCATTGCTCTCTTCTTTGGCTTTGGACACTCATTGCTTTTATGACCCAACTCCTGACAATTGTAACATTTGAAACCGTTGTTAACCTTTGCCTTCTCAGCCTCCTTCACCACTGGTTTACTGATAGGTTTAGAAACATTAGAACTTCCACTAACACCCTTCACTTGATTGTTGGAAATAGTAAACACACCACCTCCTCGTCGTCCCTGCTTCTCCCAGGCCAACGCTTTCTGATGTGCTTCCGCCACAGATCTTGGATCGAACATATTCACCATATCCTGGATCTGCATTCTCAATCCCCCAATGAATCTAGATGTCAGTTGTTCTTCCGTTTCCATAATATCATTCCTTGCAATAAGCTGATAAAACTCATCTGCGTAATCATTAACAGTCTTTGTGCCCTGCCTCAAGTTCTGCAAACGTTGATACATTAGAGTTTGATAATTGTAAGGTAAGAACGTTGCCTTCATCAATTTCTTCATCTTCTCCCAAGATTCAACTTTTGACTTCCCCATTCGTTCACGTGTAAGTTTGGTTTGCTGCCACCATGCCAAAGCTCTACCCCTCAACCTTGTAGCAACCAACTTCACTCTACGATGTTCTGGAACTTCTTTGAAATCAAAAATTTCTTCAACATTAGCCACCCAATCCAAAAACTCTTCAGCCTGCATACCACCTTTGAATTCTGGAATTTCAGTCTTCATCCCAGATTCCCACTTGTGATCGTACTCCGACTGATTCCTTCCTCGTCCATGAACACTACCACCATCATACTCTTCTTCACAATCCGATGTATATCGATGCCGATCCTGACCACCAACATCTCTACTACCATCACGTCTACCACCCACATTCCTACGATCTACATTCCTCTGATCTCGATCAGTCACATTTCGATCACGATCTCGATCCACGCTTCTATGATCGCTATCAACACTTCTCTCTCGATTTGAATGTGGTGAAACTCTACTTCTCCCATGGCTCGATTCAGGTGATACTCTTCTCTGATTTTGACTCATCTCCAACATCATTCTCTCTAATCGACCAATCCCTTCATTAAGCTTCTCATTAAAATTTTCGTTAATTCTTTGCTCCATCTCATCGGCCTCTGATCTCCCATACAAAGCATCAATGTTGCGATAACGGTTAGCTCTTCTCGGAGGCATGATCACTCTTCGACAAATTCCAACAAAAACTTCACTTCGATCTAAAAATCTTCAAATCAAAACTACCCACTTGTTGAAATCTTCAAAAATCTCAAAACGAACAAATCTCTTCAAAATCTCGATAACTCACTTCTCCAAATGATGTAAATCTCGCACAACTCCAAAAATATACGCAAACTCCTTGCGCTCTAGCTCTGATACCAAATGACGCAGCGGCGGAATACAAAAACAAGATAGATCGATGAAAGTAGCAATCGGTGGATTGATGAATACTGAAACGCCCGAATTCGTTGATCCGAAGATACCGAATTCTAGCTATCTCTGACACGTTGATCGCGCATGATACCGTGAAGAGAGATCTACAATTCTTCGAGCGTTGATCAAGCGCACTTGATTCCGCGAATTGGCTTCAACGATCGAAGATTCAAGCGCACTCGAATGTCGAAGGTGGAGATAGGAGATTGCACTCGACTATCAATTGGATGAAAGCACAAGCTAACAAAAGAAATTTTATTTCAAAATCAACAACCCTTACAAATGACATAACTCGCCTATTTATAGGCATACAACAAAACATTTACAACACAACACATATAAGTCGTATACGACTTATCAAAGAAACTACAACTCTCAGTAATACACGATTTAACAAATAGCACTGTACAATGACTTATCAAAATTATCTTACTACTTATCATATTTCACGACTTATCAGTATCTCGCGAGTTATCAACTTCGTCTCCAACTTATCAAAATACATTCGCGATCTAAAATACTTTTGTTCGCGACTTTATAAACTCGTCAGCGAATTCATGATGGCGGCACGCGACATAAGAGAAGCAGCTACTGACTCGTTCACGCGATTTAGGAAAGTTAGGAGGACGATTTGGATCGCTCACGACTTATAGTGGAGAGGTTAGGTCGAGGAGTGGGGTTTAGGTCACCGGAGTTAAGTCGTGGTGAGGGCTTTAGGTCGTTGGAGTTAAGTCGTGGAAGGAAAGGAGTTAAGTCGTGAGATTTTGGGTCGCGCCTTCGGGATAAAGCCTGGATCGGTAAGTCGTGGGTGTGGTTAAGTCGTAGGTCGCGGTGGAGTTTATGTCGCGGTAAATTGGTAGGTCGTGAGGAGTTAGGTCGTGGAAGAATTAGATCGGTGAAAAGGTTAAGCCACGGACTGGGATTTAGGTCGTCGATGTTGGGTCGTAGCTCGTTATTGCTAAGTCGGAGCTCGTTGGGTCGTGACTGCTTAAGTCGGAGGCAATTCAAGGTATATTTCGTTGCTTCTTCCTCTTGCGTGCTCTGCCGCGCTACATCAAGTCTAAACAGGTTTTTTAATCTAATTGTCTCCATCTCTTAAGATGGTAATATGCAAGCAACATTTGATTGCTAGTAGCTGGGTAGTAAATGGAATGAGCAATTAAATTAGAGGAGCAGCACTAGCACTAGCAGGTTTTTATTTGACCGGTGGTCCGGATGGTTTTTGATTCGGACTTAAATCTCAGGTATGGTAAGTCGAACTGCTTTTTATATACACTTTTGTTAGGTTCTATGTTGATGTTGAATGAAGCCTAGTTCCTCATAAAATCCATGCCTAGTTCCTCATAAAATTCATGTTTCTTGGAGTTTGGTTATTTATTCATTCAAAATGTAATAAACCAGCTAATTACTTATCAGGTAAACTTTGAGCTTTTATTTGTTCATAAATATGAAAAAACGCACATGATATAAGTTGCTGCTTTGTTCTAAACATATCATTTTTAGTTTAGAACTTGTAGTTTTGCACATAAGGTTGGTGAATGTGTATGCCCCAGTTTATAATTTTTAATCTAGCAACAAAATTTATTTCTAATTTTAGCATTTAGTGTCAAAATTTTAATTTGATTTTTGTAGACCCAAGTCGTACATTCTCGGGCATTCAGATAATTTGATCAAATTTCCTCTAGTAATATAATTATACATATGACCAATTGCAGTCTCGTCAGCCTTAAAAGATTTTTATCATATAAGTTAATGGTTAATACTATTTATTTTTGCTATTGAAGGAAAGAACCTTTTATTACTATAGACAATCGTTGGTTAAAGCAAAATAGAAACATTTAATTTTGTATAACAGTCATATAGCCGGATGCAAGTAAATATGATAATAGATACAAACTTTGTGTATTCGGTTATATAGAGTATAGATGAAGAAAATAAAAAGACAAAACTGAGTTTTTCTTTAGTGAAGATTTAAGCTTTAATTGACATCAGATGTTTTGTACTTGGATGCACTAAAACATTAAACAAGTTTATAAAAATTAACTACGTTTTATAAAATTTTAACTAAGTTAAATTTAATAAAATATAATTAAGTTTATAAAAATTAATATAATTTTATAAAAATTTAACTAAGTCGACTACGTTTGTAAAGTAACTATACGGACCATGTAAACATCTCACATCTTTGTGCTATTATCTTTTACTGTCCTTTTTTACGCTTGTGTTTGAGTATGCACTCAAAGTGTTTGTTAAAGTGTTTTTTGTGTTTTCCATTTTATGGTCATTATTCCATTCCACCTTCCATGTTTAATTTATGTAATTCATCTGTAAAATGTATTATTAATAATAAGACATGTACACTAGCCTTCCAAAGGGGACAATAAAATGAAATTAGAGGTGTAATATTACCAAGTCTCTGTCAAAATAGTCCTTGATAAAAAGGCCAAGGATCTCCCCTATAGCCATTTAAAGATGCACAAAGTATCCAGTTGATTGTCTGTAACAAAGATCATCCTATATGTTGGTGGTAATTTTGTTAGAGAAGTCCCTCTAACCAAGAAAATACTTGTCGGTTGACGACTAGTAACTGTGTAAATTAATTAAATTTTGTGTGTTTTCATATTTACTTAGTTTTGTTTTATATCTTGAATTACTCAATGATTTTGTTCTTTTGTACAAATAGGTGCAATTGGGATTACTGTTGCAAACCCAACAGATTTAGTTGAAGTATGACTTCAAGCTGAAGGGAAGCTTCCTCTGGTGTTCGAAAACGTTATTCAGGATCACTTAATGCTTACTTTACCATAATCAAACAGGTTCTACTTTAAAGTCAACTAGTTGTTACCACTTTGCAATTTTGAATTTATTCTGAACATACTATCTACTACATAGGAAGGAGTACGTGCTTGTTGTTGTTTATTTTTATTTTGCATTTACATTTCTATAAAAAAAACAGAAAAAAAAGTATACACGATTTCAACAACCAAAATATTTTTTTATTGCAATTTTTTTCTTTTCTTTTTTACATTCACAATTTTCTACCACATTACAACCATCACCCTACAAACTGCTCTTCCCCTTCCAGTTCACTGTCTAGCCTTACCACTCTGCACAAACATCCCAAACCACAACTACATCACCACCACTACTAATTTATTACACATTTCTAGCTATGTTAGTATTATTAATTTTAATAACATTTGGTGGGTGAAATCAAGTTTAAAGTTTGACAAATGATTATTGAAAATTTAACAATGTTGATTTGCTTTGTATTGAATTGGTTGACACATGATAAAATGTTGAATGCAGTAAGACTATAGAAACAAGACTTTTATTAGATGACTATAATTTTTTTCTTTGATAGAGCAAAACCAATAGCACAGAAAACAAATGCAAGTTGTTCGATTGGGGTGGAACTGAAGTATTGGTTGCCGAAGGACGTGTGCACTCGAGTGATTCAAATCAGATTATTAATGGTGTTCCTCTTTGACCAGAAGCCGCAATAGTTTGGGTGGACAATCCGATAAAAGAAGATGCCTTTTTGTGGAGGCCCATAGCAGGTGTGACATGTATCGGAGAAGCCGTCGGTAAGACAATAGCATGGCCATCATCAAAATTGGTTTTTGAAAACACAATACCATCCACTCCTATGAGCAACGTTCCAACATCTCGTACGGTAATATATTATATTGCTAATATTTATATATACGATTTGTTGATAATGTATCAATACTTTTTTTAATATCATAGAGTGCAATACGCGATGTATCAGTAGAGTGCGGTGGTGATGAAGTGGTTTTTTATTCCCAACTGGATATTTTCCTTTTTCAATGCCATCCTGCATCATCAATTTTTTTTATTCTGACCATACTTGTAATTCTTTATAATTTAATAAATGACTATAATTCCTCTCTGTGTGCAGAGGAAGCTTTATTAGATAATATGGTATCATACGCAAATTTGTTGGCTAGAAGGCAATTGGCCATGTTATGTCTTCATTCCCATTTCAGATTTTAAAATATATACTACTAACTGTTCAGTTCAATGTAAATTTCTTACTTTAGCATCCGAGACTTTTTTGGAACGAATTATATGCAGGTAGGTTGTATTTTGCCACTTTTTCAATCCTAACTTTAATACAGCCTATCATTATTGTACTTATCTCATTATGGATCATGTCCTATTTTATGATATTTTTTTTTGGATTTACAGCCGAAGCTATGGTGGTTAAACGCAGTTTGGCGCTAGCTGGCTAACAACTTGAAAAGATCTGCTCGATTGGCTTGGTTTGATTCGTCCACTAGCTCGATAAGCCGGTTTGTTTTCTTCCCTATCGTTTAATAGTAAACCATTTATTCCTATGGTTGTTCTCCATTCATTCAACACTTGGTATAGTCATTAGTATGTGAACCATGAAATGCTGCGTAGGGTCTGCTCATGTCATACCGATTCCCAATTTTAACTCTAACCACCCATGTCATACTTTATAAAAAAAACCATGTTTGCAATGCACTACTTCCGTCATCCAAGTTTTATATGAGAAAGCATACATGCATTCGACAATAGTTATTCATTTACGTCAGCCGGCAGCCATATTGACAATTGCTGTAAGCAGATAACAATCTTCAAATAGTAGAAACTGCTATCATAGCTGATGATTATGACCTCTGAGTACATTTATGCGCACTTATTATCTATAACTATATACACATGTGCAGTTCAGCTGAACAGTTCAGATTTAGACAAATCGTCCACTGACATCTAAATTTACATGCCAAGTACAGTCTTTGTTTATTTTGATTGAGTTTCATATCAATGAAACGTCATCTAATCAGCTATGTCCATGATCAAAGAAGCTACACGGTACACATATACTTCGTTTCTGTTAATCAATGCATTTGTATTATATTTACATTTGGCTTCAATCTAATTATTATACCTGCACACACTTTATTTGCTTACTAAAAAAGAGACAAATACTTATTTTCATATTTAGGTTTCTCTAACACATTTTTTTTCAATTGGAAATTGTACTCTTTATATTTAACTAACAGTTATACGTCTAAAGCTTACTGTAATTACTACTCACAGGATGTTGACAAAGCCATGGTTAGTGATAGCTCAACAACAAAAAGTAAAGAAAAAAAGACGGAAGGAGGAATCTTGCCGAGTTTAGACTGCCCTGTTGGCAACAATTCAGTAAACCAATGTCTAACTATCTTCGTACTGCCACTTTTCATTTTCAGCCTGTATTTGAACTACTTTTATGCACGTTTTGTCGATAATATTAGATGCAAACTAGCTTTCTAGATATTGTTCATTTGTCTAATTTTGTATGCAGTTGGTTTATAAATTTTATCTCTCTTTACGGGTTTATGTAAACTTTGTTCATGGATATTGTGTTCAACTTATTTTATGGAAGTGATTAATAGTTATGCTTTTATTTTACAATTTTTAGTTTGATTTGTTTATGTTATGTACATTAACTGATTAAAATATAATTAAATGTAGTTTATATTAATGATATGTGTGAATATTGCAATGGCACAACATTGCTGTCAATTCTTTGGAAAAAAAATGCATATCCCTACGACAGTGTTTATACATTGCAGTCAATTCATTGGAAAAAAATGCATATCCCTACGACAGCATTTATACTGTTAATCCCCTTTTCGACTCACGACCTAAGAAAGTATGCCGAGTTGAGGTGCTTGCCGACCTAGAAAGCATGCCGAGTTAAGGTGCTTGCCGACCTAAGAAAGCATGCCGAGTTAAGGTGCTTGCCGACCTAGAAAGCATGCCGAGTTAAGGTGCTTGCCGACCTAGAAAGCATGCCGAGTTAAGGTGCTTGCCGACCTAAGAAAGCATGCCGAGTTAAGGTGCTTGCCGACCTAGAAAGCATGCCGAGTTAAGGTGCTTGCCGACCTAGAAGGCATGCCGAGTTAAGGTGCTTGCCGACCTAAGAAAGCATGCCGAGTTAAGGTGCTTGCCGACCTAAGAAGTATGCTGAGTTAAGGTGCTTGCCGACCTAAGAAGCATGCTGAGTTAAGGTGCTTGCCGACCTAAGAAAGAGCTGCCGACTTAAGGGGTGTGCCGAGTTAAGAGCCTGCCGACTTAAGGTAGTCTGTGACTCAAGGGCTACGACCTAAGGAAGATTCCGAGTTATGAAAGGCTCCGACTTAAGAAGGTTCCGACCTAACCCTATTCCTTAACTCGGAACCGACCTAAGCCTATTCTTTAACTCATCACCGATCTACCATAGGTCGGCAGACGACTTAAATACTTAGAGAAAATTCCTGAGTCCAGATCAGCTCCTATAAATACCCCACCACTTCCAACATAAAAGGGACTTTTGGCAATTCATTTCTCAAGCGCCGTTACTCTGTCGAACTCTCCAATCATTCAGCAAACAAGGATCCTCCAAGCATTCAAGACACTACAACAAACTTCGAGAGAAATTCCTAACATCTGACATGAATTCATCGAATTTCATCGCCGAAGATTGAGCTAGTAGTCAAGATTGCTTCTTGTGATCGAGTTGTATTGTTTTCATAGAAGATTTGTATCAATTTGTAATCAGATTCAATAATAAAGAGATTCAAAGTGGACGTAGGCTAAATCTTAAGCCGAACCACTATAAATTGCTGTCTTTTACTGCATTTTCTGCTATTTTCCTGCTTGATTTCTGTTCCCGTTACGCGGGTGGTGCTTTCACAATCTTACTACACACACCGGGTGTTGGCGTTCACATTTTGACGTTAACATTTTGGTGCTTTCACTGAGAACCCAACTCAGGCTGCCACTCAGCATTGCTTCTCAGAAGTTTGCTGAAAGAATTTCCCACAAAATCAGAAGTTTATCAGACATAATGGCTCCCGGAAGGAAACGAAAGTCTGTCAGAACTGATGATGACCGTGACAATACTGCCACTTCTCTCTCTCCAAATCAAGCAGCTCCGAGCATCGGTGTTACGCGACAGGAGTTAGATGCTGCTGTATCCGGACTGTACCAGCAGATTGAAACTCAGAATAACCTGATGATGGAAAGGCTGAATGCTCTATTTGGTACGAGTCAAAGACCAGTGAATAATGAGGGAAACTTTGCTAATGCTGCTCCCAATTCCGAGGGAAGAAATGTTCCTCACGGGGGGTCAGGTGCTGCCGAAGGGGCACCCCTCCAGGCCGAAGGATCTAGACCGTCACCAGTTCTTCATGAGCATTTACCTGGACAGACTCCTGAAAAGATGGCTGAGGCCTACTCTGCGAAATCTCTGAATAATGAGGAATATCTCTCTGGTATGATCAAGCAAATAATGAAAGAGAGCATGCAAAGAGATGAAGACGAAAGCGAATGGGGATTCGCACCAAGTAGAACTCCGTTTACGGAAAAGATTCTGAAAGCTGAATTTCCTAGAAAGTTTGTTCCCCCCACTATTCCTGCTTATCGGGGAACAAGTGATCCAAATCAGTTCTTGTATAAATACGATTGGCATATGACTGGCGCAAGGGCAACCGACGAGATAAAGTGCCGATATTTCCCAGTCTATTTAGAAGGGGTGGCGCTTCTCTGGTTTACCAAGCTTCCAGCCCGATCTGTAGATCAGTTTTCCGATCTCACCCGAAAATTCAAAGAGCAATTCAGGCTATACGCTTCAAGGGCAAAAGATATAATGTCACTGTCCAGTCTTGAGCAGAACCCGGGAGAGCCCATTAAGTCATTCTTGAACCGCTTCAACTTAGCTCTGGCAGAAGTCGATAATGCCGAGCCACGAATGATCTTGACCTATTTGATGCGTGCCGTTGACAAATCGAGCGAATTTGGGAAGTGGCTGAAGATGAAAGAGCCCAATTCGCTCGAGAAATTCTACAAAAAGGCTGATGAATTTATACGCCTAGAAAATCTTTCCGCACCAGCTAAAGTTGTGACAGCGGCAGCGGAAAATAATGCTTCTACTCAAAGCAAGAAAGAACCGGCAGATCAGAAAAGGGAAAGTAATGGTGGGAAAAGGCAGAAAGACTTCAAAAAGCCCCGTTTTCTTAAACCATCAGACTTCACTCCTCTGACCGATACCCCGGAAAATATCTTCATTGCCACTAAGGATGCTGTTGAATTTCCAAAACCACCGGCCGTGAAAGTTGGGAAGAATGCTGTTCAGAGCGGAAGATTTTGCAAGTTTCACAACCAACCAGGGCATGATACCAATGAGTGCCGCCATTTGAAAAGTCTGATTGAAGAATTGCTAAGAGAGAATAAATTGCAGCAATACGTCAAGAGGAATAGAAAGGATCCATCTTCATCCAGCCAAGGGCAGTTACCTCCAACTAATTCATCTGATTCAGGAGAAAGGCCAGTTGGAAAGGAAAGACCTGTTATTAATGTGATCACAGGGGGGCCTCACCCGGCTGGCAGGAGTTGGGGTGAAATGGAAAGGTATGCAAAAGCTTTGAAGTATACACCAACCGAAGAAAGTGTCCTAATCCTGGAGGATGTTTCACCTCTAAAGCAGCAAAAAACTCTCCATGATGATATTATGTTCAGAGCCAGAGATTCTGTTAATGTGGAAGCTCCTACTGAGGACCCTATGGTTGTCTCTGTCGGTATCGGGCCGGCCATCGTCAGAAGAGTGTTGGTTGATAGTGGTGCCTCATGCAACATCCTCTTTAAAAGAACATTTGACCAAATGAAAATCCCGATGACTGATGTACATGCTTCTTCACACAAGATCGCCGGATTTACAGGAGAGCTGAAACAGCCAATCGGAACAGTAGACTTGTTTGTTGAAATGGGCGAAGGACCCAGAAAATTGGTTCGGAAGCAAACTTTTGTAATTGTGGACGGATTTTCTGCCTATAACGCTTTCTTAGGCCGGCCTACTCTTGCAGCTTTCAGGGCCGTCCTTGCTCCTTGGTGTTTAACAATGAAATTTCCTACTGATAATGGGATTGCTGTTATCAAAGGAGATCAAAACGCAGGACGAGAATGTTACCTTGTAGAACTCCGAGAGGCCAGGAGAAAAGAAATGGGGAAAGATGCGGCAGCTCCGCTCCGCATCAAGGAACCGACCCTGTAGCAACTACGGAGCGGCCCCTGTACTGGCGAACACAGCAATGCAAGAAAAGAAATGGATCCCAGAAAAGCCAGTACAGGGGAGAATAGAGTGGTACCCGTGGAGGTAACGGTACCAGTATCTGTAGACCCGAAAGACCCAAATAAAGTGCTCAATGTGGGTTCACAGCTAAGTATAACGGTTCAGAATACACTGATATCATTCTTAAAAGCCAATCTAGATGTGTTTGCTTGGTGTCATGCTGATATGTGCGGAATTTCTCCTACAATTGCTGTTCATACCCTGAATGTCGATCCGAAATTTACGCCAGTAAAACAGAAGAGAAGAACTCAAGGTCCAGAAAGGTCAGCAGCTTTAAAGGAAGAAGTAGATCGCCTCTTAGAGAATAATTTCATCAAAGAATCCACTTATCCAAATTGGGTTTCGAATCCAGTACTGGTTAAGAAGGCAAATGGAAAGTGGAGAGTATGTATTGATTTCTCAGATCTGAACAAAGCTTGCCCCAAAGACTGCTTCCCGTTGCCTAGGATTGATCAACTAGTAGATGGGACGGCTGGACATGAGTTGTTATCTTTTATGGATGCTTATTCTGGATACAATCAAATTATGATGAATGAACCAGATCAGGAGGACACAAGCTTTATTACAGATGTGGGGCTCTACTGTTACAAAGTCATGCCATTCGGTTTAAAGAATGCTGGGGCAACATATCAAAGACTTGTCAACGCTATGTTCAAGCCTCAGATTGGCAAAACGATGGAAGTCTATGTTGATGATATGTTAGTAAAGTCAAAGAAAGCAGTAGACCACATGGATCACCTAGCAGAAATGTTCTCAATTCTTCGAAAGTACGGAATGAAGCTAAACCCTTTGAAATGTTCATTCGGAGTAGAGTCTGGGAAATTCCTGGGTTTCATTGTGAGCGCTAGGGGCATCGAGGCCAACCCTACTCAGATCACAGCTTTAAGAGAGGTTAAAGCCCCTAGAACAAAGAAAGAATTGCAAAGTCTCAATGGAAAGGTTGCCGCTCTTAGTCGCTTCATTTCCAAGGCCACAGACAAGTGCATTCCCTTCTTTGATGCTCTAAAGAAAGGGAAGAAAAATTTCGAATGGACTCCTGAATGCCAGAATGCTTTCGATCAACTGATTCATCATATGGAAACTCCTCCGGTCCTTTCCAAGCCTAGTGATGGTGAAGACCTCTTCATCTACCTGGCAATTTCATCCCACGCTTTAAGTGCAGCACTCGTACAAGAAGATATGAAAATACAACGTCCGGTTTACTACATCAGCAAACGGTTCACTGGGGCTGAAATGAATTATTCAAAGATAGAAAAACTTGCTTATTGTCTGCTAATCGCTTCCAGAAAGTTGAGGCCTTATTTTCAATCTCATCCTATCAAAGTCCTGACTGATCAGCCTTTGAAGCAAGTCCTGTATCGTCCTGAAACCTCGGGTCGTCTCTTGAAGTGGAACATAGAACTCAGCCAATATGACATCACTTACCATCCCCGAAGAGCAATTAACGGACAAGCTTTAGCAGATTTCATCGCAGAATCCACTGACAAAGGTGACAGTAAGGAAGAAACCACTGACTGCATTCCGATACAGTGGAAGTTGTATGTAGATGGCTCAAGAAACGATTATTGTTCTGGGGCAGGAATTGTGCTCGAAACTCCCGAAGGACGATCACTATGTTATGCATTGAGGCTGGAGTTTCCTTCGACAAACAATGAAGCAGAATATGAAGCCCTTATTGCCGGGTTGAGGATCGCCAAGGAATTGAATATCAAGGAGATACAGATTTTCAGTGATTCTCAGCTTATTGTCTGCCAGGTGAAGAAGGAATTTCAGGCCAAGGGAGGGAATTTGCCTGCATATTTGACAAAAACTTCCGAACTTCTCAATGATTTAGATCACTACTCAATAAGCCACATACCCCGAGAGGAAAATATGAAGGCGGATTCTTTAGCAAAGTATTCAAGTTCCGGAGAGGCTCAATTACTAGGATTAGTTCCTGTAGAAGTTCTGTCAGCTCCAAGTATTGATGAAATGGATGTTGATTGGCTTATGACTACGTCTCAAGAGCATGAATCATGGATGACTCCAATCAAAGAATACTTACTCAGTGGTTCCTTGCCAGAGAATTCTAAGGAACGTCGAAAGTTATTAAGGAAAGCATCGAGGTATATAATTCAAGATGACCGATTATACAGGCGGGGATTTTCAACCCCACTACTCCGATGTGTAACTAAAGAAGAAGCCAAGACAATCTTAACAGAGGTGCATGGAGGAGAATGTGGAGACCATTCAGGTGGTCAAACACTTGCAAAGAAAATTCTTCGATATGGATACTTTTGGCCAGATATCAATCGAGATGCTGCAACTTTCTCCAGAAAATGTGACAGATGCCAACGATTTGCAAAAATCCCAAGAGCACCCTCCACTGAACTCACACAAATGGTCAGTCCATGGCCATTCGCCATTTGGGGAATAGACCTAATTGGACCGTTACCGATCGCTAAATCAGGAATTAAATATGCTATTGTTGCCGTTGATTATTTCACCAAGTGGGCTGAAGCTGAACCTTTGGCCACCATCACTTCTAAAAAGATGATAAATTTCGTAACAAAGAATATCATTTGCAGATATGGTGTGCCACAGAAGATAATCACCGACAATGGCACTCAATTTGAAAGTGAAGAATTCCAAGATTTTTGCAAACGATTCAGAATTCGAAAAAGCTTCTCAGCAGTGGCTCATCCGCAGGCAAATGGGCAAGTGGAAGCAGTTAACAAAATCATCAAGTCAACTATTAAAAAGCAACTTGAAAAAGCAAAAGGTGGTTGGGTTGATAAGCTTCCATTAGCACTATGGGCGTACAGAACGACTCACAAAACTGCGACTGGGCACACTCCATTTTCACTGGCATACGGATCTGAGGCAATGATTCCAGTAGAAGTAGAGGTTCCTTCACATAGAAGAGTTCATTTCAATGAAATCGAAAATGAAAAACTGCAACTTGAAGCGCTTGACTTTCTTGATGAAAAAAGAGAAGAAGCTAGGCTCAGAGTTTCAGCTCATCAGCAGAGGATAGCCAGGTATTTCAATTCCAAAGTTCGCCAACGCAGCTTTGAGGTCGGAGACTTGGTTTTGAAAAGGATCATGACAGCAACTGGTGTGTTTGGGCCAAACTGGGAAGGACCATATGTCGTAGGCACTAAACTTCTCGATGGCACTTTCAAACTCATAACCATTGAAGGAGATCCGATTCCAAGGGCCTGGAATAGCAACCATTTGCGTCCTTACTTTACTTGAAGAGAGCTCAGCTCAAAATTGTAAAATGATGATGAATGTATCAGTTGTATGGTGAAACATTGTAAATCAGTGTAAATGAATGAAAGCTATAAAGTGGACGTAGGCCCGATTTTTGGCCGAACCACTATAAATCTTGTGTTCTTTACTATTTCATGATGCCTGTGTTATTTTGATATGTAAATACTTTAAATGTATCGCTAAAATATCGATTCAAAATTGCAGGACATTATAACAAGGCTTGCTCATCACAAAGCTAAGCAACTTCCATAAATCAGCTATCACACGAAAACCAAGCCACAAAACTTTTGTCCAAATTCAAATCCCAAGCAAGGAAAACTTCACATAAAAAGTTAGTGACTCCACTGTGACAAACCTTTGTTCACTAGTTGAGATTGTCGTTATGAATAGACATCCGACTAGATAACTTGTGTTTGTCTCGTGAAGTCATTCAACAGTGAAGTCCACTTCTTCGGATAAAGCAATTTACTTATAAGAGGAAAAGAAGAAGATGTGCTTGGAAACGATAATAAAAGAGCGCTAACAGGCAGATGATGAGGAAAACTCGCCAACAAACCAAAGCCCTTTAACGAGGCACGCCAATGAATGGGAGTGCTTTACTCAATCAAAAAGATCGGTGGGACTACCAAAGGGGCACCTCGTTAATTGATTGCGATCGTTTGTATAAACAAACATCCAATCAAGCAACTTGCGCTTGTCTCATAGACCCCTGACCATGAGAAAGTAACTTCCAGGCAATCACAAGCCTTCTTCGGAGGCACAAGCCCTCTTAGGAGGCACAAGCCCTCTTCGGAGGCACAAGCCCTCTTCGGAGGCACATGACCTCTTCGGAGGCAAAAGCCCTTTCCCAAGGCACCTCAAGCCCTCTTCGGAGGCACATGACCTCTTCGGAGGCAAAAGCCCTTTCCCAAGGCACCGCAAGCCCTCTTCGGAGGCACAAGCCCTCCTCGGAGGCGCAAGCCCTTCTCGAAGGCACAAGACCTCTTCGGAGGCACAACTCTTTAAGAGGAGCCCCCTCCGGAGGCATGTCCCAAAATAGAATGCTTAAACGAGAAGCATCGTCCAGAAGCACAGTTCAACTCCCAAAGGAAGGAAGGACTAACTTGTTCATCTAGAAAGGCTCCTCCATAAAAAAAAAAGAGGGGTTGAAAAAGGCTACAAAATTCTTTCAGAAAAAGTTCATTTCACTTCATAGGGAAATTCACTTCTTAATGAATAAAAGTGGTTATCCCCGAAAGCTGAAGCGTTCTCAAAAAAAAAAAAAAAAAAAAAAAAAACTAGTAGTATCGCAATGCACTTATGGCATGGGGGCAGTACTGTACTATTCAATCACATTAATAAAAGCAACATGCCACAAGTTCGTCGCAATACCACGGAAAACAGATGTGGAATAAATGCATTCTCAAGCGCAGACAAAAAGTTTGCACAAGTAAGAAGAATCGTTTGTTCTACACTTAAAATAAAAGATAGGTCATCCTCACATACACAAGAGTTTGTACAAGTAAAATAATTATTTTATTTAGTACTACGAAAATTCTTTACATGTACAGATATCTCAAAAAGCAAAAGCGGGGACCGGTACCCGCACAATCCCCGGTCAATACATGCAAAAAGCAAAAATAATAGGTGGAAAATCCAGCTTGATTACTCCTTCTTCTCACCACCCTTGGAACTCTTTCCCGGTCTGATGATTAGCTTTTGAAGTCGTTGAGAACGGGCAGGGGCAGAAGGAGAAAGCGGTACAGCCGGATCAACTACTGCTTCCTCTTCAGTGGAAGTCTTCTTCTTTTTTCTTACAGCACGCTTCCCCTTCCTCTTTGAAGAAGACTCACTCCCCGGAGTAGTCAGCAATGTTGAAAGCTTAGTATCGTCGTCAAAAGACCGCTCCGGGGTCTTCTCGGTACCTTCAAAATCCTCCGCCTTCTGCTCCTGAGAAGCAGCCGGATCATCCAAGCCTTGAAGAGCTTCGATTTTCTCTGCTTGTGATCCCGGTTGGGAAGCAGAGGGAGGAGTGATTTGGGAAGACAGAGGAACGGCAATCGAAGGAGTGGAAGCTTGTGTTGTGCTTGGTGCCTCCGCTGTAGAAGAAAAGAAGTTAAAATCAGCATCCCCCGAAAATAAAGAAGGCATCGATTCATCAAAGTTTAAGTAACAGGTAAGAAGATCATCAAATTCGGCTAAGTCAAATGACTGATTCGTTAGACCCGAGATGACACCAAGAGTACCTGGAGGAGTTGGTTTTACAAGATCCACCTCGAACTTCTCAGCTTCAATATCATCCAGCGCCTCATCTTCAGTAGGGGTAGTTGCAGTCTCCTGGGCAACTTTGGCTAAATGTAGAGAATGAGGACTGGAATCTATAATATTAACGTCAGCTGAAGTGGAAGTTTGGGCGGGGGCAGTCAAAGGAGCTCCTTCTTTTGGAAGCTCTTCTCCCACTGTTTCAGCTCGTGCTTTGGCAAGTAGCTCTTTCCCCTTAACAAGAGCGGCGCGATCCTCATCACTGAGATAGCGCTTCTCAAGGTCCAGTTCATTATAGCCAGCCCCGCGAAGCATATCCATCGCGACTTCCCACACTTCAGCCAATGTAATTTCATAATCGGGACCAAGAAAAGAGAGGCTCCCACGACCCAGAACGCTGTGTAAATAAAAGTCAAATAAGGTAGAGCTGACGTCTGCTTTCGTTGCCTCATGTGATTGCTCAGCCGCTTCCTTTTCAGCAACGGCAGCGATCCGGCTGGCGGTAGCCTCATCACGTTCTGCCTCAACTTTAGCAAGTCGAGACTTTAATAACTCAATCTCCATGTTCTGGGAGGTGACCTTTTCCCACAGTCCGGCGTTTTCTGTGCGGTACTTCTCTTTAACGTGCTGTTCGGCGGCAAGCTTCATTTCTACATCTCTTTGTGCAGCATGTGCGTCCCGCACTTGCTTCTGGAAGACTTCTTCTTTTTGAGTAAATGATGCAGAAGAAGAAGCGAGATTTTCCTTAAGCTGCTTAACTTCAGACGCAAGCTTTGCATTGTCATCTGCAATACTCGTCATTTCCGCGTCATGCTGCTTGCGCCATTTGTCCCATTCTGCCTTATCATTCTCCATCGTCATCATCGCCTCAAGGTTAAGATGGTTGACCCTTTGGAGTTCATCGACCAGCTTCTGCCACTGTGACATCCTCTCGATGTTAAGTCTGACCGCATCAAGACTGCTAAGCATGTCTGATTTATCAATCGGAACAATGTCCAAGTCAAAGCGTACCCCTCTTAGGCACCAATTCGGAAATCGGCTCTGAAGCATTGGAGGGCCGTCTTTAACTAGATATTGTGGCCTGTTAATGATGGTTTGAATGTCAGTTTCCTTTAGAGGAGGAGAACCTGCCGGAATGCCAGAAGAAATGGGAGCGTTGGTCTTTTCAGAAATAGCAGACGCGTCACTCGGCTTAGACCGTTTGCTCGATTCATCAGTAATTTGAGTCTTCCCTTTGTCATCATAAGATTTTCGCTTATGAGAATCGTAAGTTTTGTAAGAAGAATCGTATCGATCAGCATCTTTTCTTCTCTGCCTCTGCTCATAATCCCATTTTTCTTGAGCCTTCCTTTGGGCCCGTTCCTCATCTGTCTCTCTGTGGTCACCAAGATATTTCCTGAAGTCATAGGTTCCACGGCCTCCATGGCGCTGAAATGAGTCATAATATGAGCCGGAGCGTCCCATTGGAGAACCTGAAAGCAGAAGAAAGTGTAGAATTTAGAAATTTCCGGGAAAAAGAGGATAAATGCTTATAAGTGCTGAAAAGCCCTAAGTGTGTGTGGCGTGCAAACTACGTGCGTCAAATTACAGACCACGCTTTGGTGTGGAAACAGAGACGATTGGCGTTGTAGGCATTTGGGTTTGCTTAAGGGTAGAAGTTGCCTCGACAACAGGAGAAGTCGCTTTTTGACTGCTATCCCCGAAAAGCTCTTGGGAAGTTATCATAATATCGCTCAAGCCATCAAAGGTGTCGTCGCCCAAGTGTTCAGCGGATTTCTCCTTCTCAAGTTCCACATCAGTTGATTTTTCAGAAGCTCGAGGATTCTCTTCTTCCTCAATAATTGGGGGAAGTGCCGGCTTGCCAGCCAACCCTACAACATCAGTGGGTCCGGAGCACTTTATCAAAGCAAAATCCAGGGCAGGTGTTTTTGAAGCATCTTCTTCCGCAAAAACCGGGGCATTTGACGCCTCTGCTTGAGAATCCAAAGCAGCCGATGTTTCTGCATCAGAGCTAGAAATTTCATGAACTCGAGTCGACCTGGAAGGGTGTAGAAGCCCAAATTGGTGCAGAAGCTCATCATCTAATAGAAATTGGATGCTCCTCTCCTCTACAGGCACCGCCATAAGCCTCTCGAAAGTCACCTTGTGACTGAGATTTTTGGAAGGAGAAGGAAGTGCTGAAAAGGAAAAAAGAGCGAAGTTAGCACTTGATAATCCGAACTTCGGTAAATTTTGAAAGAACGTAAGAAACAAATGCAAGTGATCTTACTCCCTATTCTCCAAATAGCATAAAACCCAGGGGGACAGCGGACATAAAAGAACGGGCTCAGGAAACTGTGAACACTTTCAGGAAGACCGGAGATCAACTTACGATTCCTCGCACTCTTTACGACTATGATGGAGGGATGGTCTTTATTCTTGGCAAAAGTACAAAGATAGCGAATTTCTCCGAAGGTAGGGAAGCGGCCCAGTGTTCTCCTAAAAAGCACGCATAGTCCCAGCAAGATGGCGTAGCCATTGGGATGTAGCTGAAAGGGAGAAATAGATAATTGGAGAAGAAGTTCTCGGATGCAGTCATTGAATGGGGGGATAGCCCCGCTCAAGCACATTTGGCGGTTAACTGCGACAAAGCCATGGGGCGGTCTGTCAGCAGTATCATTTATTTCGGGGAGCAAAGCGTCAGCCTCAGCAATACCAAACTGGATGCATAGTTGACGGAAGGCTTTATGGTTCAAAGTAGTAGGAGTCCTCTCTGGAGGATCGTTCAGCGGGATAGCAACTGGAAACACACCTTCAGCTTGCTCTGTTCCTTCTTGTGGAGAAGACATTCTACACAATCAGCTGAATGTTCAAATGTGAAGGTGCACGTTCCCTAAAAGTGTGAAGTGTTGTGCAAAAAACTAATGAAAATAAACAACAAGCATAACGGGAATTAAATTAGTCGACAATCAATCGATTACAAAATTTCAGAACTTGTCAATGATCAAGTGCAGTGTTAATACAGATAAGTCAGTTTCACTTGACTATTACGATTTTGTTTTAATACTTCACTTGAATTAGTTATTGTACAACATCTCGTTCATATTCATTTAATTTAACTTTCTCGTTATCAGCTAATCCGTCACTCGATGTGGGCAGTCGGTGATAGTATATTCGTCCCAGTGTTCTGTGAATGTTGTATTAAGCAGGATTGTTAGTTTGCAAAATTGAAGCAATGTGTAAAATGCATGCAACATAGTTCATAGTTCAACAGTTCACAGTTCACAGTTCACAGTTCATAGTTAAACAGCTCGAAGTTCGGGCACAGTTCAAAAATCATCTGTTGGGTGGCCGAAAGTCTAAGTCCTAACTCGGTGACGACCTAAGGAAGGTTCCCTATGAGTCAAAGCCAGGAATCCTCCAAGTCCTAACTCGGTGACGACCTAAGGAAGGTTCCCTATGAGTCAAAGCCAGGAATCCTCCAAGTCCTAACTCGGTGACGACCTAAGGAAGGTTCCCTATGAGTCAAAGCCAGGAATCCCCTAAGTCCTAACTCGGAGGCGACACAAAACCTAGGTCGCATGGAACTGCTAAGTCGGCTCCGGCTTAAGTCATGAAAGTCACTGGATCGCATAAAATCCCTAGGTCGTGACCGAGCCAATACCTCGACTAATTTTCTTCCCTAATTCTTAACCCGTTAACCCAATAGCCTCACAATCAACAACGATCCTCATTCCATCACACCATTGGACCACCCAAGGAGCCAATTCAAGTCGAATCAAATTTGCTGCGAATCCAATGTATTACTGCCCTATTACGATTACAACATGGTCGATGGCGATTGACGAACAATCAAAAAGTTATGCACAATGAATCACAGCATCTAAACGCAAATGGAAGTCAAAAACTGGGAGTTATCGATTCGACAGCGAGCATGGGTGAACGATGACCAGATCGACTTACGAAGTATAACAGGAAGATGATCGGCGATTGGATGGTTGGAGTTTGTCTCTGAGAGCTCTAAAAGTGCTTCAATGGCAGATTCGAGAAAAGGAACAGATGAGGAAGAGGAAGAGGGATGCAACTATTTATATGCTGGAAGGTGAGTCGACTCGCACGGTGTACGACCTAAGGCATTTGTTAAGTCGGCACCGACCTAACTAAAGAATTAGAATCGAAGCATACGACCTATGGCTTAGGCATATACTTCGAGGGGCAAATGTTAATCCCCTTTTCGACTCACGACCTAAGAAAGTATGCCGAGTTGAGGTGCTTGCCGACCTAGAAAGCATGCCGAGTTAAGGTGCTTGCCGACCTAAGAAAGCATGCCGAGTTAAGGTGCTTGCCGACCTAGAAAGCATGCCGAGTTAAGGTGCTTGCCGACCTAGAAAGCATGCCGAGTTAAGGTGCTTGCCGACCTAAGAAAGCATGCCGAGTTAAGGTGCTTGCCGACCTAGAAAGCATGCCGAGTTAAGGTGCTTGCCGACCTAGAAGGCATGCCGAGTTAAGGTGCTTGCCGACCTAAGAAAGCATGCCGAGTTAAGGTGCTTGCCGACCTAAGAAGTATGCTGAGTTAAGGTGCTTGCCGACCTAAGAAGCATGCTGAGTTAAGGTGCTTGCCGACCTAAGAAAGAGCTGCCGACTTAAGGGGTGTGCCGAGTTAAGAGCCTGCCGACTTAAGGTAGTCTGTGACTCAAGGGCTACGACCTAAGGAAGATTCCGAGTTATGAAAGGCTCCGACTTAAGAAGGTTCCGACCTAACCCTATTCCTTAACTCGGAACCGACCTAAGCCTATTCTTTAACTCATCACCGATCTACCATAGGTCGGCAGACGACTTAAATACTTAGAGAAAATTCCTGAGTCCAGATCAGCTCCTATAAATACCCCACCACTTCCAACATAAAAGGGACTTTTGGCAATTCATTTCTCAAGCGCCGTTACTCTGTCGAACTCTCCAATCATTCAGCAAACAAGGATCCTCCAAGCATTCAAGACACTACAACAAACTTCGAGAGAAATTCCTAACATCTGACATGA
Source organism: Allium fistulosum (assembly GCA_030737815.1). NCBI lineage: Eukaryota > Viridiplantae > Streptophyta > Magnoliopsida > Asparagales > Amaryllidaceae > Allium > Allium fistulosum. The sequence goes on along the minus strand of CM060904.1, from coordinate 1,245,408,524 downwards.
ATTCATCGAATTTCATCGCCGAAGATTGAGCTAGTAGTCAAGATTGCTTCTTGTGATCGAGTTGTATTGTTTTCATAGAAGATTTGTATCAATTTGTAATCAGATTCAATAATAAAGAGATTCAAAGTGGACGTAGGCTAAATCTTAAGCCGAACCACTATAAATTGCTGTCTTTTACTGCATTTTCTGCTATTTTCCTGCTTGATTTCTGTTCCCGTTACGCGGGTGGTGCTTTCACAATCTTACTACACACACCGGGTGTTGGCGTTCACATTTTGACGTTAACATATACATTGCTGTCAATTCATTGGGAAAAAAAATGCATATCTCTACGACAGCGTTTATACCTTGCAGTAGAAAACTATTAACAGCGTTTATACCTTGCAGTAGAAAAATTATTAACAGCGTTTAAAAAACGCTGTAGAAAGTGGGTTTTTGACAGCGTTTATATTTTGCAGTTAAAAATTTAGGGTCAACGACCGCATGTCGTTATACAGCGTTTTTAAAAACGTTGTGAAAACTTTTAACAGCGTTTTTCAAACGCTGTGAAAAGTCGTTTTTGTTGTAGTGTTCACTTTTTCGCATAAGCTCGATCTTCCTCCTATCATGGTCTTTATGCTTTGGTTGGAGATTTGGTTGCTTTCCACTTCCGTTACCTTCAACAATATCTCATGGGAGTTCTCATAGAGGAGAACCATCCCAACAAGAGTTTCAAAAGTGGACCCTAACAGGGATAAGGCTAAGCAATGAACCCCCAACTAATGCTTAAGACCCAAGGCAAATCTCTTTTCCTAAATACAACGGAGTACCAACCACCTCAAAACTTAGAAACAAAAGGTTGAGCGGGTCAACACTCCTTCACTGACAAGCTTTCCTACTCAAGAAGGATGAAACTCTCAAGCTACATGCCCCTATCGATCTCAAAAATGAACCAAGAACCAAGGTGGCGCCTGAATTAATTCCAAACCATAGGTCTTCTTATCATCCACACAAACACTACATCTTACACAATCAAAGTTTCCCTTCACAAATTGCCGGGAAACAACCATATTTAAGACAAAATTCCATAGGCTTGTATCGATGGAAGCCATCTCATGCATGTGTCCAAGACTGTGCCCCAACAATAGTCTCAGGACTAAATTTTGACTCCCTTCCAAGGCTAAGGAAATTCCGGCAGTACTTTGAAGAGTCTAAAGTTGGTGGAGCTAGAAATACTAGTGCTCCAAGGGCTATACCACTTCTGACGCCAACCGCATCTGTTGGAAATGTTCATGGGTGGCGAAACATCTTTTGCGTTAGCTAAATAGTCTCTGAACTAATACAGCATCTCTACATGCCCATCCGCGGTCGCACGTGCACTCTGTCTGCTCATACTGATAGCCTGATGAAGATATCTTAGCAATTAGCGATAGAAAAAAATCAGGTCCAGAAGACAAGCGGTGTATATAATATAATATAGTAGAAAAATATAATTATGCCCACTCTGCGTATCTCCTTCTACCAGATTAATTAACTCAAACCGGTCTACTTGGTCTGAGTATGAAGCCTAATCTTTGACAGTAAATGTAAAAACCCACCCTTTATAGAACCCAAAATGTCATTATCTCATTACAACGATAGACTCTCAAATATCATAAAAGACAAATCGTCAGGGTAAATTAGAACATAACACTAAACCAAGACATTGTTAGGATCTTCCAACGAAATGATAATATATAATATACTAAATATACATGAACATAGTAAAATAACAATATATAAGAGATTGCATTAGCAGAAGCAATTGGTAAATAAGTATCAGTATAGAAAGTCATAACACATCAACTTTGAAAAGAACGGAGTTCTGAATAAATACCTGATACAACAATCTCATATACAAACAATAGGTCTGTCATGTACTACTAAAATATTCGGTATCATATCGCAAAATATCGATGTTATGTCTCCAAAGAGCTCTAGCTGCATATCCTGATAGCATATCCCCAAACGCACCTGACTCCCAAACTACTCAATCGAGTGCTCGAGAGTTGTCATGACATAAGTAGGCAAAGAAAAACGCAAGTCAAAAATAAAACTTGGTGTGAGGGGAACTATCTCAAAATACTATATACTAAATCTATATACAAATAAACTGGAAACAGCTAAATCACAACTAGCCCTCTTCAAAAATGTGGCCCAGGGGTAATCCAAACTGCCTATAAACAAGTATAGTAAATCCATCTCAAAGTAGGGGATCATACCATAACCTGCTCTTCTCCTATAAACAACGAGTCAGTACAACCAATATAATATGACTGAAACATAACAATCATACTATGATATAGGTAACCCAACATCCAAAAGTAGGGTGATCATAATATAAGTCAACCGCGAAGCACATAAATGATAGTAAATGCAATAATAACGACAACAGTTAACTAATAAAACAAATAACATAACAAAGAAAAGACAACTAAGAAATACAAATCAATAACCATCATTACAGACAAGTGGAGTAAACTACGGACAGTTGTTGTGATCCAATAATAAATAAATAGAGTCGGTACATCAACATACACAGACATAATCTATTGCAATCTATCAACAAATAGAGTCAGTACACTAAGCATCTATCGCGATCTAAAACAAATAGAGTCAGTACACTGACGTACCTAGACATTTATCGCGTTCTAATAACAAATAGAGCTAGTACACTAATGTACCTATACTTCTATCACGATCTAAAGACAAATAGAGCCAGTACTCTAATGTACCCAAAAATCTATCGTGATCTAAGGGTTCTTAAATAACCTACATTCGCCTCAATCTAAGAAGAGAACGATGCTCGTGTCTCGTGCAATATGCCATCGAGACCACAATGGAGCACTGATGTCGTATAAATATGCACGGTCAAGTATAACTTTGCATAACCAAATACGTCTATCCCATGGTCAAAGCCCAGGGGCATGGACTAAATCTGCTCAATCGTACACGCTCACCAACTGTGATAGTGTAATCAATCACTATATTGATATCATATTCGATCATCATTGACAACACATGTATCACTAAACATTGCATCTGAATCTCGTGCTTCGCCTTGTGTTCTGCTTTCCCGAGTAGCCGAAAGCTTCCTTGAATTCAAGTCGAAGCCTCATGTTGCATCACATTCGGATCCAAGGAGAAACCCCCATCGAATTACATTCTACCATGACTTTAATGCCTAGGCAAATGCATCATCGGTCAACCGTTGGTCCACAACTGGCCGACTGGTAGCTATCTTTCCTAGGCAGAAAAGCCCATGCAAAAAGCCTCTGATTCGCTGATTCGAGTTTCGCCTTCTCCGTCGCTTCGCTCGATGAGTCGCCTAGCTCCCCAAGCCTGCCTTCGCTGCATCGGACCTCTTTCAGAGTTCATTGGTTAATGTTTTGGAAGTGGATTCAATAATAATTTGAAAACAAGTTTCGATACCAACTCTTTGCATGAGCATAGTTCAACGGGCGATTATAGCAATCCAGCTTCCTCTAGCATACCAAAACAACAAACCCAACTTCCTTGCCTTGTGCGTGGCTTATACATGTGTCGATGCACTCATTCATGCATGCTTACAAATACACGTTCACACAAACACACAACAATCGTGCAAGTCACATTTCGGACTTTATCAGAGCGATTACTCGACCCGGTGTACTCTCATGCAACTTTGGCTTACAATAGTCGCTATAGCTACGTTAAATGCCCACAATGAACTTATATTCAATAATGTTTCTATATAATCAAACAACTGCATATCTATATAAACAAACAAACACACAACAATTTTAACTGCATTTCACACATCATTTTGATTGTTATATGTCTCAAATACACGTATACGTATACTTGTCCGTACTCATATACATATACATGTATTTAAATAAGTAATACATTTATTACTTGATCAAATCTTACTTCTATTTACTAACTCTTTTTAATAAAAGTCTAATATGGTTTCATACTATTTTATAAAGTCTTACAACTATTTTATAAAATTTATTAATAGCTTATAAATTATTTTTAAGCCTTTAAATACTTAATTACCTCATTAACATTAGGTTTTTTATATTACTATTTTATAAAATCTCAAATCTATTTTAAAAAATCCATAATTCATCATTTTATTATTTTATAAAATCAAATATCCATGTTATAAAATATAATCTTCATTTATAAAATTTTCAAACCTTTTTATAAATACTAATTGAGGCTCATTAGACCTTTACTCATTTTAATAAGAGGCGTAGAACTCCTAAACTCCTTAATTAGTTTACTAACCTTTTGTCAATCAATTCAAATGGATTAATTAGTTATTGCTAATGACATGCACATCATTACACTACATAATTAACCCTGGATCAACCAATAACACACAACCAATCACCTAGTTAATCCAAATCAATTATAGGGCTTACTAACTTTTTCAAAACATTGCAATTAGGGCCTTAAACAATTAATAGGTCAATGCAATTGTGTTTACAACATAAACACAAGTCCAAACTAACCCCAAACATTCTCCAGTCACTTAACATATTTATATATTAGGCAATAAATGATAACATGATGTAAAACATTGAAATTAATAAGGAGAATCATCCCACTCACCTTGCATTTACCTAAACCAAGCTCTAATCATCAAAAACCCAATCTTTGCTCTCTTTAAATTTCGAAATCAACACTTAAGCTATGATTCAAGCCAAGTCCTTTGTGGGTTTTGTAGAGAATCCCATATGAAGAATTATGGCGATTTTTATTTTATTTAGCAAATTTATTTAATGGGTTCAGCGCTTGGGGATTAGAAGGTGATTAAGGGGTGATTAGAGAAGGATTAGGAGAAAAGGTAGAAGAGTGAACATGAAAGAAGAAGAATGAAATGAAATTATGAAGGGTAAGCTAACTTATAACCAAATCCATGGGCCTAAACTAATCCATCTCCTTTCATATAATCACTAAAATCATCGACTCCAAACATAGTCAAGTTTATACTTATTTTACTTGCGTCGAAAAAGCAAACTCAACTATGGGTGTATCGAGTCCCTATTCACTCATTTGTAAAATCGAGTATAAGAGACGTTTTGTCACTTAACGGTTATCTTTCGAAAGGAAGTGGCCTCAAACCCTAACTCGGTTTCCATCAAAAGTTATAGTTCTTACAAGTTTTTAAGGTTAAAATCAACTAATAAAATTGCCAAGGTCCAAAATATCACTACTCAACATTTCCAAAGTTATAGCATTATATGACCCAATATGAATTTAAAAATAAATTTTCATGATCTTTCGATGCGTAAAATATAGGTCGTTACACTACTAAAACGTTTTTTATGTTCCTTAGACATCAACTATGAAACTGCTTTTGCTATTCTATACCAGACTGCTTATGATGTTAGGTACCTAACTATTTGTGTTGGATTCTATACTAACCAAACTAGATACCTCTTCTGATCTTCTTTGATTTAGCTTTCGACCTTCTTACTTCTTCGTTCTACCCATTCGATCATGTGATGATAATCTTATTACGGGCTCTTCAGTTTCTTTGTGTCTTTTGACCTCTTTTCATGTCCATCGTATTGTGGGTGCAAAATGCCCACTAAAGTTCTCGTTATCTCGTAAATCTTTATACTGTCACTGTTATATTTGATATTCCACTCGAAAGTGGTTATTAATGATGACTGATTTAGATTCAACTTAACATTAAAGGAACGTTCTCCACTACACAAATTTGAAGAGAAATTGATATTGTTTGGATAATTGGATTCGTGTTTAATATGTGAGTTTGGTGGCTGAATTTTTGTTTTAGTGTGGTATTTTCAATAGGGCAAATTAATACCTAGTGACATCTATGTCGTAACCGCTTGGTTATTGACGTCTGCAAAGTTTATGCATATTTTTGGCCATCCATATTGTAGTCGCTCGTCTTCAAGCTACCGTAGAATAATCGCTTACTCTTATTATAGATAATAGAAACTTGAGCTGAATATTATGTGTGCTCTTTGGTTTTTGACATCTTGTATAAACCGTAATTTAACGAACATAACTTATTAAAAATGAATTCTTGAAGCTTTAATACGGTGGATGCAAGTTCAAATTTAAATTTTTTTGTTATTTTATTAATGTAATTAATATTATTGGTTAATAGTTGTTAATAAATAACAATTAGCAAAATTTTATTAACCATTGGTTAATATGCTGTAGATAGTAATTAATAATTAAAAATTAAATTTTTGGTCAATATCTAATGGTTAATAGATTTTAGTTAATAATCAATAACCAATAATTACTATTTTTTGCGGTATTTGGTTTATGATATTATTAAATAATTTATACTTCTCTTTTACGTTTTGAAGTGGATAAATTTCTAAATTAGCTAGACAATTTACAAAAAAAAAAAATTGTAACTAAAAATTGGTTTTCAATTAAAACGCAAATTTTTGACTAGATTACAGTTTAAATAAGTTTATACTAAATAAATTTACAATCAACATGATATTTTTTTATATATAAACTTAATTCAATGGTTTTGTAGCTAACAGATTTGCTTTAGTTGGTTGATAGTTTAAACTATTAAATTAAAGGACGTTCGATACTTGTTGGTATTATTGAACTATGTTTTAAAAAAAAATTCAAGAACTTTTAGTTGAACATACGGTAGAATAGTTTTTGAACTCTTCATTTCGAAAAATTTTGATCGTTAGTGATGTTAGATGTAAAAATCTACGTCGGAGGTGTGTGGATTTATGTTCGATGTAAAATCAGCAAGAGGTGCTGGTATTTAGCTCACTTTTAAACATTGGAAACTCAATATGATGCTTTTCTTGAATGTTAATCATGAATTTTATCTTTATCTACGACGGCTAAACAAAACAGGGTTTTCGTCTGTAAAACGTACAAATCAAACAGTAACAACATATATTTGCTATGGATAATCATTAATTAGACGTTGATTCGTTACCCCATATGGTATAACCCACCAATCTATATATACACAAACACCATACCAATCACATCTAAATCTAATCAACACCCCCCACACACACCTTGAATCGTTTATAAACACCCCTCCCCTTGCGAAAACAAATGGCATGCATCAATATGTTCAATCCAGACCACTTGTCGCAGTCCTCCTCCCTCAACTCCACTCCTCGCATTTCCTTCTCCAATGACTTCATGCTCGAACCCCCTCCTCCACGCGTACACGACCAGCTCTTGTCGGATCCAGACTTCGAGTTTGGGTCGTCGGCTGGTACCCGGCCCATGATGGCGGCTGATGAGCTGTTCTTCAAGGGGAAAATGGTACCTTTAAGAGGCGAGGGGCAGAACTGTCACTTTAAGGGTAGTAAAGCGATGACTTTACGCGAGGAGCTTAGTGTTCATGACGATGATTTGGTTCGGCCCCAGCAAAAGCATGGAATGAGATGGAAGGGCTTTTTGGGGTTGAAGAAAGTTGGTGGTTTGAAGAAAATTAATGAAAGAGAAGTTTCAGATGTTAGCTATGACAAGGTACTTTTCTTTCCCAGAAATTAATATAACGAAATTTTTTTCCAGATTAGAAACATGCCTTTGCTATTTTATTTCCTTCTTCACAAATCATTTGTTATTAATATACCAAAAATTCGAACTCCTTAATAAAAACATCACAAGAACAAATTGTTTTTTTTTTGTTGGAAAATTGGTAGTTGATGTTGGAAGAATTTGAATCCAAGATCTTTCAAAGCAAATTCTAAAAGACATACAATCAGACTATTAATTGGCAAAAAGAGATTGTTATTTAAGTGATTCCAACTCTTTTCTAATTTTATATCTATTTGTTTAATATTTATGGTTTATAATACAATGTAATACAGGGAGTATTTTATGTTACATGATACACAAATAATTTGCTAACTATCTCAAATTTATGTTAAAATATATGTTCTTTTTTATGCTGTAGGAACAGTGCAGTGGTGGTGGTGGTGGTAGAGCAAAAGATGTAGTAGACATGAGCTTATGATACACTGCTTTTAGTCAGAATCAATATTTTTTTTAATTTTTTAATCCCTGGGAAATCCTGATTATTTAGGTTTTTTCTCTTAAGTTTTTGGCTTAATTAATTAATGCTTTCTAGGAAGTTGGTATTGGGAAGTGTGGAGATTGGGTAGATGTGTTGACTGAAGACTGAAGCTTAATATTTTAATTTTGAGAAATCTTGATTTGTAAGCAGTGAATTTAATATTGTGTTTGTAGTTGTATTATATAACTCTTGTATTGCTGTTCATTTAGGGAGAACAGATGTATTTTTTTGACAGTGTGTTGTTTTTATTTTATTTTCATGTAAAAAAACTGGTTGTAGTTGGACAAGTTTAATGACTGAGTGGTTTCGAATTCAAATCTGTAGCTATGAGGCTGGATCTGTCTTTAATATGTTTGGGTTCTTTAGGCATGGAACAGTTTCATTTTTGTCATTTGGACTAATAAATATGCATTCAGATTCTTTGTTCGGAATGGGGAAAAAAAGTTTGAATTAATATATAAGAGTAAATTTCTTATGTAGGGAATTTTGGACTGTTATTGAATACTAAATGAAACTATAGTCTGTGTAGGACAATTGTTACTGCATTCCTACAAGTCTTTCCCTAGTATCACTCCATCTTTTGGTGCAAAATATTGTCGAAGCTAAGTGATTATTTATAATTACCAGACCATGTATAATCAAATTTTGAATCATTTCAATACTTCCGAACCATATACTTTAAATCTAATTTTGAAAGAACTTCTTTTGTTTTTATACACATGTGTGTATGCATGTATGTATATGTATATGCATCTATGTATATATGTACATGCATATATAACAGAGAAAGTGTGTGTAATTTGAAATTAAACTAACATACATAAATATCATTTTTATAACTATCAAGATCTTTCTCACAAATATTTACAAAGTTTCACTAATCACAACAGTTCGAATAAAAGAACATCAAACCAGTGACTAAATTCAATGGTTAATGTTAAGCTAAAAAAATTCAAAAAGAAACTTAATTTCAAAATGACTACTTTTTGATAAATGATCATGAAAGATACAAGAACACACATATATAAATGCACGCACATACATACATACATACATACATACATATACATATATATTTACATACATATATACATACATACATACATACATATATATATAAAATGTTTGGTTCCATTTGAATTACATAGCTCCAAAATAGTACTTGGTAGTAACATAGAGGTGAACTTTATTAAGTGCAATAGATACCTTACGCAACACCTCAATATCTTTTATACTTATATATAGTTTGAAACTATAACGCCCCTTATTTTGTAGCATAATATTCCATATATTTAATTAAGAGACTTAAATAAATAATGCAGGTAAGATAGGTTAGCGAGGGATTTGCCAATAAGATAAATTCAGCTGTACTTACATATTAAAGGTGATTGTTTTATTAAGAGAAAGGAATTAATTACATCTAACCTAAGAAGGGTAAATAAAAAATGAATATGCTATATTATTCTCCACCTCTCCATTCACTAATTCACTTTCATTCTCATTTAAAACAAAACAAAGAGCTCGCCACCATTAACTTATCACCGCAAATTCAATAAGAAGAAGAGGAGGAAAGCTTAGGGAAAAAGAAGTCTAAGGCAAATCTCCTCACTGCAGCAAACCTAAGGTGAATAATATTGTAATCTCTTATGTGTTTGTGTTTTCAAATTCGGGTTTGATGTGAAATTTGAATGCATGTGCTATAAAATCATGCGTCCGGCTTAAATAATAATTTATGTGAATTATGGTTATCATTTGTTAATGGAATTTACCTAAAGGGATTTGAGTTAAAACGTGTGTTCTGATCTCTAGATGCTTTGAATTTTTAATGTGATGTTTGGAATATTATTTTGAAGATCATATTTAAGTTTCACAATTTTTGCATGAAGTATGAATTTATTAGAATTTTCAAAATTGAGAAAATGAATAATTTTGAATGTTAATTACAATAAAGATGAATTTGATTATCTTGCTCCGAAATTTTTGTATGTTTTAAAAGTGGAAAATTCTGATTTTTTGGAATTTTTAGGAAATTTTTCCTAAGCACTTTCGATTTACTATGAACTATTTAATAACTAAAGGATTTAATTATTAAGATAATAATTAATTAATTATGGCATATAATTAAAGGATTTGTAAAGAAAAGAGAAATTATCTGTTTGATTTTGTTGCAAGATTTCTGAAATGATTATAATCAAACAATGAGAATTTTACGAAGAAATTAGTTTGGTGAAAAGTTATTAGTTTTGTAGGAAATAAATAAGTCCGGTAGATATTTACAAAAATGACATTTTACCCTGCTACAGCTATCTCAACCTTTTATAACTATTGTCAACATGCGATAGGTGTATATTTGTCAATATGTCATAGCTAATGGTTTTTTCAACATGCGATAGCATTAGGTTTTCAACTTGCGATGGCTATGCATTTTTCAACCTATAATAGCTTTGAGATTTTCAACATGCGATAGCTATGCATTTTTTTCAACCTGCGGCAGTTTTGAGTTTTACCACTTGCAACAGTTGTGCATTTTTTTCAACCTACGATAACTTTGATTTTTTCAACGTGCAATAGCTCTGCCTTTTTCAACCTGTGATAGCTATGCATTTTTCGATCTGTGATAGCTGTGTTATTTTCAACCTAGGATAGGTATGTATTTTTCAACCGGCGATAGCTCTGAGTTTTTTTAGCATGCGGTAGCTTTGTATCTCTCTGCATGTGATAACTTACTTTAGATAACATGTGATAGCTACATGGGATTTTGCTTATGGATTATTAAGTGCGATAGCACCAGTTTTCATAGTGTTATAGCACTGTGTTTTGAAGAGTGAGATAGCCAAATTTTGACAGTATGTAGTTTTTAACTTTAAGTTGGGCTATATTTCTTTAGAACAATAATATGGTTTTGTTAAATATTTCGACATGGTTTTAAAAAGAAAGAAAATATATTCTAGCCCATATTTAAAGAATTTTGTGAAGAAATTATTACTTAAGTATAAGTAATTTTTGTGTATAAAATAGCTATCATATGAACATATATTTATGTTGAATAATGTTATTATATATTTAATTTTGCATCCTGATAGTTGATAACGTATTAGATTAATTGTTCACATGCTCACTTATATGTTATACGCTATCACCCAACATTTACGATCTTAGGGATTGAGAACTGATGACTATTTAGGATTATTCCAAATATGAATGTCTATAGGATCTTTATATAATGCAACTTGTATATAAGTGCGAGAGTGTATATTAATAATAACACTGAGCAGAGAATAATAACTGAATATAAAGAAGGTAAATAATAAAAGCGAGTACACCAGATATTTTATACTGATTCGGACCTCCCGTCCTACGTCCAGTCCCGAGCTCTCCTTCGGTATTTCCTTTAACCAAATAACCCTCGCTTCGCATGGAGGAATAGGTTAATACAAAAGGTATTTTTTTGACAATCTTATGTTCCAAATAACACGAATTTGGACTAATAGTACAATTCTTCCTATGATCTCCTTTGAGTATGTGAATGTGAATACTTTGATTTGTAGGAAACGGTTTAACCAAAATGATATTTTGGTTATGATAGTTTGAGAATATGTAAGCAACAGATTCACAAATATGTAAATAGTGAGTAATAAGAAATCAAGAAAATATATAATTCAATTCTCAATCTTTGAAGTATTTATAGGTTTAAAGAGATGCAGATGAGGAGATGTTACTGTTAAACAAACTGTATTTTCTTTAATGGCTGCAACCATTTATGAAGAGATGCTATTATTTAAAACGAAACGAAACATCCATTTAGATTAGAGCAGTTTCCATATGACAGACATCTGTGGCTTCACGGAAGAATTTCCTGAAACTATTCAAAGAAGACTATGGATTTTCCACATACGTCTGTGGATGGCATTTTCAGATTATGAAAGTTTTTAATGCCAATTTTGAATATTTTTAGTGCTAATTTTATGTATATGAATTTGTGTGTGCATATATACTCAAGGAGACCTTGCAGTGTTTATCTAAGACTTTAATACACTAGCATAACCTTACAAATCATAGCATGGTGCATAAGTCTCTACTTGTCTTCGAGTCCCAACATATTTGAGCATGATGATCTCTTGTAGTATATACCTGTAATCTTGATAAGATATATAATATATGTGATTTTATAGTTGTTGTCATTGAAACTATAGAATGGAGATTCTAACATTCTCCCCCTTTTTAATGATGACAACTATACAATCGTTAGTTAAGATAAAATAACTCCCACTTAATTTTGTCTTCCTCTATGTATATGCATATATTTCTTCCCCTTTGTCATTATCAAAACAAAAGAAAAGAAATTACGCATACATAAAATAGATATATTAACATAGACATGTCAAACAAAAATAGAACATAAGATAAGTTAAGGAGAACAAACACGATTTTTAACAAGAGATATAAGTAATACAAAACGAAATAAAAGGTTAAATAACATAGTTCAAAAAAGAAGGAGAAGGGCAAATAAAAGAAGCTAGTGATACTGGCTTGAAGAATAGGACAATCCGCCATAATTTTCATAATACTCCCAGTATGCGGATGAATCTTATTCGTATTCAGTTGGCCATTGAGATTGATCATTATATTCTACATTTTCTTGAATTGAAAGCCCTTGGAAAGCCACGTAATGTTGATGGTGAGATTGGTGAGGGTCGGACAAGGACATATCATCACTATCTTCTTCCTCCTCTTCAAGTTTTTCTTGCTCAATAGTCTTCCCTTTGTCTTCAGAAGTTCCTTCATGAGAGGTATGAGCATGGTAGATTGGTGTTTGTGTTCGAGGAGGTGGTGTAGGTGAAGGAAAAGATGATGATCGATAAAATGATCCGCCACATACTTCACTTTTCCTAAAGTGGAGACGACCAATTATAAAGTTTTTTCCATCCTAGTCATTCTTGTTGAAAAAGATCATTTCAAACCAATCATTTTATTGTTCAAAGCCCGCTGGTTGACCGTGATTAATTTTTGATTTCTAAGCGTTAAATCATGGATGGATTCATTTTGCATGGGCTCAATGCGAGCTTCTTGAATTTCTGAATCAGAATAGTATTCGATAGTATGACTAGAAGAGCTAGGTTGCTGTGAAGGATGAACTGAATGAGTTTGTTGAGGAGCAGGAGGAGGTTGAGGACCGGATACATTTGTTGTTGCTATTGCATGGTTCGCTGTGCCAGCGATATGATTGGAGGTGGTATTTAGGGAAGGTGCATTAAGACAAAAATCTTATACCACTCTTTTTGACAGGGATTTCTTCAAAATGAGAAATATAAGAAGGTACCCTGAGACCATGTAAGAGACGCATAGTATATGGGGCAAATATAATTGTGCGTCGGTGTTGAGATCAAAACCTTTAATTTTGTCATGAATAAACTTAATCCAATTTACTTGTACCCTACCAAATATAAAATAGAGAGCTTTGTGATCATTTTCGTATATTTGTTCATGACTTTCTAAATGGGGAATTATCGTATTGATTATCATATGATTTAATAACTTAGCTTTTGGGCGTAAATAAACGGATTTCCACTTTGGCATTCTATCCTCCCAAATTTGATGTGTTATTTCATCATGTGGTAAATTTCTCTAGTCGGGAATTTCTTCTAAATCGAGTCCAGTAGAGGAACAATCTAGTATATGACCAATTGTGTTTACGCTAATTTTCAAAACGCGACCGTAAACACTGGTCCATAACCAACTGTCGTCATTCTCAGGCTTCCAAATATCATTACTGCATAAGTTGGCGTAAAAAAGAAAGATAGCCTATTGATCAATTTGTACCTCGTTTTCGTCAAAATTGATTAAATCTCGACAACTGGAGGCGATGGTGAGTTATTGAATTCCATATTCTCCAAACTTGCACAATCTGTAAAATGGACCAGAATGAAGCTTTTTTGTTTTAGCTCTTCAAATCTCTTATTTGCAATCGGGCTATTATGAAGCCACTCTTGAATGTGGGCATCAGTGATTAAGGGGTTTTGAGAGGATGAAGATTGACCTTTCTTCAGTTCTTTGTTAATGAGAATTTTTGCCATGGGAGCCATTTTTTGAGCAATTAGAATTTTAGAAACTAGGGTTTTGGTTTAAATTTGAAGATAGTTGGGTAAATAGTTGAAAGGGGGTAAAACTTGAGTATATAAGGCTATTGCAGATTGAACCCGAGCTCGATGACAGACGTCTGTGGGGTTATCATAGACATTTGTGGTTTAGGGAAATTTTTTCCCAAAACCTGTCATAGAAGTCTGTGAGTTTGTCCACAGACGTCTATGGCCTTTGTTTGCCGAATATACTTAATTTTTTTAAAAAGTTCAACCTTTATTTAAAAAAATTCCATACAACAATATATATATATATTTATGCATATCAAATTACAATATCAAGTAAATAATTTAGATGAAATGCTATCATAATCTTAGTTTTTGTTAGAGGGGTCGGACTTTCTAATTTGTTGTAAATCCCATGAATTCGGCTCGACCTTTGTTTCTTCAACTAACGACTTTAGTGGAGACCAACTTGGACGAGCTGGAGTATCAATCCAGTCTTAGTTTGATGGTCCCGACTTGCATAAATTTCTTGGAGTAATGTTATAAGCTTTTATAGGAGTTTCTTTTAAATGAGGAGATTTTTCATGTATGCAATTTTTTGTCAGTGAATGTCCATAAATTAATAGAATGCATTTTTCGAGAAAGTTAAGATGAGATCCTTGATGTCGTTGCTCATAATACATTCTCGTCGAACTCCCATAATTTTTTGTTGATAGTGATATATTTCATCAACTTTGTTGTTGAGAGATGCCCATTCGAGATCAATTGACCGTTTGGCTTTCTTTTTCTTAGGAGAAAAGCCACTATGATACGTAGGTGATGTAGTAATGTTTAGATAGGCTGAATGAATTGATGGAGGTATGGATTTTGTTGGTGATACATAGGTGCTATTCAATGAAGGTGAGCTAAAGTCGATAATTGAATAAGTGAAATCGTGATCGGAAGACATATTGAATAGAAGTGTTTGCAAACGGAGGTTGGTAAAAATATATGTATTTAGTTTGCAGAAAAATTGCTTTATATAAAAGTTGTTTTACTATTTCTAGAAGTTTATTTGCTAGAGTAGTGAAATTTTAACAATAGAAATTTAACAGAAGTTGGCTAGTTTTTATAAGGATAAAATTATCTGTAAACAATTTTACAAAACTATTTTGTGCATCTTAAATGAGTTAAATAAATTATATATCTTAATTTACCAATTCATTGTAAGAACAAATTCCTAGGTCTCGTCTTAATTTTATAAAAGTTAGTTCACTTAGTGGTTTGGTAAAAATATCCGCAATTTGATTTTACAAATTCAAGTGATATAATTCCCTTTTCAACATTATCACTTAAGAAATGGTGAAAAATATCAATGTGTTTTATTCGAGAATGATTAATAGGATTTTTTGATAAATTTATAACACCAGTATTATCACAATATATAGGAGAATTTGTTATGATTTTACGGAAATCTTGAAGTGTTTGTTGCATATATATTACTTGTGCACAGTCTAAGGCTGCTGATATATACTCGGCTTCACGTGTTGAGAGGGACACAATTCTGCTTTTTACTAAACCACGAAACCAGAGATTGACCAGTGAAATGACATGTGCCACTCACACTTTTTCTATCTGTTTTGCAACCAACAAAATCTATAGCACTATATGATACGAGTTTGAAAGAGCTTCCTTTAGGATAGAAAAGTACGTATTCTTTAGTGTGGGTTAAGTATCGTAGAATTGTTTTAACCGCTCGATGATGTGACTCCTTAGATTGTGGTTGAAATCTTGCACATAAACATACGCTCATTATAATATCCGGTCTACTAACCGTTAATGTTTGCTCAAAAATTGGGAAAACACTTGTTAATCTGATTTTTAATTTAGCCTTATTGGATTGTGTTTATCTTGTGACTCTTTAGACGTTTCAATTTATAATGAAATGATCCTTAGCGGATATTGACGTAATTAGCAAATTCAAGATTTAGAAAAGCAGATAAGGAAAGAACAAGTGACACAGAGTTTTTATAGTGGTTCAGCCAGAAAAACTGAACCAACAATTGGGATAAGCACGAAAATGAAAGCTTCTATAAATACGGATACACCCAATACATCAAAACTAATGTGCCTACATCCACTTTCCATCTTATTATCCCTTCTTAGATTTGGTTACAAGTACAAGGTTGCTTGGAATGATTAGAGAAATTGGAATAACTAGGGTGATAGATCTCGGTAGAGTTTCTCCCTCTTTCTCCGAATGTCCGTCCCCATTATTGTTGAGAAGCTCCAGTATTTATAGAGTGAGATTGTGAGGTGTGGAGGAAAGGTTATAGCTGCCTGAGTCTAGTTTGGTATTTGTGTCTGGGACTGGTGGCTCGGTAAGCTTGGATCGGCAATCTCCATCCTTTGTTGGTTCAACAATCTTCATCTTCCTTTGGTTCGACAATCTTCATCTTCCTCTGGTTCGGCAATCTTCATCTTCCTTTGGTTCGGCAATCTTTATCTTCGGAGGATCCTCTTTGCTGGTCCAAACATTTGGTTAGGTTTGATGATAGAAGATTCCAAGCATGTTTTTAACCTCTATTCATAATTTGGAACTTTTTGCTGATGTTCGCCTCCCCCCTTTTTTTACAGGAGCATGTCTTCTGGTCGTGAAACCCGTTCTAAGTTTGCAGCTTCACAGCCCGCGAGAGCAGGTTCTTCTTCTGGGGATGTTCCAGCTAACCTCCCTAAACAACCCAACTCTACTTACTCACTAGTGGAAGGTTATGCTCCTAACTAGATGTTGGCTAGGCCTTCTGAATGCTATCCTAGTGTACTAACGGCTGAGAAGTTAAACACCATAGCTACCGCGTTCGGGATAAATCGTAGAGATATGCTATTGCCAAGCCTGGACGACAAAGATGCCTTCCTTCCAGGTGGGTACATGGCGTACAACAAATATCATTGCATGTGCATAGCGATCCCGCCGCTTAATGCTTGGATTGTAGGCTTCGTCATTTATTTGAAGGTCGCTCCAATGCAGCTTCAACCAAATTCTTATGCTATCCTGACGTCCCTATATCTGATATTCATGAAACAGCATCAAAGGCCTCTAACTCATAGGGAGATTAGGTATTTGTACAACATGAGGAGCTATAGGAAGGGTAGCCCTTTTATCAGCTTGGAATCTGCACACAAGTTCAAACCCGTCCTGGATTTGTATTCCAAATTTAGCATGTTCAAGAAGGTGTATTTCTTTATTCGTGACGATGTTGTGGCTCAACATTCTTTCACCTCTGGATGTAAGTAGCTACTTCTCACTTTCTTATTTTTCTTTCGCCTTGGTTACTTACCCCTTTATAACTTCTATGTTGCATGAAAGCGACGGAGGACGACGGTTTAAAGAAGACGGCCAAGGAGATATTGGTTATTCCCGAGGCCGAGCGAGAGGCCTCGTTCCTACTTTGTGATGCAGCCCTTCAGTTTTACAATTTGATTGGGCCCAGGCGATCCGTGTACAAGATTATGCCGAGTTTGATTGAGAGAGAGAAGTGGGCTGAAGGAGACAAAGGGGATAAGGGAAAAGGTCCGGATGAGGAGGTTGATGCAGCTAAGGCCCCGAAAAAGATGAGACATAAGAAGGGTGCAGTTTGCTCTCCCCGCACTGGGAAATCCTTGCGTATTCAAGACATCTCCTCTCCTGGTGATAAGGAAGACTTACATTCGAAAAGGGTGAGTGAAGAGGAGGAAGGGTCAGAGAGTGATTTTGAGGTGACGGTAGGGGAAACTCGCGCATCTCCAGATGTGGACATAATGGGTAGTGAAGGCCATGGCGTGGATCCTTTAAAGGATGTTGAAGTTGTGCGAGAGTGGTCCGAACAGTTGGAACGTCCTGACTCAGTCCCCGGACCGCTTCCTATTGTAGACCCTCCTAAAGAAAATGTGGCTCCGAGTGACTCGAGTGAAGTGCCACCCCTTCCGGTATCTGGTGGAGCTGGCATTAGCGAGGAATTCGGGCGTTCCCCAGGTACTTTCGATTACTGTATGGATTTTGAGATTCTCCTTAAGAACTTTTTATTTTTTGTTGATTCTCAGCCCCCACCTGATTCTCAATCCAATGATGTCTTGTTGCCGAGGGTTCTCCCTCCATCGAGCGGTGTTCTGTTTCAGAGTATTTCCCACTTGAGTGAGATCCTGCCTCGGCCACACGATCCACCTTATTCTAAGGGTTTGTAGCAACTTGTAGTGCCCCTAGTGTCTTTAGTGTTTTTGTTTCTTGAATTCTTTCTGCTTCTCAGTTCTAATGCGACTAAGTATATTTCAGGGAAAAGGAGGAATCCAAGGAGGAACAAAGTGTCTAGGCGTCTGGAGCAATTTAAACGAATTAAGATGGCTCCTGTTCCTCCCTCGGTGGCATCTCAAGAGGAAGGAACCATGGTAGAGGAAGTCTATAAGGCTTCGTTGGGGTTGGACAAGGGAGAGAGCCATGAAATTTCCCAAAAACACGCGTGGTCCCCAGAGAAGGAGGCTACTCTCCAGGCTCTCAAACCTCCTCGCGTCGTCGACGTCATTTCCCTGCGGGTACGGAAATGCATGAAGTTCCAGATGAGTTGGGAGAAGGTATTGCGGGCCCTGCTTCTTCAGCTCATCAGCAGCGCATGTGGAATCCTTCCGGAAGTCATCCCGATATCAACCCTGATTATGCGGGTCGTCGAACTGCGGATCTCGATACCGAGTTTCTTCTTCCTTGCAACCCCTTGGTCCGGATATTAGATGAGCCTAAATCTTTGGATTTTGCTAATATGACAACTAGGATGGTTCAGATTACCGATGAGAATCGCAATATAGTTGACTATCAGACTCATTTGGCCAGAACTAGTGAAGAGGTTGGGAGTGCCAACGTGCGGTTACGTTTAGAGATGGAGGACCTCCGCAAGGCGCTCAGGGAAAAAGAGGCTGAATTGGTAATGGTTGAAGTGTCTCACGAGTCCGAAATGAGGAAGGCCAAGGAAGAAGCCATAAAAGAGGCCAAGTACGAAGCAATGAAGGAGGCTACCGCTATATGTCAAGCCTAGATTGATTTGGCCATCTGCTCCATGGATGAGGCCCGGGAAAAAGATATGGAAGGACTTCGCTCCCTTAAAGGTAGAGTAAAGAAGTCGGAAACAGCCCTGGCTGAGCTGAAAGAGTCTAGGGGTGTATGGCTAAAGGAGAAAGACTCCTAGCGTGTTGAAATTGATAGGTTGAGGGCAAAGCTGGTACACTCGAAGAAAGATAAGGAGCTATATATGAACAAAGTGGTATCCCTCCAGACTGAAGATGACAAGGCTAGTGAATTTTGCGACACTGTTAACCAGATGCTAAAGGATACCTATTACATGTTCTGGAAGCAAAAGAGCCTTCAGTGGATGGATGACTACCCCCTTAGGTGATGGCCGAAATTCGTGCTCGTCTTATTAAGGAGGCCAAGGCTGCAGCTGCGCAGGAGGGAGGGGCCGCTTATGATGTTACGACGGTGAATAGCCAATTTTCCTTAGAGGAAACCAAAGCCATAGTAAGAGGGTACGAGTTATTAGAGGAGGAGGAAGGTGATGATGATGGTTCTGATCTCGAGGGGCTTAGTGATCCGCCTCATGCTACCGCAGGTATCACATCCTCCTATTTTGTCATTACTTATTTCGTATTGAGAAGTTCATGATCTTTATCATTCTTATTGTGCAGGGACATCTTTGGGACGAGTCAAGTCTTCAACAAAGATTAGCGA
The DNA here is from genome assembly GCA_030737815.1 of Allium fistulosum. Classification (NCBI taxonomy): domain Eukaryota; kingdom Viridiplantae; phylum Streptophyta; class Magnoliopsida; order Asparagales; family Amaryllidaceae; genus Allium; species Allium fistulosum. The sequence continues at coordinate 1,245,388,651 of CM060904.1, read as the reverse complement.
AGGAAGTGGGCCAAGTGGCTAGGATTTCCTCTCGTCTTGAAGTGGCTTTATTCTCCCCTTTTTGTTTTTGGTCCGTGAGAAATGTATGGCTGTTTTGTACCTGTAAATACGAGTAAAAACTTGTGTATGTAAAAAGGTTTCTGATGTTTGATGTTTCAATTTATGCTTTTCTCATGCTTGCAATTGTTTTTGTGATGCATGACTTTTATAGATTGTGTATGAATCATTTATGACTTGTTTATTCATTATCATGCTGAAAATCGTAATCCTGTGCTTTTCTTCATGGCCAATCGCTAACGACAACTACTCAGGCTAGTGCTCTTTTCATGAGCATTATTCGATTTGTCATTGCCGGCGTAATGTCGATCAGCAAGTGCGAACGACCCTTGGCTGTAGCCATGCCTTAATCGAGGGGTTTATAATCGGTTCGCACTTGCCGGCGAGCCGAATGCCACTGACGAACTGCCCAGGCTATGAATCGTTCCTGATCAGTGGCTTATAATCGGTTCGTCATTGCCAACCTAGGGTTGCCGATTGTCAGCAATGAATTGCCTGGGCTTAATTCGTGCCCTTGATCATGGCTATCTCACTTTCGTTGTTGCCGGCGAGTGTCTAGGATCGCTTGCAGTAGGGATTGTCATTGAATGAAAAAGTACGTAATCAATATAATTAACTCAAGACACCAAGATTTTTATAGTGGTTCGGCCGAAATATGCCTACGTCCACTATCTTTCTTTTTATTACTTTATTCAATACATATTTCTTTACAGCTCAAGAGAAATATCGGCGGAGGTGTTGGAGGTTCCACGCCTTTCCGAACACCTCTCCATCTACCGTTGACAAGATGTAAGCTCCATTGTGATGATCTTTATGAACAATAAATGACCCTTCGCAAATTTGATCTAACGCCCCAGGTCATGGGAAGACTCGTTTAAGAACTAAGTATCCTTCTTTCATTGTTTGAGGCTTCACCTTGGAATAGTATTGCCTCGCCACCTTCTATCTATGAGCGGCTGCTTTGAGGGCGGCGTCATTTCTCTTCTCCTCGATCAGGTCGAGTGACATATTTAGTAGCCTCTCGTTTTCTTCCGGATTTTAGTGTATTCTTATGTGCGAGGGGACAATTGTTTCGACGGGGAGCATGGCTTCGGTTCCGTATGCCAGTGCGAATGGAGTGTGCCCTGTCGTGGTTTTATAAGAAGTTCGGTAGGCCCACAAAGCCGTAAGCAATTCATCGACCCATGCCCCCTTGGAATTTTCCAGTTTCTTCTTGATCAGTGTTTTCAACACCATGTTCATTGCTTCGACTTGTCCGTTTGCCTGTGGATATGCCACAGCTGAAAAGCTTCGGGCAATCCCATGTTTGTGGCACCAAGTGGCGAATTCCGCGCTATCAAATTGGAGTCCGTTGTCCGATATGATTTTCTGTGGCACCCCATACCTGCACAGAATGTTATGTATTAGAAAATTTATCACTTTGGTAGATGAAATCTTGTTTAAAGGTTCCGCTTCCACCCATTTGGTGAAGTAATCCACTGCCACTATGGCGTATTTCGCTCCTCCTCGACCTATGGGAAGTTCCCCAATTTGTTCAATCCCCCAGATGGCGAAGGGCCAAGGACTAACCATCTGGGTTAGACCAGTAGGTGGAAGTCTTGGGATTTTGGCAAATCTCTAGCACTTGTCGCATTTTCTAGCAAACTCGGTTGCATCTTTGTTTAGTGTGGGCCAAAAGTACCCATAGTACGGGATCTTTCTGGCTAGAGTTTGACCGCTGATGTGGTCGTCGCAACTTCCTTGGTGTATGTTGTTGAGAATATCTTTTGCTTCGTTTCCTGCAACGCACCTTAGTAGGGGATTGGAAAACCCACGATGGTACAAGACGCCCTCCTGGATGGTGTAGCGGGATGCCTTCCTTAGGATTTTTCTAATCTCATTGTGATTTGCCGGTAGGATTCCTTCTTGTAAGTATTTGATGATGGCGGTCATCCATGTCTCTTCGCTACTATTGACGGGCGTGATCTGAAGACACTCAAAGCTTAGTGTGGCTTGCATCATGACGGGGGTTGCCTCAAGCATCAGCTCATTTCTCATGCTAGCTTCTTTAGCGAGGGCATCTGCTTCTCGATTCTCCTCCCGTGGGATATGTTTGATTACATAGTAGTCTAGCTCGTTCAAGAGGGTTTTTGTCTTGTTGAGGTAAGAGGCAAGTCTTTTCCCGCGAGTTTAGAATTCCCTAAAGATTTGGTTCACGATTAGCTGTGAGTCATTGTGTATGCATATCGAATCGATCTTTATTTCCCTAGTGATTTCCAAGCCAGCTATTACTGCTTCGTATTCAGCGTCGTTATTGGTTGCGGTGAATTCTAACCTCAGGCGTAACTTAACTTTCTTCCTTGGGGCGTGATGATTACTATTCCTGCCCCCGAGACGAGCTCGTTGGATGCTCCATCCACAAATATATTCCACTCGATTGTTTCCTCTGTTCTGAAGGTCATATCCTTGTCCTGAATGGCGAATCAGCTAGGGCATGCCCTTTGATTGCGGTGCGTGGATGGTAGGTGATATCATACTGGCTTAGCTCGATGCACCATTTTAGCATGCGTCCTGATGTATCCAGTTTATGTAGGACCTGACGCAATGGTTGATTTGTTAGGACCCTTATGGAGTGAGATTGTAAGTAATGCCACAATTTCCTGGACACTATGAGCAAATAGTAGGCCAATTTTTCGATCTTCGGATATCTAGCCTCTGCTCCTATAAACCTCTTGCTGATGAAATATATTGGTTTTTGGATATGGTCATCTTCTCGTACCAAGGCAGCGCTCAATGCATGGGGGGCACAGCTAAGTACAAGTAGAGGCTTTCTCCATCTACCGGGGTGGAGAGCACTGGTGGTTTCTGCATGTGTTCCAGCAGGCTTTAGAAAGCTGAGTGGCATTCGCCGGTCCACTCAAACTTTCCCTTGTCCTTTTTTAGAGCTTCGAAGAACGGGACGCACTTGTCTGTGGCATTGGATATAAATCTTCTTAGAGCGGCTACTTTCCCGTTTAGACTTTGCATTTCCCTTCGTGTGGCTGGTATTTTGATGTCCTTCAAGGCTTGGACTTTTTCGGGACTCGATTCAATCCCTCTGGCATGCCCAATGAAACCCAAAATTTTTCCCGAGGATACTCTAAAGGAGCATTTCAATGGATTCAGCTTCATTTGGTATTTGCGCAATATCTGAAACATTTCATTCAGGTGGTGTAAATGATCTGTTTCTTTTCTTGATTTGACAAGCATGTCGTCGACATACACTTCAATGGAATGACCAATCTACTGCTCAAACATCTTATTAACCAAGCGTTGATAGGTTGCACCAGCATTCTTAAGCCTGAAGGGCATGACCTTGTAGCAATATAGACCCAGATCTGTGATAAAGTTAGTATGTTCTTGGTCTGGTATATGCGTGGGAATCTGGTTGTACCCCGAATAGGCGTCCATAAATGATCAATTCATGCCCTATTGTTCCGTCCACCAGTCGATCGATTCGAGGCGGGGAAAACAATCCTTGGGGCAAGCGTCGTTGAGATTGGAGAAGTCGATGCAGGTTTGCCATTTCCCATTGGATTTTTTCACTAGAACCGGGTTGGAGATCCATTTGAGATAAATAGCCTCTCGAATAAAACCGTTGGCAAGTAGATCTTTTACTTCCTCATTGAGGACAGTTGAGCGTTCCATCTCCATGCTCCTTTTCTTCTGCTTGACCAGAATTTTGGTTGGGTCTATGTTTAGGTAGTGACAAGCTATTTCGGGTGATATTCCCACCATGTCTTCGTGGGTCCATGCGATCACCTCCAAATTTTTGCGTAAGAACCCAATCAATTGGATTTTCAGATTTTTTTTCTAGCTGCGACCCTATCTTGAAAAGCCTTTTTCCATTGCGATCTTCTGCTGCAACATGTTCCATAGCCTCCATGGGCTCGGCGCTGGCCTCCTCCTCTCTATCTCTCGGATCTAATTCATTAAACGGGTCGCTAGTATACTCGAGAGGAGGGGCCTTCTTTGATTGCTATGCTTCCATGGTTTTAGCATAGAGGGTGACCTCTACGTTTTTACCCTTTTCCTTCCTTTTGTTCTGGCGGAGTTCAGTCACATAACAATCGCGGGCTGCGTCTTGGTTGCCTTCTACTTCTCCTACTCCCCCATCGGTAGGGAACTTCATTTTCAAGCACCAAGGGGCTAAGACTATCTGGAAATCTGATAATGCAGGTCTACCCATAAATGCGTTATAAGCAGAATGTCCATCAACCAGCACAAATGTTTTTTTCGGATAACAGATCGTGGGTGACTTCCTTGTTCAACAAACAAGTCCAACTGCCCAAGCGGAATTGTGGCTTCTCCAGTGAATTCGTGTAGGGGCTTATTGCATGACGATACATCTTTCATTGATAACTTCATTTTATTGAAGGCATGTTTGAACAATATATTCACCGAGCTTCCCGTATCGACCAAAATGCGAAACACCTCTGCTACGCCAACCCAAGCGAAATGACCATGGGATCAGTATGTGGGTACTGCTTTCCAACCAAATCCTTATCGCTAAAGGTTATATTGGTCTTTTCTCTACGTTTGGCGAGGCGCCCTTCTGGAATGGAATGAACGTATCCTTCTCCATCCTTCAAAGATTTTCCATACCTCTCCATTTCGACCCAACTTCCGCCCGCTGAATGCGAGCCTCCTGATATAGTATGGACAATTATTTTTTCCTGATTGGAGCGGCTTGCACTTGCTTCTTCTTTTTTATTTTCGTGTCGGAGCGGCCCTAACCCTTCGTGGATCGGAGCGGAAGAGTTATGTTTTTGCTGCACGTATCGTTCCAGTTTCTTTTTTCGGATGTATTCTTCAATATGGTCCCGCAAATGTTGACATTCTTCTGTATTATGTCCGTGAGACTCATGGAAGCGACAGTACTTTCCTGTCATGACTGCAGCTTCCAATTCCTTCTTATATGGAGGGCGTTTGTACTTCAATTCATGTTGAGTGGCCAAGTAAATGTTTTCCACAGTGTCATTCAGAGGAGTGTAGGAATCAAATCTCGGTCCTAGTCTGTATCGTCGTTTATTGCTTTTTTCAGTTCTGGGGTTGCCCCGACGGTTACTTTTATCTTCATTGTTTGGCTTGCTCCCTTCTCCTCGAGGTAGGACTCTCGTGTTTCCATGGGAGTCGGAACCCCTTGCGAATTGCTCGCCATGCCGGAGAGCCGCCGCGTCTTCCAATCTCATATATTTTTCTGCTTCATGGTAGAATTCCTGAAGAGTTAAAGGCTTCTTTTTTGTCAGTCTTCTTGCAAGTTTCGAGTCCGGGTGGAAGCCTCCGCAAAGTGCCATCAATGTAAGTCTTTCATCCGCATTTTGCACCGCTCCTGCAGCTGCATTGAAATGGGTAAGATATTGCTGTAGAGGTTCCCCCGATTTTTGTTTTACGTCGGACAAGGAATAAGCGTCTCTAGGCTGTTCCACATGAATTCAGAACTGGCTTATGAACTTTTCCTTCAACATTTCCCAAAAACTGATGGATCCGTGAGGTAGGCGATATAACCATGTGGTTGCTAAATCTGAAAGGAATAGCTGAAAACATTTACATAGTACACCTTCAGTTGCTCCATTCATGAGCATGTGCAGAGAGTAGCATTGTAGGTGGACGATCGGGTCAGAGGTGCCCTTATATGGATCCATGGTAGGCATCTTCCATTCTCGAGGCGTAATTGTTGCCTCTATGTCCCTAGTGAAAGGGATGAATACTCTGGCGACTATCCCCCTTTCAAGTTGTTCGCGCCTGAGGTACTCCCTGAAGAGACGCGTCATTCTTTCTTCAGACTCGGGAGCAGCCCTGGGAGAAGCGGCTCCCTCTCTTTGATAGTGATGGTGTCTGGTGCCTTGATTGAGGACAGACTGGCGATGCGGCAAACACTAGTTAATCTAATTTTTAATTTAGCCTTGGTGGATTGTGTTTATCCTGCGACTCTTTAGACGTTTCAATTTATAATGAAATGATCGTCAGTAGATATTGACGTAATTAGAAAATTCGAGATTCAGAAAAACAGATAAGGAAAGAACAAGTGACATAAGGTTTTTATAGTGGTTCAGCCAGAATGTCCCTACATCCACTTTCCATCTTATTATCCCTTCTTAGATTTGGTTACAAGTACAAGTTTTGCTTGGAATGATTAGAGAAATTAGAATAACTAGGGTGATAGATCTCAGTAGAGTTTCTCCCTCTTTCTCTGAATGTCTGTCCCCATTATTATTGAGAAGCTCCGGTATTTATAGAGTGAGATTGTGAGGTGTGTAGGAGAGGTTATAGCTGCATGGGTCTGGTTCGGTATTTGTGTCTGGGACTGGTGGCTCGGTAGGCTTGGATCGGCAATCTCCATCCTTTGTTGGTTCGCAATCTTCATCTTCCTTTGGTTCGCCAATCTTCATCTTCCTCTGGTTCGACAATCTTCATCTTCCTTTGGTTCGTCAATCTTTATCTTCGGAGGATCCCCTTTGCCGGTCCAAACATCTGGTTCGGCGTGCCTACTATACCAAACCAAATGTTTGGTTCGGTAAAATGGTTGGTCGTGCCGCACCAAATATTTTATCCGGCATACCAGAGAACGCTGGACCAAACATTTAGTCCGGTACTTCTGAGGATGTCGGTTCAGATAGTTGGTCTGGTATACTATAGGGTACCGGACCAAATATCTTGTCCGGCATGCCGGTCCAAATGATTTGTTCGTCTTTTTTGCTGAGCCAAACGCTTGGTTTGGGTAGCTCTGGCTCTTGCTCAATTTGCTCGCCTTGGGCTTCTTCTTCCTTTGTTTGCTAAAAATAAAACTGGCCCAATAGTTAAGTATAATAGAGATCCTACCATACTTCGTATAATTTTTGATCGAAATTTTTCCATTTTCATCTTTACCTAAATGTAGAGTAGTACTCATCGGAGTCAGTTTACTTAAGATAATTTCCATTCCAAAGTGTTTTAATAAATCTTGACAGTATTTTTCTTAATTTATAAAAATTCCATTTTCTAGTTGTCTTACTTGCAAACCCAAAAAATAGTTCAATTCACCCATATGTGACATTTCAAATTCATTTATCATAATGTTGGAAAATTCATTACATAATTTTTTGTTAGTTGATCCAAATATAACATCGTCAACATATATTTGTACAACTAATATGTCATTGTTTTCTCGTTTTATAAAAAAAGTAGAGTCTATTTTACCAATTTGAAAACCGGAATTTTGTAAATGAGTTTTTAATCTTTCGTACCAAGCAGAGGTGCTTTTTTTAATCCATATAGAGCCTTTTAAGTTTAAATACATGATCAGGATATTTCTCATGAACAAATAGCAGAGGTTGTTCAACATAAACCTTTTCTTTTATAAACCAGTATAGAAAAGCACTTTTTACATCCATTTGAAAAGGTTTAAAATAATGATGACATGCGAAAGCAAGTAATGTTCGTATTGCTTCGAGACGTGCTACTGGAGCAAATGTCTCTTCATAATCAATTCTTTCTTCTTGATTATATCCTTGAGCTACTAATCTTGCTTTATTTTGAACAATGTTTTCATTTTCATCCGCTTTATTTCTAAAAATCCATTTTGTTCCAATTGCAGATTGATCATTTGGTCTCAGTACAAGTTCCCATACGTCATTTCTTTCAAACTAATTAAATTCTTCTTGCATTGCAATAATCCAAAATTAATCTTTTGATGCTTCTTTATAATTTTTAGGTTCAAAATTTTATATAAATGTAACTTGACTTATTTGATTTAGCTGTTTTCTAGTTGATACTTTTGTATTTAAATCACTGATAATATTATTAATTGGATGGTCCTTTAATATCCTAGGTGGTGAAGTTATCACATTATCATTATTGTTATTGATATTATTATTATTATTTTCATGTACAGGTATATTAGTTTTATTCATAACTTCTACATCATTATCATTTTTATTATTTTTAAAGTTTTCATCAAACGAAACATTAAGCCTTTCTTCTATAATGTTTGTTCGCTTATTAACAATTCTATATGCTTTACTTCAACCCGAATAGCCAACTAAAATTTCTTTATCCGCTTTAGAATCGAATTTTCCTAGATAGTCTTCTATGTTTAAAATAAAACATTTTGATCCAAATACTCGTAAATATGATACTCTTAGTTTCTTTTTGAAAATTTTTCATAGCATGTGTTTTTAGTCATTGGTCTAAGTATTACACGATTCAATACATAACATGCAGTAGCAACAGCTTTAACCTAAATTTTTTTTTGTAGGTTACTACTATTTAGTAAGGTTCGTACACATTCTTATAAAGTTCGATCTTTCCTTTCTATAACACCATTTTGTTGTGGTGTACGTGGAAATGAAAAATTATGACTAATTCCCTTTTTGTTGCAAAAATTTGTAAATAGCTCATTTTCAAATTCACCGCCATGATTGCTTCATATACTTTTAGTTTTTAAGTTCATCAAATTTGTAATTCGTTTAGCAAAATTTTTGACCATTTCAAATGTGTCACTTTTATGTTTTCAAAATAATATCCAAGTATATCTTGAAAAATCATCAACAATTACAAAAACATATTTGTTATGATTTATTGAAGATACTTGAGTCGGTCCGAATAAATCTAGATGAAGTAGTTCGAGAGATTGCTTTGTGGAGACTTCCTTTTTAGATTTAAAAGAACTTTTCTTTAATTTACCAAATTGACAAGCGTCACACAGGTTTTTAACCTTGTAGTTTATTTTTGGTAATCCTCCAACTAATTCATTTTTAGCTAGTTTGTTGATATTGTTAAAATTTATGTGATAAAAACGTTTATGCCATAACCATGGATCATCATGGTTTGCGGCTAAGCATAAATTAGTGTTGATTTTTACATTCATGTTTAAAACATATATGTTTCGATTTCTAAATCCTTCAAAAATTAGATTTTAATTTAGTCGAAGATATTGCATTTGTTTTTCTTGTAATCAGTTTTAAATCCTTTATCACATAATTGACCTATACTTAATAAGTTATGTTTCAAATTTTCTACCTATAAAACATTAGTAATAATAGGAGAATTATAAATACCGATATTGATGACTTCTCTAATGCCGATGACAAATCTTTTTGAATTATCTCCGAATGTCACAGTGCCACCATCGATATATGTTATATTGGATAACATATGAATATTCCAGTCATGTGCTTGGAGCAACCATTGTCAAGTATCCATTTCTCTTTACTTTTTATTTTAATTTTGGGTATCTGCAAAATAAAAAATAAAAATTGGCACTCACATTCTTTGTTTAGGGTCCTACGTGTTAGTGGAAGAAGGTAGCCATATCCACGAGGATTTGGTTCCTTTAGAAATGTAATTATTGTTATGTACAACTTTCTTTAAATATTTATAAATATACTTTTGTCTAGTTAGTTTATTATTTGTTTTAGGAATCCATAGTTTGACCATACTTGTGTATGAATTCTTAATCTTAGCTTCTAACTTTGGCATTTTGAATTTTGTGTACAATGTGCTATAATTCTTTGACTTTTATTTGGTTTTAAAACCCAATCCATTTCAGTTTCCAGATGGTCTAGATATTTTAATCAAATTTTCTAAATTTTTTTTCCTTTGTTGAATTTTGTCACATTATTCATTATTTACCTTACTTACTTTTAAGATCACAAATTTAAATATTGCTAGAATCTAAATTTGCTTATAATTCTATTTTTTCTTTTTCAAGATTAACTTTTTCTAACTTATAATTTTCTAAATCATGTAGTAAGATGTCATTTTAAGATAATAACGTTGCACAATTTTTTTTGAGTAATTTCCATTTCTTCTTCTAAGATTATTTTTTCATCTTTTAATAATCCAATTTTTAATTCTATTCTAGTTAACTTTCCTACATATTCCTTATTTAATTTTTTTGATTCTTTATATTTAACATCTAATTCAATGCTAATTTCCATTATTTTATCATACGTAAGTTCAGGACGTACCTCATCAGTGTTAGCCATAAAACACATATTCGCTTGTTCCGAGTCACTTTCACTATCACTGTTAGATGAAGAAGATGAATCCGAATCTTCCCATGTTACTTGAAAATCTCTTTTCTTTTTCTTGAGTTTTTCAAACTTGCTTTTATTTTTATCATTGTTGAGCTATGGACAATCCTTTTTCATGTGACCAAATTTGTCATGTGACCAAATTTGTCACACTCATAACATTTAATTGATGTTTGATTTGAGGAGTTTGGTTTGCCACCATTTTGAAATCTGGACATCTTCTTGTACTTCTTGAATTTGTTGTAGTTTTTAGTAATAAAAACAATCTCATCTTCGTTTAAGTCCAAATCTTTATTACTTACTTGAAATGATATATTTTTCTTTCCATGATTTTGATCCTTTCGAGCCTGCAAGTTAGCTTCATACGACATCGGATTTCCTATTGGCTCTTCTACTTTGAGTTGAGAAAGATCATTAGCTTCTTCGATGGTTAAAATTTTTCTTTCCCATTCATTTGTTAAAGAATTTAAAATTCATGTGAATAAATCAAAATATGTGAAGTTGACTCCAAGTGCCATATTTGAAAAAAAACCCAGAAAAGGACTTCGATTGGTTTACCAGAAAGTGGATGAGTGTGCTTGGTCGAACCTACAAAACAAATAAAGCACAACACTCCTTAAAAGGGAAATTGGACATCGAAGATGAGGAGTCCATCAAAAGCAATAAATGAGTTAAATACCAACCAAGAGGATCATTCTCCAAAAGATCACGACTTTCTAAGGATTACTCTCTTACTACCTTTTATGAGAATATCTACCTCTTGACCAAAGACAAGCTTAATTATTGGCCTTCACAATGGAAGCGACCGAATAATGAAAGAAATCTTGGAGAATTATATTGTCATTATCATTGTTCTAATGGGTACGACACGAATCGATGTCGAAGCTTGGAAGGGATATTCAATAATTTCCTAGGACAAGGAAAGCTAAAAGAATTTGTAAGAAGATGTTAAACAAGTCAGCAATAAAGAATATTTTCTATATAAAATAAGTATATCTACATGGTTAAGGAGGGAAAGAAACTCCTAAAATAAAGGAAATAGCCTTTGATCCCGCCAAGATGACCTGGTCAAAGCGCCTCCTAGAGGAAGGATGGAGTAAGCGTTTGTTCCCACCTAAGATGGCCTAGCTAAAGCACCAACTAAGACTTTAGTCCCATCTATGTGGCCTAGCCAAAGCATAAGCCCTTATTCCCGCCTGAAAATAGCCTGTTTAAGGCACCTCCAAGAGGGAGGTCAAAGTAATCCTATGGTCCCACCGTAAAATAGTTTCTCCAAAGTATCTACAAGCCTTTGATCCTGCCTATGTAGCCTGGTCAAAGCGCCTCCTAGAGGGAGCGTGAAGTAAGTCTTTGGTACCCCCTAAGACAGCCTGACCAAAGCATCGAACTAGCCTTTAGTACCGTCTATAAGCCCTGACTGAAGCGCTTCCTAAAGGGAGGTTGGATAAGTCTTTGTTTCTGCTAAAACATAGCTAACCAAATGCACCAGAGTACAGAACTTAATCATCATCTAAGACGGTGATACAGGGTTTGATCCAAGTAGAGATCATCTCCTAAGATGGTGCCAAAGAAATCAATACAATCCAAAAGCAAAAACAATCTTCTAGAGGAAGATCTATTAAAAATAGTCTTCTAGAGGAAGATCTGTCAAAAACAATCTTTTAGAGAAATATCTATAAAAAATGAGCCATTTGTGCTTCGAAACAAAATCAATCAATCTTCTAGTGGAAGATCTATCAATTTTGGGCTGTTTATGCTCCAAAGCAAAGGCAATCTTCAATTACCAGATGAATTTTTTGGTCTTCCTTTATTGCCAGATGGATTTCCTGTTCTTCCATTACTATTTCCAAATGGGTTTTAGTCTTATATTATTATTGCCATATGTCTTTCTGGTCTTCTATTATTACTCCCAGATGATTTTCTGGTCCTCCATTTATGATTCCGTGATAGATCGTATTAAAGTCGAAGGGTATTTGAACCTTAAGGAAGGATATCAACCGTAAAGCAATTTCAAAGACAAACCAGTGTTCAATCCAAAGCTACATACCATGTTAAGGTACTAAAAAGCAAGTAATATATCTAATTCAGCAAAATCAAAATGGAAAATGCATATGGTACATTCAAGGTAACATTCATTTATTATCTAATATGTTGTATACAAAAGTCATATTTACAAAATTGAGCTACAAAAGGATCTATTCAAAGATCTACAAGAAATTCTCGATTAAAGGGCAAGGCTCTACTCCAACTTCTTCATATCTTCAGTAACCGATGAATATCAGTAATATGGTGAATGGCCACATCCAAAAGTTCTTTAAGTTTCTTCTCCTTTTTCCGAATAGTATCTACATCATCAACTAAGTTAATTTGAGCCTTCAGTGCATGCTTGAGAGTCTAATTAGTTCCTTTTAAAGTTAGAACCATGCTCTTTAGCTCCTTAATTTCTTGCTCAAGAGTATGCTTTCGCGCTCCATGTTTTGAACTTTACTTCCATAATCATTGAGGCATTGAGAATCTTTTTCATTCCGTTTCTTGTTGAAAAATTGGATGCACTCAAATTTGACTTGTTTACTCCAATTAGAGATTTCATCGTTGCTTAGACCCGGAGGTGGGTTTAAGAAAGTAGGAAATTCTTTACTAGCTAAGGCAAAGATATTGTCATTCTTCCAAAAGTAGGAGTAGGAAGGATGGAATCGCCTCCACTTGTAATAAGTCCCAAGGATTGAAAGGACAATTGACTTTTTAATAATTCCACTTCAAGGTCATTTATTCGTTGGTGTAATCTAGCTATTTATAGATCAACCTCAATTGAAGGATTAGACCCTAAGACCATGCCTATCTTCTCTTTCAATTCTTGAAATTGTTTGTCCTTTTCTTTAATTTGATTCTCTAAGTTGGAGGTCATTTCTTTATAGTTACTAAATGTTGATCTTAATTGATAATACTTTATATGCTACTCTTGAGCTTCTGGATTGTTCAAAAATTGTAAAACTGAAGCATCTTAAGGAGACCGTCTCTTTTCAATATCAGCTATCAATTTATTTTTAATGTCGTTCAACCGAGAAAGATAATCTATGGGACTAGATGCAAGCGCTAACTCGCTTTCCTATTTAGGACAAGTAAAATGGAAATTAATAGATGAAAATAAGCTCTTTCATTAACTAACATCAAAAGTTCACAAACAATAAAGAAATTCAAATTACATTGCAATCTCATTTTTGAACATTCAAATAACTTTTAAAGCTTTAAAACAATGGTTTTGGCCTTTTCAAATGACCTGACAGATATGGTAAGGGTAGAATCAAAAGGGACTTTAATTCCTTCTAGGGTATTAACTTGAGGGAATCGATGGTAGTCCCATTTCTCGATTGGAGGGATAGCATAATCACATAGCAATTTAGCATGATACGTTCGAATTTCACCAAGTAGTTTGTCTTTCTCATCATCAAGGAAATCAGAACGAAAGTGAGGGAATCGTGTGTATACTTCTTGTAAATCTCATAGAAAGTAATTCCTTATTAACTAAGATGTCCTAAGTGTTAAAGATTTCTCTTTAAAATCATTCTTTAACCCGACAAATTTACTCAAGAGATCCATGGAAAGAGGACTACTTAAGGTTTCCTCAATCTGGATAACATGTTAAAACTAGAGCAATAATAAAGAAACAAAAGTGATAAAGTTCATAAGCTATTTGAATTACATGTTATAATCATACATATCATTCAGGTTCACATAATATTGATCTCTTATAAAATTTAGAAATAAATCACTTCTTATTATACTTAATCTTTTCGAGACGAAGACTATTAGGAGTAAGAGGAACAGTGGAAACCCTAGGTAAGTTCCAAGAAGCCCCAGGATGAGGATCGTTTCCATGATCATCTAGATATTCTTTATGAAGGAGTCTAAGAAACCCATTATTTTTTTCGAAGTAAGAAAGGTCCACAAATTGACTCCTAGAATAGACTTTATAGAGGAACTCCACTAAAGCATTCTGTCATCAATTAACAGCCAAAAGAGAGTCGTTAATTCGGTATTCTCTCTCATAATCCTTTCTTTATATAGACGAGCCCTTTTCAAGCGAGGGACGGCTACTTCTCCTTAAAAAACTATAACCATGTGGCATCATCAGAAAGGCGATTATATTTGTCTAACAGGCCATCGTCATCTTTAACCAACTTTTCACATTCCCTAATCAGTTGATTCTTCCGGTTCACACTCTTTTCATAAAGAATCTCGTAATATTATTTATCCTTTTTCCTTAACTAAAATAGTATACTTATCAATCAAGAGCTACACAGGAAGTCTTAAACATCTAAAATAAAGAACTCCATAACTGTGGGGTCGGGATTTGAGTTTGAGTTTTCTCCTTCGGCTGGTGGCTAGGGTGAGCATTATCTTTAGAAGAATCCTTTCTTGTAGTATCTTAAGGATTAGGAAAATTAGTGAAGCCTATGCCTTGGACAAATGAGTCCAAGTTGGGATCACCTGATCCACTCACCCCATCTTTTGGTCCTGAAGGACCTTTTCCATCACCGCCACCCTTAGTATCATCGCCACCATTTTAATCATCATCATTGTCATCACCATCATTTTCTTCTCCATCAGATTCTGTTTCCTCGTCGATCGGGAGGGATCGTTAAAGGTTAACCACTTTTCAGCATTAACCTTTTATTTAGCAGGAAACTCTTCATGAAGAGATTTCTTGTCTTTCTTCAGCTTAAGACTAAACTTCCATTTATACTTTTCATTCCAGTCTTGAAGGGATGGAAAGTCTAAGTCTGAGCACTTTTGAATGTTATCATCATATGCCGTAAACAAGGCTTCTTCATAACATTTCTTAGTAATTTTAGGAAGCGCATCATTGAGGAAAGATATGACTTTTGTTTTGGCATCACTGATAATACTATCCGAGTAGGCCAAGATGCTATTTTTCCTTTGTAACTTGTCCTCCAAGGATTGGTTCTTATTAAATAGCTCAACCTTTTCTTCGTTGGTCCTCTCAAGTTCCTCTTTTAATATTTTCACTTCCTTTTCAATTAGCTTGGCTTTCTATTTATTAACCTTCTTGAGGTCTGCATTTAATACCTCAACCTCCTTTCCTAGCAATGTTTTAGCATTTTCTCCTCATTGAGTGAGTAGACAAGTTTTTCTTTTTCAATAACAACTCCATCTCTTATTGATGCAATACCAATTATGCTGTAATAAATCTAAGAGATCTTCTTTTGAGCTCAATCACTTCGTCAGAAGGCCCTTGAGAAGCCTCTTAAAGGAGAAATATGTTCTTTCCCACCTAGAATGCATCATAATTTTAAGTCAGGACATGATTTATGGAGCTAAAATTAAACAAATAAAAGGAAATAGTACCGATAAAAGCTTCTTAAAAATAATGAATAAATGATCCTTGGAATAAGTTGAGGGTTGCAATGATCCAAGAGAAGTAAAAGAGGGAGATTGGCAACCTCAAAGAGAAATCTTAAAGAGGGGATCCAGAGAGTGAGCCACCTCAGTAAATTTTTGAACTTTATGCCCAAGTGATTCTAGATTGGCAACCTTAAGGCTCGGGTCAATGGTCACATGTTCCTCCTCATCCACAACAGTAAGAATAAAGTCACCCATAAGCTTAAGCCTTTTGTTTGGGGGCGAAGATGGAATATAAGCAGGAACCTCATCGTTAGCTTCCTTTTCCAATGCTTCAATGGATTTAGCAATAGAGTCCTCAATGTAAGCAGGTTTGCTCAATTGAGATGAGGCAAGAATTTCATCTTTAATTTTCCTCTTTTTGGGAGCACCATCTTTAATCCCCGTCTCTTTAAAAGTGACGACAAGAGCAGACGAGTCTAAAATAAAGAGAACAAGTCAATAAAACAAGGAAATCAGGAATTCCATACTGGTTATGTTAAAAACTTACCAATGGGCTTAGGTTGCTTCTGTTAGAAGTGGAGTCAATCACCCATGTTCTTAGATGCCGGAGTCAGGGATTTGATAGTCTCACTATTAGAGGAGCTTAACTACTTAGGAGCTGGACCTAAAGGAAAATATCCGTTGTGAGAAAATTGACAAATATAACATAAGTAATAGGAAACCGAAACTTACTTATAACAGAGAAAGTTTCCCTAATCTTGGCATAGCATTTGATAGAGAAAAATTAATTTTCCCATCCTTTGGTCTTATTTAGAGCATTGATGATAAAGCTTTTAGAAAGGGGACAAATGGGATATACCGGATTACCCTGCTGCTCACCTATCTTGATAGGGCTAGATATGGTATAAATAATTTTAGCACCGAGAGGGGGAAGCTTGGCCTCCCTAGCAAGAACCTCCAAGCAAGTCAAATAGGTGTATGAATTTGGAGTTAATTAAATTGGAGTGATGTTTAGGTGCATTAGGAATCTCAAAAGAAAGTCAGGGAAAGGAAGATATCCCGATTGCTATATATGTATTGTGTGAAGGCAAAAAACCCTTCCAGAGGATTGTTAATTCTGCCAAAAGGATCATCCACAATATCTTCTATATATGTGATTCCAAACTACTTAAGAATGGAATCCACTTCATCTTGAGTGGTAATATACGACGGATGAAGAAGATGATCCTCTTTCTTAGTAGATAGAGAAGCTTTAGGGCCCTTACTAGGTTTATTGATTCCCTTTTGGACTGCCTTCTTGCCTTCCATTTTCCTGCTAGGTGATATTATTCCAAATAAAAAAATATTAGATATTTTATGCAATTCAGAATGCTCGTAGGTTATTGTATGTTAGAACAAAAGGTAACACATCAATTGTGAACTACCCAGGTAATAACATAAAAATGTCAAAGTCTACTACGATATTTACAAGTCAATAACCATAAAACGATCTATTCTAACATTCGTAAAATACTTAAATTTTTAGCCGAGTAAAAATATGCAAATAAGTGGGGTAATCATGGTAAGGGAATAAATTTATGGCTATTTAGTAAAAATTAGAATGAAAAATTATCCTAAATATATAATGAATCTCATTAAACTAATAAAATTAATGTCAAAAGTGTAAATAAATATCGAATAAAATCATAATGTAATGCTGCGGCCATGGTTAATGTCGAAATTATAAAAAAACCAGTGTCAATGTCTAATGTCGACATAGGTTGATAATATTTTAAATGGCCCATAAAATTATTACAACAACTATTTCATAAAATAGAAATGTCATATAAGTTCTATATAAGACTAATAAAAATGATTACCAAAGAAGGACAATAACATACAATAAGTTTATCAATGTCGTATAAAACCCTATAAATTAATATTGAATCTAAGCAGCAATGCTTTTATTTAATGTCGGATTCATGTATGTCACATCTATAGTTTAGTAATCATCATAAAATCTATCATCACAACAATTCTTATGTTTCCAAATAGGTTGTTGCACCGCTTTTCAATCATTGATGACGTAATGGTGTTACACTATGGGTTCTTTAAGCTTTGGAATGGATTATCAAAATAATGAACAAAGGTAAACTAACCAATGTCGACATCATAATGATGTCGTAAGGCATAAACGGCGAAATAGAATAGAGAAATATCAGGTTTTGGGTCTAATAAACTATTCGTTTCATCATTAAACTAGAAATGCCCAGGTTTCCAAATCAATGTCGTCCAACTTTAATTAATCAAATAAACCATCCAAATAACATAGAACTTCCTTGCTAATTCAATCTATAAGAATGACTAATCATCGACTTAAAATGTGAGGATTCACGATCCAAATTAGATGTCGAAACCATGAAATAAACCCTAAGCATTGATTTAAATCCAAAAACCCCCAAATCAAACCCTAGCAGCTATTTGAATGAGAAACTCTTAATTTAACTCACTGGTTTTATTGATTGAAACGAGATATGTACCTAAGTTTTCGCTTTGATGCTGAAACACTGGAATTTGCGAGTAAGTTTGAGAAATTTAAGCTTGCTTGTTTAAGCTTTTAATCACAGTTAAAAAGAGGAGGAAGGAAAGGACTTGACTATTTATAGTGGAAGAGAAGACATACACTACCATTGCATCGGTTTTGAATGCACGGTTGGATCTGTAAAGAATACCAATGGTGTTAACCCGCCTTTTGGCAAGGTAGTATACAGGCGGACTTAACCCAATTGGCTTCCTGATTATCGAGGCTGGAATATCATAGACTCGGTTCAGATGGATGAACAATCAATTATGAATAATAATACGAAGTCAGGGTTAAGCATAGTCGATGGATGAACGATGTGGAACTTGTATAAATGCATAGCTCGGGTCGGCGTAGGCTTTGATACGGGTCTGCTTTGTTACTCCGGTCGGTATAGAGTTGCTTTGGGTTGTACTTCGGTTCGACATAGGGTTCGCTTCGGGTTCTACTTCGGGTCGGCATGATGTTGCATCGAGTTGGCATTGTTACTTCGAGTCAGCATAGAGTTGCTTCGGGTTCTACTTCGGGTCGGCATAGGGTTCGCTTCGGGTTCTAATTCGGGTCGGGATGTTGTTGCTCCGGGTCGGCATTTTTACTCTGGGTCGACATAGAGTTGCTTCGGGTTCTACTTCGAGTAGGAATAGGGTTTGCTTCGGGTTGTACTTCGGGTCGGCATGGTGTTGCTTCGGGTCAGCATTGTTACTCCGTGTCGACATAGAGTTGCTTTGGGTTCTATTTCGGATCAGCATAGGGTTCGCTTTGGGTTCTACTTCGGGTAGGCATGGTGCTGCTTCGGGTCGGCATATGATGGATGAGTTGGGCTCGACGATCGTTATGGTGGGCCCATGTAGGTGAGAAGCCCCTGTAGTCGAGATTTCACCTATAAATACAGTAGGCTTGGCTTCGAAAAAAGGGGATTCATTCTGCTTCTCTTCATCTTCTACCTAGAGGCTACTATGCTATTTTTTATTCTGGATTGTAACTGTAATCAAGTTTCAGTATAATAAAAAGGATTGTTCTACAGTGGATGTAGGCCGGAGTTAGCTGAACCACTATAAATCTTGTCTCTCTTTTATTGCTTTCATTTTAGTTATGCTTATTCTTCATATTATATTCTCTACATATACTCTATCTATGATCAGTGACTGGATATTGGTGCTTTTACTTACAACTGAGTGTTGGTGGCCAATTTTGACCCCAAAAAATATGCGGTAAAAACCCGATGCCAAAGGTATTGACTTGAAAAATCAATTCTTCCTTCATACTAGGGGAAAATGTTGCTAATATCATTATTGGTCCCGAAGATATGCGGCGTTACGACATAACTACAATCCTGCATCAGCCAGTAATGTCGAAAGTGTGGAGATAAGTGAATGCCACCGCTCATTAGGTTAATAGATAATGTCGCAGATCATCAATGAAGCTAAGAGTGCTATTAATGTCGGATACCACTTATAGAGTTGAATGAGCAATGGCAAATCTCTAATATCACTCAACAATGTCGAATGGAACCAATGTCGTATTTCACCAAGGAAAGAATTAATGTTGTGCACCATTGACACCATAAGCCATCAATGTTATAGTGATAAGATTTCTCACCCATGTCGCACTTCATTGATGTCGTGTTCTAACCTTTGTCGCACTTCGTCCATTAAGGAAAGATGGATGATGCATCTAGTTACTACCGCCCTAGGTTGATGCTGCATCTCTTCAATATCGTTTTCTTCTTATGTAGCTCCTTTTTTATGCCCCATAACACCAATGTCGTCTCTTATTAATGTTGTTTATCATCAATGATGCCTACTATCAATGTCGCTTATCACAAATGGTGCCTGTTATCAATGTCGCACATTAATAATGTCACCATTTATTGATATCTCCTCTTATTTAATGCCATGCCTTAGTAATGCCACACTTCATCAACCTCCAAAGGACACCATAGATCATCAATACAATGTTTATATCAGATGTCATCAATGAAGGCTATCAAGATGGGATGAACACTAAGTGCTACATAATGCCAAAGTCCACTATGTTGCAACTGGATGCCGAAGTTCATCATTAACCAAGATGTAGCGCCATGAGCCATCAATATGGTTAATGCTGAAGGTCAAGCATGCCGCACAGATACAAGGCAGCTATACCGCATCTCTCAAACCCCTATAAATACGGACCTAGGGACATGAAAGAGGGGGCGAATCATTCTTTTCGCAACTTCTTACATTTTAAACTTTATAACCCTAAGTTGGTTGGAGATTTTTACCGATTTTAGCACTCAAACTTTGTACACATACGGCTATGTATGTTTAACTATTTTATTGCATATGAATACAGATTAAATGACTAAGTGACTTATTTTTAATTCCAAAGCGCTTGTGTTTTTTATCATAGCTTGCTTCGAATTCCAAAACACGCATAGACTTAATTACTATTTAATGAAGGGTGAGATACGATAATTGACTTCAAGATGGCATTGCTTCGATATATGTTTCGGCATAGCTTTGACATGAACAATTATAACAACATTATGGACTTGAGCATACTAAGCCTATTTACCTATGACATTTCTTAACCAAGTGACTCTTTTTGCTAACACTCGTTGAGGCCTATAAGGGTGATCCAAGCCTTTACTTAACAAAATTCTTCTTCCTTTGCACTTTTTGGATGTTAGCGAAGAAATTTGTTAATAGAAAGATTTAGAAGCATTGGCTTCTTGGGATGTTAGAATAAGGTCAATGACCAGTACTAATTAGAGTACCACTATAATCACTTGTTTAGAAGTTCTTGTAGCATTGATCAAAAGAATTTGTAACATCCCGTATTTTTAAGCCATTGAATTTGAACATTTAATTCATTTTAAATGTTAATGTGAATTCTTAATTGATTTTAAAATGAATAGATTCAGATTCAATCAATGAAATAAGTTGTAATATTTAATTATAGTGATTTCGGGTTGAATTTGATTAATGGAAAAATAATAATTTAATATTCGGAATTGGGATAAAAGGTGAATTTGGGGTAAATGATTATAAAAATGGTGTTTAAATGTATTTTTAAGTTCAATTGGTTATAAATAATATTGTTGGATTTTTAGATGAATTTAAAAGTCGATAAGTTATTATTTGGGAATTTATATTAATTTAATAATAGGATTTAATAATAAAATATTGCAATTAATCAGATTTTAGTTTGGAATGAGCCAGAATGATTTTTAATGTGTTTATAAATTTTATATGATTTATTGTTAAGTTATTAAAATTTTAAAAGTGAAATTTTACGCGCTTTCGTTAAGTTTGAAAATCGCTAGATTTAATAGACGAGTTAAAATAGCCTTCCGGGGCACAGTCTCGGAATTTGACGAAACCAGTTCCATTGGATCCGTAATAGTTAGTTATTATCGGATTTCAATTTTCGTAGCAATCGGAGTTGTCGTTTGACCGTGGCAGCTCGAAACGCATCGAAATCGATTTAACCGATTTAATTTTAAATTGACCGTTTAATTCTGTAACTCGTGTATACGATCAAATTAGTTTAAGAAACATGTTCCATTGTGTCCGGGACATTGAAATACCCTAGAATCGCCTGTCGGAACGCGTAGATTGGAGGTCGTTTGCATTTACGGTTAAATCGAGAAATTTTATTGATTAAATTATATTAAAACTATTATATATATACGTTTATATTCATCTAAACCCTAATCATTTTCGTGGCCGCCGCTCGTATCCATTCAATGGCCGATATCGTCTCCTGTTCTTCTCCATTTCTCTCTCAATCTGCAGCCTTTCGTGAGAAACCATCAACTGGAAGATCGGAGAGTTCGACGAGAGCTTTCAATCCGTACGGTTGCGATCAAATTTAGTGGAGCGTAAGAGGGAGGAGACTGGTGCGTTCGCCGACCGTTTGCGTTTGATTTTCGAGCTATGGTGGAGGCCGAGTTCGTCGGGGCTTGGGGCGGAGATAGAGCAGGTCGTGGGCTTCCGTTTGGCAGTGGCTGATCGATCTTCGAGCGAGTAATGAACGGGCGGCGACGAACCCTAGTGGCGTATGTATTGGGTTGTTCGAATCTGAAGCATGTTGTTCTGGAGCGGGAAGAAGAGGGGGAAACGGCCTTGATTTTGTATGTTGTTAACGGTTGAGATTGTATGGTAATATAAAAGAAAAGGAAATTGTTTTAAATCGTTATTCAAACTTTGTAAAATCATAACCGTTTCATACTATATCAGAATTTGACGATTCTCGAAGCATTGGAATCGCAGAGAGACGTACTACGTGATGGTGCAGATCCAGAGTCATTCCGGGCAAGTAGGAATTTGGATTAAATCGGACGTCGTCCGGTTTAATTTAAATTTCGAACGCTCGCCGAAACTCAAAGTGAGTTTTCTCACTCACATCTGGATGCTAGTCATTTTAAATAATTGATATTTAAATATCTGTGTGATTGGCTGAATATAATTGTTATTATCAGTCTGGAGTGATATTTATATATGTCATGTGCTAATATTTGTGATGCAGGGAGAAACTGGTTGGAGGGATCCAACTGGATTCCTCACGATGTAATAATTATTTTATAGTTGATAATGATGCCTGTTTATGTGTTGTGATTGATAAATCTGACATTAAATTGTACTGTGATATTGTGGATAAATGGTAAATCCAGAATTAAATTATAAATGAATAAATTGGGGTTTTAAAAGAAATTGTTAAATAAGGAATTTAAAGGAGTATAAAAATTGGATTCCGTTTTTGGAATGGAAAATGTAAATTGGTAAAATGGGGATTTTATATATTGTGGAAAATTTATCAATCGTTAAATGTGAAATATAAATTTTCTGGAAATGAATTCTATGAAATTATAAATTGAGTAAAATAACAGTGGTTTATTTTAATGATGAATAGTGATATCCGGGAAGGTAAAATATGTTAAAATGAAGCTTCCGAATATAAATGTACGATTTTAAGTGTTAATACAATATTTTAAAATATTGTTTTCTCCATTGGGATTTTATTTAAGTAAATTGGAAATATGGTTTTCATTGAAGAATTCTCCAAATTTATCTTACTTAAAAATGTTTTAAACTATATTTTAAAATGAATTTCCGGGTATGGGAAATTGAGTGCGAACTTCGGATGAAGTTATAGATAAGTATGGAATTGGGAATTTATGTTGTAAACATAAATTGAATTTGAAATAAATCGTTTGGATTTATATGAAGGATACTTTGGAATGTTTGAACGGGATAGTGTTTCCCTGGGAAAAACCAAGTTAGAGTTTTAAAGGTTTTTATTTAATTAAAGTTAAAGTTTAAATTGTTTAAAGAGTATTTTCAAGAAATTATTATTTTTAGAGAAGAAAAGTTTAAATTATTTTAAAGTTATTTGTTTAAGTTATGGAAAAGGTTAGTATTATCTTTTTAAAAACACTACCTGTAAATATTTAGTAAATTGAACCCTTATTTAAATCGAGTTATATCCTATTAAATAAATACTATTTAAAGTAGTTTTGAAATTATATTTTGAGTAAATAACTAGAAGTACATTTATATATTTATAAGTATATTTCACTATAAAGTATTTTAATTGTTTTTAATCTAAATTGTTTAAGCTTGGTTTTTCCAAATGGGAATAAATGGTAAGGCTTTACCCTGTAAAGGAAGAAATTGGGAAGTCGTTTAAAATGAGTTTTGAAATGTGAAAATATATCTTTTAAAGATATTAAAGGGGAAGAATAAATAATGTGTGATATTATTTATTGTGTGATGGATGCTTATGGATGCTTGTGAATGTGAATTGATAGTTAAATCACCGACTATCAATATTGGCCAAAAGCGCTGATCGTTTCGAAGAGATCGGGATCGAGATTTATTTCTCGAAAACCACATCGATCCGGTTTGTACGTTTCGTGTAACGTGTTCGGAGTCGAAGATGGAGCAGTGAAGTGCAAGGGCTAGTCGCTACTAATCCTGAGGATATTTTCAAAATGGATGTAGTAGGAGTAGTGCCTTCGGTTCTGTTCGGACCCGGGACGGACTTGTATGGACGAATGCTTTCGTGACATCGTCAGGTGGGCGATGGGCATTCAAAGGGATATGTTCTATAAAGGTAATGCTTAGCCTCAAGCCTCATCAACCGGGAATGACTGAAAATCAGGGGTTATGCAGCAAGGCTTCGTGGGTAGCGCCCACTGGAGAGTATGGTCATCCCTGTCTAGATGTCCCTTTTATTTCGGCTTAGTGGTGCGGTTGCTGATCACAACCGTGGGGTGATTATATTCGGAGTTTCCCATAGGTGATTCAGGCCTTGTGTTGCAGGGAACTTAGGGTGGGTCCTCGGTACTGTGATCTAGGCCACGTACTGTGACAGGTGGTACCCCAGTGCCTAGTCATTCGTTGGAAATCCATTCTCCCTACGCGCCTTTACGAGTTTTGTTTGTATTACCCACTTTGTGGCTAGTATGCCGGAATTTAATGAATGTAACAATTTCGGCTATTTTATAAGTATTTGTATATAGACACTATTATAATATCAGAGGATTTTGATATAAAAAGTGTTTTAGCTATCGTAAGGTAAAAACCCGACATGTTTACTTGTGGCGTGGTCTTACGAGATGCTTTTGATTTTTAAAGGATTTTTGAAACTTTAATAATCAATTGGGTGTATTTATGATGCGCTGGTATTCCAGACTGACTCGGGTGTTATTTTATTATAATGCTCGGGTCAGACCAAGTATTTTACAGGATAGGTTGCTATGGAGCTCAGGAGAGAAGCTGGAGTTCGAGACGTATTTCTCGTACTTGTATTATTCCGTTGCTGTGATTGTTGAGATTGTTTGACTGGTTATGGTTGGTTGTATTGATATACTCTGATGATGATGTATTGTATATAAACAGATATAGTTTTCATTTTGTGTAAAGATCTGTTCTATATATTATATTTTGTCCGCTGCGATTGTGAGGTTCTGATTTGTTTAGTTCTTTCTTCTTCTATCTACTTTCTTATTCTTCTACAATCTGTCTTTTCCGGCATTCGATCGTCGTCATATTATACTGTTGAGTATTTTGTGTCGATTTTCGAGGGTCGTGAAGAGCAGGTCGTCACACGTGGTATCAGAGCTTAGGTTGGCGACAACCTAGGCTTTGGTGGGGAAAATTTCTCATTTTCAATAGAGTCAATAGTAGTCTATTATGAGTTGAGTGTAATAATAGCTATGAGAGCGTACTTGTTAGTGAATATAAAATTGTTTTTAAACTGTGTTGACTTATCGGTTGAGTGTTTATGAATTCTGGTCGGTGCGGGAAGTACAACCGTATCGATAGGGGTTTCTAAACTCTTAAACAAGGTAAACCGACATAGTATTGTTTTTAAAATGGGTAAATGAAATAATTTTACCCAAAATTATATTTTGATATAAAGAAATAGTTTTCTAAATTATTATATATGTATTGGATGTTTGTTTGGTTGATTCTTCTATAATCAAATAAGAAATTAAAATTTGATAAGAATTTGAAATGATTTCTAGGAAAATAGGAATTTAAAATATTAAAATGGTTTATAACTAAACAGAATTAACTAAATATGGTTTAAGTAAGAAGAAGTATAATTAAAATTTGATTTAAACCAGAATTTTGATTCCAAAAATTTTGGAAAGGGTTTTAAATTGAATTTGATTGAAATTTTGGGAATGTTGAAATGTTTTCCAAAGGTTTTGAAGTTAATGATGGAGTATATTTTGGAAAATATTTTTGAATGGAAATTGATTTGAGGTGAATTTTGGAAGTGGAAAGCATTGAACTCATTTCAGTCGCTGGAAAATAATCCTGATGATGCTGGCCACATCATCAGAATTCATTTTCGAGTTTCTAAAGTGATGGATTGCTTCCGAGGTGATTGGTTAAGATATTTGTTTATACTTGTTTATATACAAGTTGTTTTAACAATTTTAAAGGGGAAAATTGTTTTGGTAAAAGCAGGTTGTTTGGAATTTGGGATTTGATATATCAATGGGAATATGTTGATTTTGATTTCAAAATGGTTTTGAACTAAAACTGAGTAATTGAAATTCTGGAAATCCTATTTGAATTGTGGAAGTTAAAATGAATCAACTATGGAATTTACTGAATGAAGTTGATAGAAATAAGAAGGAAATGAAGGTTAAATTCTTGGATTATAATTATGTGATGAAAATAACTCAATGAGTAATATAAGTTGGTAAATAAAAGTGTTAGAAAATTGAAGGGGAATGAATTGTAGAACTTGTATAAAATTGTATCCTAGAATTAAAACTTAATTTGAGTATAAATGAAGGTGAATGGAATATATTTGGATTTAACTTATGATAAGTTAAATAAAATCGAGAATTTGAAATTGAATTAAACCTGAATGAATTGGAATTAAATTGAATTTGATATAGGGGTGAAATGTGAATGCTTATAATTGTGTAAGTGAATTCATATTATTAAGTTATAAAGTGTTATAATTTGAAGATGTGATTAAATGGAAATGGACTTAAATGAGCAATCTAAACCCTTGAATAGAAATGAGATTGAAGTTCATTAATGGAAATAGTTAAGTGGTATAGTTATTTAAAACTTAATCCTAAATGGAATGTAAAGTAAGATAAGGTAAAGTGTGATATAAAAGATGTGAATGAGCTTAAATAGTAAATAAGTTTTGAACTTAGTTATGAAAGAATAAATTGGATTGAAGTGAAATTCAAAAGTCAGATACATTATAAGCAATATTGAATGAAATTCAATTCTTATTTAAGTGGTAAAAGAAGTGGGTTAAATGAAAATTTGGCTAAATAAAATTTAGTTAAACTTGAATAAAATTTGGATAAGAATAGAATCGGAAGGAAATTTAATTTAGTTGAAATGAGGTTAAATGGAGTAAATGCTCACTAAATTAAATCCAAAATAATTGTTTGGAAATGAATTTGTGTAAACTAAATTAAATGGAATGTGTATGGTAATGAATAGAAGTTTGATTGTTGGCCAAAATTTGAAAGTAAGTAAAAATCCAGTTGTGGAATGGAATTTAAGTTTGGTAATAAATGTTGGAAGTGAGAATGAATAATGGAATTAGATTATGGAGAGTGATGGTTTGAATTGTAAATAAAATTCAAATGAGAGAAATAATTTAAAAGGTCTCTTTGTTAATAAAATAAATTTGTACATGGATTGAGTAAATAAACAAAGAGCATTAAAGTTGTAAATGAATTGAAATAATAAAATGGAAGTGCATGTGTAATTGTATTAATTAATTATTGAGATGAAATAAAGATGTAAGGGAAATTTAATTTAACAATTGCAATGGAAGATAAAATACTTGGTTTGTGAACCAGGCGAAATTTAAATAAAATTAATATAAATCTAAGTTGAAATTATTTTTAAATGGTTATAAGCTTAAGTGGTGATTATTTTGTTTGAATGAAATGAAATTGGCATGTATTCGGAATTGAGTTGTTTAACAAGCAATTGAAATTGATTTTTTGAATAAATTAATATGGATTGGAATCTAATCCAAAGGGTTTGTAAATAAATGCAAGTGAATTGATTCAAAAATAGCGAATGGAATTGATTTTGAATCAATAGGAATGAATTGACCTTTTAATGTGTAATGTTTGCATGTGAATGGAGGTGGATCATAAAAGTAATGCAAATGCTTCAAATTTAAAAATAAAATTTGATGGTGAATCAAATAGGGAATTTAAATTTAAATAAGAGATGTAAGTAAGACATATGTAAATCATATTTTTGAATAGAAATGAATTGGTTGTAACAAATATAAATTGCATATAGAGAATTTGAATGTAAGTCATTCAAGAGAAATAGAATGAAGTTTGGACTTGAATAAGTAATTTGAAAAGTGATTGAAAACTTTGAATTGTTGATAAAATATGGTTAACATTGTTAATGATGAAGTTTGCTTGGTTTGGTTATGAAATGGATGTGTTTGGCTTGCATTTATATTGGAAAGGTTATGAAAATGCTCATATCTTTGAAAACTGATGAGTTTGTTGAGTAAGTACAGGTACAGGAGGCGTTCGAGAGAGTTGGAGCGCGTATATGCGTTATATTAGCCGCTCGCTATTAAAAATTTGCTAAAAGGTACGCCTACGCAAATATAATTGGGAATTGATATATATATTGTGATATATTTTGGTTTCCGGCTGTGTGAGCCGATGTATATATATTTGTTTATCCTGCGATATCGCAGAAGCTCCTCCGTACAAAGGAGACTCCGCCAAAATTTTCCAGAAATTTTGGGAGTTAGAAATTTTTTGGGGTTTTGGGAAAATTTATTAATAAGTAAAGTTATTTTGAAAGCGAGTGTTAAAATAAAGGCTTTAGAGTAAATGTAGCAATTGAGTTTGGGATTGGGCTAAAGGATTTTGGAAAGTAAATATAAGTTTTTAACTAAGCCAATTGGGTAAGTAAATGGGTTGGGAAGTATGTTCCTACCTTGGCAAATTTCGGGGACGAAATTTTTATAAGAGGGGAGGAATGTAACATCCCGTATTTTTAAGCCATTGAATTTGAACATTTAATTCATTTTAAATGTTAATATGAATTCTTAATTGATTTTAAAATGAATAGATTCAGATTCAATCAATGAAATAAGCTGTAATTTTTAATTATAGTGATTTCGGGTTGAATTTGATTAATGGAATAATAATAATTTAATATTCGGAATTGGGATAAAAGGTGAATTTGGGGTAAATGATTATAAAAATGGTGTTTAAATGTATTTTTAAGTTCAATTGGTTATAAATAATATTGTGGGATTTTTAGATGAATTTAAAAGTCGATAAGTTATTATTTGGGATTTTATATTAATTTAATAATAGGATTTAATAATAAAATATTGCAATTAATCAGATTTTAGTCTGGAATGAGCCAGAATGATTTTTAATGTGTTTATAAATTTTATATGATTTATTGTTAAGTTATTAAAATTTTAAAAGTGAAATTTTACGCGCTTTCGTTAAGTTTGAAAATCGCTAGATTTAATAGACGAGTTAAAATAGCCTTCCGGGACACAGTCTCGGAATTCGACGAAACCAGTTCCATTGGATCCGTAATAGTTAGTTATTATCGGATTTCAATTTTCGTAGCAATCGGAGTTGTCGTTTGACCGTGGCAGCTCGAAACGCATCGAAATCGATTTAACCGATTTAATTTTAAATTGACCGTTTAATTCTGTAACTCATGTATACTGTAACATCCCGAAATTTTTCGACTTTCGAAAATTCAACATCGATACTCACTTTATCGACTGCTGAGCCATCGAATGCCGGAAACCCGAAAAGTTATGGTTTTAAGAAAGAAGAAAGAGGTAGAAGAAGAAGATAGAAGAAAAAGGAAGAAGAACGACAAAACAACAACAGATACAGAACAGAGACAATATCAGAATCTCACATATCGCAGCGGAACAATATATAATAGATAAATGAATATCATTTAAAACAAAAGAATTATATCTGTTATTACATTACATCACATCATATCATCAGAGTCAATATACAACAATGGACAGTTATATAAACTTGTCCTCATACAGAATACACAGCGGAATAAATACTATCAGATACAAATACTACGTCTCGCCATCCAGCTTATCTCCAAAGCTCCAGGATGTCCAGAATATCCTGATAATCTAACTCTAGACTGCCCGTGTGGAAATTTGTGGGCACCCAGAGTTTAGAAGGGAACAATAAACTCCGAGTCAGTCATGGTGACTGGTGTGAGATCGTAAAACAGTTATTCTTTAAAAATAAACAGCAGAGAGTTTTAAAGTCAATTCGCAATGCTTTGGAAAATGAAACTACCATAAGACCTCCCACCACACACACAATGCAAACGCAGAATTGGAGGAGATTTCTTCTTATGATAGTCAAAGATGCTTACTACGCAAAATCAAATCATTTTGATATTATTATTAGTGCATAGTGTAGAAAACATTTCGAAAGTATAATATTAATCTTAGCCAACATACGACCAGTATCGTATGCCTACTATAGCTACTATGTTCAATAGCAGGTTACCGCCACATTCCATAGCAGGTAATACAACTAAAACCGTACACGTCACGTATTGTTTCTTTGGATTTCCAACAAATGGTCAGGCTAAGGAACTTCCTTTTCCACGATGGGTACGTCCCTGGAATAGACGACCCGAGAAATAACCTAACATTACGGTTAGATCTCTGCCAACACAAGGCCGGGTTACCTCTGCAAAAATAGGTAACTACTGACACGCGTATGCCATCCCCCGATCGTCACCGATCTTCCCGAGGATCCCCGATTCGCAACAAACCACATAGATAATAATAATGCAGTAACCACAGAGGTTAAGTATCTGGGCTCCATACCATGATACCACCTTTATCCAGAAGGAATGACATACACTAAGGGGCGCTACTCCCTAGAACCTTGCCGCATCCTTCCTGTTTCGACCATTTCCGGGGTGTGAGGCTCGACGAAGTCTCGTCCACAAAGCTACGCTTTCTCAAAAAGCCCTGCTTCGGGTCAAACAAAATGATCAACCTATGATCACAAAGATATAAGATCAAACAAATGATCATATCACAAATGATCAAACACTGATCATTTCACAGCAACACTCAGTATGCCACGTTACCAAATTGGGATATATCGCTGATAAATTTCAACTACATAACCTCTGAGCTCGTACGTCTCAGAGAAGGGTGTTAAGCTAAGAGAATAAATTCTCCGCCACCAACAGAAATGTATTTGAAAGAAATCAGCTTTATATCTCAAATTGTAACGTCAGACACACAATCCATAAAAGTCTGTTCCGGGATCGAACAGAACCGAAGGCACTTCTCACGAAGCCCTTGCATTTCCGGATAATTTTCAATCACGTCAGGACTTCCCGTCACTAAGGGTGATAAAACCTCTAAATCGAAGATCAGTCGATGTAGAGTAACTCGACGGTAATCCTTCCGTTTTCAAAAATATCCGGTCTTCAACACCGGTCTTCGAATGCAATTCATAACGACGTATTCACATATTCGGAATGGGTTATACGACCCCATGGTCCTTTCCCGGTTAACCCGAATAGTGAGCGCTTATTTAAAAATAAGTGTGGCATTCAAATTTATCCAATTCACAACAAATACCTATCTAAAGGTAATTATTGATAGTCGGTTATTTAACTATCAATAAAGATGCGCAACATCATCAGATTCCAAATAATCTTCCCAAATTGTTTATTTTCCAAAATATCTTTACTAGATATAAAATTTCCACACTTAATCATTTGAAAACAATTTCAAATCAATTTCCCATTTCATTTTATCTTTGAAGATAAAATCTCAAAACAGTTCATTTTATATTGGAAAAGCGTTTCCATACTTATTTAAAAATAAGTGTTTCATAAATCATTTATTTTCACGTTTGAAAATATTCGATATACTTAAATCAAATTAAGTATATATTCATTCTTTAAGGAAATCATAAATTTCAACACCTATTTGAGTCAAAACGAATGTTGCGTAAAACATCGTTACGACGACTCGAAATCACTAGTATAGGGATTCGGATTTAGATAGATATATAAATCCCAATACTACATCAAAACATTTCCTTTCGGAAATCATTTACTATAACAACAGTGTTATAGTCCACCATTTCCTTAAATTTCTCGAAAACGTCTATTTCAACAAGAACTGCGGAAATCTCTGCTTTCGATTTAAAATACATTTTAAAACATCTTTAAAATGTTTAACTTCATTTTTAATATCACTTCTTCAAAAATAAATCCATTTTATTCAATAATATATTCACTGTCCAAAATCGTGAATATATCTTCTTTAATAATCTCCCATATTTAATTTATCAAATTCAATCTATTTCGAATTTATAAACACGTTTATAAATTCTATTTCCATTTATAAAAACTACAATTTATAAATCTTCTTTATTAACTAGTTCAATTCATAACTCAATTTTTATACTAACGGTCCATCTTATAAGTTAATACTTATAATTCATTTATTTTCAGAAATCGTTCTTTTAAAACTTTACAATTGTAAGGTTCATCCCTTTATAAATCATTTTAACATCATTCCCATTTTAAATTCACATTCCCTTATTTCAATTGGATTCATTTTTCCAAATATTCACTTTTGAATCTAAAATCGGATTTCAAATTTATTTCTAATTCTACTTTAACTCCAAATCAATTACAATTTGATTTCTAAATTTATTTTCACTACTAAAATAAATTCTTATTCTTTTCAAATTATTCAATATCCTATTTTTAAAAGGGATTCTTCAAATTGAGATCATTTTACATTGATTTCCCAAATTATTTCAATTTACAAATTAAATTTCAAACTGAATTTCCAACTTATCTTCTTTTAAATAAATTCCTTTTTGAGAAAATAAATTTCAAATCGTTTCTTTCGATCTATTTAAAAATCCAAATTCAAATTAATTTCTTCAATTTAAAATCACTGTTTTATGAAATCCATTTATTTAGCATTTTCACTTTATTCTGGAATTTATTCGATAAGATTATACAAATCAGCTTTTATACTTTTAAGTTCTTTTCTTCGAATTTCTTCAATTTCAAAAATTGATTCACTTAGAAATTTCTACTTGAATCTCAAAAATTCAATTTCGTTTATCTTTGGAATCCAATGATGTCAAAACATCCATTCAGCTAAATTTTAGCTTTCAAACAATTTCCAGATATCAATATGATTAATAGCATCACTATAATCATTTTCAGATTTATATCACAATAGAAATAAATTCAATCAATGTGAGGGGTCCAGTTGGATCCCTCCAACCTGTTTCCCTGCATCCAAAGATGTTAGCACAATACCAATTCCGCTCCAGTACGGAATTATCGCGGTATATAGGTTTTTATAAATCCGCTTACTAACGGCGCAATAGGGTCTCATCCGCTATACGAGGCGGGAAATCATCAATCCAATATATACATATGCCAATATGTATATATTGCTATATATATAGATATATCCTAAAATATCTAATAGCACATTCAATAGCAATCAATAAATGCAATCCAAATTTAAATCTGAGTGAGAAGATCTCACCTTAGCTTTTAATTTGCCATCCATTTCCATTTTGACTCGATTATCTTGATTTCTAACCTTGTATAAATAATTATACAATTTATCAATATTTGAATTAAATCGAACATCTAATTTTTCGTTCGTATATTATTTTATCTAACAATTTGATCCCCAACAAATTTTCTTTTAACAAAAATTTCTCAAATCATTAATTAAGCTAATTAAACAAATATATTACCTTAAAATTAACTAATAAATAGAGATAGGTATATATGTATATTCATTTTAGTTTATTATTATTTTTAAACCTCACTGTGAATATTATTCTACATGTACATCATTATATAAATTTTAAAACTGCACATATTTTTCTCTGACTAAAAGTTTTCTGTTTTAACTAGATATTCATATTTTCAATCTGTGTGTGTGTATATATATATATACATTTTTAAACTAAAACTTATTTCAAAATTACCTTACTGTTTTACTGAACGGAACCCTCGAATGCAAATTGCCATCACGCAATGCTCTATCGACCTCCACTGCCAATGCCAAACGCGAAGCCCTAGCCGTTCCATTGCCTCGCAACTCCAACCTGACAGTGTCGTCGCCACCATCTCAGCTCGATGTCGCTGCCCCAGTCGCGAGCCCACGTCGCCGCCCTGCCCTGGCCTCGTCGAACTCGAGAAACCCACTGCCATCAGCTTTGACTTCGCCTGACACCCCATAACCAATCGAGACTCCAGATCGCGATCACCCTCACCGCGAAGCCCTAGCTTCGATCATCGCCTGCCAGTTGCCCACGCGACACCGCTCGCGTCCCAGATGCCATCGCACCACCATCCCAGTCACTATGAAATCGAGCTCGACACCCAGGCGACGCGACTCTCGCCTTCGCGACTTCGCGCCTCGTGAACCCCCATCGCCAGAGTCGTCATCGCACCCTCCTCCTCGATTGCCTAATCGACCGCGACCCAAACACTTCCAAACCTAACTCGCGAAACTCCTCCCTCAGTTTCGATTTGATGATGATAACGCGATTGGATTCGTGAAATTGAATTGAGGAGAATGGCGGCTTCGAACTGAGAGTGGAAAAGAATTTTATCGACCACGACTTTGAACTGCTCAATTTTGTTTTGAATTTTGAAAGAAAAGAGGATGCGGCCATTTTTTATCTCGTTTGATTTGAACGAAGGTAAAGTGGAGAGGGTTATTTAGAAATGGGAGGAGGCATGGGATGCATGCTAATTCTTCGTGATTTCAGCCGCGATTTGAGGGAGATAACGTGTGTGTTGACTAAATATTTAAAGTTTAAATTTAAATTGGTTTTAATTAAATTTCGACGCGTTTTTACGTCGTACGCTCACAAAACAACTCCGAAAAATACGGAATTTGAAATCCGACAATAATTCAATATTACGGACCCAATGGCACTGGTTCCGTCGAATTCCGAGACTGCGCCTCGGACGGCTATTTTTAAATATCGACTGAACGATAAAATATTCTAAACTGAACAAATAACTGTAAACTTCAATTCTGAAGCTTCTATTATCTTCAGTGTTATCAATACGAATTTTAAAAGCTTTCGAAATATTTTTCTTCGACTTAAAATCGAAGATACAAATTTTTATTCAGCATTCACTAGATTAAACTTTAAAGTTTAATCGCCAAATTCCAAGTTATATTCGGGATTCAAATTAAATCATCGTTTAAATATTTAAAATAAATTAAATATTCTCAATTTAATTTGGTCAAAATTCCGGGTCGTTACAGACTTCCCCCCTTAAAAGAATTTCGTCCTCGAAATTACAAGTTAGGAAAAATGTCCTTAACTCGTCTACTATCTTTCACAATCTAATAGTGTTATCAATTTATCAAAACAAATCTTTCTATTAAAGATTCGTTATCATTCAACTAAATTTTCCAACTTCAATTATAGTTTCAAACAACATTGTTTAACTTCTAAATTCAAATTCGAGTTTAAATTTCAAATTTTAAACTTTCAAAATTTTCTCAAAAATTTTCTAACGCCTTAAATTTCCGAAAAATTTCGCCAGCGTCTCCTTTGCGCGGCTAATATGGCACGACTACAAAACGTCCCTACGGACTCTCAGATTTCAAAAAGAAAAAGAAAAAGCCAAGCGGCTAGACAAGAAATCATCAAAAACTCATATTATAATTCAAATACGTACCTTTTGTCGAGCAATTCAAATTATCTGTGAAATCAAATTCAATTCCCTTTATACCTGTATATCTACTAGCCATTATATCTAGTTACAGCATTCAATCCAATTTGCAAATTCTATTACAAAATTTTCAATATATGCTTATATATTTACGGTTGAAGTTACATTCGTTTTTTTTTTTTTTTTTTGTAAACAAAATGAATTCATATCCATTCTAGTTTATAACTAATTCAAATTGATACAAATTCGATTTATTTTAATTCTACTTCATTTGCAATTGGTTCCATTCAATTTAATTCGCATTTCATATTTTCAATTCGGTTTATTCTATTAACCAAACCATTCTCATTCATTTTTTTACATTTCAATTTTCATTTGAATTCAATTTACAATTTCAATTCAATTTGTTACTACTCCAAATTTATTTCCAACTTAATAAATTTATTTTAAGTAATCATTTCACTTCGTCTCCTTAGACATTTCTTCAAATTTACTTTATTCGGATTTATTCACTTATACTTATTTTAATTTAACTCCATTCTTTAAGTTAAATTTATTCTACCAAAATTCAATTGGTATAAGTT
Source organism: Allium fistulosum (assembly GCA_030737815.1). Classification (NCBI taxonomy): domain Eukaryota; kingdom Viridiplantae; phylum Streptophyta; class Magnoliopsida; order Asparagales; family Amaryllidaceae; genus Allium; species Allium fistulosum. Next base: position 1,245,352,800 of record CM060904.1, on the reverse strand, counting down.
ATCAACTTAGTAATATTTCATAAATATCTTTATATAGCATTCCAGAGTCGTTTCCACTTTTTCAAAACCATTTGAAAACAATTCAAATTCCATTTGAATTTCCAAACAAAAACCCAAATTTTCAAACAACTCCTATTTAAAACAATTTGACAGCAATTTCTCTTTTGGAAACCCGAAAATGAACATCGATAATGCTGCAGTCATTACCGAAGTTATTTTCCAACGACCTAAAAGAGTTTAGAGCTTTTATCTCTTCAAAACATTTTTTTCAAAATCTTTGAAATCCATTTTCAAATCAAAAATGATTTAAACTTCCAAATCTCCAAAATTTTCAAATCCTTTTCAAAACATTTCCAAATATTCTCTGGAATTCTGTTTCAAATTATAAATCACATTTATAATTTATATTCTCAAATTTCATTTGTATATGGATTTATTTCTTAACTTTGGAATTACAATTTCCATTTCTTATTTAATTTCAGTGATGATAATTCACTATTATTACTTCCTAACATCCATGCAACCATATACTATAGTACTTTATAGAAAAACATTTCTTTTCTATACGAAAATAGTTTTGGGCAAAATTATCTCATTCACCCTATTTAAAACAATACTGTGCCGAATTGTTCTATTCGAGCGTTTAGAAACCCCTTCGATCCAGTTGCGCAGACCGTGCCGACGAAGGTTCATATACCACTCAATAAACCAATCATCACAATATAAAATAATTTTTTTTTTATTCACTAACAAATACGCGCTCATATCTATTATTACACTCAACTCATTCTAGAGTACTGCTGACTCTATCTCTACTGAGTAACACCCAACAGAGCAGGGTTGTCGCTTAACCATATGCTCTGATACCAAATGTAACATCCCGAAATTTTTCGACTTTCGAAAATTCAACATCGATACTCACTTTATCGACTGCTGAGCCATCGAATGCCGGAAACCCGAAAAGTTATGGTTTTAAGAAAGAAGAAAGAGTTAGAAGAAGAAGAAGATAGAAGAAAAAGGAAGAAGAACGACAAAACAACAACAGATACAGAACAGAGACAATATCAGAATCTCACATATCGCAGCGGAACAATATATAATAGATAAATGAATATCATTTAAAACAAAAGAATTATATCTGTTATTACATTACATCACATCATATCATCAGAGTCAATATACAACAATGGACAGTTATATAAACTTGTCCTCATACAGAATACACAGCGGAATAAATACTATCAGATACAAATACTACGTCTCGCCATCCAGCTTATCTCCAAAGCTCCAGGATGTCCAGAATATCCTGATAATCTAACTCTAGACTGCCCGTGTGGAAATTTGTGGGCACCCAGAGTTTAGAAGGGAACAATAAACTCCGAGTCAGTCATGGTGACTGGTGTGAGATCGTAAAACAGTTATTCTTTAAAAATAAACAGCAGAGAGTTTTAAAGTCAATTCGCAATGCTTTGGAAAATGAAACTACCATAAGACCTCCCGCCACACACACAATGCAAACGCAGAATTGGAGGAGATTTCTTCTTATGATAGTCAAAGATGCTTACTACGCAAAATCAAATCATTTTGATATTATTATTAGTGCATAGTGTAGAAAACATTTCGAAAGTATAATATTAATCTTAGCCAACATACGACCAGTATCGTATGCCTACTATAGCTACTATGTTCAATAGCAGGTTACCGCCACATTCCATAGCAGGTAATACAACTAAAACCGTACACGTCACGTATTGTTTCTTTGGATTTCCAACAAATGGTCAGGCTAAGGAACTTCCTTTTCCACGATGGGTACGTCCCTGGAATAGACGACCCGAGAAATAACCTAACATTACGGTTAGATCTCTGCCAACACAAGGCCGGGTTACCTCTGCAAAAATAGGTAACTACTGACACGCGTATGCCATCCCCCGATCGTCACCGATCTTCCCGAGGATCCCCGATTCGCAACAAACCACATAGATAATAATAATGCAGTAACCACAGAGGTTAAGTATCTGGGCTCCATACCATGATACCACCTTTATCCAGAAGGAATGACATACACTAAGGGGCGCTACTCCCTAGAACCTTGCCGCATCCTTCCTGTTTCGACCATTTCCGGGGTGTGAGGCTCGACGAAGTCTCGTCCACAAAGCTACGCTTTCTCAAAAAGCCCTGCTTCGGGTCAAACAAAATGATCAACCTATGATCACAAAGATATAAGATCAAACAAATGATCATATCACAAATGATCAAACACTGATCATTTCACAGCAACACTCAGTATGCCACGTTACCAAATTGGGATATATCGCTGATAAATTTCAACTACATAACCTCTGAGCTCGTACGTCTCAGAGAAGGGTGTTAAGCTAAGAGAATAAATTCTCCGCCACCAACAGAAATGTATTTGAAAGAAATCAGCTTTATATCTCAAATTGTAACGTCAGACACACAATCCATAAAAGTCTGTTCCGGGATCGAACAGAACCGAAGGCACTTCTCACGAAGCCCTTGCATTTCCGGATAATTTTCAATCACGTCAGGACTTCCCGTCACTAAGGGTGATAAAACCTCTAAATCGAAGATCAGTCGATGTAGAGTAACTCGACGGTAATCCTTCCGTTTTCAAAAATATCCGGTCTTCAACACCGGTCTTCGAATGCAATTCATAACGACGTATTCACATATTCGGAATGGGTTATACGACCCCATGGTCCTTTCCCGGTTAACCCGAATAGTGAGCGCTTATTTAAAAATAAGTGTGGCATTCAAATTTATCCAATTCACAACAAATACCTATCTAAAGGTAATTATTGATAGTCGGTTATTTAACTATCAATAAAGATGCGCAACATCATCAGATTCCAAATAATCTTCCCAAATTGTTTATTTTCCAAAATATCTTTACTAGATATAAAATTTCCACACTTAATCATTTGAAAACAATTTCAAATCAATTTCCCATTTCATTTTATCTTTGAAGATAAAATCTCAAAACAGTTCATTTTATATTGGAAAAGCGTTTCCATACTTATTTAAAAATAAGTGTTTCATAAATCATTTATTTTCACGTTTGAAAATATTCGATATACTTAAATCAAATTAAGTATATATTCATTCTTTAAGGAAATCATAAATTTCAACACCTATTTGAGTCAAAACGAATGTTGCGTAAAACATCGTTACGACGACTCGAAATCACTAGTATAGGGATTCGGATTTAGATAGATATATAAATCCCAATACTACATCAAAACATTTCCTTTCGGAAATCATTTACTATAACAACAGTGTTATAGTCCACCATTTCCTTAAATTTCTCGAAAACGTCTATTTCAACAAGAACTGCGGAAATCTCTGCTTTCGATTTATAATACATTTTAAAACATCTTTAAAATGTTTAACTTCATTTTTAATATCACTTCTTCAAAAATAAATCCATTTTATTCAATAATATATTCACTGTCCAAAATCGTGAATATATCTTCTTTAATAATCTCCCATATTTAATTTATCAAATTCAATCTATTTCGAATTTATAAACACGTTTATAAATTCTATTTCCATTTATAAAAACTACAATTTATAAATCTTCTTTATTAACTAGTTCAATTCATAACTCAATTTTTATACTAACGGTCCATCTTATAAGTTAATACTTATAATTCATTTATTTTCAGAAATCGTTCTTTTAAAACTTTACAATTGTAAGGTTCATCCCTTTATAAATCATTTTAACATCATTCCCATTTTAAATTCACATTCCCTTATTTCAATTGGATTCATTTTTCCAAATATTCACTTTTGAATCTAAAATCGGATTTCAAATTTATTTCTAATTCTACTTTAACTCCAAATCAATTACAATTTGATTTCTAAATTTATTTTCACTACTAAAATAAATTCTTATACTTTTCAAATTATTCAATATCCTGTTTTTAAAAGGGATTCTTCAAATTGAGATCATTTTACATTGATTTCCCAAATTATTTCAATTTACAAATTAAATTTCAAACTGAATTTCCAACTTATCTTCTTTTAAATAAATTCCTTTTTGAGAAAATAAATTTCAAATCGTTTCTTTCGATCTATTTAAAAATCCAAATTCAAATTAATTTCTTCAATTTAAAATCACTGTTTTATGAAATCCATTTATTTAGCATTTTCACTTTATTCTGGAATTTATTCGATAAGATTATACAAATCAGCTTTTATACTTTTAAGTTCTTTTCTTCGAATTTCTTCAATTTCAAAAATTGATTCACTTAGAAATTTCTACTTGAATCTCAAAAATTCAATTTCGTTTATCTTTGGAATCCAATGATGTCAAAACATCCATTCAGCTAAATTTTAGCTTTCAAACAATTTCCAGATATCAATATGATTAATAGCATCACTATAATCATTTTCAGATTTATATCACAATAGAAATAAATTCAATCAATGTGAGGGGTCCAGTTGGATCCCTCCAACCTGTTTCCCTGCATCCAAAGATGTTAGCACAATACCAATTCCGCTCCAGTACGGAATTATCGCGGTATATAGGTTTTTATAAATCCGCTTACTAACGGCGCAATAGGGTCTCATCCGCTATACGAGGCGGGAAATCATCAATCCAATATATACATATGCCAATATGTATATATTGCTATATATATAGATATATCCTAAAATATCTAATAGCACATTCAATAGCAATCAATAACTGCAATCCAAATTTAAATCTGAGTGAGAAGATCTCACCTTAGCTTTTAATTTGCCATCCATTTCCATTTTGACTCGATTATCTTGATTTCTAACCTTGTATAAATAATTATACAATTTATCAATATTTGAATTAAATCGAACATCTAATTTTTCGTTCGTATATTATTTTATCTAACAATTTGATCCCCAACAAATTTTCTTTTAACAAAAATTTCTCAAATCATTAATTAAGCTAATTAAACAAATATATTACCTTAAAATTAACTAATAAATAGAGATAGGTATATATGTATATTCATTTTAGTTTATTATTATTTTTAAACCTCACTGTGAATATTATTCTACATGTACATCATTATATAAATTTTAAAACTGCACATATTTTTCTCTGACTAAAAGTTTTCTGTTTTAACTAGATATTCATATTTTCAATCTGTGTGTGTGTATATATATATATACATTTTTAAACTAAAACTTATTTCAAAATTACCTTACTGTTTTACTGAACGGAACCCTCGAATGCAAATTGCCATCACGCAATGCTCTATCGACCTCCACTGCCAATGCCAAACGCGAAGCCCTAGCCGTTCCATTGCCTCGCAACTCCAACCTGACAGTGTCGTCGCCACCATCTCAGCTCGATGTCGCTGCCCCAGTCGCGAGCCCACGTCGCCGCCCTGCCCTAGCCTCGTCGAACTCGAGAAACCCACTGCCATCAGCTTCGACTTCGCCTGACACCCCATAACCAATCGAGACTCCAGATCGCGATCACCCTCACCGCGAAGCCCTAGCTTCGATCATCGCCTGCCAGTTGCCCACGCGACACCGCTCGCGTCCCAGATGCCATCGCACCACCATCCCAGTCACTATGAAATCGAGCTCGACACCCAGGCGACGCGACTCTCGCCTTCGCGACTTCGCGCCTCGTGAACCCCCATCGCCAGAGTCGTCATCGCACCCTCCTCCTCGATTGCCTAATCGACCACGACCCAAACACTTCCAAACCTAACTCGCGAAACTCCTCCCTCAGTTTCGATTTGATGATGATAACGCGATTGGATTCGTGAAATTGAATTGAGGAGAATGGCGGCTTAGAACTGAGAGTGGAAAAGAATTTTATCGACCACGACTTTGAACTGCTCAATTTTGTTTTGAATTTTGAAAGAAAAGAGGATGCGGCCATTTTTTATCTCGTTTGATTTGAACGAAGGTAAAGTGGAGAGGGTTATTTAGAAATGGGAGGAGGCATGGGATGCATGCTAATTCTTCGTGATTTCAGCCGCGATTTGAGGGAGATAACGTGTGTGTTGACTAAATATTTAAAGTTTAAATTTAAATTGGTTTTAATTAAATTTCGACGCGTTTTTACGTCGTACGCTCACAAAACAACTCCGAAAAATACGGAATTTGAAATCCGACAATAATTCAATATTACGGACCCAATGGCACTGGTTCCGTCGAATTCCGAGACTGCGCCTCGGACGGCTATTTTTAAATATCGACTGAACGATAAAATTTTCTAAACTGAACAAATAACTGTAAACTTCAATTCTGAAGCTTCTATTATCTTCAGTGTTATCAATACGAATTTTAAAAGCTTTCGAAATATTTTTCTTCGACTTAAAATCGAAGATACAAATTTTTATTCAGCATTCACTAGATTAAACTTTAAAGTTTAATCGCCAAATTCCAAGTTATATTCGGGATTCAAATTAAATCATCGTTTAAATATTTAAAATAAATTAAATATTCTCAATTTAATTTGGTCAAAATTCCGGGTCGTTACATATACGATCAAATTAGTTTAAGAAACCTATTCCATTGTGTCCGGGACATTGAAAAACCCTAGAATCGCCTGTCGGAACGCGTAGATTGGAGGTCGTTTGTATTTACGGTTAAATCGAGAAATTTTATTAATTAAATAATATTAAAACTATTATATATATACGTTTATATTCATCTAAACCCTAATCATTTTCGTGGCCGCCGCTCGTATCCATTCAATGGCCGATATCGTCTCTTGTTCTTCTCCATTTCTCTCTCAATCTGCAGCCTTTCGTGAGAAACCATCAACTGGAAGATCGGAGAGTTCGACGAGAGCTTTCAATCCGTACGGTTGCGATCAAATTTAGTGGAGCGTAAGAGGGAGGAGACTGGTGCGTTCGCCGACCGTTTGCGTTCGATTTTCGAGCTATGGTGGAGGCCGAGTTCTTCGGGGCTTGGGGCGGAGATAGAGCAGGTCGTGGGCTTCCGTTTGGCAGTGGCTGATCGATCTTCGAGCGAGTAATGAACGGGCGGCGACGAACCCTAGTGGCATATGTATTGGGTTGTTCGAATCTGAAGCATGTCGTTCTGGAGCGGGAAGAAGAGGGGGAAACGGCCTTGATTTTGTATGTTGTTAACGGCTGAGATTGTATGGTAATATAAAAGAAAAGGAAATTGTTTTAAATCGTTATTCAAACTTTGTAAAATCATAACCTTTTCATACTATATCAGAATTTGACTATTCTCGAAGCATTGGAATCGCAGAGAGACGTACTACATGATGGTGCAAATCCAGAGTCATTCTGGGCAAGTAGGAATTTGGATTAAATCGGACGTCGTCCGGTTTAATTTAAATTTCGAACGCTCGTCGAAACTCAAAGTGAGTTTTCTCACTCACATCTGGATGCTAGTCATTTTAAATAATTGATATTTAAATATCTGTGTGATTGGCTGAATATAATTGTTATTATCAGTCTGGAGTGATATTTATATATGTGATGTGCTAATATTTGTGATGCAGGGAGAAACAGGTTGGAGAGATCCAACTGCATTCCTCACAATGTAATAATTATTTTATAGTTGATAATGATGCATGTTTATGTGTTGTGATTGATAAATCTGACATTAAATTGTACTGTGATATTATGGATAAATGGTAAATCCAGAATTAAATTATAAATGAATAAATTGGGGTTTTAAAAGAAATTAAAGAAATTTTTAAATAAGGAATTTAAAGGAGTATACAAATTGGATTCCGTTTTTGGAATGGAAAATGTAAATTGGTAAAATGGGGATTTTATATATTGTGGAAAATTTATCAATCGTTAAATGTGAAATATAAATTTTCTGGAAATGAATTCTATGAAATTATAAATTGAGTAAAATAACAGTGGTTTATTTTAATGATGAATAGTGATATCCGGGAAGGTAAAATATGTTAAAATGAAGCTTCCGAATATAAATGTACGATTTTAAGTGTTAATAGAATATTTTAAAATATTGTTTTCTCCATTGGGATTTTATTTAAGTAAATTGGAAATATGGTTTTCAATGAAGAATTCTCCAAATTTATCTTACTTAAAAATGTTTTAAACTATATTTTAAAATGAATTTCCGGGTATGGGAAATTGAGTGCGAACTTCGGATGAAGTTATAGATAAGTATGGAATTGGGAATTTATGTTGTAAACATAAATTGAATTTGAAATAAATCGTTTGGATTTATATGAAGGATACTTTGGAATGTTTGAACGGGATAGTGTTTCCCTGGGAAAAACCAAGTTAGAGTTTTAAAGGTTTTTATTTAATTAAAGTTAAAGTTTAAATTGTTTAAAGAGTATTTTCAAGAAATTATTATTTTTAGAGAAGAAAAGTTTAAATTATTTTAAAGTTATTTGTTTAAGTTATGGAAAAGGTTAGTATTATCTTTTTAAAAACACTACCTGTAAATATTTAGTAAATTGAACCCTTATTTAAATCGAGTTATATCCTATTAAATAAATACTATTTAAAGTAGTTTTGAAATTATATTTTGAGTAAATAACTAGAAGTACATTTATATATTTATAAGTATATTTCGCTATAAAGTATTTTAATTGTTTTTAATCTAAATTGTTTAAGCTTGGTTTTTCCAAATGGGAATAAATGGTAAGGCTTTACCTTGTAAAGGAAGAAATTGGGAAGTCGTTTAAAATGAGTTTTGAAATGTGAAAATATATCTTTTAAAGATATTAAAGGGGAAGAATAAATAATGTGTGATATTATTTATTGTGTGATGGATGCTTATGGATGCTTGTGAATGTGAATTGATAGTTAAATCACCGACTATCAATATTGGCCAAAAGCGCTGATCGTTTCGAAGAGACCGGGATCGAGATTTATTTCTCGAAAACCACTTCGATCCGGTTTGTACGTTTCGTGTAACGTGTTCGGAGTCGAAGATGGAGCAGTGAAGTGCAAGGGCTAGTCGCTACTAATCCTGAGGATATTTTCAAAATGGATGTAGTAGGAGTAGTGCCTTCGGTTCCGTTCGGACCCGGGACGGACTTGTATGGACGAATGCTTTCGTGACATCGTCAGGTGGGCGATGGGCATTCAAAGGGATATGTTCTATAAAGGTAACGCTTAGCCTCAAGCCTCATCAACCGGGAATGACTGAAAATCAGGGGTTATGCAGCAAGGCTTCGTGGGTAGCGCCCACTGGAGAGTATGGTCATCCCTGTCTAGATGTCCCTTTTATTTCGGCTTAGTGGTGCGGTTGCTGATCACAACCGTGGGGTGATTATATTCGGAGTTTCCCATAGGTGATTCAGGCCTTGTGTTGCAGGGGACTTAGGGTGGGTCCTCGGTACTGTGATCTAGGCCACGTACTGTGACAGGTGGTACCCCAGTGCCTAGTCATTCGTTGGAAATCCATTCTCCCTACGCGCCTTTACGAGTTTTGTTTCTATTACCCACTTTGTGGCTAGTATGCCGGAATTTAATGAATGTAACAATTTCGGCTATTTTATAAGTATTTGTATATAGACACTATTATAATATCAGAGGATTTTGATATAAAAAGTGTTTTAGCTATCGTAAGGTAAAAACCCGACATGTTTATTTATGGCGTGGTCTTACGAGATGCTTTTGATTTTCAAAGGATTTTTGAAACTTTAATAATCAATTGGGTGTATTTATGATGCGCTGGTATTCCAGACTGACTCGGGTGTTATTTTATTATAATGCTCGGGTCAGACCGAGTATTTTATAGGATAGGTTGCTATGGAGCTCAGGAGAGAAGCTGGAGTTCGAGACGTATTTCTCGTACTTGTATTATTCCGCTGCTGTGATTGTTGAGATTGTTTGACTGGTTATGGTTGGTTGTATTGATATACTCTGATGATGATGTATTGTATATAAATAGATATAGTTTTCATTTTGTGTAAAGATATGTTCTATATATTATATTTTGTCCGCTGCGATTGTGAGGTTCTGATTTGTTTAGTTCTTTCTTCTTCTATCTACTTTCTTATTCTTCTACAATCTGTCTTTTCCAGCATTCGATCGTCGTCATATTATACTGTTGAGTATTTTGTGTCGATTTTCGAGGGTCGTGAAGAGCGGGTCGTCACAGAATTACTTAAGGAAAAAAGATGATCCAGTACTAGCCAAACCAATTAAAAGACTAGAGTCGGAAATGAGATTGATGATTTGAAAGACTTTGCACTTTACCTTGGAGGATGGTGAGAAAGAAGGGACGAAGAGAATGTCATCGATCGAAGTTAATATTCATTATGTAGGTACAGAAATGTACCAACCTATTATGAAGAGGAGTTTCATTTGGGAAGGAATGAAGAGACATGTAGGCTTGTGGGTGAAGCAATGTATGAATTGCCAAAAAGTGAAACCAAGCATCAAAAGCCAAGTGGATTACTTCAACCTTTAGAAGTGAGATTTTGGAAATGGGATTCTATATTTATGGATTTTATTGATGGGTTGTTAAAGTAGAATAGTTAAAATGAAATTATTTGGGTCATGGTTGATAAGCTAACCAAGAGCGCACATTTTATCCCTATTAAGTCGACAAGGACGACACCTAGTTCGACGAAATTATTCATAAATAACATTGTAGGACTTCATGGAACATCAAGTAGCATAGTAAGCGATAGAGATCCTTTCTTTAGTAGCAAATTTTGAAAGAGTTTGCAATATGTATTGGGAACCAAGCTGAAGATGAGTACCGGTTACCATTAGTAGATTGATGGGCAAACAGAAAGGCTTAAAAACATGCTCAAAGATTTACTGAGAGCTAGTGTGTTATACTTTGGAGGGTAACTAGAAGAATATTTGCATTGAGTCTAGGTCTCCTATAATAATTATTATCGTACTCGTATAAGAATGACACCTTTTGAATCCTTTACGAAAGATCATGCAAATCATTAGCATGTTGGTTGGAGATGGGTGATAGACCAATGCTTGGTCCATATTTGGTGAAATACGCGATGGAAAAGATTGAGTTTATCCATTCAAGGATGAAGGAAGCTCGGTCAAGGCAGAAATGCTACATAGATGAAAGGCACAAGGATTTTGAATTCTCGGTTTGAGATCATGTGTTTCTGAAAGTATCACAGATGAAGGGTTAAATATGATATTAGGAAGTTGGGAAAGTAGGAACCCAGAATGTTCGTCTATTTTCTATTATGGAGAGAACTAGTAAACTCGCGTATCATTTTGGGCCATTGAATACTTTGGCATGAATCAATATTGTTTTTAATGCATCTCATTTTAGAAAGTTTGTGCATGACTTGGAGACTGTTGGAATTGGGCCAGCCCACAATGAAGTAAAAGGGTAAATTTTAAAAAATTCCTTTATTGGATCTTTATTGTGCCAATGGAATCAAAATTTATTTCGATTTTATCTAAATTTTCTATTAAATGAAATCTTTATTTTATTTAATTTGTAAATAATATTTTTTTTGGTATTATATTTATGTTATATAATATGTACCCAAGTGTATCATATACAAATGTGTGTGTACGTGTACGTACAACATAGATAATATACATGGTTTAACAGGCCCGTATATAAGTGTTGGGATTTACACCGCAACTAAATATGAGCCCCTCTATATAAATATGTGTTGTCTTATACACACACACACACACGCATATATATACATATATAAAATTTAATGTGACATGAAATTATACTTATAATAGTATATATATATATATATATGACATTATAAAATAGTTATATTTATAAATACAAATAAAAATTTAAATTCAATATAATATATATAATTTTGCTTATGTTTATATAGGTATATATATATAATCTTATAAAGTTATTTTGTTAATTATAGGCTTATTTGTATTCAAGTAGCTGTCAATTAGGTTTAAATAGGAAATTAATAGGAAGAGGAGACGACGGAGGTTTAATGAAATAATTAAGATTTAAAAAGTAATAAAAGAGAGTCAATGAAGAGTGTATATATATAAAATCTTATAAAATTACTTTTGACTAATCGAAGGTTTATTTGTATTCAAGTAAAAATCAATTAGGTTCAAATAGGAAATTAACAAGAAGAGGAAAGAGTGGAAGTTAATGAAATTAATTAGGATTTAAGAAAGTAATAAAAAAGAATCAATAATGAGATCTTTCTCCTTCCTTTCACTATATCTTTTCAAATCTGGAAAAAAATCTTTCACATCTTAGTCTTAAATAATTTGTTTCCTTTTCATCTTTTAATTATAAACAAAACAGACATTTACATATGTATATGTATACAAAACAATTTCATGATATACAAACCTACATACATATATATACATATATATATATATATATAATTTTATGCTTATTAAATATACATACAAATATGTACACAAATATGTATTTTATTTAACATACATATATTTTAGTAAAAATATATACATATACATACACACACACACATATACATACATACATACGTACGTACATATATATATATATATATATATATAGATTTAAAATTTGACATATACATAATTAAACAAAGTTGTAATTCCTTTTCATTCCAAAATAATAACAAGTATAATGGTAAATACATGATCAAACAAATTGTATATACAACCACATACTTAGCTCTTGAGTAATTAAAATTAATTTGTTCAAAAGCTCTTTCAAATATTGTCAATTTTGAAAATTAAAAAGAAATAAATTACTTTTGATTTAGCAGCAAAAATCATATGTCCAAACACACACACACAAAAGGAACTTTTAATCATGTATATATACATAGTCGCATATTCACAACTCATGTTGACAACACATACAAATAGGGATTCGTGATGAAACCTAATATATTTAAACATAAAGCATATAATGATCAATTTTATAATTATATAGATTTGTAAATATGGATAGTGCCTTGCACTTGCCTAAGAATACACCTTGAATGTTGAATCAAAATAACTCCACTTGAATCTCTATTCAACACTTCCAAAAGGCGCAACCCGATTGGAAAAACTACACACCATTCTTTTGTTATTAATTGAATTTGTGCTTGATTTTTTATTGCTTGAATTTTGAGAAAGGAAGAGAAGAATTTTCGGCCATTTTTGATGGAGAGAGGTAGAGGCACAACCTAATAAAAAAGAAAGAGAAAAGAGTGGCAAAGATATTTAAATAGCATACGAAACCATGAGGTCAAAGATAGAAACATGTCTTTCTTTTCCTTAGCCATTTACAAGCCTTTTGAATCAAATTCCAAGCCAATTCTTTCCATTATGGCCAGCCATACATGTCTCACTATTGTTCCTCAAATCACTTCAAGCCAAATCAAATATTTTACATTTAAATCATATTTAAACCTACATCAATATCGTATATCGGCAAGCATATACATAACTTTTATATACATACTATTTTTAATGTTGATCAACACAATTCAACATTGTTGTTGTGCTGGCTCTTTAGGTGCAAATTTGGTTAGCGGTTAACATCTAACAATTCGAATATTAATGTTCACACTTCACCTTAGCTAACGGTGTGATGTTATGGCCAAATTTATCGCTTGCAAAGCTTCGGTAAATTCTAATTTTACAAATTTAAGCGTTATTTGATAGTGACAATTATTTACACCAATTCTCTTCATCAAAACTATATCACTTTGGACTTATGAAATTTTGTAATGCTCAAAACTCCAGTATCGTCCACATTTAACTTTGTAATCCAAACTCAAGGTTCTTGGTTCAATAATAACAATTATTATTAACCGAAATGCTCGAGCTAGAGAATTTGACTTTTATTTGACTTTAGTTGACCGTAATACTGCACCTAATAAAAATTTCTTTCCTTTTAAGTCCACCAACTGCACCTTTAACTCTTTCATCTTAGTAGGTGTCATTTTGCTAGGCGGTCTACTTACAGGTTTAGTTCCAAGTACAAGATCTATTTGAAACTCAATAGCTAATCTCGATGGTAGTTTGTAATTGGCTCAAATACATCTGCATACTATCTTACAATGAAAACCTAATTCACCTTATCCTCCACTTCCATTATACCCAATAAGGCACATACATCTTAATGATAGTATACATCTATACTCGAATTCTCTACCAAGTATATAATTAGATCACCGCTATTAAGGTGTCTTACTGATATCTTCTTATCCTGGTAAAATTTTCTAGAGTCATATCTACTTAACCAATCCATACCCAAATAATCCCAACACCCACAAAATCAAACACATGTAAATTGTAGGTAAATGCATGACTGAACAACTCAATTTCTAAATGATCACATCTCATCCCAAGAGTTGCATAACCTTCTATTAAATTTGCTACCCTTAAAGAAGTTATAAGGTATGATGGTTCTAGATTTAACTTATCTACCAAACATTGTGAGTTAAAAGAAAGTGATACGCCAGTATCAAATAATACTTTAATAGGAATGCCATGAATCAAAAGTGTAACCCCCATTACACACTTTCCTTTCTCTTCTGTTGTCGGTTTAGAAGTTGATGGTTCTAGAGAAAAAACTTTCCCTTTATCAGCCTTAGCCGGTTTTGGAAATTCATTCATATAATGCCCATCTGGTTGCATTTATAACATTTCATACCCTTTTTCACTGTAGCCTTCTTTCCATTACTAGATCGACACTCATTAGCGAAGTTCCCTTTCTTATCACACTTATAACAAACAACATTAGCCTTCCCTTTCTTGGCAGCTCCGCCCTTTTGAGCTTCCTTCTTATTAAAGAACTTCCTTCTCTTTCCTTGAAGACCTTTAGTCCTCGCAGGTTTGTCACTTCCAAATGTTGAAAGCATTTCCTCATTCCTTAATGCCATCCCTACCACCACATCACCTAGATTTATAAGATGCGGCATTATTGCTCTGACAATCTTGGACTTCAATCCACGAATGAACTTCTCATTCCTTTTGATCACAGTATCGATAGTAGCATATTCGTACTTGGACAACTCATCAAATTTAGTTACATACTCTAGTACAAACATCTCTCCCTGCTCCAATTCTATGAACTTCCTGAGCAAAGTGGTTTTAGCTATCTCGAACAAAAACCATTCTTAAAATCTCCTTCTAAATTAAGCGCAAGTCAATTTCTCCTCTGGTACTCCGACAGTCACACCGTTCAACCAATACAAAGCGGCTTATGCAATTTTCTAGGTGTCAACCTCCTCTTCTACTTATCATTCAAGCCTAAGTCAACAAAGATCCTTTCACTATGTAATAACCAATTCTCAACATCAATAGCACTTTCTATTCCATGAAATAGCTTCACTCCAAGACTGCTATAATCACGACTCAACTTGCCATAATTGTTGTGAACATGCACCTCGGGATTAGCACCTCCCGCATTACCTGCATTTTCTCCAACCAAACCAGCTATTGCACACGCTTGCATCATATCCATGAAGAACAGATAAATATTCTCCATATCCACTGGTGGGTTTCCAACACTCACATTAGCATTTTCATTTAGGTTAGCATTTGCTTGTTGATCCGGATTCCTTCTTGTTAATTCCTGAGATGATGGTTTTGATGACAACAACCTTAGGACTTGTTATAAAATATAAATACTAATATTCTTGTCTAGATATATATGTATATGCATGATATATATGCAGGTACTGAAGAATGAAGATTGTACAGTATAGAGATTCAAGACTGATCAATTTAAGACTGAAGAAATCAAGACTGAAGATCATAAGTATCAAGAGTTCATGAGTTCAAGATATCAAGATAAGTAATGGAGTCTAGATTTATGTTAAAACTTCATAATATCACTAAAACTTTATTCAGATTTTAATTGTGGAATGGAGTCCACCTTCTCGCTTTAACAATGGGATGGAACAAATGACCTCTTTATTGGGATGGAACCAACGACCTTCTCTAGTGGAATGAAATCCACGAAATTTTCAAAATGATTTATTTTAATATTTTTCCAAAAACTTTTTGAAAGTCATCTCTCTCAGTTTAAATATTTTAGCCTTAAACTATTTTTATTATCTTTTATATTTTGATTTCAAAAATCATCTCTTATTTTTAAACTATCTCCTGGTTTAATATTATAGGCTTTAAATCTAAAAAATATATTCCATACTTAGTTTTTAATATTACCTTTATATTATAGATTATATATTTTTAAGATTACTTTTTAAAATCTCTTTTATAAGTTTAAACTATATTCAAAATGGTTTATAAACCTCAGAAATTGTTGTGAAAAGTTTTAAAAAGAAAATCTCTTTTAAAAAAACAAAAATCAATATTCAAAATTTACTAGGGCATGTCGACATGGTAGCCGTAGAATTTAAAATTCAAATTTTCAAATGAAGTGTCTATTCATCATAACCTTTCACGAATGGACACGAATGTTGTTCTTCTATAAATACCAGTTGTTTTCAACGAATTTTAAAGTTAGTTTTTCTTCATTTCTTCACTCCTTCTTCTCCACTCAAATTTTCTCTTATATTTCAAATGCTTTAACAAAACTCTGCCGAAATTCTAAGTGAATCAAACTTGATCATCTCTAATTTGATTCTATGCGACTCTCTCTCAAAGATCACAGTGCTATTCAGAGTTATAGGATCATTTGTAATAAAAGAAGTGTATCAAGTTTCTCTATCTGTCAAAGTGATACTGGAAATGATGTGATTGTAGCCGGTAAATCAATTGGGTGTGATTGTAGCCCGTAAATCAATTAGGTGATCTTGTAGCCTGGTTAAATCAAGAGAATTTGCTTTGGACCCGAAGACAGGAGGGTGTATTTCGTGGCCTTGAAATCGAGGTTGTGAAATATTCACAAGAAATTGTGTGGGACTGGATGTAGGGTAACTCCGAACCAGTATAAAATTTCGGTGTTTTATTTCCTTTATTGCTTTTATTTACTATTTTCATCTATGTCCGATTTTATGATTTTTCTGTGTTTGTGAGTTGCATCTGTTTGGGTTTAATTTGAAAAGATTTCGAAAAGATTCATAAAATCGATTAAACACTATTCACCCCTCTCTAGTGTTAATCCAGCCTTAAGATCCGTAATCTGCATTTCCTACATTTGGTATCAGAGCATTGGTTATCAAAGTTATCATAATCTGAATTTTGAAAAAGTTTAAAATGGTAATTTTTGGAGATTTTGTAAACACTAGTTCAGAACTGTCTATATCATCATTGTTTTATAAGTCTGCATATTGTTATTATAGAAAATTAAGTTATCTACCGAATTGGTGTGTTATGTAGGAACAGATGTGTTGTATGGCTTTTGATGAATCAACACTCAATGGACATGTAACGACCTGGTATTTAAGACCATTCTCATCCGCACATGTCAGTCTTGAATTGCTCAAAATGTTAGATTGTTATTTATATTTGGCAAACTCAACATATACAGTAAATAAATCAATCACAGAATAACAGACATAGAGTAATATAACAATAAGCAGTGGAATAGATAAATTGTAGTTCATGAGGCTACTATAAAAACAACAGAGTTTGGAATAAAATACAACAGAATATCTCCAATACAATGTATTCTCGAATACAAACAGATGACAAGTCTGAACAAAACAACTTGATAGCTGATAGCTGAATAGATATAGATGGATCTTCAAGCAAAGCTCCAAAGCTCCAAAGGTGAGTCTCAAATGTTGTGACACTCAGTCTGTCCCGAGCGTAAAGCAAAACACAAAACACTAGAGTAAGGATTAACATTCTTATATTAATAAATTCAACTCAAGTGAAATGTCAACTGAAATATAAGTAACTTAAAGGATGTTTGGGATTTCCATCCTCCAAGGTTCCGTGGAACTATCTGCTGCTGCGACACAAACACGCACACAGATACGGACACGAGCAAATCAAAAAGCTGATGCGATCAATTTGGACCTCGGCGAGACAAAAGCGAGGCACGATGAAACTGGATTCGATGAAACAAATATATAAGTGAACTTATATATAAACTATATAAAAAAATTTAAATCATTATTTAATTTAAACACATACTATAATAAAATATATATATTATAAAACCATTGTTTAAATTTAAAACACATATTAAAATTAAAATATACCTTTATATTATTTTCCTTTCTTTTTTAAAATAAATTCTTCATAATATATGTATACATTTTTTTCTAAATCAACATTCCTTAAACACATAAATTTCCTTTCAAAATTCATCAAATAACATTTTAACAATATATATATATATTAGGCTTATTACAAAATCTGTTTCAAAATCATAAATTTAAAATAAAAAATCTTATTATATACATACAGACATATAAAATCAATGAGCACTACTGACATATATTACAATTTAAAGATAAAACCCCTGTATTGTCCAAACTTGATACATATACCTGAACTCTCTACAAACAAATCAGACATATAGACCATTATAACTTGCACAATATAAACAGCTTTTATATATATACATAATTTAAAAGTCAATAATTGATAAAAAAATATATATTTCCTTTCAACACATTTTTATGTATACTGTTATAAATATACTATAACATATATATAGTAAACTTATATAAACTTGTGTATACACAACCAGGTTATACAACTAATATATATAAATAACAAGTTATATGTTGTATAAACATATATATACAAGCAGATCGTATACAAGCAACCTATATAACCATGTATATATATGAACTAGTATAAACCTACACAATATAAACAGCTATGTATATATACAATTTAAAAGTCAAGGAAAATTTATAACCAAATATATTACCTATAAGTTTTTTATGTATATATATATATACGGCAGAGTGAGGCTGCTATAATGTTCGCGTGGTAGGGCTGCAAGCAAGGAGGAGCTAAGGTAGAAGGCGGCGTACAAAGCTGTGTGGTTGGGCTTGTCGAGTGAAGAGGCGGATACAGGTCGAGCTTGGGGCAGGCCGAGAAGGAGTTGTGGGAAGGACTGCTCGGAGGGTGATGTGGGGTTTGGCAATCAGATGTGTTTCGGCTATGCTTGGTAATTTTGTGGTCGGCTGAAGTGTGAAAGTCAGGGTGGGGCGAGGCTGTGGAATGAGTCGAGGCAGCAAGCGAACAGTGGAAGGTTGTCAGGGCGACTTGGCTGAGGAGTGGATGGGAGGAGGTTATTGCGGAGGAGGCGAAGTCGGTGGCTGCCATGGGGAAGGATGACGTTGTGGGTTAGAGGCAAATGACGTGTAGGGGAAAGTGGAGAATGGGGTTGCTGTGGAGGCGATGGTGGTGTGAGTAGAGGTCACAAGCGAAAGAAAAAAATGGCAATCAGGGTTGTAAAGGAGTGGAATTTATACAAAACAACATGTTATTAACAAAATAAAATGGAGGCAACCCTGTTTATATTGTTTATATATACACTAATATTTTTGGAACGGAGCAAATAAATGAAAGAGAACGAACATGCAAACGTTGAAATGTGATTTCCAAGTAAAATATAAACAAATGAATTTGGACAGTGGCAGGTCAGAAAGCAATTATATAACACATATATATTTTTATTATATTATTTACTTTCATGAATGAAAGGACAGAACCATCACATAAATCAAAGCTAGGAGAATAGTGAAGGTAACGGGTTAAATACAGAAAATATTAATAACGAATGTCTATTGGACTTATACAGTGGAAAATTGAATGGTCTGAGTGGTCATAGAAACAAATAGACTCGAACGAGTACCGATACGACTGACCATTTTACTGATTTAGCCGCATATTGGACTCCGAAATGCACAAATAAATATACTATGGAGATCAGCACGACGAGACGAACAGAACGGTACACGGATATCAACGAGACGACCGAACTATCAAAAGTCGATTTTCGTTGAGAAATGGTGTTAAACCATCAAAAATAAGATAAACGGGGCTAGAGAAGTCCAAATTTAATGAAACAAAATACGACGTCTCACTCAGAAGTTGATTTTCATTTTTATTATACAGAAATATTCAGATTTCGAAAATATTTTATTTTCATCAAAAATAGCTAATTTAAATTTAAATAAAATTACACAACAAAATAAACTTCCATATTATCTGATGAAAATATGATATTTGCTACGTTTAAATAGACGCATACCAAATACCAAATTTTTATTCCCACATCAATTAATTTAAATTTTCCCAAAAATTCAGTTAATTGCGTTATTAAAACCGGTAAAATTTACGGGTCGTTACAGGGTAAATGGTGCAAATCAAGAAAAATAAATGGATACTTGATAGTGGATGTTCGAGACACATGACTGGCAATCCGGAGATACTGAATGACATAATTTATGAAGATGGAGGACTGGTCAACTTTAAAGACAATTCAAAAGGATATGTGATTGGCATCGGCAATGTCGGTAACTCTAAAACTCCTACTAGTTCTAATGTTTTGTTAGTTAGGAATCTAAAACACAATTTACTTAGCATAAGTCAACTATGTGATAAGGGCTACAAAATTAAATTTGAAAAGGATAAGTGTCACATCGAAGATAATTAATCAAATATTATCTTTGGAGGAATTAGGAAGAAAAATATTTTATTCTTAGTATGAAAATCTCAAATGATAACCTATGTCTTTTGACTAATACAAGTGACCCTTGGATTTGGCATAAAAGATTTGGACATTTGAATTTCAAACTTTTATCTAAACTATCAAAACTTGATTTAGTAAGAGGTCTCCCTAAAATGGATTATAAAGTAGATAGTATATGTGATGCTTGTCAATTAGGAAAACTTAGAAAGAGTTCATTTAAATTGAAAGATATGATTTCAACTTCAAAACCTCTTGAGTTACTTCATTTTAATCTTTTTGGTCCATCTAAAATTCAGTCAATAAATCACAGTAAATATGTTTTTGTAATTGTAGATGATTATTCTAGATTTACATTGATAATTTTTCTGAAACTTAAAAGTGATGCTTTTGATTTATTTAAAACTTTTGCAAAAAGAATTCGAAATCAACTTTCTTTAAAAATCAACACTATTTGTAGTGATCACGGTGGAGAATTTGAAAATGAAAATTTTGAGAATTTCTGTAAGAAAAAAGGAATAACTCATAATTTTTCCTTTCCAAGAACTCCACAACATAACGGACTGGTAGAGCATAAAAATAGGACGATTCAAGAGTGTGCAAGAACCATGCTTTCAAATAGTAAATTACCAAGAAATTTTTGGGCAGAAGCAGTCGCTACAGCTTGTTATATTTTGAATAGGATTTTAATTAAACCTCTAACCAATAAAACACCATATGAACTTCTTTTCAGTAAGAAACCAAAGGTATCTTATTTTAAAGTTTTTGGAAGTACATGTTTCATTCTAAATACAAAGGACAATTTGAATAAATTTGATCCTAAATCCGACATAGGAATCTTTATCGGATATTGTAATAGATGTAAAGCATACAGAGTTTTCAATTTAAAAACCAACAACATTGAAGAAAAATGCATGCATCTTTTGATGAAAATTTCAAAGATTTTGTTTAAACAAAAGTTGAAGATGTTTTTGTTACTTTAAATAATGAATCAAATGAAATAAATTGTGAAACTATTCATCATAATAAAAGGATCAGGCTTTTGAAAGATCATCCTATAGAAAATATACTAGGAAATATTGAACCTATTGTTAGAACTAGAAATCAACTAAACAAGATGAGTAATGTAGCTTTTATATAACATATATAACCCAAAAATCCAAAGGAAGCATCATCTGATGATTCATGGATTCTTGCTATGCAAGAAGAACTGAATCAATTCACCAGAAATGATGTATGGGAACTTGTTCCTAGACCCAAAGACAAAACAATAATAGGAACTAAATGGGTTTTAAAAAAATAAAATGAATGAACAAGGTGAGGTCATTAAAAATAAAGCTCGGTTAGACACGCAAGGTTATTGTCAAGAAGAAGGAATAGACTATGATGAAACCTTTGACCCGTAGCAAGATTAGAAGCCATTATAATTCTACTTGCTTTACCAAACCACAATAATTTCAAATTATTTCAAATGGATGTCAAAAGTGCCTTTTTAAATGGTTTTGTTAAAGAAGATGTTTATGTTGAACAAACCCCACTTTTTGAAGAAGAAAAGTTTTCAAATCATGTTTACAAATTAAAGAAAGCTTTATATGGTTTGAAACAAGCTCCTAGATCCTGGTATGGTTGACTAAGATCATACCTATTACAATCAAATTATGAAACTGGTAAAGTTGATAATACTCTTTTTATTAAAAGAAAGAAAAATGATATCCAATTAGTACAGATTTAAATAAATGATATAATTTTTGGATCAACAAACAATGAAATGAAAAAAGAGTGTTCTGAAATAATGACAAAAGAGTTTGAGATGAGTCATATTGGTGAACTTACTTTCCTTTTAGGATTGCAAATAAAACAATTAGATAGTAGTATTTTCATTAGTCAAGAAAAGTATGCTAGGGATCTAATTAATATGTTTTGTATGACCACTACGAGTGGAAAACCCACTCCTATGGCAACCAATGAAGCCTTAAATAAAGAAGACATGTCAAAAGATGTTAATAAAAAACTATACAGTGGAATGATTGGATCGCTACTCTATAAAACTACGAGTAGGTCCAATATCATGCATAGTGTCTGTCTCTATGAAAAATACCAATCTCAACCTAAAGATACCCATTTAAAAGCTGTTAAACATATCCTAAGATATGTTAAACACACTTTAGACTATGTCCTATTTTACCCTAAAAATGTTTCATTTGATTTAATGACATATTGTGATGCTAACTATGCTGGTTGTAAATCAGACCCAAAAAGTACAAGTGGAACTTGTCACTTTTTAGGACATTCTCTGGTTTCTTGGTTTAGTAAAAATCAAAATACTATCTCACTATCAACAACTGAAGCAGAATATATCTCTGCTGTTTTGGCTTGTTCTCAAGTTATCTATATGCAACAGACCCTAAAGGATTTTGGATTAAATATTTCAAAATCACCAATTTATTGTGACAAACAAGTGTAATAAATTTATCCAAGAATCCTACTCATCATGCCAAAACCAAACATATTGGTACCAGACATAATCGAGATATATAATATAGATATAGTAACATATATATTTAAATAAATAAAGAAAAATAAATTTATCAAAATTTCCATAAGAATGTCGACATACCCCTACCCCCCATGTCGACATACAACGGTAAAATTAGAAATTTTTATTTTCCCTCTAAAATTAGTTTGGTAGTTATATATTCTTTGTATTTCGAATTCTTCTGCCTTCCACTTCATTTCTCTTTGTAATAAACTTCTAAGAATATAAAATAATGGCCTCCTCTCCTAAATCAAACCAAAATGCGACCTTTCCTTTCCCTTCTCCTAATGTTGGTCCATTTCAACGAACTACACTGGCCCGAGTCATGAAGATAGAGGAAACTTTGGAGGACTCCCTACAAATGATGACTGAGTTGCAAGTAATGCAAATAAAGATGGCAAAGGAATGGGAGAAACTAGGAAAAATCCTTTGAAATTTGCAAAAATTTCTAATGGATAATCATGCGGATCCGATCATGATTAAAGATGACTCCTCTAACATTCATATTCATAATCCATTAGAGGAAGGCGACGAAGAAGAAGAAGAAGTGCAAATGGACGAAGACGATAAAGTTATTTGCGTTAAAGAAGTCTATTTTGATAAAGATGGGAATTTGGTCGAACAACGTGGAAGCTTTTGTCTCCATTACCCAAATTGTTCGATTCACAAGTCACCAATTATCAATGACTCTCATTAGATTTTTTTATGATAATCTTTTATATATTGTGTGTATTTATGTGTATTTGTGTTTATATGTCTAATATAACAACATAATAAAATTATATTACGTTTTGCTTAATTATACTTGGTTATTAGTATTTAGTTCCATAATATTAGTTTAAGGGGAAGTTATGTAGTTTAGGATTAGTTTTTGTTGATGACAAAGGGGGAGAATTATAAAATAGGTTAGATAGGCTTAGATTAAGGGGGAGTTGTTCGAGTAAGGGGGAGTTAGAGTAGAATCAGAGTTTTGTGGAATAGATTTTATAAACAAAGGTTGTCATCATCAAAAATGGGGAGATGGTTAGTTCCTGAGATGATGGTTTTGATGACAACAACCTTAGGACGTGTTATAAAATATTAATACTAATATTCTTGTTTAGATATATATGTATATGCAGGAATATATGCAGGTACCGAAGAATGAAGACTATATAGTATAGAGATTCAAGATTGAAGAAATCAAGACTGAAGACGCATGAGTATCAAGAGTTCAAGATATCAAGATAAGTAATAGAGTCTAGATTTATGTTAAAACTTCATAATAGCACTAAAACCTTTATTCGGATTTTAATTATGGAATGGAATCCACCTTCTCGCTTTAACAGTGGGATGGAACCCATAACCTCTTTATTGGGATGGAACCCACGACCTTCTCCAGTGGAATGGAATCCACGAAATTTTCAAAATGATTTATTTTAATATTTTTCCAAAAACTTCTTAAAAATCATCTCTCTCGGTTTAAATATTTTAGCCTTAAACTTTTTTTATTATCTTTTATATTTTGATTTCAAAAACCATCTCTTGTTTTTAAACTATCTCCCGGTTTTAATATTATAAGCTTTAAATCTCAAAAATATATTTTATACTTAGCTTTTAATATTAATTTTATATTATAGATTATATGTTTTTAAGATTACTTTTTAAAATATCTTTTATAAGTTTAAACTAAACTTCAGAAATTGTTTTGACAAGTTTTAAAAAGAAAATCTCTTTTAAAAAATCAATAATCAATTTTCAAAATTTACTAGGGCATGTTGACATACCCAATCACCCTATGTCGACATGGTGGCCGTAGAATTTAAAATTCAAAATTTCAAATGAAGTGTCTATTCGTTATAACCTTTCAAGAATGGACATGACTATTGTTCTTCTATAAATACATGTTGTTTTCAACAAATTTTAAAGTTAGTTTTTCTTCATTTCTTCACTCCTTCTTCTCCACTCAAATATTCTCTTATATTTCAAATGCTTTAACAAAACACTACTGAAATTCTAAGTGAATCAAACTTGATCATCTCTAGTTTGATTCTATGCCACTCTCTCTCAAAGATCTCAGTGCTATTCAGAGTTATAGGATCATTTGTAATCAAAGAAGTGTATCGAGTCTCTCTATCTATCAAAGTGATATTGGAAACGATGTGATTGTAGCCCGTAAATCAATTGGGTGTGATTGTAGCCCGTAAATCAATTAGGTGATCTTGTAGCCTGGTTAAATCATGAGAGTTTGCCCCAGACTCGAAGACGGGACGGTGTATCTCGTGGCCTTGAAATCGAGGTTGTAATATCGACATTATATTTGAAAAGAAATCTGCACTAGAAATTGTGTGAGACTGGATGTAGGGTAACTCTGAACCAGTATAAAATTCTGGTGTGTTCTTTCCTTTACTGCTTTTATTTACTGTTTGCATCTGTGTTCAATTCTATGATTGTTTTCGTGTTTGTGAATTGCATATGTTTGGGTTTAATTTGAAAAGATTTCAAAAAGATTCATAAAATCGATTAAACACTATTCACCCCCCAAGTGTTAATCCAGGCTTAAGATCCGTAATTCGCATTTCCTATACTTCTAGTATTGGGTTGACCATTTCCATTAGTTATAGTGCTTCCTCCACCTAGATTCACTCTTCCATTTTTCGCTTCCATATCTCGCTTTTTCATGATTTTCATACGTATCTCTGTATGATATAGAAGAATGGTCTAAGATAGAAGGGAGAATAGAGATGAAATACATGCTTATATATAGCAAATAATAAGTATCTTTCTATAGCGTTATCCTATACCCCAATCTTATTCTCTAATTTATTAGGATTATGTTGTCAAATTCTTTTAAGTTTTATTTCATCAAAATCTTATAAGTTTAACTAAACCTATGCTCTGATATCAAGTTGTAACATCCCCCATTTTAACGCCTAAAAATAAGCTCTATTGATGCTGCAGTCATTAATAGTATTATTCCTAGTTAATTGTATCTACAACATCAAGAGTACATAAATATGAAAAATTCCAAAACACATTTCATTAATAAACTTTCATATTCATTACATAATCCCATTACATGATCCCATTGGTTCCACGTTTAGAGAAAATATAGCAATCACTAATATATTCTAAGAGGACATATGAAGATGCTCGCTTGGATGATCAGAGTCTAACTACCTGAAAGTTTTAAAATCTGTCGTTACATCCATTCAAACATAGCAAGTCGTAAAACAACATAGTGGGAATAAACTCTTAATGCTATATTTCCTCCTACATGTCTCCAGATGGTTATTTTCCTAACCTGAAAATCCCTACTTCCAACCTACTCAAATGAGTACCTTAGAGTTTAAGAGTAAAAATAAAATTTTCAAGTTAGACAAAAAGTCTAGTGTGAATAATAATATACCATCTCGAACAAAAATAGATATCATTGAGACCACATCGCTGAGTGGAATGGGTTTTCGCCTCACTAGTATCATATCAAAGTATGTCATCCATAAATCATACACCTGCAACCACAATGATTAGAACGAAAAATAACATGATCATATGCATGCATGCAACATGGGTAAGTCTAACTAGTCTGTCATCCTAGGGTTATGCATACCCAAGGTTCCCCTCCCTAAATTAGCATGTCTATCTCAAATCATAGTTTTCCTAAGGTTACTATAAGCGTAATGGCTTTGCAGGTCAATTAATAACCTATCGGGCTGAATCGGGTAAAAACTTTAACCAGATATTCCAAAATCTCCAAATACGGTTAGGAGTCTCCAAATAACGTTAGGAGTGAAAAGACTTAAATATTTTGGTAAGCATATAGAGCTATGAGTTCCTTTCTGTGCGTAAACAACCTTTCGTCTCACTACCGAGAAGCCCTATGCACTGGAATTGTGGACCTTTACCAACCGAGGGCTAATGGCTGAAGTATAGGGTGCGATCCTACACAAGTCCCACCTACAATCTTATCTGGTTTTAAATCCATGAGTCATGTCTTTTGATCAGTTTGAGGCATCCTGACACAATTGATCTATCTGATATCCTTGATGCAATTATACTCATTCAGGAGTTTAGTCTGACCATACTCACCAATGGAACGACCTAATTGGTAATTCTATTCCCTAAGTCCTAAGATGCGACATGGGTTGTGATAACGTGAGTAGGACAATGACAAATTTTCAAATTTAACTGATCAAATGATAATAAGAACATATAACATCATCCCTCAAAATATGTTCAATCATTAGCCAAATTCATACAAAACTACTTAAGTTTATGTAATATCTTACTTTGGCAAATTCATATAAAATTGGGCTAAAACACTATTTTGTTTCCATCAAACCATTTATCTTTAGAAATGATATTCTTAAAAGCAAGGAAAACATAGCATGTATACTTAGCCAAAATCTTCTATTAATGCACTATCTTCTTTACATAGCTTTTAAAATGTTAGCTTTCAAAGCAAGGAAGTCGATCCTTTAGAAAACATGGCTATCAAGCCTATAAACATAGCTATTTACTTTGTCAAACACAAGGTTATGAAGACTTTAAGACATAGCTTTCAAATTTATAAACAAAGAACTACACGTACCACTAAATTACATATGTCGAGCACCTATTCAAAAAGGTATCGAATCACTATAATATAGTAGATGTCGAATTTTATAAAACATGATGTTCCGAGTCTTTAAACAAAATAATCAAATTTGTAAACATATGGTAGTTACTATTGCTGAATACATTGGTGTCGAACAAATAGGAGATAAGAGGCTTCGAGTTTTAAAACATTTAGGTTTGTCGAACCCTTAAATTCTTAGGGGTGTTGAACACCTAAAACTTATTGGTGTCCAATCTAGAAAGCGTTTGAGTATTGAACTTTTAAAAGATTAATAATGAGTCTCGAAACTATAGGGTGCCGAGCCTCCACAACCTTGTGATACGGATCCCCTACAATACTTAGTGCCGAGCTTCTATACAAGCAGATACATCACATATCTACTAAGTAGATATCGCATGCATCATCCTATATATACACCGAATCTATAAACTAGATACATCATATAACTATTAGATAGTTATTCCATGTATCGACCTTCATGGATGTGGAATATTGATATAACAGAGGGGTCGAGTATCTATAATGATATTATTGCAATTAAAATAAAAACTACTTTATTTCCGTTTAAAGCCAATACTTTCCACCACTCTTGCCCCATGTCAAATAATCATTGGATAACAAAGTGCTTTACATATTCTTTTCAGAAATTGCTGATAGATCTATTCTACCTTCTCAAATATCTTTACAAACCCATCTAATTAAATATTTATTTTATATTATTTAAACAGTTCTCGAGAATAATAAATTCATAGAAAACCGTAACATTAGGGAAAAATCCCCAAAAATCATCAAAATTCCGAATTTCCATCTTCTTCCGTACACAAAAATTTCATGTCAAACCATTAAATAAATTATTTTTAATAATTAAACCGGAAATAAACACTATTTCCCTATTAGAAAATTCATAAAATATTTATATGAACTTGAAAAATTATGAAATTAAAAACCCATATCAAAAATAATATTTTACACAACATATTTAAATTTAAAATCAACAAGAGATCAAAAACTTAGGTTTTCCCTTTAAAACATGTTAAAACAATTCCATAAAAATTCCAATAATTCATCATTCAATCCAATAATGATAATCATCTATCCAAGCATGACATATAGTCGCATCAATTTGGAAATCATTGATAAATCTAAAAACAAACATAAATACATGAGACGAATACTAATTTTCACCTTAGATTTGATAAGAGAGATTGAGATTTGATGAAGATTAGTTTCTTAAGCTTTCCCCTTAGATTCCCTTTAGCTTCCCCGTATTTTCTTCTTAGGTAATGGCCTGCCTTCCTTCAGTTTTCTTATTGAGTTTTGAAAATGAAAATGAGAATGAATAAGAGAGGAAGGGATTAGGAAAACCAATAAAGGAGATATTTCCATTATGCCCCTCTCATTACTTTCTTCCTATTTTATGTTCAAATCAATTTTATTAATTGATTACTTAAGGCACAACCCATATTAGTTAACAAATCTCATTCTCCTTATCATGCCATATATTATTCTGTTTAATTTATCTAATTAAATCTCCTGAATAATGTTATACAAAAATTAGGGGTGTTACACGACTATGAGTTTGAAAAATTTAAATAGAGTTTAATTTTGTACTCCTACTCCGATTACCCATGGAGCAGATGTCGTATCATAAGGAGTGGACTAAGAAGAGCATGAGCACGACATATGGAAGCACCCCAGAAGCTGCATGGTACTTGATTTCTTTGTTGACCTAGACTTCCTTATAATTACACATCGATGTTCACATCAGATGCAATTAGAACATTAACATAAATCAACTAATAAATGACAGGGATAGAAATTATAAATAGGAATGGTTGTAACTTCAAGATTAATGAGATAATGAATGTGGAATAAATAGGGAGTTACAAGAATTTAATAGAGATATAAATGGACTAATTAAAGAGATTATTAGAGAAATTATGGCGAGATAAGGAAAGCATAATAGGTAAAATTGTAATGATTAAATAAGTGTCTTTATGAATTGCCTATTAGAGTTTTAACCATTTCTTATTGTCAATTAACATTTATAGAAATAGCAAACACCATGTTAGGTAGTAAGTAAGTATTATAAGGCAATATATTTGTTAACATCTGGAAGAAAGATGTGAAAAAGGAGTGAAACAAGCTTCCATAAGAAGGTATACGTTAATCACTATAAGAAGATAACCATAATTTTAAAGGTTGTATACGAAAGTTCAAAAGAAGGAGCAATTAAAGTCAATTTCTAAATCCAATTACATGGAAAAGAATTTTAGAAATTCCTTTAAATTTTGTAGAAGGGCCTTTCAAAGAATTATAAAATGAAGATCTAATGTATCATAAGTTCAATTTTTTGAAAGAAAGTGATTTTAGTCAGGTTTGGAAATATGTTACCAATTGTTTTGTGAAAAGCTTAGGAAGAGGATATAATTTTAAAAAGTGGTGGAACATTTAAAAACAAAATGGTGGATAAACTTTATAAAATGAAAATCATAAATCTGATGATTTAAAGAGTTGAAAAAAGAGTTTTTCATTTTTGACTTTTTTTTAGTTTAAAATTGGTTAAATAGTTTCCAATTTCTAGATTCTTCATTTTTTAAATAAATGAAAAATAGGGCGTACGTTGGACTCAATGATTTTTCTCACTTTATAAATTTGGAAGTTGTTATTTTGAAAGAGCAATAAAATTTGAAACTTCATAATTTATAGAAGTAGTCGAGTTAAAAAGTTCTAACTTAAAAGGATTTTGCATTCGTAAAATTCTTAGTTTAAAATTTATCGAGCCTAAAAGGTTTTGCTCTAAAGATTTTTTATAAAGCGAATTTTTGTTTTTGAAATAAATTTAATGTAGGACATATGTTAGACTCGATAATTTTTTCTACTTGATAAAATTGGAAGTTCTTTTCTTTAAAATTCTTTTAAAGGGGTATATAGATGGAAACGACACTTGATTAGAACATGGTAGAAAGAATAGAAGGTTAAGAATGCTGGATAATATAAAACATTCCGTATAAGGATATATGGAGAATAATAACTGAGATGATAGTAATTGCATTAGGAATTTATATAAAATTTGATTATTAATCTAGTTAGAAATAATATAAGAGGAAAATAATATGATGGAAGTTATCATTGCTTACTCCACTTTTCTTTGTTTAAAGTTATACAAGATGTTCTTGAAAAATTGAAATGAATAATTATTTGCTATGATAATTGAGTTTTTGAATCTTATGGGTTAAAAATCATACGTTCAAAAACAAGAAAGCCTTTGTTACAGGATGTAATTAAGAAGTGGAATTTTTCATAGTTCCTTTTGAAAGCCTATCACCTTTTGAATCTTATGAATGAAAAGTCCAACTTTTAAATGAATAAATCTTTGATGTAAAAAGTATTGAGAAGGAAAATAATTTTACTCCTTTCGGGAACAAAGTAATTTTGAATTCTTTATAAATGTTTCTAAGTTTATAATTTCAAAGCTAAAGATTTTGGATTTGGCACTTCATGATTGCGAAATTTTAGTTTTGCAAGGAATGTTGGAGCTAACCCAAATATTTATGGAGTAGATAGGGATCACTACCTAGGTAAGACAGGTTAAATGTTTTAGGATATGAATAATTGGGAATAGTATGTACAACCCGATCTGAAAATTTGAAATTAGTCCCAAAGCTTTATTTGTAGGAGGTGGTAAAGTTAAGACATTCCAGATCTGTAATTTGGTTGTAAATTAAGTTGTTGTAGAATGCAAATTTCTATATTTTGATTTTGGAGCAGTTCCCTAGTAATTTCCATAAATTAACCAATTCCAAAATATGTATAAAAGGGAGTTGTTCGAATTAACAAGGGTTGTACCAAAAAGGGAATTAGATGAGTAAGATATGGATATTCTTTTCCATAGTTTACACTGTTTGAGGACCCATTTCTTCGATTCTCAAAAATCGACACCAATACATCTTTGGTATTCACGTGCCGCAAATCCAAGTTTCGGAGAAGCAGATTCTCGAGGGTAAGAAAGAAAACAAAGACAGAACAAAATCTCACATATATTATTTCAATAAATAATCTTTACAGCGGAAATTTAAATACATTTATCAGAGTTTAAAAATGGATAGTTATATATATCTGTCCTTACAAAGGCGGAATACAATACTACTCAAGTGTGGTGGAAACAATCTTCAGAAAAAGTCTTCTAACTCCATGCTCTAAGCTCTTCTAGATTTCTTCAAACTAAACCTGACTACTAGGCCGCTCGGGGAATAACTCCGGGTCAGTCATGGGACTGGTGCGAGAAACTCAAAATACATTCCTTTGAATACATTTGCAAGTAAACTTATTTAATCTTAGCCGAAATTGTTACCATTATTAAATTCCGGATATGTTAGGCTCTACAAACAAAACTCTTACAAGCTCGCTTGGGGAATGGATTTCCATACAATGGCAGGTAAGGGACTACTTTCCGTACAATACATCTCTAGAGGAATGTACCAAGGTAACACAAACAATCTTGTGCATCTGGCAAGACCGGCCTATATCTATTTGGCACTCATAGCATACACAACATACTTGCTAGAAAAGTGATCACCATACCCTAATGGTTGCGAACCCCAGCCTTACGGCGTACCCTTTTTAAGCCATTACTGAGTGATAAGGCCTGAGGTAGCGATTACCTTTCACATAGCACATCCCACTTCGAATGCCACCTTGCCATCCTGTAGTCACACAACTGATTTCTACAAACGTATAACTCGTACGTCTTAGGAAAGGTTGTTAAGCTAAGAGAAGTTCCCTTCACTGCCACCAAACTGACGATATGTTCATAGAGATCAATCAATGTGAATAGAAACGCAATGTAAGACATTCCTCCATACAAGTTGTCCAGGAACAGGAAAAACTAAAGACACTCTCCTACCACATCCTGTCGAGAATTACCCCTACGATTAGTAGCGAGAAGTCCTTGCATCGAAGATCTTAAATGTAGAACTACCGCCGCAAAATAGAAATTTCCTCCGAGGGTCAGGACAAGCAGCCCTACATTCCATCTTCCAAATCATATCCATATCTTTACTTCGAATACATAAATTTTTTCAAAGTGGTTTTCAGATAGGAATTACACAAATCTAATCCAGGTTCCTTTGAACCAATCATCGATAAAAGATGTTCCGTGAATAGGAAATCATTCTTTAATAGGTTAAGTTCTTTTTTACCAAAATCTCTTTTAGAGATATATATTTCTAAAACATTCTTTCCGGTATATACGGAATCATTAAACCTCTCTTACCAAATCCTGTGATTACTTAAAACCTTTTTAAACTTTGAATAATTCGTAATCATTTCATTTTTCACTTAGGAAAATATTTCCAAATCATTTCTTTTAAATCTTAACATAAATTTCTTACTTCAAAACTTTAAAATTTTGATTAAGTTAAAACCATGTTATCTAGAATGTCAACCCAACACCAGTAAATATTAAGTGAGTGGAACTAATAGGAATCTTCTAATTCTACTCAATATTGAGGGCCATATTCACCAAGTATTATGGGTGAAATAACAGTGACATCACCTTTTAAATTCCACGAATATTACGAGTTCCCTCTTCAGGCTTTAGCACCGAGTACAAGAAGATTATCCCCATAAAATCCAAGTTGTTTAAATTTGGAAAATTATATCCATTATACATTCAAAAATTGTGACCCGAGTAAATCAAATTTACTATCCCATCCGTCGGGCCAGTCCGGATAGCCAAGGAGAGCAGAAAACTGGTTTTCCAAATTCAAGCCTAGACACTACCTCTCTAACACCCAAAAGGCGGTCAAGTTATTTGATCGACTCTAAATCATTTAATATTTAACCATTCCATAAATCCTTTACAAGAATTTATTAGTCATTTGAAAAACATTACAAAAGATTTGGAAAAGAATGGTTGTGTTTAAAACTATGCATCAAAAGTTATAGAAAAGTGCCGCGGAAAGTGCTTTTTAAGCTATATTGATCACAACGACTTTTTATCATTTGGAAATTCATTTTTATGACTCAAATTACTTTTATAACATTTTAAAAGATTTTTATAATTTATTTCATATTTTTAAACAATTTTAAAATATCATTTTCAAAGAAATCTTTTTATGGATTCCAAACTGCCAAACCACGATTCTTCTAAAAACTTGTTTTACTCATATTTTATCAAAATCTTGATTTTCTTCCTTTCTTTGAAAACTATGGATATAATAGTTTAGAAAATTCTTATCTCAGAGAATTCTGAGCTATATTCCATTTTATATACTCGTTTGACTTTTATGGCGCGAAATCACGAACTGCCGTTACGCGACAC
Organism: Allium fistulosum; assembly: GCA_030737815.1. NCBI lineage: Eukaryota > Viridiplantae > Streptophyta > Magnoliopsida > Asparagales > Amaryllidaceae > Allium > Allium fistulosum. The sequence continues at coordinate 1,245,318,864 of CM060904.1, read as the reverse complement.
TCCTATTTTTGACTAAAATTTCAATTACCTTTAAAACTTCACCAAAACACTTTCATATGTTTATCAAACATTTCAAACTCATTTTTAAACCCTTTTAAAGAGGTTTAACATTCCATATACACTAATTCATAAAATAGAGGAAAGTTATTTCCTATGTGCTTATCGATATGTATTTCTGTAACTTGCATATATAATCAAAATTTATATTTAACAATCAAGCTTGATGATCAAAGCATATTAAAGATCCATTGCAAACATCATATCATCATCCAAAAATATAATATAAGCAAGAGTTTCTCATCTTCATTTTCCTTTCGAGCTAGTCAAAAATCGGTTATAGCTCCACTACGATCGAATCAAAGTTAGTGAAATTGAGTTTGAGGTGCTTAGGAGAGCTCGGCCTAGTTTTATAGAGGTTGGATCTCATGGCCTTGATGAATGGAAGAGTTGGCCATGGGTTTAGGATGAGGAATGGAGGAGTTTCATCTTCATTTGAAGTGGAATTGATAACTTATATGTATTATACGATTTTAATTTTATTTTCCAAAATATTTCGCCATAATTTTGTTAAGTATAGAAGCCATGAAAAGAAACTTGAAGTGGAGAAGAAGATGATAAGAATATGGTGAAAAAATATGAGAAAGTGGGTGGGTATTTATAGGAGAAAATTTGGAAAAATTATCTAAGCCAAAATTACCAAAATGCTCGTAACCCACACCCCTCCTACCCCCTACCTAGAGATATTGATGTGAGGTGATGGTGTGATGATGGTGTTGAAAAGTTGAGTTGATGTTTGCTTTTTTGGTTGATTAAGTGTTAAGTCTTAGGAAATTATTTAATTATTTTGTAATATGTATATATTTAAGTGTTCATGTACACATATATAAATGTTATTATGTGCATGTGACATGTATATGCATGTGCATGAGAGGATAACAACGTTTCTAATGACTTCAAACAACTTCTGTTTGTTAAACCGTTGAAATACGGGAAACCGATTGTCGGTCACATTTTCACTTACCAATTTATATACATATATTTGTAAAAAAATGATTTTTTTTCTTATCATTAATATAAATTAAAATGATTACATTTCATTTATAAAATCAAATAAAATAGTATTAATAATTATTTACAGTAATTGTTACTGTATTGATACAACGATATCGATTTTTTTCTCATATATTCAAACCAATTATTTTTTTTTATAAAATTATCATAAATGTTATCCTAACACCTTATAACTATTAAAATGAATTACAATCATTTACGAATAATTATTTGAATAATTATTAAATCATTAAATCTCAATTTAGTATAATAAATCAATTATTATATTTAGGGGCATTACTAACAATGTCATAAATACATTTAATTTTAAAAAACACAAATAAATTATTTTACTTCATATTCCTGTTTAATCAAAAAAATAGGCGTGTGAATCCAGCTCTATATATTACATTTTACGAATATAGAGCTCTTTATCGATAAAAAGGTTTTCTGACATTTAATCGATTTGATTCTCGAGGAAAAATATTTTTGTAAATATTTATTCAAAATAAGATTATTATTTATTAGCACTCAAAACAATATTATTTGTATTATCAACCCTTTATTTAAATAATTTTAAAAATAAATATAATTTATCAAAGTGATCAATTTGCGGGTCGTTATAGACTTCCCTCCTTAAAAGAATTTCCTCCCCAAAATTACCCAAAGGTTTCCCCAAAATATTTATTTTTAAGCTTACACCAGTATGATGTATATAGATCATTTGTATGCAATATCTGATTTGATCTATTATTCGAATTCACAACTTTACTTCCGAACTAGTATTGATCCCCCGATCCTCTAGTGCGGACTTTGATGAGGCGTTCAGATCAGAATTTTAGTTTTCCTTGCATATCTCTCAACTATGATAGAAAACTCAAGTATCTAACCATAAACCCTCATCAATGTTTGTCATCAAGAATCGAGTGATAAATCCTTTTTCGGACCAGTGTAAATACCTCAAAGTTCTGCAGTTTCATCTTAGATTATATTATGCGACGAAATAATCCATATACTTCATATGGATTTAATAATCTTTACAAAATTTTATTTAGAAGATTCTTATAATGTGAAGTTAGAACAACATCATATTATAAATTTTCATATGCTTACATCATTTCAATTAAACCTGGGTGCAAAAAAGAAAACTTCCCCGTCTTTTTCTTACACTAATACGATACAAAATACTAAATCAAAAAACATCCTAGTCAAACTTACACATACATATTAAAACTACTCTTAACTTCCCAATGTCTCTTTTATTCCTCCAAGTCTTAAACTGATGGTGGAATCTAATTACCAAGGTCTATCATAAATTCCCCCTCTTCTTCTTCATCACTACCAAGCTCATCGTCGGTTTCATTGCCGGATATTTCTCCCACAACTTGGGGTAGCCATGTTTGGTTCCATGGGCATGTCCCATGTCGACCGGTATTCTAGGATTTACCCTGACCTCTTCTAATTCTTCAAGGCCTTCCATCTTCTTCTCCTGTGGATTTTCGAACTCTTCGACTCCTTCTTCCTCTTCTTCTGCTGTTTCTTCGTCGTTGCTTTCTATTTCGTTCCAGTTTATGTATGAACTGGATGATCCTTCCTGTCACACAACATGCTCCCCGTTCATATCCCATAACACATTACTACACTCGCTAGATATAAAGCATCTGGGTCTTCCATTGGTTCTGATTCTTCCTCCATGGGTTCAATCTCCACTTCCATGGGTTCCAACTCTTCTTTCATGGGTTCCATTTCTTCTATAGGTTCCAATATGGAGCTCGCGGGCTGCTATCCAATTTCTTTCCGAGGCCTGCCCGGGTTCATCATCACTAGAAATCGTAACTACTTCTAGAGTTGGGGGTGGTATAAGCATTCCGGCCAAAGGATATCGGTCTTTACCCCTTCGAGTGTATGGGGCATGGTCCTCCCCAATCGGGAACCCACCATTGCTAAGTGGATACTTCGGTTTCTCCTCTTCGTCAACAGAGAGAATAATGGGGATGTCCTTCTCGCCCCAATTTGCTCTGGAAGACTCCCCTTTGGAGTAATGTCCTCCATATGGTTTCTACAAGGTAAACAATATTTTCTTAGACATAAGCATTAGGAAAATTTCTTAATCTAACGTATTCTTAGGCAGAGAGGTTTACTAGTTGCTTGATATTATTTTTCTCAAACTACGGTTTGGTCAATACTATGAAAATGACTAGTGGTCTAAAGATAGCTTAAAATTCTTTGTATGATAAAAATGTTATATTCTTCCAAAAATTCTTTGAAAGTTTTACTAAATTTTTTTATTATCGAAATTTTAAATCATTTCTCAAAAATATATTTTTAGGTAAAATGATTTCATATATAGATTTTCAAAACCAAATTTATTTGTATATAATATTAACAAATACGCGCTCATATATAATACTCTCAAACTCATTCTAGAGTGTTGCTAACCCATCTCTAATGAGTTACTCATCTTAGGGTATCACTAGACCTATCTCTGATGAGACTTTACCCTTACCAAAGCCAATGTGTTCACTCCACCTAATCTCCGATACCAAAATGTGAGGACCCATTTCTTTGACTCTCAAAAATCGACACCAATACATCTTTGGTATTCATATGCCGCAAATCCAAGTGCCGGAGAAGTGGATTCTCATGGGTAAGAAAGAAGTAAAGATAGAATAGAGTCCCATTATTTCAATAAATAATCTTTAGATTGGAAATTTAAATACATTTATCAGAGTTTAAAAATGGACAGTTATATATATATATATATATATCTGTTTTTACAAAGGTTGAATACAATACTAGTCAAGTGTGGTGGAAACAATCTTTAGAAAAAGTCTTCTAACTCCATGCTCCAAGCTCTTCCAGATTTCTTTGAACTAAACCTGACTACAAGGCTGCCCGGGGAAAAATAGGGACCTAGAATTTAAGGGAAAGGGGAATAAACTCTGGGTCAGTCATGGGACTGGTGTGAGAAACTCAAAATACGCGGTTTGAAAGGAAATGGTATCTCATAAGACCATGCTTACACATAAATACGGACGGGTTTTTACCTTATGATAACCAAACCATTTGCTATGCAAAAGTCATTTGATATTATTTCTAATGACATTCCTTTGAAAACATTAACAAGTAAACTTATTAATGTTAGCCGAAATTGTTATCATTATTAAATTCCAAATATGTTAGGCTCTACAAACAAAACTCTTACAAGCTCGTTCGAGGAATAGATTTCCAAAAAATGATAGGTAAGGGACTACCTTCCGTATAATACTTCTCTAGAGGAATGTACCAAGGATACACAAACAATCTTCTGCATCTAGTAAGACCGGCCTATCGCTATTTGGCACTCATACATGGCCTGGATAGAACCGAATATAACATTACCCCAGTCGTTACCGACCTATCCGAGAGCTCTCTTAGCATACACAACATACCTGCTAGAAAGGTGATGACCATACCCTAATGGTTGCGAACCACATAGTCTTACGGCATGCTCTGTTTAAGCCATTACCGGGTGATGAGGCCTAAGGTAGTGATTAACTTTCACAAAGCACATCCCACTTTGAATTCCACCTTGTCATCCCATAGTCACACAACTGATTTCTACAAACGTATTGCTCCTGAGCTCGTACGTCTCAAGAAAGGGTGTTAAGCTAAGAGAAGTTTCCTTCTCTACCATGAAGCGGATGATACGTTCATAGAGATTAATCAATGTGAATAGAAATGCAACGTCAAACATTCGTCCATACCACTTGTAAAGGAATAGGACAAACCAAAGGCACTCGCCTACCATATCCTATCGGGAATTACACCTAGGATTAGTAGCGATAAGTCCTTGCATCGAAGTTCTTAAATGTAAATCTACTGCCACATAATATGGTATGGGAAATTTCCCCCAAGGGTCAGTGACAAGCTGACCTACATTCCATCTTTCAAATCATATCCATATCTTTACTTTGAACACGTAAATTGGTTCAAAGTGGTTTTTGGATAGGAATTACAAAAATCCAACCCCAGTTCCATCAAACCAATCATTAATAAAATATGTTCTGTGAATAGGGAATCATTCTTTAATTGATTAAGTTCATTTTTATCAAAATCTTATTTGGAGATATATATTTCTAAAACATTCTTTCTAGTATATACAGAATCATTAAACCTCTCTTATCAAATCCTTTGATTACTTAAAACCATTTTAAACTTTGAATAATTCGAAACCATTTCATTTTTCACTTAGGAAAATATTTCCAAATCATTTCTTCTAAATCTTAACATAAATTTCTTACTTGAAAACTCAAAATTTTGATTAAGTTAAATACATGTTATCTAGAATGTCAACCCAACACCAGTAAATATTAAGTGAGCAGAACCAGTAGAAATCTTCTAATTCTACTCAATATTGATGCCCATATTCACCAAGTACTATGGGTGAAATAACAACGAGATCACCTTTTAAATTCCATGAATATTACGAGTTCCCTCTTCAGGTTTTAGCACCGAGTACAAGAAGATTATCCCCATAAAATCCAAGTTGTTTAAATTTGGAAAATTATATCCATTACACTTTCAAAAATTGTGATTCGAGTAAATCAAATTTACTATCCCATCCGTCGGGCTAGTCCGGATAGCCAGAAAGAACAGAAAACTGGTTTTCCAAACTCAAGCCTAGACACTACCTTTGTGAAACCCCAAAGGCGGTCAAGTTATTTGATCGACTCTAAATCATTTAATATTTAACCATTACATAAATCCTCTAAATCACCTTTACAAGACTTTATTAATCATTTAGAAACATTACAAAAGATTTGGAAAAGAATGGTTGTGTTTAAAACTATGTTTCAAAAGTTATAGAAAAGTGCCGTGGAAAAGTGCTGTATAAAGTGTTGTGGAAAGTGGTTTTTAAGCTATATTGATCAAAACGACTTTTTATCATTTGGAAACTCATTTTTATAACGGAGATTACTTTTAAAACATTTTAAATGATTTTTAGATTTCATTTCAGATTTTTAAACAATTTTAAAATATCATTTTCAAAGAAATCCTTTCATGGATTCCGAACTGCAAAACCGCGATTTTTCTAAAAACTTGTTTTACTTATATTTCAAAGTCTACTTATTGAAACCTCGATTTTCTTTCTTTGTTTGATTACTATGGATATAATAGTTTGGAAACTTCTTATCTTGAAGAATTCCCAGCCATATTCCAATCTATATACTCGTTTGACTTTTATGGCGCGAAATCGCGAACTACCGTTACGCGACGCACCTATATCCCAGCCACATTTCAAACTCATTTTTAAACCTTTTTAAAGAGCTTTAACATTCCATATACACCAATTCATAACATAGAGGAAAGTGATTTCCTTTGTGCTAATCGATGTGTATTTCCGTGACTTGCATATGTAATCAACATTTATATTTAACAATCAAGCTTGATGATCAAAGCATATTAAACATCCATTGCAACCATCATATCATCATCCAAAAATATAATATAAGTAAAAGTTTCTCACCTTCATTTTCCTTTCGAGCTAGTCAAAAATCGGCTATTGCTCCGCTAAGATTGAATTAAAGTTAGTGAAATCGAGCTTGAGATCCTTAGGAGAGCTCGACTATAACGACCCATATTTTTACGGATCGAAAAGTTCGTAAAAATCTGGAATTCTTAGCATTGTTAGGTCGTTTCAGATTTTTGAGCAGAGATTCGTGTAAGTCCTAGGTCGTAAACGGCTTAAGACATGTTGTAAGTCATGTGCGACTTAGGGAGCTTTAGCTCCAACTTACCAGTTGCGTCATCATAGGTCATTAACGACCTAAGAGATAAATCATGACCGACTTAAGAGGGATAGGCGACCTAAGGATTCTAGGGTTAGGTCGTAGGGGAGATAGGTCGTGTGACAAGCTTAGGTCGTGGGGTAGAGTTAGGTCGGCAGCGATATAAGGTGATAAGTCGTTAGGTTGTATTCTAGTTTGTTCGTGACTTATGTTAGGTCGGCTGGGCGAGTTAACGACTTAAGGAGTGTTGGAGTTAGGATGTGAGCGACCTAAGTCTAGAAGTTAAGTCGTAACTCAGTTGAGTCGTGGCCGAGTTAAGGGAATAGGGTGATGAGTCGTTGGGTCGTTTGGACATGTTTAGTTAGGTCGTAGACCGGCTAAGTTAGTATGTCGTGTGAGTTGCTAAGTCGAGGCGGGTGTTAGGTCGTATACAGTTAGGTCGCACCTGTTGTTGAGTCGTTATGTCGTATACCCATTGAAGTCGTTATGTCGTATACCTAAGAGTTAGGTCGTGGGTTCTGTGTTGCGTTAGGTCGTGTGAGTTGTTAGCTTGTAAGCGACCTAAGGAGGTTAGCTAAGTCGTAGGTCGTCTGGAGTGTTAGGACGGCACAGCAGCTAAGTCGTAGGTCGTCTGGAGTGTTAGGTCGGAGGAGTTAAGTCGGCAACGACTTAAGAAGGCGGACGAGTTAAGGGGGTTTTCAGCCTATAAATACTCGTCCATTTCTCACTTTTTGGGATCCGGATTTCGAAGCGACGAAGTGTTGCCATTTTGAGAGCTCGACTTCTACACTTCTTCACTTCTTTTCTCCGCTCTAATCTAGTGATTCCATCCATCCAAGTTGAAGATCAAATTGAAGATTCAAGAGCTTAGATTGAAGATCTACATCCATTGAAGTGAGATTTCATCGTTTGAAGCGGATTGGTGATAGATCGAGATTGATCCTTCGCTGTCCAGATCTGAAGCGTGTTGATTTGGGGTTGTTTAGGTGATTTGGTGAGTGGTGATTATCTCTCACACGGATCCAAAGGAGTATATCAGATCGTTGGCTTGATTTGGTGTTAAAATAGTGATTTCCATGCATTTTCCTAATCCTAAGTATAGATCCATATAGATCCATTGTTCATGATGATTTGGCATCCATTTTACTACATGTTAACCTATGCAAGTTCATTCCTCAAGATTATAGAGACATTGCTCATGTTTTCATGCTTATTAGACTTTCGACTCTTTAATTACAAAATTGCCATTATTGTTATAATTGTCTACTTAGATCATATTTGAATGCTTGATTGCTTGGATTAATGTTTGACTTGATTGATTGCTATGAATTAGATGATTGATGACTTGATTTAGACAAGTTGGTCGAAGATGATTCAAAAGCCAAGGGAAAGGCTCTTGAATTGGAAAAGCTGCTCGTGGCATATGTAGTGGACGTTGAAGCTCATATGGATACATTTGATGATGATGTTGAGATGAAGCTTTGCTATGATGATGATGAGGTGAAGCATGATATGAGATGAGATAGTTTTGGTCTAATCCAGATGGGATCATTCTAAGCATGTTGTTAACTCGGTGATGTTGTTCGAGTTAGAGGATAATGGTTTGCTCGAGAGGCGCTTGAGCTAGTATGGAAATAGTCGTCGAGGAGGATGACTAGAAGGCTGAGATCTCATCGTTGTTGAAGGTTCTAGCATGCTCAAAGCAAGAGTACGTTGGGCAGATTCGATAGTCCCTGAAGGCTAATGATTGATAGTCAAGTACTCTGGGCAGATTCGATAGTCCTAGGCACGGGTCACGATGACGTGCGAGAGTTATGTCTAGAACCGGGGTTTCCATTAGCCCTTGGCGGACGGCTGAAAGAATGTGCCGGTCATTCAATTAACGATGATATCGAAGCAATGATAACAGTGATAGCCAGAGTCATGGATGTTTGGTTGCATCGTCATTCGGTCTCAAGAGCGGTATTTTCTAGGTGCTTATCTGATCTTGGTTTAGGCCTTGGGGGTTTGTACTTGGAAAACATCGCCCTTGACTCAAGTGATAATTGCTTTACCTTAAATTGTGTGCTTTGCTATGTTTGCTTCTACTTAGTGTGTGTCTGGGGGCTATCACTGTAGAAAGAGGTGGAGTGGGAGGGTTGTATTCCTATTCCTTTTCCTTTATGCTCTTTTGGTATGTTGTTAGTTAATTTACTGCTCACTAAGACCGTTGTCTGACTCAAGGCTTTATGTTTTAATTCTTATTGCCTTGGGCTGTTCGTCCATTTTGGGATGGGCAGACTAGGTAGCAGGTGACAGGTGCTGTTCTTGCTTTCCACGGTGTTGATATCGAAGACGAGCTGGAGGGTTGCATATTATCTTCTTATTATATGTACTGGATGTTCCGCTGTTTGTATTTTCTCTGAGTGTTATGTAGTGAGGCTTGATGTATTGACTATTCTGATGATTGTAATCAACTATTATGAAGTTTTATTGATGAGATTCTGTTCTGTGAAGCTTCACTATATATATATATGTTCTATTGTATTTTGTCCATGCGCTGTGAGTAATACGATAGATTCTGTTATTTTAATTTACCCTGGCAATCGTCCATGGTCGCCTGGCACACTTTACAGCGCACTATCTCTAGGTTTAGTGCAGGGGTCATGGGCGGTCGTCACATTTGGTATCAGAGCATTGGTTAATCGATTTTACCCAACGCTCGCTGACGTAACTACGTATGAGAGACGTAATTGTATTTTGATGGATGATTACTATATATAATATAGTAGCTTAGTAGAGTTTGAGTCCTTTATGCAGTTGTTTCTCTAGGTGTGCTAATCATTCCTTTTTATATATATTGAGAATGAGTCGAAGAGGGAGACCAGCTGCTAGGGAAGGCCGTGCTACTGAAGGGGTTGCTGATTATGCTGCTATGTTCGAAGCTATGATGACTTCGATCATGAGAAGGATGCCAACTCTGGGGCCATCGGTGGATGTTGGAGTTCAAGTTCAAACTCCAAGACCGGTGGATTTTGCTAAGCTGTGTAAGGACTACACTGCTCTTGGAGGAAAGGTTTTCTTGGGAACAAAATCGACCATTGAAGTCCAGAGGTGGATAGATGCTTGTAGAAGGATTTTTGGTGATTTGGGAATTGAGGATGCAACTAAGAGGAAGTTAGCATCAAGACAGCTTCAAGGGAGAGCCTCTGATTGGTGGAACTCTATTACCATCAATACTCCGAAGGAAGAGATTACTTGGGAGCAATTCCAAGTTAGATTTGAAGCTAAGTTCATTTCTACAGCTTAGAAGTCTGTTCTGTTCAAGAAGTTCGTGGAGCTCAAGCAGGGAGGAAGACCAGTTCTTGAGTATGTTTCTGAGTTTGAAGCTTTGTCCAAGTATGCCCGGTCATATATTGAATCTGCATATCAAAAGAATGAGAAGTTCGTGACAGGCTTGGACAGTTATCTTGGGAGACAGTTGGTGGATCATTTGGACGATTCATTTGAGAAGCTTGTGGAGAAAGCTCTCAGGCATGAGAGTCTGTTTCCTAAGGAAGGATCTGTTGTTGCTGTGACTAGGGGAGAGTCTAAACCACAGCAGAGTGGAAACAAGAAGAGGAAGCAGCAGCAGCAGAAGGGTAAGGATGGCCAGAAGAAGCCGAAGGGCGAAGTGACTTGCTACAATTGTCAGCAGAAGGGCCATTTCTCGAAGGATTGTAAGAATCCGAAGGTACCGATGAAGTGTCACAACTGTGACAAGCCGAGGCATATCAGGAAGAATTGTCCAGAACCGAGGAAGGACAAGCAAATTGTGCAAGCTTATGCTTTGGGAGCTGTTCCGTCGTCTTCGAAAGCTCCTACCGCTGAAGTGAAAGGAAAGAGTGTGGTGGTTCAAGGTACTCTTTTCCTATGTGGTGTTCCAGTTAGAGTGTTGTTTGATACTGGGGCGTCGCATTCGTTTGTTTGTAGTGAACTTGTAGGCCGGTTGGGTTTAGAACCGGATATTGTTGATAGGCCATTGGTTGTGACTAATCCAGTTGGGGGTTCGTCTTGTTTGTGTATGTTATGCCGTGGTCTGATTGTATCGAGTCATGATTGCTCTTTTGTTTGTGATTGCTATGTTCTGAACTTTGCGGGGTTCGGAATTATTTTGGGTATGGACTGGCTTAGGAAGTATGCGGCAAAGGTTGATTGTGAGAGGTTGGAAGTGACAGTCGAGAATGTGGAGGGGCGAAAGATTTTGATACGATGTAAGCATGAAGAAGGCGTCTTCATGAGCTTCATGTATTCGCTGGTTGTTCCACGGGATGGACTGTCATCATTGCCAATCGCGAATGGATTTGAGGATGTCTTTGACGAGGTCAAAGGGTTACCGCCTCATAGGGAGATCGAGTTTCATATAGATCTAGTTGAAGGAGTCAGACCTGTTGTGATGCCTCTTAGGCGGATGGCGCCTAGGGAACAGCAAGAGTTGAGGGTGAAGGTTGATGATCTTTTGCATAAAGGATTCATTCGGCGTAGTGTGTCCGAATGGGGTGCACCAGTTGTGTTTGTAACCAAAGCAGATGGATCGTTGAGGTTGTGTGTGGATTATCGTGAGCTGAATAAAGTGACTAAGAAGAACAAGTATCCATTGCCGAGAATAGATGACTTGTTTGATCAGCTTCACGAGGCTAAGGTGTTTTCTCAGATGGATTTGGCAATGGGATTTCATCAGTTGAGACTGGCTAAGGATAGTGTGCCGAAGACTGCTTTTAGGACACCATCCGGTTTCTTTGAGTGGCTGGTAATGCCGTTTGGATTGACTAACGCACCAGCATATTTTGTGGATCTTATGAATAGAGTGTTCAGAGATCAGTTGAACAAGTTCGTGCTTGTGTTCGTGGATGATATTCTGATTTATTCCAGAACTGAGGAAGAGCACAAGACGCACTTGCGTATTGTTTTGGAAATTTTGCGGAAACATCAGCTGAAGGCTAAGTTTTCGAAGTGTCACTTCTGGAAGAGTGAGATGAGATTCTTAGGCCATGTTATTTCTGGAAATGGAATAGCGGTTGATCCCGCTAAGGTGGCAGCAATCCAGGATTAGGTTAGACCTAAGAATGCATCTGATGTGAGAAGTTTTCTTGGATTAGCAGGATATTATCGACGGTTTATCAAAGACTTCTCTAAGGTGGCTGCACCGTTAACAGGATTGACGAAAAAGAACCAAGTGTTCAGATGGGAAGATAAGTGTGAGCAAGCTTTCAGAATCCTGAAAGAAAGATTGACAAGTGCTCCTGTTTTGACTATTCCAAGTGGGAATGAGGAGATGGTGGTTTACACCGACGCATGTGGTACTGGACTTGGAGCAGTGCTAATGCAGAAGGATAAAGTTGTTGCGTATGCTAGTCGACAACTGAAGCCATACGAAAGGAATTACCCGACTCATGATTTGGAGTTAGCGGCGATTGTATTTGCTCTTAAGATGTGGAGACATTATCTATTGGGAGTTCGATTCGAGTTGTTTACAGATCATAAGTCGTTGAAGTATCTTTTCTCCCAAAAGGATTTGAATCTTCGGTAGCAGCGGTGGCTAGAGTTTTTAGCATCATATGACTTTGGTATAGCTTATACTCCGGGAAAGGGTAACGCAGTTGCAGATGCGTTAAGTCGAAGACATGCAGGATTGGGAGTCATGTTTTCAGAATGGAAGAATCTTGAGTATTTAGCTGAATTTGACTTTAGGCCTAGATGAGAATTGGAACCTGAGATGTTGGCAAACTTATCGATAAGACCGACTCTTGTGGAAAGGATTGGCGAGAGTCAAAAGCAAGATGATAAGATTGTCAAGATTATCCATGAATTGGAATCTGGATTGGATCCATAAAAGGATAAAGGATTCGAGGTCGATCGAGAGGGTTGGCTTCGGAAGCAAGGACGACTAGTTGTTCCCGATATAGATGAATTGAGGAGTGAAGTTTTGAAGGAAAGTCATCACTCGAAGTTGACAATTCATCCAGGTGGAAATAAGATGTATCGGGATATGAAGAGAACTTACTACTGGGAAGGTATGAAGAAGGATGTTGGAAATTTTATTTCCAAGTGCATGAACTGCCAGTTGGTAAAGGCCGAACAGAAGAAGCCAAGTGGATTGCTTCAGCCATTAGAAGTTCCTACATGGAAGTGGGAACAAATATCGATGGATTTTATTGATGGACTACCTAGAACCAAAACGGGAAATGAAGGAATTTGGGTCATCGTAGATCGTCTGACTAAGAGCGCAAGATTCATTCCTGTTCGATCGACTAGGACTGCATCAAAGTTGGCAGAGTTGTATATTAAGTGGATAGTTCGATTCCATGGTATTCCGAAGAGTATAGTGAGCGATCGAGATCCATTGTTCACTAGTGGATTTTGGAAGAGCTTCCAGGAAGTTTTGGGAACCGAGTTGTGTTTGAGTACAGCTTATCACCCTCAAACAGATGGTCGGACCGAGAGAGTCAACCGAGTTTTGGAAGATCTCCTCAGAGCTTGTGTTTTGGATTTCGGAGGATCATGGGAAGATCACCTTCATTTGGTGGAATTTGCATACAATAACAGTTACCAGTCCAGCATTGGTATGGCACCGTATGAGGCATTGTATGGAAGACCGTGTAACTCTCCGACATGTTGGTTAGAGACAGGAGAAAAGTTGATGCTTGGGCCAGAAATGATTCGACAGACTTTAGATTGTATAGAGATCATTCAGCAACGAATGAAGGCAGCCCAAGACCGACAGAAGAGTTATGCAGATAAGCGTCGTAAGGATTTGGAATTTGACGTAGGTGATATGGTTTTTGTGAAGATTTCTCCACTGAAGAATGTTATTCGATTCGGGAAGAAAGGAAAATTGACTCCGAGATTTGTTGGACCATTCCCGATCATCGAGCGAATTGGAAAGCTCGCCTATAGATTGGAGTTACCAGAGAAGATGTCGAGTGTGCACAATGTTTTTCATGTATCATATCTACGGAAGTATGTGCACGACTCGAATACAGTGGTTTCTGCTGATAGCTGTGAAGATTTCGAAGTTGATCCAGTCGATAAGAGACCTCATAAGCCGCTTCGTGTTGTGGAAACCGACACGAAACAGCTTAGGAGGAAGATAGTTAAGTTGCTCAAGATACAATGGAGTGACGATGATAACGACTGTACATGGGAGGTGGAAGAGAGGATGAAAGCAGCTCATCCTGAACTCTTCAAGGTATGGCCCTAAGGTGTCGTGTCATCTAATGACATTGTAACTTGTTCTAGTTTTAGAATTTTGCATGCTAAGCTAGAATTGGATGCATGGTTTGTTGATTGCTATGGATGGTAGGCGTGTAGAATAGTCTTTGATTGCTCTTGTTTGTTTGGAATTTCGGGGGCGAAATTCCTAAGGGGGAGAGAATGTAACGACCCGTATTTTTACGGATCGAAAAGTTCGTAAAAATCTGGAATTCTTAGCATTGTTAGGTCGTTTCAGATTTTTGAGCAGAGATTCGTGTAAGTCCTAGGTCGTAAACGACTTAAGACATGTTGTAAGTCGTGTGCGACTTAGGGAGCTTTAGCTCCAACTTACCAGTTGCGTCATCATAGGTCGTTAATGACCTAAGAGATAAATCATGACCGACTTAAGAGGGATAGGCGACCTAAGGATTCTGGGGTTAGGTCGTAGGGGAGATAGGTCGTGTGACAAGCTTAGGTCGTGGGGTAGAGTTAGGTCGGCAGCGATATAAGGTGATAAGTCGTTAGGTTGTATTCCAGTTTGTTCGCGACTTATGTTAGGTCGGTTGGGCGAGTTAACGACTTAAGGAGTGTTGGAGTTAGGATGTGAGCGACCTAAGTCTAGAAGTTAAGTCGTAACTCAGTTGAGTCATGGCCGAGTTAAGGGAATAGGGTGATGAGTCGTTGGGTCGTTTGGACATGTTTAGTTAGGTCGTAGCCCGGCTAAGTTAGTATGTCGTGTGAGTTGCTAAGTCGAGGCGGGTGTTAGGTCGTATACAGTTAGGTCGCACCTATTGTTGAGTCGTTATGTCGTATACCCATTGAAGTCGTTATGTCGTATACCTAAGAGTTAGGTCGTGGGTTCTGTGTTGCGTTAGGTCGCGTGAGTTGTTAGCTTGTAAGCGACCTAAGGAGGTTAGCTAAGTCGTAGGTCGTCTGGAGTGTTAGGACGGCACAGCAGCTAAGTCGTAGGTCGTCTGGAGTGTTAGGTCGGAGGAGTTAAGTCGGCAACGACTTAAGAAGGCGGACGAGTTAAGAAGGCGGACGAGTTAAGGGGGTTTTCAGCCTATAAATACTCGTCCATTTCTCACTTTTTGGGATCCGGATTTCGAAGCGACGAAGTGCTGCCATTTTGAGAGCTCGACTTCTACACTTCTTCACTTCTTTTCTCCACTCTAATCTAGTGATTCCATCCATCCAAGTTGAAGATCAAATTAAAGATTCAAGAGCTTAGATTGAAGATCTACATCCATTGAAGTGAGATTTCATCGTTTGAAGCGGATTGGTGATAGATCAAGATTGATCCTTCGCTGTCCAGATCTGAAGCGTGTTGATTTGGGGTTGTTTAGGTGATTTGGTGAGTGGTGATTATCTCTCACACGGATCCAAAGGAGTATATCAGATCGTTGGCTTGCTTTGGTGTTAAAATAGTGATTTCCATGCATTTTCCTAATCCTAAGTATAGATCCATATAGATACATTGTTCATGATGATTTGGCATCCATTTTACTACATGTTAACCTATGCAAGTTCATTCCTCAAGATTATAGAGACATTGCTCATGTTTTCATGCTTATTAGACTTTCGACTCTTTAATTACGAAATTGCCATTATTGTTATAATTGTCTACTTAGATCATATTTGAATGCTTAATTGCTTGGATTAATGTTTGACTTGATTGATTGCTATGAATTAGATGATTGATGACTTGATTTAGACAAGTTGGTCGAAGATGATTCAAAAGCCAAGGGAAAGGCTCTTGAATTGGAAAAGCTGCTCATGGCATATGTAGTGGACGTTGAAGCTCATATGGATAGATTTGATGATGATGTTGAGATGAAGCTTTGCTATGACGATGATGAGGCGAAGCATGATATGAGATGAGATAGTCTTGGTCTAATTCAGACGGGATCATTCCCAACATGTTGTTAACTCGGTGATGTTGTTCGAGTTAGAGGATAATGGTTTGCTCGAGAGGCGCTTGAGCTAGTATGGAAATAGTCGTCGAGGAGGATGACTAGAAGGCTGAGATCTCATCGTTGTTGAAGGTTCTAGCATGCTCAAAGCAAGAGTACGTTGGGCAGATTGGATAGTCCCTGAAGGCTAATGATTGATAGTCAAGTACTCTGGGCAGATTCGATAGTCCTAGGCACGGGTCACGATGACGTGCGGGAGTTATGTCTAGAACCAGGGTTTCCATTAGCCCTTGGCGGACGGCTGAAAGAATTTGCCGGTCATTCAATTAACGATGATATCGAAGCAATGATAACAGTGATAGCCAGAGTCATGGATGTTTGGTTGCATCGTCATTCGGTCTCAAGAGCGGTATTTTCTAGGTGCTTATCTGATCTTGGTTTAGGCCTTGGGGGTTTGTACTTGGAAAACATCGCCCTTGACTCGAGTGATAATTGCTTTACCTTAAATTGTGTGCTTTGCTATGTTTGCTTCTACTTAGTGTGTGTCTGGGGGCTATCACTGTAGAAAGAGGTGGAGTGGGAGGGTTGTATTCCTATTCCTTTTCCTTTATGCTCTTTTGGTATGTTGTTAGTTAATTTACTGCTCACTAAGACCGTTGTCTGACTCAAGGCTTTATGTTTTAATTCTTATTGCCTTGGGCTGTTCGTCCATTTTGGGATGGGCAGACTAGGTAGCAGGTGACAGGTGCTGTTCTTGCTTTCCACGGTGTTGATATCGAAGACGAGCTGGAGGGTTGCATATTATCTTCTTATTATATGTACTGGATGTTCCGCTGTTTGTATTTTCTCTAAGTGTTATGTAGTGAGGCTTGATGTATTGACTATTCTGTTGATTTTAATTAACTATTATGAAGTTTTATTGATGAGATTCTATTCTGTGAAGCTTCACTATATATATATGTTCTATTGTATTTTGTCCATGCGCTGTGAGTAATACGATAGATTCTGTTATTTTAATTTACCTTGGCAATCGTCCATGGTCGCCTGGCACACTTTACAGCGCACTATCTCTAGGTTCAGTGCAGGGGTCATGGGCGGTCGTCACATCGACCTAGCCTTGTAGAGGTTGGGGCTCATGGCCTTGATGAACGGAAGAGTTGGTCGTGGGTTTAGGAAGTGGAATGGAGGAGATTCGTCTTCGTTTGAAGTGGAATTGATAAATTATATGTATTATACGATTTTAATTTTCTTTTGCTAAATATTTCACCATAATTTTATTATGCATAGAAGCATGAAAAGAAGCTTGAAGTGGAAAAGAAGACGATAAGAATATGGTGAAAAAATATGAGAAAGTGGGTAGGTATTTATAGGAGAAAATTCGGAAAATTTTTCTAAAGGTAAAATTACCAAAATGCCTTAACCCACACCCCTCCTACCCCCCTACACACGCATGGCAGCCCCCCTAGCCTAGAGATGTTGATGTGAGGTGATGGTGTGATGATGGTGTTGAATAGTTGAGTTGATGTTTGCTTTTTTGGTTGCTTAAGTGTTAAGTCTTAGGAAATTATTTAATTATTTTATTATATGTATGTATTTAAGTGTTCATGTACACATATATATGTTATTATGTGCATATGACATGTATATGCATGTATATGTATGTGCATGAGAGGTTAACAATGTTTCTAATGACCTCAAACAACTTTTGTTTGTTAAACCATTGAAAACTGGGAAACCGATTATCGTTCACATTTTCACTTACCAATTTATATACATATATTTGTAAACAAAATTTGCAAATAAATTTCTTATCATTATTAATAAATTAAAATGATTACATTTCATTTATAAAATCATACAAACTAATATTAGTAATTATTTACACTAATTGTTACTATATTGATAAAGCGATATCGATTTTTTTCTTATATTTTCAAACCAATTATTTGTTTTTATAAAATTATCATAAATGTTTTCTTAAAACCTTATAACTATTAAAATGAATTACTATCATTTACAAATAATTATTTAAATAATTATTAAATCATTAAATCTAAATTTAATTTAATAATCGATTATTATATTTAAGGGCATTACTAACAATGTCATAAATACATTTAATTTTCAAAAATATAAATAAATTATTTTAGTTCATATTCTTGTTTAATCAAAAAAATATGTGTGTGGATCCAGCTTTGTATGTGACGTTTTACGATTATAGAGCTGTTTATCGATAAAATGGTTTTCAAACATCTTATCGATTTGACTCCCGAGGAAAAATATTTTTAATATTTATTCAAAATAAGATTATTATTATTTATTATCACTCAAAAAATATTATTTTTATTATCAACGCTTTATTTAAATAATTTTAAAAATAAATATAATTTATTAAAGTGAAAAATTTGCGGGTCGTCACACACTATCTGTTTAGATAAAAGGAAAAAAATAATCCCTTGCGATCTCAAAAAAATAATAATTCATTTGTGGTTAATTTATGGAAAATTATAACGGTAATCCATTTTAAGAGGATAGCTCTAATATATTAAAATTGTGGAGATAAATGTTCTATTTTAGAAATTAATAGTTGAAAATATACATACACATATAACCACGCTTAACGACTATATATATAGCATAATTTACAATTATATACACATTAGTTAGTAAATAACAAATTAAAATTTATGAACATTGGTTACATATTTAATGGGAAATAAATTTATAATTAATGAGAGTTAAAAGGAATTAAAAAGGGGAGTGATTAGGAAAATTTTAGTAATGCATTTATGGAAAAATTGAATCGGTGTAATAAGTGGATTTTAAAATTTGTAAAGGATTAAATGAGGGTTGAATAAAGAAGATCCAATTTTGACATTAAAAAACAGTTGTTACGAGTATATTAGCTAAAGTAATAGATGTACCGCATTTATTAGAAACCAAGAAGGAAAATTAAGGAAAATGGACGATGGTGGAATGACATATGAAGATTGCTCATCTTAATTCAGTAAGTAGTATTCAGACCTCAACACCATTTACACTAGTTGATGATAAATGGCAGCTTCCAGCAAAATTTTCATTTAGAGTTTTGGGTTGTAATCGCTAATTGTCCACTTAGTTATTGGAAAAGCGTAAGATATGGTATAAGATATGTCATAATTTTATCACTATGTTAATTTTATGGATATGATTGAAATGCTTGATAAATATATGCGTATTGAGAAGCAACATAATTAAAGAAATTTTATACGGACACTTAACTAGCGATGAACTATAGATAAGACTGGAACTTAATGAGGAAACTAGGTTAGTACCTAGAAATAAAAGAACACTGCAATCCCAGAAATTTTAGGATTTTGAGAAAAATAAATTTGAGCTTGTAGAATGTCACCATTCAAAAAAGAGATAGAATGTATAGAGATGTGAAGATAATTTACTATTGGACGATGAAGAAGGAGGAGGCAGGATTTTTCCAACGTCTCTGGAATAAATTTATATCAAGGAGGTTATCCGACTTTATGGAATTTCGGTTAGCATCATTAATGATAAGAACCAATTATTTACTAGCAAATTTTGGAGGAGTTTGCAGATAGCTTTGGAAACTTTGTTTAATCTTAGCACCACTTATCACTCATAGAGCGACGGACAAACTCGAAGAGTAAGTAAGATCTTAGAGGACTTGTAAAGAGCTTGCATCATGGACTTTGGAGAACACTAGGAGCAGCACTTACCTTTATTAGAATTTGCGTATAATAATAGTCACCAATAGATGATTTATAGGGCACCCTTGAAAGTGCTCTATAAAAGGCAATGTAAATCGCCAAACTGTTGGTGGGAAACCACCAACAAAATCCTACTCGGACCAAATTTAATTTGCGGGACTTTGGAAAGATAGAGTTGATTAGGCAACATGCAAAGGTTGTATGATTTGGAAAGTCGGAAAAGTTGGAACCAAGATTTATTAGGTCATTCCAAAATTTGGTAAAATAGGAATGCTTGCATAGTGTGTGGAGTTACTGAATAAAATGGCAGGAGTCAATGACATTTTTCATAATTTGCATTTGAGAAAATGCCTTCGTAACATAGCCTTTGTGGTAGAGCCTAATTCAAAATAGGGGATGTTGAGACGGAGCCAATAACATTCCATGCCACAACACACAATATGGCGCATAGAACTAGGAAGCTCCGCAATAATGAAATTAGGCTGGTTTGAGTACAATGGGGAGAAAATCCGACTGAAAGCTTGAGTACTTCTCGGCTTAACCTTATCTCTAGTAAATTTTCCACTCCAAAATTTGGTTTTGGCATCATGGTTGCTTGATTAGATGGTAGGAGATGGTTGCTGCACTTTGCACTGTCACCTTATACTCATGTAGAAATTTTTGCATTTTAGGGTGCTTTCATACATACTTATATGTCATGATCACACATTCATGCTAGGATTAAGCTCACTTATAGTATGTCTATAATACATTACCATATTGTACTTTTGGTTGAGTAGAAGGTTGAGTAGATAACTTGGTTGTATAAAATGGATGTTTATTACGCGTTAAATCGGATAAATTTTTATATAAGATAAAGGTAAAAATGAGAATTTTCTAAAATTTATAATTTGACCACAAAAGATATACAGATTCATTCGTGGCAATTTTTTTTATCAATTTCCATATATAATATGTTGAAAACGGAGCTCAAACAGAAAAGTTATGGACACTTGAAGTTTCAAGTTCAAATTAATTTAAATAGAATTTAAATTCAAATAAATAATTAATTCCTAAATTTGATATTCAAAAGTTAACAATAATTATAGTTAGAGGTTAAGCAAATTTTAAAGTTAACGTAAACATTAAATTATAATCAACGAATTAAATAAAAATAAATCAACAATAATCAAAACAATCCCAAAATAAGGGACCGGTCACCTTTGACGTCCTACGACCGATCGACCACTAATAGTTGACTAGTGGGTGTAGGTGGTCGATCGATAAAGTTTAGTGGCGGCTAGGGTTTGTGCAACAGTTAACGTGCGGGTTTTTATTATTTTAAATGGACATAAATTCGACGGTTCGGGTGCATTCCAACCACTATAAATAAGAGCCTAGCTTTGTCACTTTTAATCACAAAATATTTTTGGAACACTAGCAAAGTTCTGTTGGTTCGTCTCTTCATAGACTAGGAAAACTCCATTAGGGTTTCAAGTTAGAAATCCTATATATCTATTCTTGTCTGTCATTTATTTTCTAAATTTCTTCTCCTCCAAACTTCTAATTTTATGAATCTAATATATATACAAATCTCCTATTATATATATCAAAAACAAGAGACCTGGAGGATATTATTATAAGTGTGTCAAATCCATGAAGGAGGCAAAGCTAAGGACCTATAGTGAGTGGAAATCTTAGTTTTTCTATTTCATTACTTGTATAGTGTAGTCTAGATTTGGTATATGCCTTGGGGAATTTTGAATTACAAAAACATCACATTAAAAATCCCCAAAATTCCCCCAATGTTAAATGTCAATTCTTAGGCTGGAATCTTAATTATTTGGTATTAAAATAATGGAGTTTGTGTGGATTTTGCAACCTTCTATTCCACTTCTTATTCTTTTTCTTTGGATCTAGTCAAAAGATTTGATTAAGAAATGGTATGTAAGGTATGAATTTTTATTCATAGTTTGCATTCCCCGTTTCTACAAACTGAATAGTAATTCCTTTGTAATGACCAGAAAATTTTAACGGTTTTAATAACGTAATTAACCTAATTTTTGTGAAATTTCAAACAATAAATTTTTGAAATGAAAATTTGATATTTGGTATGCATCTATTTAAACATAGCAAATGGAAAATTTTTATTGTAAAATATAAATGTTAGTTTTATCATGTAATTTTCAACTTCAATTTTAAATCAGTTGATAATTGAGGAAAATAAAATGTTTTTGAAATCTGAATATTTTTATACGATAAAAATGTAAATCATTTTCTAAGTGAGACGTCATATTTCGTTTCGCCAAATTTGGACTGGTCTAGCCCCGTTTATCTTATTTTCAACGAATTTGCAGCAGTTTAGTAGCGAAATATCGACTTTTGATAGGATGGTCGTATCGCTGATATCTGTGTACTGTTTTGATTGTCTCGTCGTGTTGATCTCCATAGTATATTTATTTGTACCTTTTGGAGTCCGGTACATGACGAAATCGGTAAAACGATCAGTCGTATCGGTTCCGCATTTTGAACCTTTTTTGCTTTCCTTCGTCCTTTCTTTCGTCCACCAGTGTAGCCACTAGCTATTAATTAATTCTTGAATTCAATAGTTGGCTTTCACTATCCCATAGCTTTGAAAAATATTTATTTTTGTCCGTTCACTTTTCTCTCCTCTCTTTGTTCTGACACTGTAACGACCCTGAATTTTGAACGAATTAAATTGAGAATATTTAATTAATTTTAAATATTTGAACGATGATTTAATTTGAATCCCCGATATAACTTTGAATTTGACGAATAAATTATAAAATTTAATCTATTGTAAGGTGAATAAAATTTCGAATCTTCAATTTAAGCTGAAGAAAAATATTTCGAAAGCTTTTAAATTTCGTATTTATATCGCTGAAGATAATAGAAGCTTCAGAATCGAATTTGAAAGTGAATTGTTCAGTTTGAAATGTATATCGTTCAACCGTTATTTAAAAATAGCCGTCCGAGGCACAGTCTTGGAATTTGACGAAACCAGTTCCATTGGGTCCGTAATATTGCATTATTGTCGGATTTCAAATCTCGTAGCTTTCGGAGCTATCGTGTGATCGTACAAGATATAAACGCCGAGACAATAATTAACCGATTTGATTTAAAAATAAATTTATACACTTTAATCAACATCAGCCACCCTATACTCTGGAAAACATCGCGTCTTGTCTCCTCTTGTCTCCCTTCGTTTTCGTTTTAATATTTCACGCAAGCAGGCAAATCAAAAAGGGAGTTCGAAAACAAAAAAAATGGCCGACATCTTCCCACTGTAATTCAAATTCGTTCGTTCCCCTTTTCCCCTATATACTTAAATTTTTTCGAATCCACCGAGCACTCCCTTTCTTTCTCAGTTGAAATTAAACGAACAAGAAAAAAAATCGAGATTCCCTCCCTCTTTTCAATTTATTTAGCAAATCAAATTAGAGCCGGCCTTCCTCTTTCAAATTTTGGGTCGACTTCGAATCATGGTCGCGTGCTCGAACAGGGCAGCAGCTCGACAGAGAGAGAATCGCGAGTTCAAAATCATTGTCGAATTCGATCGATTTGGGTTGGAGGCCTCTAGGGTTTTGCGAGATGAAGGCGGCGAGATGGTTCGAGCTGTGACGTCGATCGACGCTGGGTAGTGGTTCGTGCGCGAGGTCAGCTGAGGGGGTGATCGTCTTCGATTGAGTGGCACGCGAGTTCGTGGTTGAGGCAGCGAAGTAGTGGGTGGCAGCAGGCGATGACTGGATGTCGCGAGTAGATGATTGAGGCCAGGGCAACGTGGTTCGACGTTGGCAGGGTGTCGCCTGGTAGTGGGCTCGAGTTCGAGCTGGGTTTGTTCGCCTGGGAGCAGCGGCTGCTCGATGGCAGCAGGGAGCGAGGTACCAGTCGCTTATTTTATCCTCCATTTTACCGTTTAAAATTTAATGATATGTATAGAAAAAAAAATGTTTTAAATATTTACAGTAAGGATCTGGAAATAATAATATGTAGGAAGATGAATTTATTTCTTTAGAAAAGTATATATATATGTATATATTTAGGGAAGACAGAAGGTATATACATATATATATATATATATGGGGCTTTGAAAACAATATAAAGATTAGATTTTTAAAATAAATATAAGTCATTTTGGCATAAATAGTTACAAAGAAGAAACTGAAATAAATATACCTCTACATTTCAAATATTGTTAATTCATTTTAAAAGGTAATTTACTTAAGTGATTGATTTGTTTAATTAGCTTATTTAATCATTTTAATCACTAAAGGATTTTTTATAAAGGGGGAATTAATTTAAAATAAAATTTATTTGCTAAAAATAAATTATTAGATTAACATAAATTTATTTAAACAATAAATAATTATTCGATTGTTCGAATATTTACGAAATGTATAAATTGTTTATACCAGGTTAAAATCGAGAAAACAAAACTGGAATGGAAAATTGGATTGCAAATAAAAGCTAAGGTGAGATTTTTCTCACTCAAATGAAAAGTGGAATTTTCAGTTATTTATTGATTGATGATTTGATTGCTATTGGATGTGGTATTAGATATGATAGGATATATCTATATATATAGCAATATATACATATTGGCATATGTATATATTGGATTGATTGATTTCCCGCCTCGTATAGCGGATGAGACCCTATTGCGCCGTTAGTAAGCGGATTTTTATAAAACCCATATACCGCGATAATTCCGTACTGGAGCGGAATTGGTATTGTGCTAACATCTTTGGATGCAGGGAAACAGGTTGGAGGGATCCAACTGGACCCCTCACATTGATTGATTTTATTTATACTGTGGTATGAATCTGTGAATGATTATATTGATGTTATTAATCATATTGATATCTGGAAATTATTTGAATGCTAAAATTTAGCTGATTGGATGTTTGATATCATTGGATTCCAAAAATAAACGAAATTGAATTTTTGAAATTCAAATAGAAATTTTTAAGTAAATAAATCTTTAGAAATTGAATAAATTCGAAGAAAAGAATTTAAAAGTATAAAAGCTGATTTTTATAATCTTATTGAATAAATTCCAGAATAAAGTGAAAATGCTAAATAAATGGATTTCATAAAATAGTGATTATAAATTGAAGAATTTAATTTAAATTTGGATTTCTAGATAGATTGAAAGAGATAAAGAAATTGATTTTTCTTTAAAAGGAATTTATTTAGAAAAGAAATAAGTGGGAAGTCCAATTAGAAATTTAATTGCAAATTGAAACGAATTTGGAAAAAGAATGAAATTTATAGATGTATAAATGGTGAAGTTAAAAAGGATGAAACTTATAGATGTATAAATCGGGAAGTTAAAATGAATGAAATTGTAGAATAGAAGATTTATAAGAAATTAACTTATAGATTGGATTTTTGCCTTCAAATGAAATATTGATCAAATTTGTTAATAAAGGAGATTTACAAATCGAAGTTGTTATAAAGTAGGAATAGAATTTATAAACGTTGTTTTATAAATTCGAAATCAATTGAATTTGATAAATTTAAATATAGAAGGGTATTAAAGTAGATATATTCGCGATTTTGGATAGCGAATTTCTATTGAAATGAAAATGTGTAGAAATGATTGGAATTGGGTTAAATGAAGTATATTCACGATTTTGGACAGTGAATATAGTTTTAAGTGAAAATGGTTATGTTTGGGAAAGCGATATTATAAATGAAGTTAATTGTTTTAAAAGATGTTTTAAAACGTGTTAAATATCGAAACCATAGATTTCAACATTTATTGTTGAAATAGACGATTTCGAAAAATAAGGAAATGGCGGACTATAACACTGTTGTTATAGTAAATGATTTCCAAAAGGAAATGTTTTATATAGTATTGGGATTTACATATCTATCTTAAAATTCGAATCCCTATACTAGTGATTTTGAGTCGTTCGTAACGATGTTTTACGTAACATTCGTTTTGACTCAAATAAATGTGCTTAAGAGAATGTTTTCCTTAAAAGAATGAATATATACTTAATTTGATTTAAGTATATCGAATATTTTCAAACGTTGAAAATAAATGATTTGTGAAACACTTATTTTTAAATAAGTGTGGGAATGCTTTTCCAATATGAAATGAACTGTTTTGAGATTTTATCTTCAAAGATAAAAAGAAATGTGGGAATTGATTTGAAATTGTTTTCAAACGGTTAAGTGTGGAAATTCTATATCTAGTAAAGATATTTTTGAAAATAAATAATTTGGAAAATTATTTGGAATCTGATGATGTTGCGCATCTTTATTGATAGTTAAATAACCGACTATCAATAATTACCTTGAGTAGGTATTTGTTGTGAATTTGGATGAAATTGAATGCCACACTTATTTTAAATAAACGCTCACTATTCGGGTTAGCCGGGAAAGGACCATGGGGTCGTATAACCCATTCCGAATATGTGATACGTCGTTATGAATCGCATTTGAAGACCGGTGTTGAAGACCGGATATTTTTGAAAACGGAAGGATTACCGTCGAGTTACTCTACATCGGCTGATCTCCGATTTAGAGGTTTTATCACCCTTAGTGACGGGAAGTCCGGACGTGATTAGAAAATTATCCGGAAATGCAAGGGCTTCGTGAGAAGTGCCTTCGGTTCTGTTCGATCCCGGAACAGACTTGTATGGATTGTGTGTCTGACGTTACAATTTGAGATATAAAGCTGATTTCTTTCAAATACATTTCTGTTGGTGGCGGAGAATTTATTCTCTTAGCTTAACACCCTTCTCTGAGACGTATGAGCTCAGAGGTTATGTAGTTGAATTTCATCAGCGATATATCCCAATTTGGTAACGTGGCATACTGAGTGTTGCTGTGAAATGATCAGTGTTTGATCATTTGTGATATGATCATTTGTTTGATCTTATATCTTTGTGATCATAGGTTGATCATTTTTGTTTGACCCGAAGCAGGGCTTTGTAGAAAGCGTAGCTTTGTGGACGAGACTTCGTCGAGCCTCACACCCCGGAAATGGTCGAAACAGGAAGGATGCGGCAAGGTTCTAGGGAGTAGTGCCCCTTAGTGTATGTCATTCCTTCTGGATAAAGGTGGTATCATGGTATGGAGCCCAGATACTTAACCTCTGTGGTTACTGCATTATTATTATCTATGTGGTTTGTTGCGAATCGGGGATCCTCGGGAAGATCGGTGATGATCGGAGGATGGCATACGCGTGTCAGTAGTTACCTATTTTTGCAGAGGTAACCCGGCCTTGTGTTGGCAGAGATCCGGTTAGGTTCTCGGGTCGTCTATTCCAGGGACGTACCCATCGTGGATAGGAAGTCCCTTAGCCTGACCATTTGTTGGAAATCCAAAGAAACAATACGCGACTGGTACGGTTTTAGTTGTATTACCTGTTATGGACTGTGGCGGTAACCTGCTATTGAACATAGTAGCTATAGTAGGCATAAGTGCGGAATGCCTATGCTGGCTAAGATTAATATTATACTTTCGAAATGTTTTCTACACTATGCACTAATAATAATAATATCAAAAATGATTTGATTTTGCGTATCAAGCATCTTTGACTATCATAAGAAGAAATCTCCTCCAAGTCTGCGTTTGCATTGTGTGTGTGGTGGGAGGTCTTATGGTAGTCTCATTTTCCAAAAAGCATTGCGAATTTACTTTAAAATTTTTCTGTTGATTATTTTAAAGAATAACTGTTTTACGATCTCACACCAGTCACCATGACTGACTCGGAGTTTATTGTTTCCCTTCTAAACTCTGGGTGCCCACCAATTTCCACACGGGCAGCCTAGAGTTATATTATCAGGATATTCTTGATATTCTGGAGCTTTGGAAGCAAGCTGGATGGCGAGACGTAGTATTTGTATTTGATGTTATTTATTACGCTGTGTATTCTGTATGAGGACAAGTTATATAACTGTCCATTGTTGTATATGACTCTGATTGATGTATGTATAAACTGATATAGTTCTTTGTTTTAAAAGACTAGTGTTATCTATTATATATTGTTCCGCTGCGATATGTGAGATTCTGTTGTTGTTCTGTTGTTCTCTGTCCTTCTCTTTTTCTTCTATTTTCTTCTTCTTCTATCTTTTCTTCTATTTCTTCTTTCTAAAACCCTCACTGTTGGAGTTTCCGGCGTTCGATTTCTCGGCAGTCGATAAAGTGAGTATCGATGTCGAATTTTCGAAAGTCGAAAATTTCGGTACGTGACAGCGTGGTATCAGAGCATATGGTTAAGCGACAACCCTGCTCTGTTGGGTGTTACTCATTAGAGATAGCGTCAGTAGTACTCTAGAATGAGTTTGAGTGTAATAATAGATATGAGCGCGTATTTGTTATTGAATATAAAATTGTTTTGTATTGTGTTGACTTATCGGTTGATTGTTTATAGATTCTGGTCGGTGCAGTCTAGCTAACTGTATTGATAGGGGTTTCTAAACTCTTAAACAAGGTAAACCGACACAGTATTGTTTTAAATAGGGTGAATGAAATAATTTTACCCAAAACTATTTTTGTATAGAAAAGAAATGGTTTTCTATGAAATATCATAGTATATGGATGTTTGGTTGTTATAAAATAATAACATTGACTTATTATCATTTTTATATGAAATGGAATGAGAAATTAAAATAATAACCAAAGATTTGGAAATAAATCCATTTAACGAATGAAATTTATAAATGTGAATTGAAAGATAAAGAGATGAATTCACATACAAATGAAATTTAAAGTATATAAATTATAAATGTGAATTGTAATTTGAAACGGAATTCCAGAGAAGTTTTTGGAAATGTTTTGAAAAGAATTTGAAAATTTTGGAGATTTGGAAAGTTTAAATCTTTTTGAATTTGAAAATGAATTTCAAAGGTTTTGAAAAGTATTTTGGAAAGATAAAAGCCCTAAACTCTTTTTGGTCGCTGGAAAATAATTCCGATGATGATCGCGACATCATCGGTGTTCATTTTCGGGTTTCCAAAAGAGAAATTGCTGCCAAATTGTTTTAAATGGAAGTTGTTTGAAAAATTTGGATTTTGTTTTGGAAACTCAAGGATGATTTGAACTGTTTTCAAAAATGGTTTTGAAAAGGTTGAAAAGACTCTGGAATGCTATATAAAAATATTGATGAGAATAATAAGCAAGTTGATAACTTATACAATTTGATTTTTGATAGAATAATTTTAACTTAAAGAATGAAGTTAAATCAAAGTAAGTATAAGTGAATAAATTTGAATTATGGAAGTAAATTGTGAGTATAAATTGTAAGTGAATTTATAATTTGAAATAGAATTCCAAGAAGATAATTGAAGATAAAATCCATTAAAGGAATTGAAATTGTAAATTGAATTCAAATGAAAATTGAAATTGTAGAATTGAATGATAAATTTAACTCAAATGAGAAATTAAAATGTGAAATTTAATTCAAATGAAATTTGAAATGAGAAAAAATTGAAGATAATGGATATGACTTCAATAGTAAATGTATAAGCAGTTTATATTGAAAAAAAATTTTGTAATAGAATTTGCAAAATGATTTGAATGTTGTAACTAGATATTATGGCTAGTAGATATACAGGTATAAAGGAATTGGAATTTAATTTTGAAGATAAATTTGAATTGCTCGAAAAAGGTATGTATTTGAATTTCAAATATGAAATTTGCTGATTTCTTGTCTAGCCGCTTGGCTTTTTCTTTTTCTTTTTGAAATCTGAGAGTCCGTAGGGACGTTTTGTAGTCGTACCGTATTAGCCGCGCAAAGGAGACGCTGGCGAAATTTTTCGGGAATTTAGGGCGTTAGAAAATTTTTGAGAAAATTTGAAAGTTTAAAATGTGAATTTGAATTTAAATTTGAATAGAGTAGTAAAACAAAGTTGTTTTGAAACTTATAATTGAAGTTGGAAAACTAGTTGAGCTAATAACGAATCTTTAGTAGGAAGATTTGTTTTGATAAAATTAGATAAAATTATTGGATTGTGAAAAATAGTAGACGAGTTAAGGACCATTTTCCCTAACTTGTAATTTCGAGGACGAAATTCTTTTAAGGAGGGAAGTCTGTAACGACCTTGAATTTTGAACGAATTAAATTGAGAATATTTAATTAATTTTAAATATTTGAACGGTGATTTAATTTGAATCCCCGATATAACTTTGAATTTGACGATTAAATTATAAAATTTAATCTATTGTAAGGTGAATAAAATTTCGAATCTTCAATTTAAGCTGAAGAAAAATATTTCGAAAGCTTTTAAAATTCGTATTTATATCGCTGAAGATAATAGAAGCTTCAGAATCAAATTTGAAAGTGAATTGTTCAGTTTGAAATGTATATCGTTCAACCGATATTTAAAAATAGCCGTCCGAGGCGCAGTCTCGGAATTTGACGAAACCAGTTCCATTGGGTCCGTAATATTTCATTATTGTCGGATTTCAAATCTCGTAGCTTTCGGAGCTATCGTGTGATCGTACAAATTATAAACGCCGAGACAATAATTAACCGATTTGATTTAAAAATAAATTTATACACTTTAATCAACATCAGCCACCCTATACTCTGGAAAACATCGCGTCTTGTCTCCTCTTGTCTCCCTTCGTTTTCGTTTTAATATTTCACGCAAGCAGGCAATTCAAAAAGGGAGTTCGAAAACAAAAAAAATGGCTGACATCTTCCCACTGTAATTCAAATTCGTTCGTTCCCCTTTTCCCCTATATACTTAAATTTTTTCGAATCCACCGAGCACTCCCTTTCATTTCTCAGTTGAAATTAAACGAACAAGAAAAAAAAATTGAGATTCCCTCCCTCTTTTCAATTTATTTAGCAAATCAAATTAGAGCCGACCTTCCTCTTTCAAATTTTGGGTCGACTTCGAATCATGGTCGCGTGCTCGAACAGGGCAGCAGCTCGACAGAGAGAGAATCGCGAGTTCGAAATCATTGTCGAATTCGATCGATTTGGGTTGGAGGCCTCTAGGGTTTTGCGAGATGAAGGCGGCGAGATGGTTCGAGCTGTGACGTCGATCGACGCTGGGTAGTGGTTCGTGCGCGAGGTCAGCTGAGGGGGTGATCGTCTTCGATTGAGTGGCACGCGAGTTCGTGGTTGAGGCAGCGAAGTAGTGGGTGGCAGCAGGCGATGACTGGATGTCGCGAGTAGATGATTGAGGCCAGGGCAACGTGGTTCGACGTTGGCAGAGTGTCGCCTGGTAGTGGGCTCGAGTTCGAGCTGGGTTTGTTCGCCTGGGAGCAGCGGCTGCTCGATGGCAGCAGGGAGTGAGGTACCAGTCGCTTATTTTATCCTCCATTTTACCGTTTAAAATTTAATGATATGTATAGAAAAAAAAATGTTTTAAATATTTACAGTAAGGATCTGGAAATAATAATATGTAGGAAGATGAATTTATTTCTTTAGAAAAGTATATATATATGTATATATTTAGGGAAGACAGAAGGTATATACATATATATATATATATATATGGGGCTTTGAAAACAATATAAAGATTAGATTTTTAAAATAAATATAAGTCATTTTGGCATAAATAGTTACAAAGAAGAAACTGAAATAAATATACCTCTACATTTCAAATATTGTTAATTCATTTTAAAAGGTAATTTACTTAAGTGATTGATTTGTTTAATTAGCTTATTTAATCATTTTAATCACTAAAGGATTTTTTATAAAGGGGGAATTAATTTAAAATAAAATTTATTTGCTAAAAATAAATTATTAGATTAACATAAATTTATTTAAACAATAAATAATTATTCGATTGTTCGAATATTTACGAAATGTATAAATTGTTTATACCAGGTTAAAATCGAGAAAACAAAACTGGAATGGAAAATTGGATTGCAAATAAAAGCTAAGGTGAGATTTTTCTCACTCAAATGAAAAGTGGAATTTTCAGTTATTTATTGATTGATGATTTGATTGCTATTGGATGTGGTATTAGATATGATAGGATATATCTATATATATAGCAATATATACATATTGGCATATGTATATATTGGATTGATTGATTTCCCGCCTCGTATAGCGGATGAGACCCTATTGCGCCGTTAGTAAGCGGATTTTTATAAAACCCATATACCGCGATAATTCCGTACTGGAGCGGAATTGGTATTGTGCTAGCATCTTTGGATGCAGGGAAACAGGTTGGAGGGATCCAACTGGACCCCTCACATTGATTGATTTTATTTATACTGTGGTATGAATCTGTGAATGATTATATTGATGTTATTAATCATATTGATATCTGGAAATTATTTGAATGCTAAAATTTAGCCGATTGGATGTTTGATATCATTGGATTCCAAAAATAAACGAAATTGAATTTTTGAAATTCAAATAGAAATTTTTAAGTAAATAAATCTTTAGAAATTGAATAAATTCGAAGAAAAGAATTTAAAAGTATAAAAGCTGATTTTCATAATCTTATTGAATAAATTCCAGAATAAAGTGAAAATGCTAAATAAATGGATTTCATAAAATAGTGATTATAAATTGAAGAATTTAATTTAAATTTGGATTTCTAGATAGATTGAAAGAGATAAAGAAATTGAGTTTTCTTTAAAAGGAATTTATTTAGAAAAGAAATAAGTGGGAAGTCCAATTAGAAATTTAATTGCAAATTGAAACGAATTTGGAAAAAGAATGAAATTTATAGATGTATAAATGGTGAAGTTAAAAAGGATGAAACTTATAGATGTATAAATCGGGAAGTTAAAATGAATGAAATTGTAGAATAGAAGATTTATAAGAAATTAACTTATAGATTGGATTTTTGCCTTCAAATGAAATATTGATCAAATTTGTTAATAAAGGAGATTTACAAATCGAAGTTGTTATAAAGTAGGAATAGAATTTATAAACGTTGTTTTATAAATTCGAAATCAATTGAATTTGATAAATTTAAATATAGAAGGGTATTAAAGTAGATATATTCGCGATTTTGGATAGCGAATTTCTATTGAAATGAAAATGTGTAGAAATGATTGGAATTGGGTTAAATGAAGTATATTCACGATTTTGGACAGTGAATATAGTTTTAAGTGAAAATGGTTATGTTTGGGAAAGCGATATTATAAATGAAGTTAATTGTTTTAAAAGATGTTTTAAAACTTGTTAAATATCGAAACCATAGATTTCAACATTTATTGTTGAAATAGACGATTTCGAAAAATAAGGAAATGGCGGACTATAACACTATTGTTATAGTAAATGATTTCCAAAAGGAAATGTTTTATATAGTATTGGGATTTACATATCTATCTTAAAATTCGAATCCCTATACTTGTGATTTTGAGTCGTTCGTAACGATGTTTTACGTAACATTCGTTTTGACTCAAATAAATGTGCTTAAGAGAATGTTTTCCTTAAAAGAATGAATATATACTTAATTTGATTTAAGTATATCGAATATTTTCAAACGTTGAAAATAAATGATTTGTGAAACACTTATTTTTAAATAAGTGTGGGAATGCTTTTCCAATATGAAATGAACTGTTTTGAGATTTTATCTTCAAAGATAAAAAGAAATGTGGGAATTGATTTGAAATTGTTTTCAAACGGTTAAGTGTGGAAATTCTATATCTAGTAAAGATATTTTTGAAAATAAATAATTTGGAAAATTATTTGGAATCTGATGATGTTGCGCATCTTTATTGATAGTTAAATAACCGACTATCAATAATTACCTTGAGTAGGTATTTGTTGTGAATTTGGATGAAATTGAATGCCACACTTATTTTAAATAAACGCTCACTATTCGGGTTAGCCGGGAAAGGACCATGGGGTCGTATAACCCATTCCGAATATGTGATACGTCGTTATGAATCGCATTTGAAGACCGGTGTTGAAGACCGGATATTTTTGAAAACGGAAGGATTACCGTCGAGTTACTCTATATCGGCTGATCTCCGATTTAGAGGTTTTATCACCCTTAGTGACGGGAAGTCCGGACGTGATTAGAAAATTATCCGGAAATGCAAGGGCTTCGTGAGAAGTGCCTTCGGTTCTGTTCGATCCCGGAACAGACTTGTATGGATTGTGTGCCTGACGTTACAATTTGAGATATAAAGCTGATTTCTTTCAAATGCATTTCTGTTGGTGGCGGAGAATTTATTCTCTTAGCTTAACACCCTTCTCTGAGACGTATGAGCTCAGAGGTTATGTAGTTGAATTTCATCAGCGATATATCCCAATTTGGTAACGTGGCATACTAAGTGTTGCTGTGAAATGATCAGTGTTTGATCATTTGTGATATGATCATTTGTTTGATCTTATATCTTTGTGATCATAGGTTGATCATTTTTGTTTGACCCGAAGCAGGGCTTTGTAGAAAGCGTAGCTTTGTGGACGAGACTTCGTTGAGCCTCACACCCCGGAAATGGTCGAAACAGGAAGGATGCGGCAAGGTTCTAGGGAGTAGCGCCCCTTAGTGTATGTCATTCCTTCTGGATAAAGGTGGTATCATGGTATGGAGCCCAGATACTTAACCTCTGTGGTTACTGCATTATTATTATCTATGTGGTTTGTTGCGAATCGGGGATCCTCGGGAAGATCGGTGACGATCGGGGGATGGCATACGCGTGTCAGTAGTTACCTATTTTTGCAGAGGTAACCCGGCCTTGTGTTGGCAGAGATCCGGTTAGGTTCTCGGGTCGTCTATTCCAGGGACGTACCCATCGTGGATAGGAAGTCCCTTACCCTGACCATTTGTTGGAAATCCAAAGAAACAATACGCGACTGGTACGGTTTTAGTTGTATTACCTGTTATGGAATGTGGCGGTAACCTGCTATTGAACATAATAGCTATAGTAGGCATAAGTGCGGAATGCCTATGCTGGCTAAGATTAATATTATACTTTCAAAATGTTTTCTACACTATGCACTAATAATAATAATATAAAAAATGATTTGATTTTGCGTATCAAGCATCTTTGACTATCATAAGAAGAAATCTCCTCCAAGTCTGCGTTTGCATTGTGTGTGTGGTGGGAGGTCTTATGGTAGTCTCATTTTCCAAAAAGCATTGCGAATTTACTTTAAAATTTTTCTGTTGATTATTTTAAAGAATAACTGTTTTACGATCTCACACCAGTCACCATGACTGACTCGGAGTTTATTGTTTCCCTTCTAAACTATGGGTGCCCACCAATTTCCACACGGGCAGCCTAGAGTTATATTATCAGGATATTCTGGATATTCTGGAGCTTTGGAAGCAAGCTGGATGGCGAGACGTAGTATTTGTATTTGATGTTATTTATTACGCTGTGTATTCTGTATGAGGACAAGTTATATAACTGTCCATTGTTGTATATGACTCTGATTGATGTATGTATAAACTGATATAGTTCTTTGTTTTAAAAGACTAGTGTTATCTATTATATATTGTTCCGCTGCGATATGTGAGATTCTGTTGTTGTTCTGTTGTTCTGTTGTTCTCTGTCCTTCTCTTTTTCTTCTATTTTCTTCTTCTTCTATCTTTTCTTCTATTTCTTCTTTCTAAAACCCTCACTGTTGGAGTTTCCGGCGTTCGATTTCTCGGCAGTCGATAAAGTGAGTATCGATGTCGAATTTTCGAAAGTCGAAAATTTCGGTACGTGACAGACACACTTAATAAAATATATATACATTAATAATAGTATTTACAATTGCTTTTATTTCCAGAAGGATGACATCCTGTCCTTTCCTATTCACATCCCAATCTCTCCCTTTATCTTCCTCTGTCCATTCGTTCTAGCTAAAAATATATATAGTTGCATTAGTTCTTACTTGGAGGCTTTATTCGTTTTGCTCCGAAGAAAAAAATAGTCTATATTTATAAAGCAACATATAAAGTTGCTTTCTTCTTTTTTCTCTGGAACTTGTTCGAGCAGATCCTCTTCTTCCCTGAAATTGGACTCGATCCCACTCCCTCCGACCTCATCATCTAGCTCCGTCTGTAACACCCACAAACGCCACCAAAGCCCACCACCATGCCTCACCTTTCCCCTCCACCCACTGCGATGGCCGCGCCAGCCCCAGCTCCTCTGGCCATAGCCGTAACCCATCAAGGCCGCCAGTGCCATGACCAAACACAGAGCAGCCATCACCTCCCTCCCACGTCAGCGCCACCATAGCCTTGCTCAACCACCGACTTTCATTTTATGCCAAGATTCCTCCAATCTACACGTGCCCGAAACCACCTACGCCGGTCACCCATTGACCGGCCTTCCCTCCTCCCTCCATCCTTGTGCCGAGGAACCCAAACCCGCCGCCTAGCATACCACCAACCACCCACGACCCGATGCTCCGCCTCACCCACCCTGACAGCCCAGTTCGCCGCTGCCTGCCCCACACTCCACCTCTCCCCTCTCTTTTGATCCAGATTTATGTATTAGATATATATAATATATGTTTATGTATATGTTAATGTAATTTTTTTTAACTTTATGTATGTATATAATAGGTTTATCTAGTTTAAAATGACGATTTCTTTTGTTTGGTTATATTATATATATAGCCTATGTCAGCGTATATATATATCTAAGTATACGAGTTATATATTGGTCTGCAGCAAAAAATTTTTTTGTTAAGCATGAATATATTTGTAGACAGTGCATTGTTTTAGGTAGTCTGCATATTTTATTTTATTTTTGTAGCATGTATGCGTATTGTCTGCATATGTTGTATATATGGCTGCATATATTTGTTTGATTAGCCGCATTTATATTTGTTTTCACACATAATTTGTCTGCACATATTATATGAAATTTTTCGAAAGATAATATATTTGTTTAGTAAATATTGATTTTTAAATTGTATATATATATATATACATATAGTTGTTTATAATGTATAAGTTATATTAGTTATATATATGATCTATTTGAGTTTATATATATATATATTATAATAAATTAAGTTTATATTGATTTTTATAATAATATATTTTTCTTCCGTTATATCAAGCTAATTTGATTTGTTCTCATCAATTCTTGTTTATCAGTTTCGTCCGTCAAGTCCGTGTTCAGCTTCTTCAATTTGACGTTTATTGTTTGGATTGGTCGACTTTCAAATTCGTGATTTATTCCATGTGCTTTTCCTGTTCTCTCTCTAGCCTCGAAAGGTAAGCAATCACTCCGGATTAACATTCTTATATTTAATAAATTTAATTCACATTGAAATGACAATTGAAATATGCTGTTAAATTTGAACTGTTAATTATATAATTGCTATATATGATCTACCACTATTTGTAACTGTTCACTTGTGATATATGACGCCATATCCTGCCATTTATATTATGATTTAATTTGTTATTGATGACTTATTCCAGTTGTTGATATGTTATATTATTATCATATTTGTTTTCACTCTGCAAGTTCCTTGTTAGTTTAGAAATCCCTACGGGTTGAAATGATATATACCCGAACTATCTTGTAGAATAAGGGAAAATCGTTATGGGTTGAAATGATAAACCCAAGCGATATTCATTGATTTTGAATTTTTGGGATTGCGGGTTGAAATGATATATACCCGTAGATATTTAAATTGCGGATTGAAATGATAAATATCTGTATCACTTGACAATAGGATAGAAAATTATATACGGACATCGTAGGTCTATATTTGGAAAATGATTTCCAAATTTTTGAAAGGAAATATATGGTTTTAATAAATATTGATTTTTAAAATATAATATATATAAATGTTATTTTTATCTATGTCTAAATTTTAGATTTTTAAAATTATATGTTTGGAAATTTTAAATTTATAAGTTAGTTTTGAAAGTATAAATTTTAAGATTTTTTTTATAATTTTATTATTTTTAAATATATAAAATAAGATTTAAAATAGATTTATTAATAAGATTTAATTTAATAAAATTTATTTAAGTAGTATACCTATATATGCTTAAATATTTATTTAAAAATTTACATTAATATTTTAAATAGATTTTTGTAATATATAACTTTAAATAAATAGAGGTTGGAAAAAATAAAGTAAAATTGACTTGAAATTTAATTGGTTAATAATTGAATTTAAATAAGAATTTATTCCAACTTATTGATTTTGAAATTTGAAAGGTATGACTTATAACTTGATTTGATGAAAAGTGATTTAAATGAATACTCACAACTTTAAATAAAAATTGAGACTGAATATTTAATATTGGTTTAAATTTATAAATTGAATTTTATTTAATTGTTATTAAAATTATTAAGTGAATATTTTCCAATTTGAATAAAATTAAAATTGAATGTTGAAATATAAATGAAACTTATATTGTAAATGTTTTAATATTTAAACTTTTAATCTTGTTGGAATTGAAGTGATAGTTAAAACCTGGATTTGAAATTGACATAAACTGAAATGGTTTATTGAGAATTTGAATTGTTACCCTTTTGAATTGAAATTGCTGAACTGGGATTTGATCAAATTGAATTTTGGAATTTAAGTTGATTTGAATCGATTTGTAAAATTTGAGGAAACTAATTTTATTATATAAAGTATTTTAATATATATTATTTTAAGTGAATATTAGGCTCAGGTCCCTAATAAGTTTCAAAATACACAAAAACCCTAGTAAAAAAAGCATGTAAATTAGGTCCCTAGAATTAAGTTACTAAGTAATTGCATATAGTTATGCAATTATTCACTGAATAATTGCAGACATTTATGCAATTATATCCAAAAGCTGCATAAATTTATGCAATTTTTTCGGTGAATAACTACGGAAATTTCCGCAATTTTTTTGATGAGTAATTGCAGAATTTTCCGCAAATTTTTGAAAAAATTGCAGAAATTTCAGTAATTTTTTGGTGAATAATTGATGAATTTTCCGCAATTTTTTGAAAAAATTGCGAAAATTTGCGCAATTTTTCAGTGAATAATTGTGGAAATATCTGCAATTTTTTGATATAATTGCATAAATGTCTGCAATTATTCACTGAATAATTGCATAAGTGTATGCCATTATTCGGTAACTTAATTCTAGGGACCTAATTTTAAAACTTTTTTTACTGGGGTTTTTGTGTATTTTGAAACTTATTAGGGACCTGTGCCAAACTGTCCCTTATTTTAATCTATGAACTATTTTAATATATAAACTAATTTAATTTATAAACTATTTTAATACATATATATATACTATTTTCAATATCTAAACTGTTCAAGTTGGAAGTGTTATGGTTTTAAAAGTGTTATGGTTTCAAAGTGTTATGATCTCAAAAGTGTTATGATTTCAAAAGGGTTATGATTTCAAAGTGTTATGATCTCGAAAGTGCTATGATTTCGAAAGTGTTATAATTTTGAAAGCATTACGATTCCAGAAATGCATATTACTTAAAGTGAATAATGATATCGAATTGATATGATTTTGAAATGAATATGATATTTTGATATGAAGCATGAACTATTTGAAATGAAATGACCACGGTGTGAAATAAGTGTTTGGTTGTTAATGAGACCGTGATCAGATATTGTCATACTCTCTGCCAATATCGAAAAGCACTTTAACAACAGTGTACGTGGTGGAGATTCTTGAATGAAGTAGGATGGCTTGGTGACGATTCTGTATAAGATATTAACGTAGCCCTGACTCCGGTGAGTCAGCTTGATGTGGCTAAAACAGGAGCCATGCCGGGCCAAGTGAGGTCATTCCTCCTATCGGACACATTTCTTCAATACCATTCTATTACTTTGTGATTTGATTGGGTGCACCTTTGATTTGGGAGTGTGTCACGAGGTGGGCGGTAGTAGCTGCTATGCGTTACCACCAGTCCAGATCCACAAACGGTATATCTACCCGGCATTTCCTCGGGTGCCTTGTCACATGCCCTATCACGTCTTCTACGAGTTTGGTTTGTACCATACCTATGGAGTGCCCTCTGATAGCCCTCCAGTTTACAGAGGAATTACGGTACTGAATATACTATGGGAATATATAAAAATGTGTTAAGGGGGATATGGGTAACGCCCTAACGCTATTTTAATAGTTTACTTTACTATAGAAATATTATAATAGCGTATATTACTACATTGTAGATAGTTCAACGGATCATTAGAGGATGGAAATCCCAAACATCCTTTAAGTTTTATTTCAGTTGACATTTCACTTAAGTTAAATTTATTGATATAAGAATGTTATTTCA
Source organism: Allium fistulosum (assembly GCA_030737815.1). Taxonomy (NCBI): domain Eukaryota; kingdom Viridiplantae; phylum Streptophyta; class Magnoliopsida; order Asparagales; family Amaryllidaceae; genus Allium; species Allium fistulosum. Next base: position 1,245,279,063 of record CM060904.1, on the reverse strand, counting down.
GACTCGAGTGTTTTGTATTTGGCTTTATGCTCGGGTCAGACTGAGTGTCATAGCATTTGAGACTCACCTTTAGAGATTGGAGCTTTGCTTGAAGATCTCTCTCATTTATTCAGCTTTTCCAATTGTTTTGTTCAGAAATGTCATCTGTCTGTATCGAGACTACATTGTATTTGAGATATTCTGTTGTATTTTATTTCAAACTCTGATGTTTATATAATAGCTTCATAAACTACTATTTATCTATTCCGTTTATTGTTGTAATACTCTGTGTCTGCGATTGATTTATTTATTGTATATGCTAAACTTTGCCAAATATAAATTAACAATCTGATATTTTGAGCAATTCAAATCTGACATGTGTGGATGTGAATGGTTCGAAATACCTTGTCGTTACAGTTGGTATCAGAGCCTGGTTTAGGCAAAACTTAGCATATGGAGTAAAAATTAATTATAGAATAACCTTCGTCCAAGCTTGAATTTATCCTCTTTGATTCAGATTTCCTTTGAATTTTGGAACTTTCCCCTTCGTTCTGAAAATTCATTCTTGTCTTCTCCTGTTCACGTTCTTTCGATACTGGAGCATCCCATAGCTCCAACCCCAACTGTCAACTTCATCCTTTGTGTGACTAATCCCATCGGCGGTCCCGCCAACTTTAGTATGATTTGTAAATGGGTGAAACTCCTTTACAATAAGCATCGATTCACCGGAGATCTTTACGTCTTCGGTGTTGATGTTGTTGTCTCTTCCAAAGCCCGAACCGTTTCTCCAGTAGACGACCATGGTAAATCACTTGGGATTGAATGTCGAATGCCTTAGAATTTTGCAGGTAGTTTTATCTTTTCAGCATAGTAATCTTGACTTCCCCGAGAGTCAGGGATTATCCTAATTTTTGGTGAAGTCACTTCTTTTTCCTTCAAGCGGGAAATTGAATTTCCGCATCGATCTTATTCGTGGAATCTCGGTTGACCCGGTTAAGGTCACCCGCGACTAATATTAGTCTATCCATCCCTTCTCTTTTTGTACTATAATTATTTTATCTTCCTTTTGAGCCTATCTTCGAATTAGAATTCTTTTTGGTTAGGGTTCCTCTAGATTTGAATCTCTATCCTTGTTTTGAAATCCATCCTTGAATCGTTGTGTGAGCGAGTGTATTTGTTATTAATATAAAAATTGTTTATATTGTGTTGTTTGAATTGTTGAGTTGATTTGGGGTTTCAATCGATTCGTCTGGCCCACGATATCGATAGAAATTCCAAAACACTTGAACATGAAAAACTGACACAATACTGTTTCAAAATTAGTAAATGATATAATTTTATGTATGGTTATATTTTATATATAAAAGTAAAATTTTCTGAAATTGGATAGTTAATCAAATTGGTTGTTAGGAATGATAATACTAGATTATCATTTATTGTTTTGACAACATTCCTAAATCATTAACTATTGTTGTATAATTTTATAAATATGGTTTATAAATTGGATTTGAAAAAGGAATGAATTTGAATTGGGTACTTGAGAATTAGATTTCCGGTGCTTTTCAAAATTTGGTTTTTTAAGTTTTGGAAAAATAAGTATTATTTGAAAGTATTTTCGAACGGAAATTGTTTCCAAAGAGTTTTTAAGAGAAGTAAGTTAGTATTCTCCCCTTTTGTCGTTGGAAAATAATTTCGGTGATGATTGTAGCATCATCGACATTCATTTTCGAGTCTTAAAGTGGAGAGACCACTTAGTAGCTTTGCTACACTTTTGTTTTGGAAAATAGAGTTGATTTGAATTTCTTGAGTATAATTTGATGTATAAAAATATATATGTATCTATGCATATATTATTTCAAAATGGTTTGAAGTGAAACCGGAAATTTAACTCTTAAATTCTGTGTTAAGTAATGGGTTTCAATTATTAAAATAAAGCAAAATTTTGAATTATTAGAGTATCTAAGATAAGAAAATGAATTTGAAATAACTTTAAACAGTTGAACTAGGAGAAAATTTATTTGTATAATATTCAATTGCATTCTAATAAACATGTATAACTTACCTGAATTATTTAAAAAGTTGAAATGTTAAGATGAATTTGTAATTGAAGGTTATATAAGAGAAAAACTTAGGCAACAAATTATTCAAATTAGTTTTTTCTTAATAAAAATACTATAAATAACAAGTAAATTGGTATAGTGCTCAATTACATATGAAACATTAATAAAACTTACCCGAAATATCCAAAAGTTTAAAATGTAATAAGAATATGTAGTTGAACAATATACAATATAAAATATAAGAAATAAAATGTGAAAAAAATAAATTTTGTTAAGGGAATTTATAAATAAGAATTGTGTTGTTATAATGAATGTTATACATTTAATTTATGTTATAAGAAATGTGAATTGGAACAAATTGAATAATAAATTGAGAATGAGTAAATAAATGTAAACTTAAGAAACTAAATAGGTAATAAAAGAATTCATATCTTTGTAAATAAATGGTAAATTATAAAGAATAGTTGAAATCGAATTATATGAGGAATTAACTTAAGTGAAATCAAATGGAATAAATAAATGAGCTTAATAAAATAAATTTTGTTTTGAAAGAAAATTTTGTAACTAATGTAATAAATTGAAATCAAACCAACTGAATGAAAATACATTGAATTGAAATCAACAAAATGTGAATACAATGAATATTTATGGATTTAATAAAATGGATTGAAACCAAAATTTCTGTATATTCATCAATTTAAAACAAATGAAATTTATATTATTTTTAAATTAACTGTTGTAACGACCCGAAAATTTTAACGGTTTTAATAACGTAATTAACCGAATTTTTGTGAAATTTCAAATAATAAATTTTTGAAATGAAATTTTGATATTTGATATGCGTCTATTTAAACATAGCAAATGGAAAAAAATTATTGTAAAATATGAATGTTAGTTTAGTCATGTAATTTTCAACATCAATTTTAAATCAGTTGATAATTGATGAAAATAAAATGTTTTCGAAATCTGAATATTTTTATACGGTAAAAATGTAAATCATTTTCTGAGTGAGACGACATATTTCGTTTCGCCAAATTTGGACTGCTCTAGCACCGTTTATCTTATTTTCAATGAATTTGTAGCAGTTTAGCAGCGAAATATCGAATTTTGATAGGATGGTCGTATCGCTGATATCCGTGTACCGTTTTGATCATCTCGTCGTGCTGATCTCCATAGTATATTTATTTGTACCTTTTGGAGTCTGGTACACGACGAAATAAGTAAAACGATCAGTCATATCGGTTCCGCATTTTGAACCTTTTTTGTTTTCCTTCGTCCTTTCGTTTGTCTACCAGTGTAGCCACTAGCTATTAATTAATTCCTGAATTCAACAGTTGGCTTTCACTATCCCATAGCTTTGAAAAATATTTATTTTTGTCCGTTCACTTTGCTCTCCTCTCTTTGTTCTAACACAGTTAATAAAATATATATACATTAATAATAGTATATACAATTGCTTTTATTTCCAGAAGGATGATAGCCTGTCCTTTCCCATTCGCATCCCAATTTCTCCCTTTATCTTCCTCTGTCCATTCATTCTAGCTAAAAATATATATAGTTGACTTTGTTCTTACTTGGAGGCTTTATTCGTTTTGCTCCGAAGAAAAAAAAATAGTCTATATTTATAGAGCAACGTATAAAAAAGCTTTCTTCTTTTTTCTCTGGAACTTGCTCGAGCAGATCTTCTTATTCCCTGAAATTGGACTCGAGCCCACTCCCTCCGACCTTATCACCTAGCTCCGACTTTAACACCCACTAACGCCGCCAAAGCCCACCACCGTGCCTCACCTTTCCCCTCCACCCACTGCGATGGCTGCACCAGCCCCAGCTCCTCTGGCCATAGCCGCAACCCATCAAGGCCGCCAGTGCCATGACCAAACACAGAGCAGCCATCACCTCCCTCCCACGTCAGCGCCACCATAGCCTTGCTCAACCACCGGCCTTCATTTTTTGCCAAGATTCCTCCGATCTCCACATGCCCGGAACCGCCTACGCTTGTCACCCATTGACCGGCCTTCCCTTGTGACGACCCGAATTTTTAACGTGTGTTAATTGGTAATTAATGGAATTAAATCATTGAAAATACTGATTTTATAAGTCGAACAAATAAAATTTTGATAATTAAAATATCAGAATATATATAAATTGGTTTAAAAACTATATTAGATATTGGATTATAGAATCCCTGGATATGAAAATCTCATAGAAAATAAATAATAAACTCCATCGTTTAAAAATAAGATAAAATAACCATAACTACGAATACACACACACACACATATATATATATATATAAATATACTTACAAACTTTATGATGTTTGAAAAAAAAAAAATATATACGAGTACATATGCACGCCCAGGTGGGCCTGCATTTAACCACAATATGCATGCATTTTTATTTGTACCTATGAAAGAAGATTTGATAGTAGCATCCCCACATTTGAACGCCGCCTAGGCAGAAACCGCTATTTTTTTGTTCTGACTGCAATAACTCCTTCATACTAACTCGGAATCAAGCAAAACTTCGACCGATGAATTCCTACCTAAATTACAGACAATATGGTACACTCGGATACTTCATCTTGGGAACGCACACTGTAGTTATCCAAGGGGACTGACAGTTTACTTGGAAAATAACATGGCACAACATCCTCATATTTGAACTCCGCCTAGTGTAGAAGCTGCTATTTTTTTTATTCAGACTGCCATATTTTCTTCATACTAACTTGGAATCCTGCGAGACTTCGACAGATTAACTCTCACCTAAATTACGGAAAATATGGAACACTCGGATACTTCATCTTATGAACGCACATTGTAGTTCTCCATGGAGACTGACAGTTGTACTTAGCAAATAAGAGGCTACCACATCCCCATATTTGAACTCTTCCTAGTGTAGAAGCCGCTATTTTTTTTGTTCAGACTACAATATTTTCTTCATACTAACTCGGAATCCGGCGAGACTTCGACCGATTAACTCCCACCTAAATTACGGACAATATGAAACACTCGGATACTTAATCTTGTGAACGTACACTGTAGTTCTCCTTGGGGACTGACAATTGTACTTAGAAAATAACAGGCTATATTCCCATATTTGAATACTATTTCTCTATAAGATAAGATGTAAAAGGGTATATTTGGAATTTCAAAACGACACTCAGTAAATCTATTCAATGAATTCTCTTTATTAGTAGTAAAGATAAAGATAGAGTGAACGATTTCCATTATTATAATGAGGGGTATTTCTGGTATTTCAAAACGACACGGTTGAATTCCTATTCAAGGAATTCTCATTATTAGTAGTAAAGATAAAGATAAAGATGTGATGTTGACATAACAATCCATGTGGACTGACAGTTGTACTTAGAAAATAATAGGATACCACATCCCCATTTTTGAACTCCGCCTAATGCAGAAGCCGCTATTTTTTTGTTCAAACTGCAATAACTTCTTCATACTAATTCAGAATCTGGTGAGACTTCGACCGATTAACTCCCACCTAAATTACAGACAATATGCAACACTCGGATACTTCATCTTGTGAACGCACACTATAGTTCTCCTTGGGGACTGACAGTTGTACTTAGAAAATAAGAGGCTACCACATCCCCATATTTGAACTCTGCCTAGTGCAGAAGCCGCTATTTTTTTTTGTTCAGACTGCAATATTTTCTTCATACTAACTCGAAATCCGGCGAGACTTCGACCGATTAACTCCCACATAAATTACGGATAATATGAAACACTCGGATACTTCATCTTGTGAACGTACACTGTAGTTCTCCGTGGGGACGGACAGTTGTACTTAGAAAATAACAGGCTATATTCGCATATTTGAATACTATTTCTCTATAAGATAAGATGTAAAAGGGTATATTTGGAATTTCAAAAAGACACTGAGTAAATCTATTCAATGAATTCTCTTTATTAGTAGTAAAGATAAAGACAGAGTGAACGATTTCCATTATTATAATGAGGGGTATTTCTGGTATTTAAAAACGACACGGTTGAATTCCTATTCAAGGAATTCTCATTATTAGTAGTAAAGATAAAGATAAAGATAAAGATGTGATGTTGACATAACAATCCATGGCGACTGACAGTTCTACTTAGAAAATAACAGGATACCACATCCCCATTTTTGAACTCCGCCTAGTGCAAAAGCCGCTATTGTTTTTGTTCAGACTGCAATATTTTCTTCATACTAACTCGGAATCCGGCGAGACTTCGACCGATTAACTCCCACTTAAATTACGGACAATATAGAACACTTGGATACTTCATCTTGCGAACGCACACTGTAGTTCTCCATGGGGACTGACAGTTGTACTTAGAAAATAAGAGGCTATCACATCCCCATATTTGAACTCTGCCTAGTGCAGAAGCCGCCGATTTTTTTGTTCAGACTGCAATATTTTCTTCATACTTACTCGGAATCCGGCGAGACTTCGACCGATTAACTCCCACATAAATTACGGACAATATGAAACACTCGGATACTTCATCTTGTGAACGTACACTGTAGTTCTCCATGGGGACTGACAGTTGTACTTAGAAAATAACAGGCTATATTCCCATATTTGAATACTATTTTTCTATAAGATAAGATGTAAAAGGGTATATTTGGAATTTCAAAAAGACACTGAGTAAATCTATTCAATGAATTCTCTTTATTAGTAGTAAAGATAAAGATAAAGTGAACGATTTCGATTATTATAATGAGGGGTATTTTTGGTATTTCAAAAAGACACGGTTGAATTTCTATTCAAGGAATTCTCATTATTAGTAGTAAAGATAAGTATATACATATATGAGTATATGAATGTAGGGTCATACGAAATAATATGCATAAGTAAGTATATATATGAGTATATGTAGATGTAAATCGGTATATGTATAAAATAAAAAAAATAAAAAAATATATGGATACGCATGTAAACAAAAGAGGAGACAAGCATTTAAAGCCTAGTACAAAACCTTAATCAAAGTCAGGTCAAAACATTTTCAAAGCAAACCGAAATAAAATCTCAGCCTTGGCTTACCCTGTAAGCTTCATTCTTCTATTCTATATACCTCCACCTGTCTTCATTTATTCCATTCGAAGCTAAGCATAACAAAGAAAACAAATACTGTCATCTCAAAACTTAAAACAAATCAAACCACTCAACTAAGCAGAGAAGATCAAAAATCAAGATAGCAGATCCAAGGCCAGTGCCCTCTGTTCAAACAACAAATGGTGAGTAAGCTCAAAACATAAATTATTTTTAAATCTGATGTTTGTGTAATGTCCGATGTATCATGTGATGAACGTTTGAAAATATGTATGCGTGTTAGTTTTAGATCTGAATATAGGTATATATGAATGTAAACCCGTGTGCATTTATCTGTATCATCTCTGTTCTAGATTACAGAGTTTAAATTTGGGAAAAAAATCTCTAATCTCCTCATCTAATTTTTGTTAAGCTGAAGTATCCAAATAAAAGTTGTTTGTTTAAACATAATTAATGTTTTAAAATTTTAATCAAATGAAATAAGTTTGAAATTTTATCTGGAAAATGCAAAGAACAATGGAAATTGAAGAACATGTAAAAATTAAGTGCACTGATTTGTAAATTCATATATATAATCTGAATCCTCTAAGCATATTAGGATTTTTTAAAAATAAAATCAAGATTTTTAATGTTGTTTTTGGGGAGAAATCGTGGGATGAACGGAAATCCTATTTTGGGTGATTTCTGGTGATCGGGAAATTCGGAGTGGTCGGGGTTTCTGTTGGAGGTAGAGGGAAGTTTGGTGGTCTCGGTAAAAATGGTGGGTGGGTTATTAGTCCAACGTGGCTGCGGCTCTTGGTCGGATTAGGGTTTAAAACCCAAATTTGTCGAGGTCGGAAAATTGGATCGCTGCGTTGTCATGGGTGGACCGGAATTGACCGGACCTGGGGGGATCGATGCGTGGGATGGTGGCATAGCTTTGGGTTCGATGGCGAGGTTGATGGCGGACGGGATCGTCGTCGGCAAGATGTTTTCAATGATCATGGTTTGGTTCCAGGCGATGCTATTGTGTTCGATTTTGATTCTGGTTGTTGTCAAGGGTTTTGGGTGTTTGCTTGAGTCGAGATGGTCATCAGTGACTTGGGTGAGATAGCAGCGATGGTCGAAGCAACTCCGATCATCTGTGCACGTGTACGTGCATAGTTTGGATAGTGGCTGTTGGGTTTGGAGAAGAAGAAGGATGCCTCGGGTTTGCTCTCGGGTATTAGGTTGGTGGCTCGAGTATGAATGCGGGGTTGTTCGTGGGTATTACAGGTTTTAAATTTTATACACATAATAAAGTTTTTAATAGAAATGACTCGGGGGTTTTGAGATTTTACTCGAAGGAGGTCTTGGGGAAACTGGTGTTTGGCTCGGGATGATGCTCGGGAATTTGGTATGAGGGCTCGGGTCAGTTTAAATTATTAACTATGTTTTTAAGTTTTTAAATAAGACAAGTTTAAATTAATATCTTAATTATTTCTATTATATTTTATCTAAGTTTGGAATTTGATAAAGGTTTTAAAATAAATTGTTTTTAAATTAATTAAGTTTAAAATGTTTTAAAATATATATTTATAACCTTTATTTTTAAAGTTTATTTTAAATAAACTCAATAATGTAATTAATTAAAGATAACTATTTAATGAAAGTAATTAAGATAATTTGAAATTAAAGGATAATTAAGGATTTATCACTTAAATAATTAAAGGTTAATTAATTAATTAGAGGATGGTAAATTAATGTAATTAATTAAGGATTAATTAATTTATGTAATTAACTTCAGGTTAATTTATTTATGTGATCAATTAAGAATAATTAATTAATTAAAGGTTAATTATTTAATAATTAAAGGTTGATTGAATTATTAATTAAGGTTGATTAATTAATAATTAAAGGTTAATTAATTAAGGATAATTAACCAATGGGATAATTACTTAATGAAAGTAACTATGGATAATTAATTTAGATAGATAATTAAAGGATAATTAATTAAATGGTTTAATTAATGTTAATTAAGCAGGATTTATAAAAGTAATTAATTTACTTTGTGTTAATTAAATTTATTAGAAATGGACTAATTAATCTTGCTTATGGATGATTAAATTGTATTGAATGTTTGGATTGATTAATATCTCTAGTGTGATAAATTATGGTGTTTTGTGATATGAAATGCTTTGGTTGAACTGAGATCATGTAAGTTATCTATCTATGATAAATTGATGTGTGAATATGTTGTTCTGAAGTTTAATTGAATTATTTAACTTAAACAACTTGGATTAAGAATGGTTTTGAATTCGAAGAGACCGGGATCGGATATCAGCGATATCCGAAACCACTTCGATTAGTAATCTATAATTCTTTATAGATTTGATTTTGTAAATCAAATAGGCTGGAATGGAATAAATTAAGTAAACTAGACCATTGAAACTAAGTAACAGTACTTAGATATTATTTTGTGAAATAAGTGTTTGACTATAACAAGATAAGAACTCGTAGTGTACGAGTTACCCTGGTTTCAAAGAAGCTTTATAACTTAGTATTTCAAATTAAGTGGGTTTACTCATGCTGGTTTCCAGCCTGACCCGGGTGTTACTTTGATGTAATGCTCGGGTCAGACCGAGTATTACAGATTTTCAGGTAAGGACGTTCTGGAGCTCAGGAGACGAGCTGGATGGCAGGAACGTATGGAGTGTTTCCGCTGTGATATTATTTCTGTTTATCTAAGACATGCGATTTGTATATGTTCAGTGTTTGTGCATGAGTGTAACTCCGATGTAAAAATATAATTGACAGATACAGGTATTCTTTTGTAAATTGATATTATATGATATTTGTGACGCCCCACCTCTATACCCATGCTAACCAAGAACACTACGATGTAGTGCTGTCAATTAGCACGGAGAATAAGGCTGTGGAGGAGCGACCATCCTTGTAACTTCTTTGTGCGAGCACCGATACGTCAGATAGAATAGAATGCATATCTTTTAAGGAGGAAATCCGACGTACCGATACAAACACAAAGCTATCACACGGTGGCTATATATAATCTTCGAAAACAAACATAGAAATAATCATAACATAAATCAGTCACAGACATCCATATCACAAAGGCGGAAGAAGATATGAATAAATATATAACACATGAAAGTGTACATCAGAGTAGTGGTCAGAAAGATCCACGATAATACAAAAGAATAGCATCACGTGCTATACAAAAGAATAAGTACACAACATAGAGTCTATATCTCAAAGGTGTACATCCAAAAACTACTAATCTATGTAGTTAGCCAAAAGTCAGAAATATCCTGAAGAGAAGTCAAGCAGAAGCACCTGTAACATCTCGGTCTGACCCGAGTATTATTTATAAGAAAATAATAAACGGATCAGTCTAGCTATAAATATCAGATGATATGGTATAAAGTAAAAGGCATGACATGAACATGAAATAACCATAACGACATACTACTATAAGTAAGTAAATGATAATCAACAAAAGATTAATCAATATCACAAGAATCTTCTCAAAGATAAGGTAGGGTATCATACCCTAAACTTGTATTCATAACAAGTCAATAACACATGAATTCACCAATGCACAAAAACTGATATCATATCAATGAAAATCATGAAAATTGGTGAAGCATGAAATTCCAGAAATCATCATCAAAAATCCAGAAAACACATAAAAGGGGGGGAGGCCTAACACATGAATGGGAGCATGAAAACTCACCTACGCGTAAACACATGACGAGAAGCTATCTCATGGAAGCTATCCATTAAATTTTCACACAGGAATGGCCCGAAGACCGTAGGGTGCTACCCTAGATATGTGATGGCGAAACATCACATAATCGGGGTATAGTCTCCCACGTAGACAAAGAGACATCGCTCAATCGCTAGTCTAAATCACAAAAATGATCGTCATGATCATAAGGAAGTGTCAATCACACCAAGCTAGTAAATATATGAGTTTAGCTTCATGTCCCATAACCACTTGCTTAACTTAAATATTTACGAACAAGCTGTAAATCTTCACTAGGAAATTGTCACAAAAGGGGTTCAATCGAACAAGTCCAAGAGCTAACCGACGAAGTGAACGCAAGCGTTTCATACCACTCGTTTTACTAAGTCGTTTAAGTCGATTTCTCATTCGAGTGAAGTAAAGGCTTGTATATACTAGTAGATTGAAAATCGGTTTGAGAAAACGAACTTTTGATATTTAAAATAGTGTTGAAATCGCTTTGATGAAAGAGCTTGATATTTACTATTAGTATTGAAACCTTCATTTATCTTTAAAGTGACAAGTCATAAAACGATTGTAGAAACAAATCAATTCACGTTCGAAGACGTGAGTAAAGTCCAAAGAAGTCAATCCCAAAACCATCAAAGTAGAAATTCTGATAAATGTTTTTCAGATGAGATTGCCTACGTGAGTGAAGGCAAGCGGTCCAGCGACCTAAGGAAAAATAGGTCATACGACCTAAGGAATTCGCGACTAAAAAGACCTAAGTGTAAGGTCGGCGACGACCTACGACTCACAGGGTCCTGCGACCTAAGTGGGATGCGACTTAGTGGGGCATAGGTCGGAGACGACCTACGACTTAAGGTCAAACGACCTAAGGTAAACGGTCCAACGACCTAACTCGAACGACCTAGAGGGTCGAACGACTTAACAGGAGGCAAGAGACTTACGACTTAAGGGAGGCAAGAGACTTACGACTTAAGGGAGGCAAGCGACTTACGACTTAAGGGAGGCAAGCGACTTACGACTTAAGCCTTAACTCGTGGACGACTTAGCACAACTCGCGAATGACTTAGCACTTTAACTCGTGAACGACTTAGCACTTTAACTCGCGAACGACTCAAGCCAGTAACTCGTGAACGACTCATCACTTTAACTGGCGAACGACTCAAGCCAGTAACTCGTGAACGACTCATCACTTTAACTCGCGAACGACTCAAGCCAGTAACTCGTGAACGACTCATCACTTTAACTCGCGAACGACTCAAGCCAGTAACTCATGAACGACTCATCACTTTAACTCGCGAACGACTCAACGATGGCCAGAAACGACTTAAGGCCAGAAACTCACCAAAACGCCAAAATTTATAGTTTTTCGCCAATCCAATGCAATCCAAAGGCAGATATTCATACAAATGCAATAGAGGATCATTCCCAACAGTCCAAGATAGATATAGGTAAGATGTGAGATCAAAAATCTCACCTTTTCACGGAATTTGATGAAGATGGAGATTTGAGAGCAAAACAAGAACACCACCAAGCTTGAATCAATGTTCTTCACGTGAATTTGATGTTGAATCTCGGATTTGCAATAGAATTTGTGTTTGGAGTTTTAATTTCCACTTCCCACCACCATTTTTGACAAAGCTTGAAGTGTTTTGATAGAGTGAGGAAGATGGTTGGGCTGAACTAAAGGGGTGCAGTCCAAACCAAAGTCAAAGGCGGGAAAAAGTGTCAAAAATTTCACTATCTCCAAACATATCGAAGTTTACACTCAAAAAGATCGCAAACGTCATTTTGAACTCAATGGGAGTGGTCTCGAGTCCTAATTTGACCGTATGCAAAAAGTAGCTTTTCGGACTAACATCCGACTAACGATAAAACATTTAAATAAAATATTTAAATATAGAATCGATAGATATGCGGGTTGTTACAATATTATATTTTGATCCACTGCGATTTGTGAGAATCAGTGTTGTGTTTATGTTTCTTCTATCTTTTTCTTCTTTCCCTAACTATCTTGAATTTTCGCGATCGAAAATTTCGGGTCGTTTCATTTGGTATCAGAGCAAAGGTTAAGCGAGAACCTTGGCTCTGGTGGGTGTACTCATCAGGGATAGGGTTAGTATTACCGTAGGATGAGTTGAGTGTGTGTGTGTGTGTGTGTATATATATATATACGAGTGCGTACTTGTTATTTTCTTATATAAAGGTTTTAAAAATGGTTTTAAATCTAGATGATTTTATAAAAGCTTATATCATATTTAAAAAGCAATAATTGGTTATAAAATAAGAAATTAAGGAATATATATATACATATCCAAATGAGGATTGGATAAAATGAACTATATAAATAAGGTGAATTAGAATAGGGTTCGAACCAGAAATAAATGGTTATTGAGTTTAAATAGGATGATTGTTTTCAAATAAACACAGAAATGTTTTAAGGAAGTAACCATTAGATGTGAATAACTTGTAAATTAGAAAGGATGTAGGTTGAAAACTTTTGAAATTGTTTTAAATGTTTATAGAAATAATAAAGAGTATTATTCAGAATATTTTGAGTGTGCTCTTGTTTTAAAATAAGAGTTGTTTGAAAGCATTAAAGGAAACTGTTTGAACTAGAACCAAAGGTGGTTTAAATTTTAAGGATAACTTGGTGTGTAAAGGGAAATAATATGTATATATGAGGAATATACATAATATCAAAGGTGGTCTGAAATAAACTCTAAGTGTTGAGTTTTAAATTTGGAATGAGATGTGATACCCTAGGTGATAAGTTTTTGAACTTATAAGATAATTAGTGTGAAGTTTAAAATTTGAAATGGGAATTCAAATTGGGTTTGGTTGGCTGGATTAAGTAAATTAAACTTATCTTTGGGAAAGTTAAATAATTAACAAACAACCTGAATTGGAAATTTCGAGATGAAATTGGAATCTAACTTAGGAAGTTAAATGGTTAATTTAAATTGGGAGTTTGTGTGATCTCAAAATAGGTTTGAGATCTGGAAATTGGAAAGGGTTGATGTTTTAAAATCAATTGGATGATATCATCCTATTGTTATTAATAATCTTTAAATTGTGAATTGGATTTGTTTAAATGAATGAGGAATGAAGTGTGGTAATATATCCATTATTGTGATAATAGGAAATTAAGCTTTAATTTGAAATTAAGGATATGGAATTACTTTGAACTGAAAATTTGAATAATTGAATTTGTAAATTAAAATTTGTTTAAGAACTGGTTTTAGAACTGGAAGATAAAAATTGGGTAATAAATTGAATTTTTATGATAAAATTGTTTTGAACTCTTATTTGAACTTTGAAATAAGTTAGGTAAAGATAATTTAAAATAGAATTTTGAGAATTGGACTCAAAATTAAATTGTTTAAAGATTTGGATTATTGATTTAAAAATAAAGGTTAATTTGATTTAAGTGGTTAAATCAACATTTGGAAAATTAACTCGAATTTATATAATTCGAGATGGTTAAAAGTTGAGATTCAGATTTCATTAGTTCAAATTGAATTTAGTTTGAGTTAACTAGTATTGAAGATGAATGAGTTCAAATTCAAATGGAATTGGGATTAATTCACATAGAAATTGAAATGATTTGAAATTGAAGTGGATTTAATTTGAAATTAGTCTAAATTAATTTGAATAATTTGAAATTGTAATTAAAGTGAATATGTTTAAAATCAAATGGAATTTGATCTGAATTTGGAAAGAACTGAGGTTAATTCAACTTGAATTTGGGATAAATCAAGTTCAAGGAAAATTGAAGTTATTCAAATTAGAAATGAGTCAATTTAAATGGAAGTGGAAATTTAAATTGAATTGAGGGGGAATTGACCAGTTTGACTCTGGACTATTTTCAAAATAAATTGTTTTAATATAAATCTATTTTTCCAAACTATTTACTACACAACTTTTCTTTTTAAATCAAAAACTATCTTAAACTTGTTTTACAATAACTCTTGGAACTATTTAACTATTTTACAACTGTTTTATAAACTAATTACTATTTTTCTACTACTTTATAATCGATTACTGTTTTACAACTATTTTGCAATTATTTAAAATTTCCATAACTATTTGATTATTTTTCAACTATTTACAATTACTTAACTATTTTACAGCTTTTTACAGTTAATAATTATTTTTCAACTACTTATTTATTTTAAAAAATTTCAAGCTATTTTCTAAATTTAAGCTGATTAGAGTACAAACTGTTTATGATTCAATACCAATTGAGATAAGGATTGAAATGGTAATCCAAGAGAGGATTGAGGCAAAGGTGAATAAGTGGATAGAGATTAAAATGAATGTGATAGAAAAGGAGAAATTGATTTAGCAAATAATCAATGAAGATAAATACGTAGGATGTACGTATATTATTCTATTCGCATAGTGATTTGATCCAGATTCGAGCATAGAATTTCGAGATAGTATTATTAATTCGAGTTGGGATTTTTCGCTCGATTTTCGATGGCGAACCTGGATATGGATTTTGATTGGTTTTGGATATTCTCTATCATAGTTGTGACTATGCAAGGAGAATAACGGTTTCTGATCAAGAAACCAAACCTGAGTCCGCACTAGGAAGTCGGGTGGACAATACTAGTTCGGAAGTGAAATTGTGTGATCGAGTAAGCGATCGGATTGATATAGCATACAGACGATATGTCTACGGGTTTTAATGAAATTGATATTGAAAATTTATGGATAAGAATTGTAAAATGGTCTTTGAAATGAAGAGTATATTTTGTGAAATATATGATGAGGTAAAATGGAAATTGGAAATTTCTATGATTAAAGATTCACTTTATGAAGAAAAGTAATGTGGTTAATAACTTTATAAAAGAGTAATCAAATTTGAATATTTGATTTGGAATAAACAAAGTTATATATCTTTGTTATATATATGGTAAACTTCCCTTGTTGAATCTATTGCCTGAAGAAAAGGGTTTTGAAAATATTTGAAGTATAAAAGTGAATTTATACAAGTATGAAGTGATTCAAAAATTTCCCAAGGTTATTATATATATATATATACGTATATATACAGGATTTTGTGGAAATGATTTTGAGGAAAGGTTTTGGGAACCTATGGATTTCTAAAAAGGCTTTTGATTTTTGAGGAAAATCAAATTTGGAATTTGGAAAGCCTAGTTTGTGAATTATCGATTTTAGGATAATCGATTTTGAGAAAGGAGATTTATATGAAATTCATACTAGGTGTATGATTTGGAAAATACTATATGTGTATAGTATAAAGTGTTTTGGAAGTGGCTCTGGGGAAAAAGGCGCTCCCTTGAATGAACTTCTCAGGAGTGCCACAGAGTGGTACTGCCTTGAGCCTCAAAGAGGGGGAGGCTCTAAAGTTGATCCTGTGAGGAGTCCGGACAACCTAGTTCCTGAGGATTATTTGGTAGTGAAAGTCGAGGGCACTGATGCCTACAGGGGCATTTGGGTTATGCTGTGACGACAGTGTAACTCGATGTCGCTGTGATCTACTGTGTGGACCATAGCGAAAATTGTGTGGAGGATGAGTGCCAACAGTCTACACTTGATTTTGCCGGGATGACAACGTAACATCGGTAGGCTGCGATCTATGGTCAAGTGGAGGAGTTTCATTCTTCTGGTAGCAAAATTCGAAGGCGCTGATGCCTACAGTTATATGGGTTTTTGCCGTGATAACAACGTAAAGCCCGGGTATAACTGCAATCTGTAGCGGGTTCCATGGTTTAATCGAGGGGCGTGGAGGCCTACAGTTATCTATGGATTTTGCTGGGATGGCAACGTAACCATCGGGTTAACTGCGGCCGTGGATGGGGGTGGTGATTTCCAGAGCATTCTCACCAAAGATATTTCCTTTATTTTCAAAAATGTTTTCAATATTTTAAATAAAATTATTTTCCAAGTATTTTCACTGGGTGTTGGAAACGGGTTTACCAAGTACTTATAAATTTTCAGTCCTACGTCTGATCAACGTATGACTGTATTTCTATGAGAGCAAGGATGGACTTGTTGAAACATCGAGTTATAAAAGTATTTTTATAAAAACTACTTTGAAATAATATTATATAGATATTAAAAAGTGTTTTGAAAATGATCAAAGAAAATTTATCTGATTTTAAGCATTTTAATAATTCTGGCTTTGTTCCTTTTCGAGCATGAAAAGTTCTAAAGGGGGAAGGAATGTGACGACCCGAATTTTTAATGTGTGTTAATTGGTAATTAACTGAATTAAATCATTGAAAATACTGATTTTATAGGTCGAACAAATAAAATTTTGATAATTAAAATATCAGAATATATATAAATTAGTTTAAAAACTATATTAGATATTGGATTATAGAATCCCTAGATATGTAAATCTCATAGAAAATAAATAATGAACTCCATCGTTTAAAAATAAGATAAAATAACCATAACTACGAATACATACATACATACATATATATATAGATAAATATACTTACAAACTTTATGATGTTTGAAAATATATATATATATATATATATATATAAGTACATATATATATGAGTATATGAATGTAGGCTCATACGAAATAATATGCATAAGTAAGTATATATATGAGTGTATGTAGATGTAAATGGGTATATGTATAAAATAAAAAAAATAAAAAAAAATATGGATAGGCATGTAAACAAAAGAGGAGACAAGCATTTAAAGCCTAGTACAAAACCTTAATCAAAGTTAGGTCAAAACATTTTCAAAGCAAACTGGAAAAAAATATCAGCCTTGGCTTACCCTGTAAGCTTCATTCTTCTATTCTATATACCTCCACCTGTCTTCATTTATTCCATTCGAAGCTAAGCATAACAAAGAAAACAAATACTGCCATCTCAAAACTTAAAACAAATCAAACCACTCAACTAAGTAGAGAAGATCAAAAATCAAGATAGAAGATCCAAGGCCAGTGCCCTCTGTTCAAACAACAAATGGTGAGTAAACTCAAAACATAAATTTGTTTTAAATATGATGTTTGTGTAATGTCTGATGTATCATGTGATGAACGTTTGAAAATATGTATGCATGTTCGTTTTAGATCTGAATATAGGTATATATGAATGTAAACCTGTGTGCATGTATCTATATCATCTCTGTTCTAGATTACAAAGTTTAAATTTGGGAAAAAAAATCTCTAATCTCCTCATCTAATTTCTGTTAAGCTGAAGTATCCAAATAAAAGTTGTTTGTTTAAACATAATTAAAGTTTTAAAATTTTAATCAAATGAAATAAGTTTGAAATTGTATCTGGAGAATGCAAAGAACAGTGGAAATTGAAGAACATGTAAAAATCAAGTGCACTGATTTGTAAATTCATATATATAAACTGAATCCACTAAGCATATTAGGAATTTTAAAAATAAAACCAAGATTTTTAATGTTGTTTTTGGGGAGAAATCGTGGGATGAACAGAAATCCTATTTTGGGTGATTTCTGGTGATTGGGAAATTCGAAGTGGTCGGGGTCTCTGCTGGAGGTAGAGGGAAGTTTGGTGGTCTCGGTAAAAATGGTGGGTGGGTTATTAGTCCACCATGGCGGCGGCTTTTGGTCGGAGTAGGGATTAAAACCCAAATTTGTCGAGGTCGGAAAATTGGATCGTTGCATTGTCATGGGTGGACCGGAATTGACCAGACCTGGGGGGATCGATGTGTGGGATGGTGGCGTAGCTTTGGGTTCGATGGTGAGGTTGATGGTGGACGGGATCGTCGTCGGCAAGGTGTTTTCAATGATCATGGTTTGGTTCTAGGCGATGCTGTTGTGTTCGATTTTGATTCTTGTTGTTGTCAAGGGTTTTGGGTGTTTGCCTGAGTCGAGATGGTCATCAGTGACTTGGGTGAGGTAGCAGCGATGGTCGGAGCAACTCCGATCATATGTGCACGTGTACATGCATAGTTTGGATAGTGGCTGTTGGGTTTGGAGAAGAAGAAGGATGCCTCGGGTTTGCTCTCGGGGAATTAGGTTGGTAGCTCGAGTATGAATGCGGGGTTGTTCATGGGTATTACGGGATTTAAATTTTAAACACATAATAAAGTTTTAAATAGAAACGACTCGGGTGTTTTGAGATTTTACTCAAAGGAGGTCTTGGGGAAACTGGTGTTTGGCTCGGGATGATGCTTGGGAATGTGGTATGAGGGCTCGGGTCAGTTTAAATTATTAACTAAGTTTTTAAGTTTTTAAATAAGACAAGTTTAAATTAATTTCTTAATTAGTTCTTTTATATTTTATCTAAGTTTGGAATTAGATAAAGGTTTTAAAATAAATTGTTTTTAAATCAATTAAGTTTAAAATGTTTTAAAATATATATTTATAACCTTTATTTTTAAAGTTTATTTTAAATAAACTCAATAATGTAATTAATTAAAGATAACTATTTAATGAAAGTAATTAAGATAATTTGAAATTAAAGGATAATTAAGGATTTATTACTTAAATAATTAAAGGTTAATTAATTAATTAGAGGATGATTAATTAATGTAATTAATTAAGGATTAATTATTTTATGTAATTAACTTCAGGTTAATTTATTTATGTGATCAATTAAGAATAATTAATTAATTAAAGGTTAATTATTTAATAATTAAAGGTTGATTGAATTATTAATTAAGGTTGATTAATTAATAATTAAAGGTTAATTAATTAAGGATAATTAACAAATTGGATAATTACTTAATGAAAGTACCTATGGATAATTAATTTAGACAGATAATTAAAGGATAATTAATTAAATGGTTTAATTAATGTTAATTAAGCAGGATTTATAAAAGTAATTAATTTACTTTGTGTTAATTAAATTTATTAGAAATGGACTAATTAATCTTGCTTATGGAGGATTAAATTGTATTGAATGTTTGGATTGATTAATATCTCTATTCTGATAAATTATGGTGTTCTGTGATATGAAATGCTTTGGTTGAACTGAGATCATGTAAGTTATCTATCTGTGATGAATTGATGTGTGAATATGTTGTTCTGAAGTTTAATTGAATTATTTAACTTAAACAACTTGGATTAAGAATGGTTTTGAATTCGAAGAGACCGGGATCGGATATCAACGATATCCGGAACCACTTCGATTAGTAATCTATAATTCTTTATAGATTTGATTTTGTAAATCAAATATGCTAGAATGGAATAAATTAAGTAAACTAGACCATTGAAACTAAGACAGTACTTAGATATTATTTTGTGAAATAAGTGTTTGACTATAACAAGATAAGAACTCGTAGTGAGGTACGAGTTACCCTGGTTTCAAAGAAGCTTTATAACTTAGTATTTCAAATTAAATGGGTTTACTCACGCTGGTTTCCAGCCTGACCCGGGTGTTACTTTGATGTAATGCTCGGGTCAGACCGAGTATTACAGATTTTCAAGTAAGGATGTTCTGGAGCTCAGGAGACGAGCTGGATGGCAGGAACATATGGAGTGTTTCCGCTATGATATTATTTATGTTTATCTAAGACATGCAATTTGTATATGTCCAGTGTTTGTGTATGAGTGTAACTCTGATGTAAAAATATAATTGACAGATACAGGTATTCTTTTGTAAACTGATATTATTTGATATTATATTTTGATCCGCTGCGATTTGTGAGAATTAGTGTTGTGTTTCTGTT
Organism: Allium fistulosum; assembly: GCA_030737815.1. Lineage (NCBI taxonomy): Eukaryota > Viridiplantae > Streptophyta > Magnoliopsida > Asparagales > Amaryllidaceae > Allium > Allium fistulosum. The sequence continues at coordinate 1,245,258,594 of CM060904.1, read as the reverse complement.
TCTTCTTCTTCTATCTTTTTCTTCTTTCCCTAACTATCTGGAATTTTCTCGATCAAAAATTTCGGGTCGTTTCATCCCTCCTCCCTCCAGCCTTGTGCCAAGCAACCCAAACCCGCCTAGCATACCACCAACCACCCATAGCCTGACGCTCCGCCTCACCCACCCTGACAGTCCATTTCGCCGCAGCCTGTCCCACACTCCACCTCTCCCCTCTCCTTTGATCCATATTTACGTATTAGATATATATAATATATGTTTATGTATATGTTAATGTAATTTTTTTGAACTTTATGTATGTATATAATAGGTTTATCTATTTTAAATTGACGACTTGTTTTGTTTGGTTATATATATTATATATATATAGCCTATGTTAGTGTATATATATATATATCTAAGTATACGAGTTATATATTAGTCTACAGAAGAATTTTTTTTTGTGAAGCATGAATATATTTGTAGACAGTGCATTGTTTTGGGTAGTCTTCTTATTTTATTTTTTTTATTTTTGTAGCATGTATATACATTTGTTTCCATGCGTATTGTGTGCATATGTTGTATATATAGGTTGCATGTATTTGTTTGATTAGCCGCATTTATATTTGTATTCACACATATATGGTCTGCACATATTACATGAAATTTTTCGAAAGATTATATATTTGTTTAGTAAATATTGATTTTTAAATTGTATATATATAAATACGTATAGTTGTTTATAATGTATAAGTTGTATTAGTTATATATATGATCTATTTAAGTTTATATATATATATATATTATAATAAAGTAAGTTTATATTGATTTTTATAATAATATATATATTTTCCGTTATATCAAGCTAATTTGATTTGTTCTCATAAATTCCTATTTATCAGTTTCGTCCGTCAAGTCCGTGTTCAGCTACTTCGCTTTGACATTTATTGTTTGGACTGGTCGATTTTCGAATTCATGATTTACTCCGTGTGCTTGTCCTATTCTCTCTCTTACCTCGAAAGGTGAGCAATAACTCAGGATTAACATTCTTATATTTAATAAATTTAATTCACATTGAAATGACAATTGAAATATGTTGTTAAATTTGAACTGTTAATTATATAATTGCTATATATAATCTACCATTATTTGTAACTATTCACCTATGATATATGACGCCATAACCTACCATTTATATTATGATTTAATTTGTTATTGATGACTTATTCCTATTGTTGATATGTTATATTATTATCACATCTGTTTTCACTCTGCAAGTACCCTGTTAGTTTAGAAATCCCTATGGGTTGAAATGATACATACCCGAACGATCTTGTAGAATAAGGGAAAATCATTATGGGTTGAAATGATAAACCCAAGCGAGTTTCATAGATTTTGAATTTTTTGGATTGCGGGTTGAATTTTCGGCCCGATCCGTGATCGATACGAACGGATTTCGTATCGATCAAGATTTCATCCAATGGAGTGGAAATTTGGCATGGACATTCTTTAGCTCGTGCGTAAGCTCCTGTGAAAATTTGGAATCATTTAGACTTGTGGATCGTGAGATACGATCGATACGAAATGGGATTTTCGGTTGGCTGTTTCGTTCGAATCAATCATTTCGAATCGATGGCGGCACGCGCTAGCAGGTTGATGTGGCGCGTGTTCTTCGCATCGATCCACACCTTTCGCCGAGTTGATCGAGTCGTTCTGGAGTCTTCGTTGTATCGGAGATCATTGCGTTGAACCAGGTTGCGTTGATTCGTTGGATACGAACAAACCATTGCTCATGGGTTCGAACAGAGGCCCATGATGGATACAAAATGATCTTTATCTGATGGATTCGAATGACGGCGAGTTGATCGATGCGAATAGCGGTTGCATGATGGATACGAACTAGCGGAACCTGATGGATTCGAACAAACCATTAGCTGATGGATATGAAGTAGCGTTGACACGAGGTATGTTGATGGACATGAATAGCATCGATTCGAAATGTGCAGCTATGTTCCTTCCTGATCGATACGAACTGCATCGAGTCGAAACTTATCTGGCCTTCCTACCTGATCGATACGAAGACGTTGTTCGTATCCATGCTGATCGATACGAACGCATTGTTCGAATCGATCGATTATCTTGAGCAAATGAACTCCGTTTGACCTGAGATTTGAAACGTACCCTCTGCTAGCCTTGATCATCATTTCCTATCGATCCTGCCACGATCGGATCTCAGCCAAATTTTGACGACATCGATCAAAGCCTTGTTTCCAATCGATTTCCAATCCTGATATCCATCACTTTCCAGCTAGTTTGTTGATATTCCAGCCTTGACCAAAAGGTGGGATAACATTTGCCCCCCAAAACATGCCTTGTGATAAGAAGGGGTGTTTTGAATAGTTCCGAATCCAGTATCCAAAGTCCATTGCCATATCATCCAAGTGCATCGATCTTGACTGCTCCGAGTCGATGTCTGATTCCAAATCCAGTAACCAAAGTCTTAGCTAATTCGATACCCATCCGTACTCGATATCCGAGTCCCAATCCATCCTTGTCCAATAACCAATAACCGAATCCAGGACCTCTCTGGGTCGATATCCAAATCCGTAACCTCTCCGGGTTCTTGCCAAGCGCAATCCACACCTGACGACAGTGGCCCAGTGTGCTGGGCGTTAGATAATTGCCATGGCTTAAGTCCTAAGCCGAATCCTGGTCGCTGCGGACCCTTGTCGAGCACAGTCCATACTCGACGACCTGAAATTATAACCAATAGGTAACATGGGGCCTAAGTCCTAGGTCGAATCCCGGTCTCTCCGGACCTTTGCCGAGCATAGTCCATACTCGACGACCATTTACCAAAAACCAGAGGAAAATCCAATCCAAAATCCAAATCAAATTAGAAAACCAAAAATCCACATCCGAAATCAAAACCAATATCCAAAAATGAAAACAATCACTCAAATGAAAATCCAAACCAGAAATCAAACAGAATCAGGAGTTTGAACCAAACTCCAAAACCGAACCAGAAAAAGAAAATGTCCAAACCAGAAGAAGAAACAGATTTCACAAACCATAGCATTGCGGTTTATCGTCAGTCAGAGCATGCCTAGGGGCCATCTCCGTCCTCGTACATGAGTAAATGACTTGGCTGTTTGCTAGTAGTTTGCTACTTATTTCGTATTATTCTTGTCAATTGATAACCAATCGACCATCATTCCTGGGCCTCGCGCCATCATTGTTTGAGGTAGACGGTGGTCGCTCCTGCTCCACCGCCGCATTCCGAGCCCCGACATACTGTCGCAACTGTGCATTCCTTACATGCTCCTCAATTATGTCCTTCAGATGCCTGCAACTGTTGGTATCATGTCCGTCTAAATCGTGAAAAAGACAGTGCCTCCCTGATGCCCTTTCATGTTCTGAGGGTTCTCTCCTAGCTGGCCTTCGGTAGGGAAGGCAATTCCGAGTTTCCATGAATATATGTTCCAATGTTTCATTTAATCCTGTGTAAGTTGAAAACTTTGGTTCCCTCCATCGTTTCTTGGCTTTTCCTGATTCGTCATCCAGCTTCCTTTTTTCTTTATCTTTATCCAAGCCTCTGCTGGATGGCCCACCATCCTCGGCTGCATTCACCTCCTTTAACTTCATATCTGAACATGTATCTTCCTGCCGAAGGAATCTCTCAGCTTCGTGAAAGAATTCCCCGAGATCCATTGGTGGGTCCCGTATTAGAGATACTTTGAAATCTGAATCCTCTCTACCTCATGATACTGCCGCCATTAAAACCATTGATGGATCTGGCCGATCCACCGAAGCAACCGCTGCATTGAACCGAGTCAAGAAAGCTCTGAGCGATTCATCCATTCTTTGCTTTACTGATGTTAGCATCATCACGTTCTTCGACTTTTATTGTGAACTCGAAATTGCTTCAGAAACCTGTCCACCAATTCTGTCCATGTCCTAATAGATCCCTCTTCCAGTTGTCTGAACCACATAGCAGCTATATCCTTTAGGTACAGAGGGAAACATCAGGCCATCACTTCCTCCGATGCCCACAGCACTTCCATATGTCTTGTATATCTCATCAAGTGATCAGTCGGATAAGCTTTTCCATTGTATACATCTAGCGTAGGTAGCTTGAATTCTGGTGGGTTCCGGGCCATTCTGATGTCACGAGTAAACGGGCTCCTGTTCACTCCTTCCAGATCTCTGTTCATCAAACCTCCGCGCATAGTTCGCCTGATAATCTCAGCCAATCCAGCGTTGTCTGCCAATGGTTGCCCCCCGAGTCCCCGAGGGAACTCTGGTACGTACTCCTCATCCCGCGCTCCTACATTCCTGCCAGCTTCTTGTTGTGTAGTGTCAACTGGAAATCCTCCATGAACTGGTCCATCGTTACGGAGCGGTGTGCCCCCGAGCCTGGATCCATCCAGATTATCAGTTGTGTGCTAGTCAGGGGTTGTGCCTTGTTGAGCTGCTCCATTCGATTGCCTGTTTGGTCCTTCTGCTCAGCTCCGCGGATCTGAACTCCTGAAGCTCTAATTGTTCCTGCTTGTCCAAACTATCTAAGGAGGTTCTGCATTATCTCCTCTTGCCTTTTAAGAAACTCTTCATGCATAGCTCCCATCATCACTTCCATCTCGTCTCTGGTTATGAAAGCTGAAGTCTGATTAGCCCCTGATGATGCCTCCTGGCTCCCTTCATGCTGACTTCTCTCGGCTCTTTGTCTTCTACTTGATTGCCTTGTCATAGCTCTTTAGATTTGAACCCTTAAGCCTTCAAATTTGAATTCCAAATCTGGTATAGCAGGTGCTAGTCTTTCTCAGTGACAACACCAAAGTGTTTGCGCCAAAATTGGTCACAAACCCCAAATGTCATGAAAGCACCAGTGTATGAACACAAATCAACAATATATAATCATAGATTTCAGATCTAAGTATTGTAGAGGATAAAAAGTGAAGAATAATAAACTTAAAACGGAAAGAGATAGACAAAGACACAAGATTTATAGTGGTTTGGCTATCTCCGGCCTACGTCCACTCCAAAAAGTTAATCTTTTATTGACTTTCCTTCCTGGTTACAACTGATTACAGTAGATTATAATGATAAAATTCGAGTATAACAGCAGCTATGGAGTACAAAGTTGAATCGGGCAGAGTTTGGACGTTGAGAAGCCAAAGATCCCTTTTCAGTTGGCTCCGGGGTGCTATTTATAGGTGTAGGAGGCTGATATTTCGCTAAGATCTCGGGAGACTCCTTCTGGAACGTGAGTAGGCCCGTGCGACCAAGCCCATGAAGTTTCGGTCCGATCCGTGATCGATACGAACGGATTTCGTATCGTTCAAGATTTCATCCAATGGAGTCAAAATTTGGCGTGGACATTCTTTAGCACGTGCGTAAGCTCCTGTGAAAATTTGGCATCATTTGGACTTGTGGATTGTGAGATACGATCGATACAAAATGGGATTTTCGGTTGGCTGTTTTGTTCGAATCGATCATTTCGACTCGATCATTTTGAATCGATGGCGGCACGCGCTAGCAGGTTGATGTGGCGCGTGTTCTTCGCATCGATCCACACCTTTCGCCGAGTTGAACGAGTTGTTGTGGAGTCTTCGTTGTATCAGAGATCATTGCGTCAAACCAGGTTGCGTTGACTCGTTGGATACGAACAAACCATTGCTCATGGGTTCGAACAGAGGCCCATGATGGATAAAAATGATCTTTATCTGATGGATTCGAATGACGACGAGTTGATCGATGTGAATAGCGGTTGCACGATGGATACGAACTAGCGAAACCTGATGGATTCGAACAAACCATTCGCTGATGGATATGAAGTAGCGTTGCCACGAGGTATGTTGATGGACACGAATAGCATCGATTCGAAGTGTGCAGCTATGTTCCTTCCTGATCGATACGAACTGCATTGAGTCGAAACTTATTTGGCCTTCCTACCTGATCGCTACGAAGACGTTGTTCATATCCATGTTGATCGATACGAACGCATTGTTCGAATCGATTGATTATCTTGAGAAAATGAACTCCGTTTGACCTGAGATTTGAAACGTAGCCTCTCCTAGCCTTGATCATCATTTCCTATCAATCCTGCCACGATCGGAGCTCGGCCAAATTTTGACGACATCGATCAAAGCCTTGTTTCCAATCGATTTCCAATCCTTATATCCATCACTTTCCAGCTAGTTTGTTGACATTCCAGCCTTGAACAAAAGGTGGTATAACATATTTGTATCACTTGACTATAGGATAGAAACTTATATACGGACACTGTTGGTCTATATTTTAAAAATGATTTCCAATGTTTTGAAAGGAAATATATGGTTTTAATAAATATTGATTTTTAAAATATAATATATATAAATGTTATTTTTATATATGTCTAAATTTTAGATTTTTAAAATTATATATTTGGAAATTTTAAATTTATAAGTTAGTTTTGAAAATATAAATTTTAAGATTTTACTTATAATTTTATTATTTTTAAATATATAAAATAAGATTTAGAATAGATTTATTACCAAGATTTAATTTGATATAATTTATTTAAATAAAATTCAATTTAAGTAGTATACCTATATATGCTTAAATATTTATTTAAAAATTTACATTAATATTTTAAATAGATTTATGTAATAACTTTAAACAAATAGAGGTTGGAAAAAATAAAGTAAAATTGACTTGAAATTTAATTGGTTAATAATTGAATTTAAATAAGAACTTATTTGAACTTATTGATTTTGAAATTTGAAAGGTATGACTTATAACTTGATTTGATGAAAAGTGATTAAAATGAATGCTCTCAACTTTATATAAAAATTGAGACTGAATATTTAATATGGATTTAAATTTATAAATTGAGATTTCATTTAATTGTTACTAAAATTATTAAGTGAATATTTTCCAATTTGAATTAAATTAAAATTATGTTGAAATATAAATGAAACTTATATTGTAAATGTTTGAATATTTAAACTTTGAATCTTATTGGAATTGAAGTAATAGTTAAAACCTGGATTTGAAATCGATAGAAATTGAAATGTTTTATTGAGAATTTGAATTGTTAACCTTTTTAATTGAAATTGTTGAACTTGGATTTGATTAAATTGAATTTTGGAATTTAAGTTGATTTGAATCGATTTGTGAAATTTGAGGAAACTAATTTTATTATATAAAGTAATTTAATATATATTGTTTTAATCTATGAACTATTTTAATATATAAATTATTTTAATATATAAACTACTTTAATTTATAACTATTTTTTTGAGATAAACGGGTGTGTAGCCCGTGGCTACACAGCCGGTTAATAGCTGAAATAAAAAAGTAGTAGAGTTCGACCAACAGGCCTGGTCGATGGCCAAAATATAGTTTCACAACCTAGTGTGCAATATTTACAAGAGCGGTAGCATTGTTTACACAAGTGTTAAGGTAAGTACACAAGAGGCCTGTCCTCTGCCTCAGCAACAGAGTGGATTGTTCCGCATTAGCATTGTCCTTGGATGGCAGAACCCGAGTGAAAGGCCTTCTGCGCCTAGAACCTGTCCAGAGAGAAAAAAAGTGAGAGATTTGGTTACATATCCCATCAATATTGCAGTTAGGTTTATTGAATATGTGTGCATTTCTTTCTTTCCAAATACACCAACTGTAGATAGCAATGAAGGAGTCAAGATTCCTGTCCGGAGGGTTATACTGCCAATAATCAAAGAACGAGCGAAGAACAGGGATGTGGCCAAGTAGGGTAGCACTGGTCGTGGCCCAAATGTGGTAGGAGAAGTCGCAGTCAAAGAAGAGATGGGAGACGGATTCATCTTGCATGGAACACAAGGCGCATAGAGGGTCAACAGGAATATTCTTACGCCTGAGTGTATCCTTGGTGTTGATACGAGCATGTACGAGGCACCATTGGAAAAATAGAATGCGGGGAGGGAGCTTACATTTCCATAGTCTTGCGAAAGTGAATGACCTGCCAAGATGGTTGAGAAATGAGTAACATGAGGCAACGGAGAAACCTTTCTCAGGAGATAAGGCCCAGTTGTAGTGATCTGGTATGTTGGAGAGTTGGATTGAGAGAAGCATGTTCGAAGCTGATGTAAGCTCAGTTAAGGTGTTAAGATCAAAGAGAGATGGGGGACATAGGCCGTGCGGGCCTATGTCCGAGGTCTCACCAACAGTTGCAATGGAGTGGGAGGTATGGGAAAAAAGGTTTGGGAAAGAGCGAGTAAGGGGAGATTGATCCTGCCATATGTCAAGCCAAAAAAGACAACTACCTCCATTGCCCAAAGAGACATGAAATAGATATTTGACACGTGGAATGGTTCATAAGACGCCAGCCCAGAAGGGAGAAGGTTTGAGACGGGGGGTGGAATGAAGGACCAGATGATGGTTAGAGTGGTAGTGGAGTTGAAGTATCCATTCTTTCCAGAGGAGATTGCCTGGTGTGATAATGCACTAGATCCACTTGGATAGGAGAGCCGTGTTGAGAGTGTCGAGGTTAGCGATGCCTAGTCCACCATGATCCTGATCCAGGCAGACAATTTTCCAGTTGATCAAGCATTTTGCTTTATTGCCATTCCAGAGAAAAGATCGACGAACAACGTCGATTTTATTAATAACCCAGCTTGGTAGTCTATGAAACGACATCCAGTATGACGGTAGGGCAGATAGGACAGATTTGACAAGGACAAGGCGGCCAGCCGTAGATAGAGATTTAGCCTTCCAGGACGCAAGGTGAGACCCAATCTTAGAAATAAGAGGGAGCCAGTCCGAGCGTGCAAGGTTAGTGGGATGTAGGGGGATTCCAAGGTAAGTGATGGGGAAATGGTCCAGATTACAGCTGAGCGGTGCAGGGGAAGAGGGACCTAGGTGATGGGATTTTCCAAGCATGATGATGGAGCTCTTGTTAAAGTTGATGGATAGGCCGGAGATAAGTTCAAATACATAAAGAAGGACTTTAAGAAAGTGAATATGAGCGGGTTCAGGGGAAACAAGCAGAATGGTGTCATCCGCAAAATGGAGATTAGAGACTGATAGGTTCGAATTTGGGATCTTAATGCCAGCTAAGAGATTTTTGGATGTTGCAAGCTTGACCATGCGGTTAAACACGTCTGAGATGAGGACAAAGAATAGTGGAGATAGGGGATTGCCTTGCCTCAATCCACGAGCTAACTTTATATGACCACCCAGCGAGCCATTGATGGAGATTGATAAAAGACTTGTATTGAGAATGCATTGTATCCATTTACACCAAGTGTCTGAAAAACCTCTGTGTTTCATAAGGGCTAGCAAAAGGTTCCAGTTTATAGAGTCAAAGGCTTTGGAGAAGTCAAGCTTTAGTAAGGCTCCAGGGGTGTTTGATAAGTGACAGAAGAAGATGACTTCCTGTGTGACCGCCACACAATCAAGGATGCTGCGGCCAAGGATGAAGGCCGATTGTTCGACCCCAACCGGAGAGCCAATGACACTTTGGAGGCGATTGGCCAGGATCTTAGTGATGATCTTGAAGGTGGTGTTGAGGAGGCTGATGGGTCGAAAAGAAGGGAGGGAGATTGAGCCTGGGGTTTTGGGGATCAGGATGATGTTAGCATAATTTATACGAGCAACTGTGGCGGGATTGTTTTGGAATTCATAGAACATTTCAATGATATCAGATTTGACAACTCCCTAGAAGTGTTTGAAGAAAAGGGGGCTAAAGCCATCTGGACCTGGTGCTTTGTCGTCAGCCATATCCCTCAGGGCTGACCAAATTTCATCTTCCGAGAAGGGATGGTCGATGGAAATCGGAGTGGGATTGGGGTAAAGGAGGTTCTAGTCAATGGGCGGGAGTGACGGGGACGATTTACCTAGAATATTTCTGTAGTAATCAGTGAATAGGCGGAGGATGTCGATTGGTCGGAAAAGACAGTATCATTATGACAGATTTTAGAGATGAAGGTGGATCTACGACGACCGTTAGCAAGCCGATGGAAGAAAGCGGTGTTTTTATCTCCCTCTTCAGTCCATTTAGCTCTGGAGCTTTGCTTCCAGCCAATCTCTTCCTGCCTAATAAGTCTGTACAATTTGAGTTCCAGTTCTCAAAGGTGATTAGATTCAGAGGCAGACAGGGGGCGGGATTCTTCCAGAATGTTAAGATGTATAATGTTATCTTGGGTCATCGCAATGCGAGTCCGGATCGAGCCCCAAATGGATTTAGCCCAAGGCCGGATTAGCTTTCTAAGTGATCTGAGTTTGAAAACAATTCGAGCTGTAGCCGACTGAATCCGAGAGGTTTGGGTCCATGGTGTCTTAACAAAATCGTCAAAAGAAGGTTCAAGGAGCCAAAGGCATTCAAATCTGAATGGTCGCTTAGAGATTGGGTTAGAGCCTGCATCAAGAAGCAGAGGGTAGTGGTCGGATAAGGTGGTGGCGAGGCCAGTAACAATAGAGAGAGGGTGGAGGTCATCCCAGGATGGGTTGAAAAGGAAGCGGTCCAATTTTGCTAAGGCAGGATCAGCTCTACGGTTAGACCAGGTAAAAAGTCGGTTGCTGATAGGTGGGTCAATGAGGACGCAGGAATTTATAAAGTCATTAAAGGCCGCTGAGTCTTGTGAGGTGTTACCGGAGTTCCATTCAGAGGGAGATCTGGTCGTGTTGAAATTGCCACCAATGATCCAAGGACCATTGATGCGCGAGGCGAAGTCTACATAGTTTTCCCAAAGGACAGATCTGTCAAGGGTGTTTTGGGGACCATAAATATTGGAGAAGAAGTAGAGTATACCCGAATGAAGGTGGCGTAGGATAATATGTAGGGCGGTAGGATGAGAAATGACTTGGCAGAGAGACCAAAGCGATTCATTCCATGCGGTAATAATGCACCCTTGTTTCAGAAGCGTCTATGTGGGCCCATCCAGTCTGGTAGGGGCCACATAATAACATGAGATGAGATGGGGACGGGTTCGCAAGTTTGGATTCTTGGATAAATAAGATGTCGATTTTTTGTGGGGTTAGGATAAGATTGATAGCCTGACTTTTAGTTGGGTCCCCAAAACCCCGAACATTTCATTAGGCAATTTTCATTAGGAACGAGATAGATGCTCAGTTTCTAACGATTGCATGGCCGAATAGTGTTGGTCGGATAGAATAATACGCATGCAACGTGCAATTTTTTTATTTAATTTAGAATTAGCAGAGGAAAACACAACTGGTTTAAAAAAACTACCCGAGCTACCAGGGATTAATATCTATACTATTTTCAATATCTAAACTGTTCAAGTTGGAAGTGTTATGATTTTAAAAATGTTATGATTTCAAAGTGTTATGATCTCAAACATGTTATGATTTCAAAAGGGTTATGATTTCAAAGTGTTATGATCTCGAAAGTGCTATGATTTCGAAAGTGTTATAATTTTGAAAGCGTTATTATTCTGGAAATGCATATTATTTAAAGTGAATAATGATATCGAATTGATATGGTTTTGAAATGAATATGTTATTTTGATATAAAGTATGAACTATTTGAAATGAAATGACCACAGTGTGAAATAAGCGTTTGGTTGTTAAAGAGATCGGGATCAGATATTGTCATACTCTCTGCCAATACCTAAAACCACTTTAACAACTGTGTACGTGGTGGAGATTCCAGAATGAAGTAGGATGGTTTGGCGACGATTCTGTATGAGGTATTAACGTAGCCCTGACTCCCGTGAGTTAGCTTGATGTGGCTAAAACAAGAGCCATGCTGGGCCAAGTGAGGTCATTCCTCCTATCGGACACATTTCTTCGATACCATTCTATTACTTTGTGATTTGATTGGGTGCACCTTTGATTTGGGAGTGTGTCATGAGGTGGGCGGTAGTAGCTGCTATGGGTTACTACCAGTGCGGATCCATAAACGGTATATCTACCCTGGCATTGCCTCGTGTGCCTTGTCACATGCCCTATCGCGCCTTCTACGAGTTTGGTTTGTTCCATACCTATGGAGTGCCCTCTGATAGACCTCCAATTTACGGAGGAATTACGGTACTGTATAGACTATGGGAATATATAAAAATGTGTTAAGGGAGATATGTGTAATGCCTTAACGCTATTTTAATAGTTTACTTTACTATAGACATATTATAATAGCATATATTACTACATAGTAGATTGTTCCACGGATCCTTAGAGGATGGAAATCCCAAACATCCTTTAAGTTATTTATATTTCAGTTGACATTTCACTTGAGTTAAATTTATTAATATAAGAATGTTAATCCTGACTCGAGTGTTTTGTATTTGGCTTTTTGCTCGGGTCGGACTAAGTGTCACAGCATTTGAGACTTACCTTTAGAGATTGGAGCTTTGCTTGACGATCTGTCTCATCTGTTCAGCTTTTCCAGTTGTTTTGTTCAGAAATTTCATCTGTCTGTATTCAAGACTACATTGTATTTGAGATATTATGTTGTATTTTATTTCAAACTCCGATGTTTATATAGTAGCTTCATAAACTACTATTTGTCTATTCCGCTACTTATTGTTGTAATACTCTGTGTCTGTGATTCTGTGATTGATTTATTTACTGTATATGCTATGTTTTGCCAAATATAAATTAACAATATGATATTTTGAGCAATTCAAGTTTGACATGTGTGGACGCGAATGGTTCGTAATACCCGATGGTTACATCCTTTATCTAATTTCATGTAAAAAAATTTGAATAGAGTGTAAAATTAGTTAAATTATAAGTTTCTATTATTGATAAATTATGTTGTTTTAAAATGGAATAATTTATATTTGAATTCCAAGTACAAGACTATTGATTTAATTTTGGAATATCAGATTTAGGGTATATGTTATTGCGGAAATGAGACTTGTCTAATTCTAGAAGATTTGACATTAAAAACTTTAGCTTAGAGCATAATCTCTGCACACCTAGAAATCAATAAATATGTTTGTGTGTGTGTAAACTAGCATAAATAACATATGATTATAAAATATTAATGGCATAGTTAATTAGGTTAATAATTATCATTTAAATCCCCTTTAGGAAAGTAATTAATTGTAGAGGCGAAATAAGAAAGATTTCTTATAAAGGCTAAATAATTAATACTATGAGATGCGTGTTAATATACTATGAGAGTGTTATGAAATATGACTAAGTTATAGGGATGTAAGGTCATTCAATAGAATATAGAGGTCTGCCTAGCTAATCTGGCTACCAACAGCATGATTTTGAGGTTGATTAAGACATAGCATATAAAAAGTAACTATAGATGACGCGAGATTAGTCCCAATTTTATAGGGTCGATCCGCCCAGCTAATCTGACTGCCAGTTCATACGAATAGTCGGACTAATGGAGACATCACCATGGGGTACGGGTCATAATACGAAGTACTTGCTTCAAGGGTTGGAGGTATTAAGTTGTTGTTTGAGGCCCGCCTCTTTCCTTTTATGAAATATTAAATGGTCAGGTTGGGTTTAGGCACAGTTGAGGATATCTCAGAAATTTCAGCTCCAACGGAAGTAGTAAGTGTTCGAAGAGATTTCCATGCAATGTCAGCTAGACAGATACTTGTGAGGAGTCCACCTTGGGAATAAGTATTAAATGATGGGGGCCTACCTCAATTTAAATGTCAGAGTCTGCCTATATTCCATTAAAAGATATTAAGTGGTTTGGGTATTGTCTCTCACATTGGTAGACATTAATAACGATGGTTATGGGATGTGAAATTGGATAATACGAAGGACCTACTTCAGGGATTAAAGGTATTATGTGGTTGTTTGAGAGCCCACCTCTTTCCCTTATATGAAGTATTAAATGGTCTTGAATATAGTTTAAATTCGAAAGACGTAACCTTATTTGAATCATATTTCCCAAAGTTTGATTAGAAAGGGTCAAGATTTCTATTCATCGGACATTGTTGTTCTAACTCACACCTTATTACAACAAATATTAGAGAAGGAGACGATGATCAAGATGGAGATGGCGATGAGAGAAGCTTGTGGCAGTAATCTATTTATCTTTTATTGCTATTTTCTGATGTACCCAATTGAAGATGATAGTGTATTTTTAAACATGATTAGGCTTCTTGTTGACATTATGTTATGGTTTCGTGACATTGGAATCTTAAATAAAATGGGCACTGTTTATGCTATTATATTTTATCCTTCCACCCTGAGCTCTGAATGAATAGATAAATAACTCTGGATTGTTCTTTTTACCAACCAACAGCATGCTATGGGATGGGTCTAAGTTTCAATAAGATTTTCCCAGGTTAAGATTTAGGCCTATTTCGAGGTGGACTGTTACAGCAGCTGAAAAAGAGGTTTACCTATACTAGAAGGGAATAAATGGGCAATAACTAAAAGAAAAGGCACAAGAGGGAGGAGGTCGAAAGGATGCTTCAGATATTGTTTGTTATGACTGTAGTCAAAAGGGAAACTATGAATCAAGGTATCCATAACCAGTTGGATTGATCATAATTAACTGTTTTAATTATGATAAGCCAGACCATAAGAAGAATGATCGTCCAAAGCTGAAGCAGGCAAGGCTGTTTGATTTGAAAGGGGCGAAAGGAGGACCATCAATAGAGGAGAAATGCAAGAGTGAAGCTTTTGTAGGTATGATTCCAATTTTAGGTTTTTTCAGTTAGGGTTTTGTTTGATACTGGGGCTACACACTCTTTCATTTGAAAAGATTTGGTTGATAGATTGGGATTAGAGGTTACATGTTTAGTTACTTCTTTGCATGTTGTTTCTATGATTGGTTGGTATGCTACTCTCGGGTTAATATGCACTAGCTTAGAGTTTGTACTATGTGAACTTTTGTTTTCTTATGATCCATATGTATTTGACCTCGTAGGGTATGGGGTAATTTTGGGTATGTATTAGTAGTGCAAAACCACATGAGAATTAATTGCATCGGGAAAGTTATTGCTTTATGAAACCCGATAAAGGAACTTGGTAGCTTTGGACATGATGAGGTAAAGGTCCAGGATTTCATAATGTGCAATAGGAAATCTAGAAGATGGTATTGATAGAGTTTTAGTGGTCGGAAATTTTCAGATGTCTTTGAGCCGGTGACAGGATTGCCACCAAGAAGGGTGATTAAGTTTTGTATTAATTTGATACTAGGGGAAAAACCTGATGGTAGACCCCCTAGCATAATGCCACCTAAGAAATGGAAGAGTCGAAGTAGTATATAATGGAACTTGGGCATAAGAGTTTCTATAGACC
The DNA here is from genome assembly GCA_030737815.1 of Allium fistulosum. NCBI lineage: Eukaryota > Viridiplantae > Streptophyta > Magnoliopsida > Asparagales > Amaryllidaceae > Allium > Allium fistulosum. The sequence continues at coordinate 1,245,243,414 of CM060904.1, read as the reverse complement.
AAGTGGTTCAACATGGGAAGTTTCTATAGTTTTTGTAAAGAAGTCAGATGGATCACTTTGGATGTGCATTGACTATAGGGAAGTTGAACGAGTTAACGGTAATGAATCATTATCCATTGCCAAATATAGATGAAATTAGTTGAGTGAAGCTAGAGTATTCTCCTAGCTAGATTTAGCTATAGGAATCAACTAAGAGTTGCTGAAGAAATTATTTCTTTCATCACTATCAGATGATTGGTTAGTCATGCCCTTTGGACTAACCAATGCTCCAACATTCTCTGTGGATCTTATGAACCATGTTTTTCATGATCAATTGGACAAGTTTTTTTGGTCTTTATAGATGATATTTTTATATATTCCAAGGGTGAATTAGATCATGAGGTTCGTCTTAGATTGGTGTTAGAGACCTTGAGACAACACAAGTTAAAGGCGAAGCTTTCTTGGTGTCACTTTTGGAAACATGAAGTTAGGTTCCTAGGCCATGTAGCTTCTAAAGAGGGATTAAAAGTAGATCATTTGAAAGTTATGGTTGTGAATGGATGGAAGAGACTCAAGACTGTTATCAAAATTCGAACTTTCATAGGATTAGCAGGGTACCACTGGAGATTCATTAAGGACTTTTCTCATATAACAGTGCTGGCGATAAGAGTTACTCAAAAGAATGAGAGGTATGTTAAGATGAAGGGGTGTGAGATGGCTTCGAAGAACTGAAGCTTTAGTTGACGAATGTTTTGGTGATGCACAAGGGGAATGGATATATGATAGTTTATACCGATGCTTCGGGTTCGAGGCTGTGGGCAATGTTGATAGCCTATTCATCTGGATAATTATGAACCTACGAGGGACGCACATGACTTGGAGTTGGTGGAAGTTATATTTGCGCTAAGAATTAGAGACCTTATCTTCTCAGAGAAAGGTTTAAACTATTTACTAACGATATTCTTTGAGATATTTATTCTTCTAGAAAGGGTTGAACGTGAGACAACATGGGTGATTTGAATTTTTGGCTCCTTATTATTTCGGGTTCGAGTACACCCCGGGAAACGAAATAAGGTTGCTGATGCTTTTGAACCTTAGAGAGCATAGTTGTGTTTTGGCGATGATGGAGGAGTGAAATGTATTAGAAATTTTATCTTCCTGTAATGTTCATTTTCGAGTGTTGGTCCAAGTAAAACTTTAGGGACAATGTCATGCTTAGAAGTACATCCAACTCTCATAGAATGGGTTTTCGAGAAGAAAAGATCCACCATATGCCTAAAGTATTAATAGCTTAAAGAGTGGTGCTGAGATGAAGAGCTGAAAGGCTTCGGTATTGAAAAGAAAGGTTAGCTTCGGAGGAAGGGAAGATTATATGTTCCAGATGGCAAGGACCTTACAAGGTTGGTCTTATAAATTGTCCTCATTTGAAGTTTGATATCCTTCTGGAGGGCACTAAGATGTACCGAAATATGAAGCAGAGCTTCTACTAGAAGGGATGAAGAGAGTTGTTCGAGAATATATGAGGAGATGTTTCACATGCCGACATGTTATGGTAGAACATCGAATACAGAGTGGACTTCTGCAGCATTAGGAGGTTCTAGTATGGTAGCGGGACTCGGTTTTTGTGGACTTCATGCATAGTTTGCCAAGGACAAGAACTAGAAATGAAACTATAGGGTCATAATAGATAGACAAACTAAGAGTGCCCATTTAATTCTAGTGAAATCTACAAGGAAAACAACAAACTTTACTCGAGATGTATGTGAATACAAAAGTAAGACTACAAAGAGTTCCAAGTACTATAGTGAGTGACCGAGACCCATTATGTGCCAGTGAATTTTTGAGGAACCTATGGAATGCTTTAGGTTTGAAGTTATGCATGAGCATGTCATACCATCCATAGACATATGGACAAACCAAGAGGGTCAACCGAGTGTTTGAGGATTTCTTACGAGAATGTGTTAGATTTTGGTGGATCTAGGGAAGATCACTTGCACTTTCTCTCATACAACAATGGTTAGTGATCCAATATGGGAATGACACCCTTTTGTTGGAACTAGCCCGCAGCGAAGTAACTGGGTAAATTTCAAAGTTTGTTACCTATTTCGATCTTCATTAAGTCTATGTAGTCTAAATTTTTTAAGAACTTTTCTAAATTTCTTTCAAATAAAATCAATAATTTATTTAAATTAATAATGGGTTATTTTTTATAATTTATATTATACTGCATGTATGTGTATCGTATACACATATATGTGTACGTGCACGTGCAATGGAATATTGTGTCATGGTTTGACATGCATGTGTACATATATTGGTATTAGACCGCAATGGACATGATAGCCCCACATGTATATAAATTGATTGTCTAAATATATATGTGTGTATAATGTGCATCAAAATATTATATAAACAAATGTATATATGTAAAAATATAATTATTATAAAAATTGATTATAAATTATATACACAAAGCATTTATAAAATATACATATTTCTGTGTGTGGTTCGTGTAAATAAATATAATTAAATTATAAAATTATTTTTTCTCATATATGAAATCTGAAATGAAATTATTTATTTATAATTGTTTTTAAATTAATTTGCATACATTTTACATATAAATATATAACTAATTATACATATATATATATTTATTTATAAATGAATATATGTTTTGTTGCTACTCTAGGGTAGAAAATATTGATTCCTTATTTTTTAATTTTCTCTTCGATTTTAAATAATTTAATAAAAAACTTACAATTAATTAAACTCGTGCGGAATAAATAAATAAATTTTAAAAATTCATTTCCATAAATTTAATGTGTATTTCAAATTACATTTATTTTTTTAAAGAATTTTATATTATTTATAAGTGTGAATAAATTTACTTCATTTGTTTAACCAATTTTTAATTAATCAAATAATTAAACTATAATATATATATATATATATGTACAAAAATAATTGTTTTATTACCGAAAGCTTTTCAAGCATAAACAATTTTTTTTTAAAAAATTAAAATATATTTATATTACGATTTAATCCTTTTCTTAGATTTAATTGATTAAAATTATTTCATAATGCTATTATAATAAAAAATTATAAGGCCGTGAATAGCATGCAAGTCCACATGAATGTGTTTGCGTATATATATGTGTGTGTGTGTGTGCACGCACTTATATATACCTCCATCGGCATATGTCAATCCATCGATTTATCGATTTGTGAGGTTTCTTAGTAACATATGGAACAATGAAAATATAAACATTATTATTTAATAATAGACCAACAAAATACCTTTCATCAATGCCCAAAGTTCAGATATTGAAATGAAGAAATAGATTCCTTTAATCCAATTCCAATCCCGAAGTTGCTAGCTTTCGAATTACCTAACCACGGACGATCGAATCGTAGAAAATTAATGTGAATTAGTATTTAGATTATTAGGGTTGTTATTGGGGGGAGGGGTGAGCTAATTTGAGTAGCAAGGGAAGAGTGCAAAATTGTTTGCAAAGTGAGGGTTAGAAGGATTAACTAAGAGAGAGACTAGGGAGTGAAATGAGGATCAAGATCCACTTATTTCTCTTACCAATTCTCCCTCATTTAAATTCAAAATTCCTTCCCACTCTACAGTCATATGGCCAGCCCCAATATGCTGCCATATAGCCGCCTATAACATGCCCTTTATTGGCTTCAAGACCAATCCATGCCCAAACAATAATTGCTGCATTTAAACCCAATTTAAATGGGTACCAATATCACATACCGATCAGTATATTTATAACTATTATAAACACACTATTTAATATTGTTCAACATATCAAATAAAATATTATAATTAAAATTTCATAAATATTAATTAATTTATAACAATTACAAATTATTAAATTGGGTGAAAAGAGGAGTATTCAATGTTTAGCTGTGTGACTCTTAGGTGTAAATTTGGTCAGCAATTAATATCTAACAATTCGAATATTAATGTTCATACTTCACTTAACAGGTGGTGTGACATTATGGCCAAATTTATCGCTTACTTTGTATTGGTGTCCAATTTTACCTAGTAGTGATAATTATTTACACCAATACTCTTCGTCAAAACCGTATCACTTTAGACTTATGGAATTTGATAATGGTCAAAATTCTAATATTCTCCGTATTCAACTCTATAATCCAAACATAAAGTCCTTCGTTCAATAATAATTATTAACCGAACTGGTCTAACCAGAGACTTTGACTTTGATTTGACAGTGATACTAACCTCATATAACCGAGGAGACGAATCCTTTGTTGAATAGCTTTTCACTTCCAATACTTCCACTTAACCAAACTATAGTTGTTCGATGGCCGTCGTGCCACGATCTAACTATGATCAAAGCAGAGCTTCCATATTAAATATTAACAGTATTATCAAGTCAAGATTAACAGAACTATAACAAAACATGCCATTTATGGATTTTATATTAAATATACTTTTAGTTAAATTAAAAGCTAACTCGTTATATAAAGTATATAATAGAAAGAAAACACCTTTTATTTCGAATAAGATTGGCTATAGCATTAGATATATGTAAAAAATTACATAATTGCCCCTAGGGCATACCTCTAACTCTATCAATCTCATACTTGCACTTAGTGTCAATTATGGAATCTCTATTTCGATCAATTTGATGAGAATTAGTTGAGTTAGACCTTTCACGAATGCATTTGCAATGTTGATATAATTTTCTACTCTATCAATCAACTCTTTCAGATGTTGATAAACTACCTTTATCGTGTGGAACGAGTCAGAGCATGTTTCTCGATTTCTAGTGAGCTCCTGTTATTACATTGTTATCATATAACAATAATTTAGTATTCTGAATATTTAGAATCGTCCCTGGTTCAGTTATAAATTTGTATATTTATATTTATACATTACTTTTATCATGTCGCTACTCAAGGCGATGTACTTAGCCTTTCATTGAATCAGCCACAACCTTTTGTTAGGAACATTTCCAACTTATACCTTCTTAACTTAGGTTCGAACTTAAATTTAATATTGATATATTATAGTCTATAACACTTATGAAGTTCAAATACGAACACTCCTTCATAAGGAGTTTGTTTTTTTTTGTAAAACATTCTATGGTATTTTGTAAATACTCGATAACACTATGAATTACCATTTAATGATTTTAATTTTGATTCGATATTTGCTTAAAGTATCAAATAAATTAGCTAAAAATGATATTGTAGAAAATATATCATGTATGATAATTCCTACTGTCTATACAAATGGAATCCATCTTACATGTTCCATATTAAATATTTTAATAAGATGTCTTTACATATCACATGGAACGATTTTAACATAAGTACATCGATAATAATCAATAGTATGTTGTTTACTTATAGTTTTAGAATCAATGTCCCTTTCAATATTCATTCTTATGGACGCGCTTCCTCTGTATTTTGGTTGAAAATCAAACTATTTTATATTTCTATCAAAATACTTATTCAATTCTAATGCTTATGGAATGTTACTTTTGTATCATGTGACGCCCCACCTCTATACTCACAATAACCAAGGACACTATGGGGTAATGCTGTCGGCTAGTGCAAAGAATAAGACCGTTGAGGAGCGACCAACTGTAAAATTGATTTGAGCGAGTACCGATATGTCAGATGGTATATCACGCATTTCATTTCAAGAGGAAATCTGAAATATCCAATCCAAACTCAAATCTACTACACAATGGTTAAATGCCATTCGAAAACAAAATAAAATAATCATAACATAAAATCAGGCACAGATATTCATATCACTAAGGCAGAAAAGATGCGAATATAATACATAGAAGTGAACATCACAGTAGTGGTCATACAGGATCCACTACATCATAAAAGAATAGGTACATGTACTACACAAAAGAATATGTATACATCAAAGAGTCTCTATCTCGGATATATGAAAAACTACTAAGGTAAAGTAGTTTGCCAAAAGTCGGAAGCTGGTCCCTACTAAAAAGTCAAGTGGGAGCACTTGAAACACCTCGGTCTGACCCGAGTATTATTTAAGAAGAAAAATAATAAACGGACCAGTCTAGCTATAATTATCACGTAAGATGAGATAGGATAAGAGATATGAAAAATATATAAGATAACAATAAAAATCATACAATATCTTAGTTTTTCTCAAACACCCAAAAAGAATATCATATTCTTTATTTTTATTCACCAAATCACAAATATTTATAAAGCTTATCAAAGCAAATCACAATAATTGGCGAAACACGAATTCCAAAAATCAATAACTAGAAATCCAAAAAACACAAAGAGGGGAAGGCCTATCACAAACGGGAGCATGAAAACTCACCAACACGTGTATCACAAACGGGACGCTATCCCATGGGTTGCTAACCCAAAAAAATGAGCCAAAGCTCCACAAACGGTCAAAAGACCATGGGTCGCTACCCCATAAAAATGAGTTGAAGCTCCACAAAACGGGGTACAGTCCCCTACGCGGACAAAGAGACATTGCTCATCGCAAGTGTAAATCATAAAACGATCATCATTGATCAATAAGTGTAAATTGCACAAAGCTAGTAAATAAATGAGTTTAGCTTAAGGTCCCATAACCACTGGCTTAACTTAAATATTAACGAGTAAATTGTAGATTTCCACTCGAAAATTGTCATGAGTTTTCAATCGAACAAGTCCTATAATTAACCAACAAAGTGAACGCAAGCGTTTCATACCACTTGTTTTACTAAGTCGTTAAATTGGAATTCTCATCCGAATGAGGTAAAGGTTTGTATATACTAATAGATTGGAAAACGGTTTTAAAATCAAGCTTTGTATTAAAAGTAGTGTTGAAATCATTTTTTGTGAACGAGTTTTATTATTTATTACTAGTATAAAACCTTTGTATTTAAAGTGACAAATCATACAAACGATCGGAAAGAAAATCTATCATAAAAATCCACATTTCAATAACATGAATCAAAATTTATGGAAATCGATATCAAATCCATCAAATGGAAATACTAAAAATCCAGAAAAGAAATCATCAAAGTTGATTTTAATTGACAATAATTATACGGATCATCAAAAATCGATAAATCGGAGATCTACATAAAAATAACCCAATTTCCAAAATTCGACAGCCACAGACGTCTGTGAGAAATCTATAGATGTCTATCCCCTGTTTTGAGAAATTGTAACCCTGGGGTCACAGACGTCTGTGGATAATCCACAGACGTTGTCGTCTGTAGCGGGACATAATTTGCAATGCCCAAAAATGGGCAAACCAGCCTAACTTCATTGATTCAGAAGCGATTGAATGAGCAACTGCGGCTAGGGATTCATGCCTAGCGACAACCCAGCCCTAAAGGCTCTTTAATACACCCAAACAACATGTCTAAACACCCATACTAGGGTTTTCATAAATTTTGAGTTTAAAATACCAAAATTAGGAAAAATTCACCAAACCGATTCAATTCAAAAGCAATTGAATAAGAAATAGATGTTAGGAATTCATACCTAACAACAATCAAATCTATAGACATAGATGTGAGTTCAAGAACTCACCTTTAAACTCAAAAATAGAAAAGATAAGCTCTAAAACAAGCTAAGACCAATTCCTCTTCAATTACACCTCTAGAATCTCCAATCTAGTATCACATGCAAAGATTTCCTAAGTTAGGATATAGGAAATTCTGAAAATTGAAGAGAGATTGAGATGGAGAAGATGAAGAGGATGCTTACCTAAGCTTCTCTTCGATTTATAACTTGAATTTGAATTCCTAAGAAAAGCTAGGGCTTAGGAATTTTAATTTCCTCTTCCCACCATTTTTCATTTAGCTTGAGAGTGTTAGGAAATTGTGAATGGAATGAAGGAATAGAAGAGGAGTTAGGGTATTTGGTAGAAGATGATTTGGTTAACGGGCTAGAACAAAGCCCAAAGCCCAACAGAAAATACCAAAATCCTAATCAACCCCAAAAACAACAATGCTTATACTTAAACAAGCCGTAAGCATCGATTTGAAATCAACGAAAGTAGTCTCGAGTCCATATTCGACTATATACAAAAGGTCATATTTCAGATTCTAATTTCAACTAACGATGCTATATTTAAATAAAACTTTTAAATATATAATCGTAAAATATGCGGGTTATTACAAACCCCCCTACTTAAAGAAATTGTGACCTCGCAATATTTGAGAAGGTAATAAAGAGTAACAACCATTCTGTGACATAACAACACAAAAAGGAAGATTGAAATGAGAAGTTCACCTTAAGGAGCACGAGAGAGTAAGTCAGGAAGTGTTCGCTTGATGAATTCTCTGGATTTCCAAGAACAATCCTTAGGATTTGCGGACCATTGAACTTTCACAAATGGAACGTCTTTATTACGAAGGAATTTAACCTCCGTAGCAATGATGCGAATAAGATGTTGCTCATAAGTCAAATTAGGTGAAACTTCAATTTCTTCAATCACACTAGGCTCAAGAATAGAATCGAAATCTCTAAGGCATTTCCATAGCTGAGAATCGTGAAATACGTCATGAATAGCGGAAAATTGAGCCGGTATAGAAAGGCGATAAGCTACGGAACCAATGCGTTCGGTGATGGGAAACGGGCCAATATATCGAGGTGCTAAATTTCCCGACCGACTAAAATGCACAACACCCTTCATAGGCGAAACCCGAATTAATACCAAATCTCCCACAGAAAATTCCAAATTCCTTCTTCGGTCATCGGCATAGTATTTTTGTCTACTCTGAGCTTCTTTCATCCTATTAAGAATAAGGTCAATCTTTTCTGTGACATCATGAATAAAATCTGGACCTAAAACCAGCTTCTCTCCGGTTCTATGCCAACACTAAGGAGATCGGCATGGCCTTCCGTAGAGTGCCTCTAAAGGTGACATACCAATACTAGATTGGAAGCTTTTATTGTAAGAAAACTCAACAAGGGAAATATGATCTTCCCAACTTCCACCAAAATTAAGAACACATGCACGAAGGAGATCTTTAAGTGTTTGATTCACACACTCCGTTTGTCCATCGAACTGAGGATAATAAGCGGGGCTAAAATTAAGCTTCGTTCCCAAAACTTTTTGAAGACCTTTCCAAAATCCACTAGTAAATAATGTATCACGATCGCCAACAATAGAAGTAGGAACTCCATGCAATTTAACAATTTCTTTAACATAGAATTTAGCCAAAAGAGGTATGGTCCGGTTGGACCGAACGTGAAGAAAATGAGCGGATTTTGTAAGTCTATCTACAATCACCCATAAACTGCCATGACTTGAACGAGAATGGGGATGACCGTCAATAAATTCCATGGAAACTTGATCCCACTTCCAAACGGGAACGTCTAAACGTTGCAATAACACAGAGGACCTCTGATGCTCGGCCTTTACGATTTGGCTAGTCATGCAACGCTTAATAAAGTTAGCAATATCAGATTTCATTCCATCCCAATAATAAAGTCGCTTCATGTCCGCATACATTTTACTATTTTTGGGATGAATTGTAAATTTAGAATGATGGCAATCTTCTAAAATGTCTTTACGGAGATCAGTGATATTTGGCACAATAAGTCTACCAAATTTTCGAATGCCACCACAGGCATCGATTTCAAAGTCTTTCGAACCATCAATATTATTTTAATCCCTACAACTTTGGCTAAGATGAGCAAATTTGGGGTCGTGTTTTTGAGCTTCAAGGATGCAATCTAAAAGGGAAAGATGAGCCTCAAGGCTACATAAAACAAAAGATGAACATGAATCGGATTCACGATCTCAAATCACATAGAAGAGGACAAAGTCTCGAGATCACTCCATTCAGATATCATCATGGAAACAACCGCTTCTTGCTTACGACTAAGGGTATCAACAACACAATTTCCCTATCCAGGAGTATAAAGAATATCAAGATCATAAGATGCAAGGAATTCGAGCCGATGCTGTTGACGCAAATTAAGTTCCTTTTGAGAGAATAAATACTTTAAAGATATATGATCGGTGTAGAGAACAAATTTCTCTCCCAAAAGATAATGACGCCAAATTCTAAGAGCGAAAACAATGGCCGCGAGCTCTAAATCACGAGTGGCATACCTAGTAAAGGCAGGCTTTAACTGCCTAGAAGCATAAGCGATAACATGTTCCCTTTGCATGAGAACGGCTCCCAAACCTATACGGCTAGCATCGGTATAAACAATCAAGTGTTGGTTCCATTCGGAAATCACAAGAATAAGAGCATCGGAAAGGAGTTCTTTTAATTTCTGAAAAGCAGCTTCAGATTTGTCTGACCAAATGTACTTGACTCCCTTCTTTGTTAAACTAGTAAGAGGTAAGGAAATTTTAGAAAAGTCTTTTATGAATCGACGGTAATAGCCCGCCAATCCAAGAAAACTATGAATTTCCGTTACACTCTCTGGTCTTTTCAAGTTTTGAATTACCTCAATCTTTGAAGGATCCACGGAAATTCCGGATTCTGAAATAATATGTCCTAAAAGTTTCACATGAGATTGCGAAAAATGGCACTTAGAAAACTTTGCTTTCAATTAATTGCTCCTAAGAGTTTCCAACACAATTTGAAGATGTTTTTCATGCTCTTCCTCAGTTTTAGAATAAACAAGAATATCATCAATAAAGATAAGAACAAATCGATCGAGGAAGTCTTTGAAAATTTGATTCTTAAGGTCAACAAAATTAGTTGGAGCATTCGTTAAACCAAACGGCATAACAAGCCATTCATAAGATCCATAACGAGTATGGATTGATGTCAAAGGAATACTATCCTTTGCAATTCGAAGCTGATGAAAACTGGTTGCTATGTCTAACTATGAAAAGACTCTAGCACCACAAAGTTGATCGAATATATCATCAATCCGAGGCAAGGGATATTTATTCTTAATGGTAAGATCATTAAGCTTGCGATAGTCAACGCGAAGTCTAAGTGTACTATCAGATTTCTTCACAAAGATAGCTGAAGCACCCCAAGGAGAGGAACTAGAACGAATGAACTGTTTTGCTTCCAATTCGGATAATTGTTTACGCATATCCATATTTTCCTTATTGGACATACGATAAGGAGGACGAGTGATAGGTGTTAACGTTAAAAAGTGAACGCTAACACCCGGTGTGTGTAATAGAATCGTGAAAGCACCACCCGCGTGACGGGAACAGAATTTAAGCAGTAAAATGGCAGAAAAGCAGTAAAAGACAGCAATTTATAGTGGTTCGGCTTGAGATTAAGCCTACGTCCACTTTGAATCTCTTTATTACTGAATCCGGTTACAAATCGATACAAATCTCTTATCAAAACAGTACAATTTGATCACAAGAAACAATCTTGACTACTAGCTCAATCTTCGTTGATGAAATTCGATGAATCCGTGTTGGATGTAAGGAATTTCTCTGGAAGCTTGTTGTAGCGTCTTGAATGTTTGAAGATCTTTGATTGCTGGATGAATGGAGACTTCGACAAAGTAACGGCGCTTGAAGAAATGAATGGCCAAAAGTCCTCTCCTTGTTGGAGATGGTTGTGTATTTATAGAGTTGAGTCTGGGCAGAGAATTTTCCCAAGTCCTAAGTCGTAGCCGACTTAGTATAAGTCGCGGCCGACTTATGATAGGTCGCAGCTGGCTCATCAGTTTCAACACTTCCTTAATAGTTCACCTCCTCTTCTGGTTTTATGCTTTAAGTCCTAAGTCGTCCCCGAGTCATTGTCTTGCAGCATAAACGTTGAGGCTTTGGATTTCGACTAAGTAGTTTTAAGTCGTGGCCGACTTATAGAAAGTCGTAGGTCGTAAGTCGGCGGGGAGATAGTGTATGTTTGTTGCCTCTGAGTGTCTAGAACAAGCGAGTCATAAGTCGGCAACGACTTAGCATGCGTCATAGGTCGGCAACGATTTAAGAGATGCATCTTGGGTTACATGATCTCTTCTGAACGAGTTAGTATAAGTCGTACGCGACTTATAGAAAGCAGCAGGTCTTATGTTGTAAACCATTTCATTAAGTCGGAGACTTCCTTATCTCGTAGACTCTTAAGTCGGAGCATCTCTTAAGTCGGTGTCTACCTTAACTCGGAGAATTCCTTAAGTCGTAGACTTCTTTAAGTCGGCTCCTGCTAGGTCGGAGCTACCTTAGGTCGGCGCTTTTCTTAACTCGGAGCCCTTCTTAAGTCGGAGCTCTTCTTAAGTTGGTTCCTGTTAGGTCGGACTTGTTCTTAAGTCGGTGACGCCTTTAGCTTGTTAGGTCGTGAGTCGAAAGAGGGTTAACATTTGCCCCTCGAAGTACATGCCTTAAGTCGTAAGTCGTGTGCTTCGATTTCCTTAGCTCGCTTCTTGATGAGTGCGCTAGATCGCGACCGACTTAAGATGAGTCGTAGGTCGCGAACGACTTAGGATAAGTCGTAAGTCGGATGTGTCGATTCACCTTTCACTGTCCCAGAGTATAAATAGCTTAAGTCGTTCCTTCTTCTCCTTCACCTGTTTCATTCCGTCATTTGCAAGCATTCAAGCTCTTCTCAGACAAATTCAATTACTCGATCGCCAGTTATTCTTATTATCATACCGCGTAAGTGAACTCGATTATTCAATCTCCGATTGTCACTGAATTATAAATCCCATTTTCAACCTATTTTCCTTATGCCATGCTTCATAATTCTTGTTTCAATCGATTACTGATGGGTTCAAGATGACTTGCATTGGCTTTGGACAATCTGTGTGAATGAGGCGATATATTGCAGCGATTCCGTTTTCCTGACTCGAGATCTGTGATGGAACGGAATTGCATCAGATTTGTGGTGATTTTAGGGCGATTTAATCGGCATGGGAAGATGAAAGTTTTTGTTGATGGAAAAGCCAATGGGCTAACGGGTTAATGGGTTAGGAGTTAGGCGAATTGATGTATTGGGGAGAAGACGAACGACTTAAAGCCTTTGTCATTCGAACAGAAATCTTGACTGCTGACTTTAGTGCTCAGTCGTATCCCACTTAGGATAGGCCATAGGTCGGCAACGACTTAAGAACGCAGTTTGAACAGAACTTACGACTTAACTTTCATTGCTTCGTGTTAAATTGTGTACGACCTACAGTAGTTCGTAGATCGGTAACGATCTAGGACTTAAGATATTTCCTTGCGGTGCGGCTAACAGAACTGAGGCCTTGAATCGCCTTCACCCCCTTAAGTCGTGGCCGGGTTAAGACTTAGTGAAATATTTGAACTCGCATTCTCTAACTTGGAACATACTTTTGACATGAACTTCTTGACTTGAAAAGCTGGAACAAACTGCCTAATTTTCAACTATTTGAACCTTTCTACATGCCACATTTATCTTGCAAGCCAACAACCTGTTAACTCACAACATTCACAGAATATTGGGACGAATATACTGCCACTGATTGCCCGCATCAAATGACAGATTAGTCGATAAAGAAAAAATCAAATTAAATGCACTGCATGAATGAAATGTTGTACAATAACCAATTCAAGTGAAGTATTAAAGCAAAATCGTAATAGCCAACTGAAACTGATTTGTTTACATTAACACTGTACTTAGATATTAACAAGTTCTGAAATCTCATAATCAACAGATTGTCGACTAGTTTAATTCCAGTTGTGTTTACCTGTTATTTTTTCTTTTATTGGTTCTGCACAACACTTCACACTTTTTAGGAAACGTGCACCTTAATATTTGATCATCCAGTTCCTTGTGTAGAATGACATCTCAACACGAAGATTTGGAACCAGCTGGAGGAGTTTTTCCAATCGCTACTCCATTAAACGATCCTCCAGAAAGGACTCCTACTACTTTGAGCCATAAAGCCTTTTGTCAATTATGCACCCAGTTTGGCATTGCGGAAGCTGACGCTTTGCTCACTGGATTAGATGATACTGCTGATAGACCGCCCCATGGCTTTGTCGCAGTTAACCGCCAAATGTGCTCGAGCGGAGCTATCCCCCCATTTAATGACTGCCTTCGAGAACTTCTTCTCCGACTATCTATCTCCCCTTTTCAATTACACCCTAATGGCTATGCCATCCTGCTGGGACTGTGTGTGCTTTTTAGGAGAACGCTGGGCCGTTTTCCCAATTTTGGAGAAATTCGTTTCCTGTGCACATTTACAAAGCACAAAGACCATCCTTCCATTACAGTTGTGAGAAGTGTTAGAAATCGTAAGTTGATCGTTGGTCTTCCCGACAGCGTTCACAATTTTCTAAGTCAGTTTTTCTATGTCCGCTGTCCTCCAGGATTTTACGCCATCTGGAGAGTAGGGAGTAAGATCATTTGTCTCTGCTTCTTATGTTTTTTCGAACTTGTCGAAGTTCGAGTTATCGAGTGTTAACTTTGCCCTTTTCTTTTCAGCTCTTCCTCCTCCTTCTAGAAATCCCGGTCACAAAGCGACTTTTGAGAGGCTTATGGCAGTGCCGGTTGAGGAAAGGAGTATCCAGTTTCTATTGACAGACGAATTTTTACATCAATTCGGTCTTTTACACTCTTCTTACTTTACCCAGCTTCGTGAAGTTTCTAATCTTCCAGCGCAGACATCAGATGCCCCAGCTTCAACGGAAGATATGGCTTCAAAGGAGCCAACTGTAGACACTACATTAGTAAAGTGTTCTACTTCTATTGGCGTTGCGGGAACGTCCAGCAAACCGGCGCTTGCTCCAATTATTGAAGAGGACGAAAATCCTCGAATTTCTGAAAAATCAGCCAATGTGGAAGTTGAAAAGGAGAATTCTGCTGAACATCATAATGATGACACCATTGATGACTTGAGTGACATAATGATAACTTCTCAAGAGCTTTTCAAGGATAATATTCCAAAGGCGAACTCTCCTATCGTTGAAGCGACTTCCTCTTTGAAACAGACCTCGACGCCTTCTACACCTGTCGTCTCCGTTCCCGCACTAAAGCGTGGTTTGTAGTTTGACGTACGTAGTTCGCATGCCGCACACACTTAGGATTTTTCTGCACTTATAAGCATTTACTCTTTCTTTCTGAAAATTTCTAAACTTTACTTCTTTTCCGTTTTCAGATTCTCCGATGGGGCGTTCCGGCTCATACTATGACTCATTTCAGCGCCATGGAGGCCGTGGATCTTATGACATTAGGAAATATCTTGGTGACCAGAGAGAGACAGATGAGGAAAGGGCTCAAAGGAAGGCTCAAGAAAAATGGGATTATGAGCAGCGATAGAGAAGAAGAGACGCTGATCGATATGATTCTTCTTACCGAAGTTACGATTCTCATAAGCGAAAGTCTTATGATGACAAAGGGAAGACTCATATTACTGATGAATCAAGCAAACGGTCCAAGCCAAGTGACGCATCTGTAATTTCTGAGAAAACTGATGCTCCTATCCCTTCTGATACTCCGGCCGGCTCTCCTCCTCTGAAGAAATCTGATATTCAAACAATCATTAACAGGCCACAATATCAAGTTAAAGACGGCCCTCCAACGCTTCAGAGCTGATTTCCGAATTGGTGCCTAAAAGGAGTGCGCTTTGACTTGGATTTGGTTCCGATTGATAAGCAAGACATGCTTAAAAGTCTTGACGCGGTCAGGCTTAATATTGAGAGGATGTCGCAATGGCAGAAACTTGTCGACGAACTTCAAAGGGTCAACCACATGAATCTTGAGGCGATGATGACCATGGAGAATGATAAATCAGAATGGGACAAATGGCGCAAGCAGCATGATGCGGAGATGACGAGCATTGCAGACGACAACGCAAAGCTTGGATATGAAGTTAAGCAGCTTAAGGAAAATCTCGCTTCTTCTTCTGCATCATATACTAAAAAAGAAGAAGTCTTTCAGAAGCAAGTGTGGGATGCACATGCTGCACAAAGAGATGTCGAAATGAAGCTTGCCGCCGAACAGCACATTACTGAGAAATATCGCATAGAAAACACCGAACTGCGGGAAAAGGTCACCTCCCAGAACGTAGAGATTGAGTTACTAAAGTCTCGACTCGCTAAAGCTGAGACAGAGCGTGATGCGGCTATTGCTTGTCGGGTTGCTGCCGTTGCCGAAAAGGAAGCGGCTGAGCAATCACATGAGGCGACGAAAGCAAACATCAGCTCTACCTTGTTCGACTTTTATTTACACAGTGTTCTGGGTCGTGGGAGTCTCGCTTTTCTGGGTCCTGATTATGAAATTACATTGGCTGAAGTGTGGGAAGTCGCAATTGACATGCTTGGCGGGGCCGGCTATAATGAGTCGGAACTTGAGGAGCGCTATCTTGATGATGAGGCTCGTGCCGCTCTTGTTAAGGGGAAGGAGCAGCTTGCTAAAGTACGGGCTGAATCAACGGGAGAAGAGCTTTCAAAGGAGAAAGCTCCTTTTACTGCCCTTGTTCACACTTCCACTTCGGCCGATGTAAACATTATCGATTACGGCTCCCATTCTTCACTCTCAGCTAAAATTGCCCAAGAAACTGCGACCACTCCCACTGAGGATGAGGCATCGGACGATACTGAAGCCGAGAAATTTGAGATTGACCTTGCGAAGCCAACTCCTCTAGGTAATTTTGGCATCGTCCCGGGCCCAATGAACCAGTTATTTGATTTAACCGAGTTTGATGACCTTCTTAATTGTTACTTAAACTTTGGTGAACCGATACCTTCTCTATTTTCGGGAGATATTGATTTTAACTTCTTTTCTTCTACAGCGGAGGCACCAAACACTGCACAAGTTTCCACTCCTTCAGTTGCTGTACCTCCATCTTTACAGATTACTCCTCCTTCTGCTTCCCAACCGGGATCGCTGGCAGAAAAAATCGAAGCTCTTCAAGGCCTGGACGATCCGGCTATTTCGCAGGAGCAGAAGGCGGAGGATCTTGAAGACGTCGAGAAGACCCCGGAGCGGTCTCTAGATAATGACCCGAAGCTTTCAACATTGCTTGCTACTCCGGGGAGCGAAACTTCTTCGAAGAGGAAGGAGAAGCGTGCCGTAAGGAAGAAGAAGAGAAGTGCTTCGACTGGGGAAGACAAAACAGAAGAAGACCCAACCACTCCTTCTTCTCTGTCCCGTCCACATCGGATTCCGAAATTAACTATTAGGCCAAGCAAAGGCTCCAAGGGTGGCGGAAAGAAAGAGTGACAAGCTGGACTTTCTACTTCTTATTTTGCTTTTTACATGTATAGACCGGAGATTGTGCGGGTACCGGTCCCTGCTTTTGCTTTTTTGAGATATCTGCACATGTAAAGAATTTTCATAGTACTAAATAAAACAGTAATTTTACTTGTACAACTTCTTGTGTACGTGAGAACACATCTGTTTCTCTTTTTCAGTGTAGAATAAACGATTCCTTTTACTTGTACAAACTTTTTGTCTGTGTTTGGGAATACATTTATTCCACGTCTATTTTTCGTGATATTGCAATGAACTTGTGGCATGTTGTGTTTATTAATATAATTGAATTGTATAGTATTGCCCCCATGCCGTAAGTGCATTGCAATATTCCTAGCTTTTTCAAGACTAATACTCTTATTTCAGAGAATAATTACTCCGCTTTTAAAGGGAGAATCATTCTGCTTTTAATAGAGTATATCTAGTCTTTAGAGGAATTTTTATTTTCTCTTTCTGAAGAACGCTTCAACTTTCGGGGATAATAACTTTTATTTATTAAGAAGTGAATTTTCCTATGAAGTGAAATGAACTCTTCTGAAAGAATTTTGTAGTATTTCAACTTTTTTAGGAGGAACTTTTTGAGATAAACAAGTTAATCCTTCCTTTGAGAGTTGAACTGTGCTTCCGGAGAATGCTTTTCGTTCGAGTATTCTATTTTGGGACATGCCTCCGGAGAGGGCTCCTCTTAAAGAGTTGTGCCTCCGAAGAGGTCTTGTGCCTCCGAAAAGGGCTTGTGCCTCCGAAGAGGGCTTGTGCCTCCGAAGAGGGCTTGTGGTGCCTTGGGAAAGGGCTTTTTCCTCCGAAGAGGTCATGTGCCTCCAAAGAGGGCTTGTGGTGCCTTGGGAAAGGGATTTTGCCTCCGAAGGGGTCATGTGCCTCCGAAGAGGGCTTGTGCCTCCGAAAAGGGCTTTTTGATTGCCTGGAAGTTACTTTCTCATGGTTGAGTAGATCCACGGGGCGGACGCAAGTTGCTTGATTGGATGCTCGTTTGCACAAACGATCGCAATCAATTAACAAGGGCCCTGTTCCTTTAGTTTAAGAAGGTGCCCCTCCGGTGGTTCCATCAATCTTTTTTGATTGAGAGAAGTACTTTCATTGTTTGGCGTGCCTCGTCAGAGGGCTTTGTTGAACTTTGAGAAGGAGCATTGGCTGGTTGGTGTGCCAGGAAGGTTGCGTCTCAGAGGCAAGTAGATCCACGGGACGGACGCAAGCTGCCTGATCGGATGCATCACGATCAGTTAGCAAGGGCCCTGTTCCTTCTGCTTGGGAAGGTGTCCCTTCGGTGGTTCTTATTGGCCCTTTTATTGAGAAGCATACCTCCTTTTGGCTGCTCCTTTGTTTGCTTGGCAATGTTCTCTCATCATCTGCTCATTAGCGATCTTTTATTATCGTTTCCAAGCACATCTTCTTTCCTTACATTGCCATGTTCGAAGAAGTGGACTTCACTGTTGAATGACTTCATGGGACAAACGCAAGTTATCTAGTTGGATGTCTGTTTATATCGACCATCTCAACTAATTAACAAAGGTTTGTCACAGTGGAGTCGCCAACTTTTTATGTGAAGTTCTCCTTGTATAGGATTTGTATTTGGAATTTCTTGTCGCTTGGTATTTGCATAACAGGTGATTTATAGAGGTCGCTTGGTTTTGTGACGAGCAAGCCTTGTTTTGATGTCCTGCAATTTTGAATCGACATTTTAGCAATACATTTAAAGTATTTACATATCGAAATAAAACAGGCATTATGAAATAGTAAAGAACACAAGATTTATAGTGGTTCGGCCAAGAATCGGGCCTACATCCACTTTATAGCTTTCATTCATTCACACTGATTTACAATGTTTTACAATACAACTGATACATTCATCATTATTTTACAATTTTGAACAAAGCTTTTTCTTTCAAGTAAAATAAGGACGTAAGTGGTTGCTGTTCCAGGCTCTTGGAATTGGATCTCCTTCAACAGTTATGAGCTTGAAAGTGCCATCAAGAAGTTTACTGCCAATGGCATATGGTCCTTCCCAGTTTGGTCCAAACACACCAGTTGCCGTCATGATCCTTTTCAAAACTAAGTCCCCGACCTCAAAGCTGCGTTGGCGGACTTTAGAGTTGAAGTGCCTGGCTATCCTTTGCTAATAAGCTGAAACTCTGAGCCTAGCTTCTTCTCTTTTCTCATCAAGAAAATCAAGTGCTTCAAGTTGTAGCTTTTCTTTTCAGCTTCGTTGAAATGAACTCTTCTATGTGAAGGAACTTCTACTTCCACTGGAATCATTGCTTCTGATCCGTATGCCAGTGAAAATGGAGTGTGCCCAGTTGCAGTTTTGTGAGTAGTCCTGTATGCCCATAGTGCTAATGGAAGCTTATCAACCCAACCACCTTTTGCTCTTTCGAGTTGCTTTTTGATGGTTGACTTGATGATTTTATTTACTGCTTCCACTTGCCCGTTTGCTTGCGGATGAGCCACTGCTGAGAAGCTTTTCCGAATGCTGAACCATTTGCAAAAATCCTGGAACTCTTCACTTTCAAACTGAGTACCGTTGTCTGTGATTATTTTCTGTGGCACACCATATCTGCAAATGATATTTTTCGTTACAAAATTTATCATCTTTTTAGAAGTAATGGTGGCCAAAGGTTCAGCTTCAGCCCATTTGGTGAAATAATCAACGGCTACAATAGCATATTTGATTCCTGATTTGGAAACTGGTAATGGTCCGATTAGATCTATCCCCCAAATGGCGAATGGCCATGGGCTGACCATCTGTGTGAGTTCGGTGGAAGGTGCTTTTGGGATTTTTGCAAATCTTTGACATTTGTCGCACTTTCTAGAGTAAATAGCAGCATCCCGGTTAATGTTAGGCCAGAAATACCCATATCGGAGAACTTTCTTGGCTAAAGTTTGACCAGCTGAATGATCTCCGCATTCTCCTCCGTGTATCTCGGCTAGAATTGTCTTGGCTTCTTCCTTAGTTACAAATCGGAGCAGAGGCATTGAAAATCCTCGTCTGTATAATCGGCCATCTTGAATTATATACCTTGACGCTTTCCTCAATAGTTTTCGACGTTCCTTAGAACTTTCTGGCAGGTAACCACTGAGTAGGTATTCTTTGATTGGAGTCATCCATGATTCATGCTCTTGAGACGTAGCCATAATCCAATCAACATCCATTTCATCAATGCTTGGAGCTGACAGAACTTCTACAAGAACTAATCCCAGCAATTGAGCTTCTCCGGAACTTGAGTACTTTGCTAGAGAATCTGCTTTCATGTTCTCTACTCGAGGAATATGACTTATCGTGTAATGATTGAAATCTTCGAGAAGTTCACATGCCTTTGACAGGTATGCGGGCAGATTTCCACATTTAGCCTGAAACTCTTTCTTTACCTGGCAAACAATAAGTTGAGAACCGCTGAAGATTTGACACTCTGATGTTTAGTTCCTTGGCAATTTTTAAGCCAGCAATAAGAGCCTCATACTCCGCTTCATTGTTTGTTGAAGGAAATTCCAGTCTCAATGCATAACACAATGATCGTCCTTCGGGGGTTTCAAGCACAACCCCTGCCCCAGAACTGTAATCATTCCTCGATCCGTCAACATACAACTTCCACTGGATTGGAATGTCGTCAGTTGTTCCATTTTCACTATCGCCTTTGTCAGTAGATTCTGCGATGAAATCTTCTAAGGCTTGTCCATTGATTGCTCTCTGGGGATGGTATGTGATGTCATACTGGCTGAGTTCAATGTTCCATTTCAAAAGACGACCCGAAGTTTCAGGACGAAACAGGACTTGCTTTAGAGGTTGATCAGTAAGAACCTTGATAGGATGGGCTTGAAAGTATGGTCTCAATTTCCTGGAAGCAATGAGCAAACAATAGGCGAGCTTTTCTATCTTCGAATAATTCATCTCTGCCCCAGTGAACCGTTTACTGATGTAATAGACTGGACGCTGTACTTTCATATCCTCCCGTACAAGTGCTGCACTGAGGGCGTGAGATGAAATTGCTAAATAGATGAAAAGGTCTTCACCGTCAGTAGGCTTGGAGAGAGCCGGAGGTGTTTCCATATGATGAATTAGTTCATCGAAAGCATTCTGGCATTCAGGAGTCCATTCAAAAATTTTCTTTCCTTTCTTTAGAGCGTCAAAGAAGGGAATACATTTGTCTGTGGCTTTGGAAATGAAGCGACTCAGAGCAGCGACTTTTCCATTGAGACTTTGCATTTCTTTCTTTGTTTTAGGGGCTTTGACCTCCCTTAGAGCTGTGATTTGAGTAGGATTGGCTTCAATGCCCCTGGCGCTCACAATGAAACCCAAAAATTTCCCGGATTCTACTCCGAATGAACATTTCAATGGATTGAGCTTCATTCCGTACTTTCGAAGAAATGCGAACATTTCCTCCAAGTGTCCCATGTGATCTACAGCTTTCTTTGACTTTACCAACATATCATCGACATAAACTTCCATGGTTCTACCAATCTGAGGCTTGAACATTGCATTGACGAGCCTTTGGTAGGTTGCCCCAGCATTTTTCAATCCGAAAGGCATAACTTTGTAGCAGTAGAGACCCACATCTGTAATAAAGCTCGTGTCTTCCTGATCCGACTCATGCATCATAATCTGATTGTACCCGGAGTAAGCGTCCATAAATGATAACAACTCATGCCCAGCTGTTCCATCCACCAATTGATCGATTCTGGGCAGTGGGAAGCAATCTTTAGGGCAAGCTTTGTTTAGGTCCGAAAAATCGATGCAAACTCTCCACTTTCCATTTGCCTTCTTAACAAGTACTGGATTTGAAACCCAATTTGGATAAGTGGAGTTTCTGATGAAGCCGTTTTCCATAAGACGATCGACTTCTTCTTTCAGTGCTGTCGACCTTTCTGGGCCTTGAGTTCTTCTTTTTTGTTTCACTGGTGTGAATTTTGGATCGATGTTCAGGGTATGTACAGCAATTTCCGGGGAGATCCCACACATATCAGCATGACACCAAGCGAACACATCCAGGTTGGCTTTTAAGAAAGATATCAGCGTATTCTGAACGGCTATGCTTAGTTGTGAACCTACATTGAGTACTTTGTTTGGGTCTTTTGAATCAACAGATATTGGTACCGTTGTTTCCACGGGTACCACCCTATTCTCCCCTGCACTGGCTTTCCTGGGGTCCATTCCTTTTCTTGCATTGTTGTGCTCGCCAGTGCAGGGGCCACCCCATAGTTGCTACAAAGTTGTTTCTTTGATGCGGAGCGGAGCTGCCGCATCTTTCCCCATTTCTCTTTTCCTGGCCTCCCGGAGTTCTACAAGATAACATTCTCGTCCTGCGTTCTGATCTCCTTTAATAACAGCAATTCCATTATCAGTAGGAAATTTCATTGTTAAGCACCATGGAGCAAGGACGGCCCTGAAAGCAGCAAGAGTAGGCCGACCCAAGAAAGCGTTATAGGCGGAGAATCCATCAACGATTACAAAAGTTTGCTTCCGGACCAATTTCTTATGTCCTTAGCCCATTTCAACAAACAAGTCCACCGTTCCAATTGGCTGTTTCAGCTCTCCTGTAAACCCGACAATCTTGTGTGAAGAGGCTTGTACATCAGTCATCGGAATTTTCATTTGGTCAAATGTCCTTTTAAAGAGAATGTTGCATGAGGCACCACTATCAACCAACACTCTTTTGACAATAGCCAGCCCAATACCGACAGAGACAACCAAAGGGTCCTTAGTAGGAGCTTCCACATTAATAGAATCCCTGGCTCTGAACATAATATCATCATGAAAAGTCTTCTGCTGCTTTAGAGGTGAAGCATCTTCCAAGATTAAGACACTTTCTTCAGTTGGTGCATACTTCAAAGCTTTTTCATACCTTTCCATTTCACCCCAACTCCTGCCAGCCGGGTGAGGTCCCCCTGTGATCACATTGATAACAGGTCTTTCCTTTCCAGCAGGCCTCTCTCCTGAATCAGATGAATGAGCTGGAGGTAACTGCCCTTGGCTGGATGAAGATGGGTCCTTTCTATTCCTCTTGACGTACTGCTGCAACTTATTCTCTCTTAACAATTCTTCAATCAGGCTTTTCAAGTGGCGGCACTCATTGGTATCATGCCCTGGTTGGTTGTGAAACTTGCAAAATCTTCCGCTTTGAACAGCATTCTTCCCAACTTTCATGGCCGGTGATTTTGGAAATTCGACAGCATCCTTAGTGGCGATGAAAATATTCTCCGAGGTATCGGTCAGAGGAGTAAAGTCTGAAGGTTTGAGAAAGCAGGGCTTTTTGAGATCATTTTGCCTCTTCCCACCATTACTTTCCCTTTTCTGATTGGTAGGTTCTTTCTTGCTTTGAACTGTAGCATTATTTTCCACCACTGTTGTCACAACTTTAGCTGATGCGGAAAGATTCTCTAGGCGTATAAATTCGTCAGCCTTTTTGTAGAATTTCTCAAGCGAATTTGGCTCCTTCATCTTCAGCCATTTTCCAAATTCGCTTGATTTGTCGATAACACGCATCAAATAGGTCAAGATCATTCGTGGCTCTGCATTATCGACTTCTGCCAGAGCTAAATTGAAGCGGTTCAGGAATGACTTAATAAGCTCTCCTGGATTCTGTTCAAGACTGGACAATGACATTATGTCTTTTGCCTTTGAAGCGTATAGCCTGAATTGCTCTTTGAATTTTCGGGTCAGATCGGAAAACTGATCTACAGATCGGACAGGAAGCTTGGTAAACCAGAGAAGTGCCACTCCTTCCAAATAAACTGGGAAATATCGGCACTTTATTTCGTCAGTTGCTCTTGCGCCGGTCATGTGCCAGTCGTATTTATACAAGAACTGATTTGGATCACTTGTTCCCCGATAAGCAGGAATGGTGGGGGGAACAAATTTTCTAGGAAATTCAGCCTTTAGAATCTTCTCGGTAAACAGAGTTCTACTCGGTGCGAATCCCCATTTGCTCTCATCTTTATCTCTTTGCATGCTCTCTTTCATTATTTGCTTGATCATACCAGAAAGATATTCCTCATTGTTCAGAGATTTCGTAGAATAGACCTCGGCCATCTTTTCGGGGGTTTGTCCAAGTAAATGCTCACGAAGAACTGGTGACGGCCTGGATCCTTCGGCCTGGAGGGGTGCCCCTTCGGCAGCACCTGATCCACCGTGAGGAATATTTCTCCCCTCGGAATTGGGAGCAGCATTAGCAAAGTTTCCCTCATTACTTACTGGTCTTTGATTCGTACCAAATAGAGCATTCAGCTTTTCCATCATCAGATTATTCTGAGTTTCAATTTGCTGGTACAGTCTGGATACAGCAGCATCTAACTCTTGTCGCGTCACACCGACGCTTGGAGCTGCCTGATTTGGAGAGAGAGAAGTGGCAGTATTGTCACGGTCATCGTCAGTTCTGACAGACTTTCGTTTCCTTCCAGGAGCCATTATGTCTGATAAACTTCTGGTTTTGTAGGAAATTCTTTCAACAAACTTCTGTGAAGCAATGGTGAGTAGTAGCTTGAGTTGGGTTCTCAGTGAAAGCACCAAAATGTTAACGTTAAAAAGTGAATGCTAACACCCGGTGTGTGTAATAGAATCGTGAAAGCACCACCCGCATGACGGGAACAGAATTTAAGCAGTAAAATGGCAGAAAAGCAGTAAAAGACAGCAATTTATAGTGGTTCGGCTTGAGATTAAGCCTACGTCCACTTTGAATCTCTTTATTACTGAATCCGGTTACAAATCGATACAAATCTCTTATCAAAACAGTACAATTTGATCACAAGAAACAATCTTGACTACTAACTCAATCTTCATTGATGAAATTCGATGAATCCGTGTTGGATGTAAGGAATTTCTCTTGAAGCTTGTTGTAGCATCTTGAATGTTTGAAGATCTTTGATTGCTAGATGAATGGAGACTTCGACAGGGTAACGGCGCTTGAAGAAATGAATGGCCAAAAGTCCTCTCCTTGTTGGAGATGGTGGTGTATTTATAGAGTTGAGTCTGGGCAGAGAATTTTCCCAAGTCCTAAGTCGTAGCCGACTTAGTATAAGTCGCGACCGACTTATGATAGGTCGCAGCCGGCTCATCAGTTTCAACACTTCCTTAATAGTTCACCTCCTCTTCTGGTTTTATGCTTCAAGTCCTAAGTCGTCCCCGAGTCATTGTCTTGCAGCATAAACGTTGAGGCTTTGGATTTTGACTAAGTAGTTTTAAGTCGTGGCCGACTTATAGAAAGTCGTAGGTCGTAAGTCGGCGGCGAGATAGGGGTGTATGTTAGTTGCCTCTGAGTGTCTAGAACAAGCGAGTCATAAGTCGGCAACGACTTAGCATGCGTCATAGGTCGGCAACGATTTAAGAGATGCATCTTGGGTTACATGATCTCTTCTGAACAAGTTAGTATAAGTCGTACGCGACTTATAGAAAGCAGCAGGTCTTATGTTGTAAACCATTTCATTAAGTCGGAGACTTCCTTATCTCGTAGACTCTTAAGTCGGAGCATCTCTTAAGTCGGAGCATCTCTTAAGTCGGTGTCTACCTTAACTCGGAGAATTCCTTAAGTCGTAGACTTCTTTAAGTCGGCTCCTGCTAGGTCGGAGCTACCTTAGGTCGGCGCTTTTCTTAACTCGGAGCCCTTCTTAAGTCGGAGCTCTTCTTAAGTTGGTTCCTGTTAGGTCGGACTTGTTCTTAAGTCGGTGACGCCTTTAGCTTGTTAGGTCGTGAGTCGAAAGAGGGTTAACAATAGGTAGAGCTCCAGGGATTAGGTTAATTCTGAACTCAATTGCTTGCTTAGGTGGTAATCCTAAAACAAGCTCAAATAAATCGGAAAATTCACGAACAACGTGAATATGGGAAATAACATATTCCTCATCATCATTATTATAATCATGCGGGTTTAGAGAATATAAGTATGCCACCGAATTGGAAGTAGAATCATTAAGAACAATAGAAATCTGCTTAACAGATTGGGGATGTCAAAGATGGATAGTCCTCTCAGGATATAGGATAAGGGCTTCATATCTATTAAACCAATCCATTCCCAAAATCATTCCGAAACCTAGATAATGCATAACATGAAGATCGACACGGAAAGCATAATCACATAAAATAATCTCAACATACTTACAAAATAAACTGAGTGTTGCAGATCCACCAACCGGATTCACAATTCTCAGTGAAGTCATCAAGCCCATAACATTTAAAGACAAAGTATCCACAAGTTCTTTTGATATAAAAGAATGAGATGCACCCGTATCAAAATCAATTTGAATAAAATGATCATGAAACAGAATAATGCCATCATGGACAGAATGAGAAATACCTTGACCAAGAGAAGGGCTACTAAAAGCTTGCACAACATTCAGCTTTCCCTCTTTCTTGTTTTGAAGTTTGGGACAAAAAGATATAGGATGACCCGAAATTTTGCAATAGCAGCAAGTAAGGGACCTTGGACACTTATTTGCATAGTGGTCCTTAGAACCACAATTGTAGCATTCTCCATGACCAGGGGTAGAAGTCTTTGCTACCGAAGTTTCTTGCTTCCCTTTCTTGTTGGGATTAGGGCTTTTGAACTTATTATTGGGATGCCTCTTCTTCTTGTTGTTGAAGTTCTTTTTTGCACCCCCAACATCACCATCACTTTCCTTATCGGCGTCTTCAAGTCGAAGAGCGATATCTACAAGCTGATCAAAAGGCACTTCTAGTTTCAGAAGTAAAGCCTTCTTGAGATTCTTATTCAAACCATAGATAAACCTTTGATTCTTCTTCAAAGGGGTATTAATATACTCGACTCCATATCTAGAGAGGGATTCAAATGATGTGACATAATCTATCAAAGAAGATTCACCCCGAATAAGATCAATAAAGCATCGAGCTAAAGTTACCTTTTCTGCTTCAGGCATAAACTTTAACTCGAACCTTTCTCGGAATTGCTCCCAAGTAAGATCCGCTTCTACAATTTCTGAAATCAAAAGCTCATACCAATCTAATGCTCTCTCATGTAGCATGCTAGAAGCCACTTGGACTCGATGTAAATCCAAAAGATTCATGCAAGAAAAGATGCAATCGCATGTTCTAACCCAAGCCTGGACTTTCATAATGCTTTTGGAACCATTGAATGGCTTTCTACCAAAATGGGTGTAATCACTGCACAAGCGTGCAAACCCAGATTTAGGATGAGTGGGCTCAGGAATGGGACCAGTAGCTTGGGCATTCTTTACAAGATCCAAAAGCTATTGAGCAGACATGAATACGCCATCCTGAGGTGGATCACTAGATCGACCAGTGCTAGGACGGCCTGTTCTAACCAGTCACTTCTTAAACAAAAAGAAAGAAGAGGAAAAAGGTTATTCTTAAAATGAATTCAAATAAACATGATTGATAAAACAAGGCATCATAAAATAAGATAGGACATGACGGATCTTAAGACTCGAATTAAATCCTAAGGCACGATTCCTAAGAGAGACTTAGGACAATGATCCTCGTCATAATATCCTATATTGTTCCGAAGTTTGGATCTGGTACCAAGCTGTGACGCCCCACCTCTATACTTACACTAACCAAGGACACTACAGGGTAATGCTGTCGGCTAGTGCGAAGAATAAGGCTGTTGAGGAACGACCAACTATATAATTGATTTGAGCAAGTACCGATATGTCGGATGGTATATCACGCATTTCATTTCAAGAGGAAATATGACATACCCAATCCAAACTCAAATCTACTACATAGTGGCTAAATGCCATTCGAAAACAATATAAAATAATCATAACATAAAATCAAGCATAGATATTCATATCATTAAGGTGGAAACAGATATAAATATAATACATAGAAGTGAACATCATAGTATTGGTCATACAAGATCCACTACATCACAAAAGAATAGGTACATGTACTACAGAAAAGAATATGTATACATCAAAGAGTCTCTATGTTGAATATATGAAAGATAAAAACTACTAAGCTAAAGTAGTTAGCCAAAAGTCGGAAGCTAGTCTCTGCTAAAAAGTCAAGTGGGAGCACCTGAAACACCTCGGTCTGACCCGAGTATTATTCAAGAAGAAAAATAATAAACAGATCAGTCTAGCTATCATTATCATGTAAGATGAGATAGGAGATATGACAAATATATATTATAATAATAAAAATCATACAATATCTCAAGTTTTCTCGAACACCCAAAAAGAATATCATATTCTATATTTTTATTCACCAAATCACAAATATTTATAAAGCTTATCAAAGCAAATCACAATAAATAGCGAAACACAAATTCCAGAAATCAATAACTAGAAATCCATAGAACACAAAGGAGGGAAGGCCTATCACAAACGGGAGCATGAAAACTCACCAACATGTGTATCACAAACAGGACGTTATCCAATGGGTTGCTAACCCATAAAAATGAGCCGCTCCACAAACAATCAAAAGACCATGGATCACCACCCTATAAAAATGAGCTGAAGCTCCACAAGAAGGGGTATAGTCCCCCACGCGGACAAAGAGAAATTTCTCATCACAAGTTTAAATCATAAAATGACATCATTGATAAATAAGTGTAAATTACACTAAGCTAGTAAATAAGTGAGTTTAGCTTAATGTCCCATAACCACTGGCTTAACTTAAATATTTATGAACAAATTGTAGATTTCCACTTGAAAATTATCACGAGTTTTCAATCGAACAAGTCCTAGAATTAACCAACAAAGTGAACAAAAGCATTTCATACCACTTGTTTTACTAAGTCGTTTAATTAGAATTCTCATCTGAATGAGGTAAAGGTTTGTATATACTGATAGATTAGAAAACGGTTTTAAAATTGAGCTTTGTATTAAAAGTAGTGTTGAAATCATTTTTTTGAACTAGTTTTAGTATTTATTACTAGTATAAAACCTTTGTATTTAAAGTGACAAATAATAGAAACGATCAGAAGGACAATCTATCATAAAAATCCACATTTCAATAACGTGAATCAAAATCATGGAAATACTAAAAATCCAGAAAAGAAATCATCAATATTGATTTTAATTGACAATAACTATACTGATCATCAAAAATCGATAAATCAGAGATCCATATAAAAATAACCTAATTTCCAAAATTCGACAGCCACAGACGTCTGTGAGAAATCCATAGACGTTTGTCCCCTGTTTTGGGAAATTGTAACCCTGGGGTCACAGATATCTGGATATAATCCAAGGACGTCTGTCGCCTGTAGCGGGACAGAATTTGCAAAGCCCAAAAATGGGCAAACCAACCTAACATCATTGATTCAGAAGCGATTTAATGAGCAACTGTGGCTAGGGATTCATGCCTAGCGACAACCTAGCCCTAAAGGCTCTTTAATACACCCAAACAACATGTCTAAACACCCATACCAGGGTTTTCATAAATTTTTACATCAAAATACCAAAATTAGGAAAAATTCACCAAATCAAATTCAATTCAAAATTAATTGAATAAGAAATAGATATTAGGAATTCATACCTAACAATAATCAAAGCTATAGACATAGAAGTGATTTCAAGAACTCGCCTTTAAACTCAAAAATAGAAAAGATAAGCTCGAAAACAAGCTAAGATAAATTCCTCTTCAACTACACCTCTAGAATCTCCAATCTAGTATCACATGCAAAGATTTCCTAAGTTAGGTTATAGGAAATTCTGAAATTGAAGAGGGATTGAGATGGAGAAGATGAAGAGGATGCTTACCTAAGCTTCTCTTTGATTTATAACTTGAATTTGAATTCCTAAGAAAAGCTAGGGCTTAGAAATTTTAATTTCCTCTTCCCACCATTTTTCCTTTAGCATTAGAGTTTTAGGAAATTGTGAATGGAATGAAGGAAGAGGAGAGGAGTTAGGGTATTTGGTAGAAGAGGATTGGGTTAATGGGCTAGACCAAATCCCAAAGCCCAATAGAAAATAACAAAATCCTAATCAACCACAAAAATGATAATGCTTATACTTAAACAAGCTGTAAACATCGATTTGAACTCAACGAAAGTAATCTCGAGTCGGGATTCGACTGTATACAAAAAGTCACATTTCGTACTCTAATTTCAACTAACAATGTTATATTTAAATAAAAATTTAAATATATAATCTTAAAATATGTGATTTGTTACATATCATATCTTGGATCATATTTGAAATACCCATAAACTCAGTATCACTCCTTCTGACTCGAGACAGTTTGGTTGTTACGTGCAAGTAGTCTATTCTATATAATTATTTAGAATTTTCCATTTCAAGACATATGCACCAAAGCAAAAGGTCATACCAAGCGATAATCTTATGAGTAAATCCAAATTAACTTAAGCACGTTGAATAACGAATATATTATGCTAATCTCAACAATTGAAATTTACAATGTTATTCTTATCAACGTTGCTCATTATATTTCAGTTGCATTAGTCTTGCTCGTGAAGATACATTCGCAATCGATGGATCATATCCCATCGGTATACCTACAAAATCATATTTTGATAAGGCACTTGGAATCCTCTTCAGATTTGTACATCATACCATATCGTGGAGTGAATACTCTTAATGGTTTAATTGATGGCTGAGGATTATCTTTCTCGAATTAATAAGGAACTCGTAGTTTCTCTTCAATATGCGAGAATATTTATTAGACATTCTAATGCGTTGTGTTTATTTAGGTTTGGTTAATTTCATTTCCACTTAGTAGTCGGTTTTATCCTGGTATTTTTCTCGGTACATTTTACTATTAGTAATTTTTAAAAGAAATTTATTCACTATGAAGTTGGTATTACTTGAAACAAAAATTGTTTCTCAGTCCAACAGAATTGACATTCATAAACACTTTATGAAATGCCTTATGTATAAAACTGATTTGTTTTCAGTTTTCAATACTTATGTTCAAAACAGAACTTGGTCATCCAATGACTATCATTCCCAAACTTCTTTGGGGCGATTCATACAAGATTCTTCACATGCAATTATTATGTGCAGTCTTTCGATGCGCATAACCTGCCAACTCCATGGTTTAGGACATGTTAGGGTTTCTTATAAACCCTTATCTTGTATGATTTTGTAAATCATTCTATAGATGAAATTAATTTTAACCTTCTATACAACTCTTAAGTACATGATCTTATAGTAAAAAGTTAACTCAATTTAATTCATAATTAATCATACTTCATTCAATAAAGTTCAATTACTCCTTATCAATACATCATTATGTATCATATGGAGGAGTGACTTTGAGATTGAATCTTTATTTATCTTTAGGTAAGTTCAGAACACTTTCGAATATATTTACCTATTCGATCAAATCGAATCATTTTATTTTCTAACACACGTTATTTTATTTACTCCTTTTTTATATTCTATGAACTCATCAATAACATACCACATGTGTATAATACACACATGTTCATGGTTGTGATAATTCATCAGTGAATACAACAAATTTTGTGGAACCATATTGGGATTAATAGGCTTTAGATTGCATATATCTATATGTATCAATCTATATAGTTCATCAATGTAGCGACCCACGGTTCCATAGTCCTTGAGTTGACAATAATTCACTCTTGTCCAACCCAAAGTGTACGAAAGAGCGAACAACTAGGGTAAAGAAGAAGAAAAGGATAGGGGAAAAATAGAACAACAACAAAAGAATCTCACAATCGCAGCAGAACAAATTATAATATATAATAACAGACCTTAAATACAAGAACTGTAAGGTTAATATACATACCATTATCAGAGTACAATATACAACAATCGATACATCAAACTGGATAGTTATATAACTTGTCCTTACACAGCGGAAATATAAACCAAGTATGGAGATACATCTTTGTCATCCAGCTCGTCCCCTGAGCTCCATAGCATTCAATCCTGAATCTGTAATACTCGATCTAACCCGAGCATTATAATAAAATAACACCCGGGTAAGTCTGAAAAACCAGCGTGAGAAAACACACTCAATTTGAATTATTAGAGTTATCAAAATCCTTTGGAAAGCAAAGGTATCTCATAAGACCGCGTCACACATAAACACGACGGGTGTTTACCTTACGATAATCAAAG
The DNA here is from genome assembly GCA_030737815.1 of Allium fistulosum. Lineage (NCBI taxonomy): Eukaryota > Viridiplantae > Streptophyta > Magnoliopsida > Asparagales > Amaryllidaceae > Allium > Allium fistulosum. The sequence goes on along the minus strand of CM060904.1, from coordinate 1,245,211,267 downwards.
ACATTTTGTAGAAAATCCTCTGATATTATAATAGTGTCCAAACACAAATACTTATTCAAATAGCTGAAATTGTTACATTAATTAAATTCCAGCTCACTAGGCCCTACAAACAAAACCGTAAGCCTGTATTGGAGAATAGATTCCAACGAATGACTGGGCCACTAGGTACCGCCCGTTACAGTACAACTCTAGAACAATGTACCAAGGACCACGCCAGGATCCCCTTCTCACAAGACCGGCCTATCCCTAACCTGGATAGACTAAATATGTTATCACCCCGGGTGTTCCCACCCTTACTATCGAGCGTTTCTTCTTTCATGTATACCCATATCAAAGATAAATAAGGTACCGAGGACATCTAGAAAAGCGATAACATACCCTACTTGGGTGCGACCCACTTAGCCTTGCTGCATCTCCAATGTTTTAGTTATTCCCGGTTGATGAGGTTCGAGGTTAAGCGTTACCTTTCGAGAACAATTTTTACTTAGAATGCTCATCGTTCTCCATTGACGATGTTCTGATAGCATTCATCCATACAAGTTATCCTGGATCAGGACAAACCGAATCACCGTCTTTATCATCTTCACGGTATTCATTTGTTACTTTCACACTGGATCGAAGTGCTTTTCGGATAATTAAATCCGATCTCGGTCTCTTCGAAATGATTAACGAAATTGGCCAATATTGATAGTCGGTTATTTAACTATCAATAAAACATCCATAAGCAGTCATTGGGCCTTTTTATAAATTTTTCCCATAGTATTTATTTCCAAAATATCTTTAAAAGATATATCAATTTCTCCAACATTTGAAAACAAATTTCAAATACTTAATCCGTAACAGGATATTTCTAGACATCTCAACACTTAGAATATTTCCAACTTTCCATTTTTCTATACTTAAGAAAATATTATAAGTCTTATTTTCCAAAATCCATTCAAATATCAATGCTTAAGAGAATGTTTCGCGACTTATATCATAAGTCTTCGTGATTTACATTGATTCCCTTTTTCCTTTTTGAAATTGATTATATCTACTTATAATCTCTTCCATTTATTTATAACTTCTTTATGACTTCAGATTCAACCACGAAGTTCTTATTTCTAATATTTCAGAACTTCCCATAAGTTCCAAGAATTTTATTATAAGATTTTCCCTTTATAAAATCCTGTCTGTTAAATAACTTCGTTCGCAATCTCGAGAGGATTTATAAATAAATTCCAATCTTTTAAAACTATATATGCAAAATAAGTATTTTTTTTTAAGGATAATAGTTTATTTTAAAATATGTTTTAAGTAAATTTAAAATATCAAACATTCTAGATAACATCGATAACTCATTTCCAAATCATTTTTTTAAATAACTAATTAATTTACAAGGCTGATTTATAAATTGGAATTTATTTCAATAAATATTAAATATTAGAATAACTTACTATACGAAATATTATAAATAACAAATTTTGGTTACATAGTATAGTAATTTAAAATCCCATTTAAAACAATTTCAATTCCTCGACAGAAATCTATTTTAAAATTCCAACCTTTTCCCATTCCAATTTATAAATCCCTCTCGATTCGTATCACATCGATTTATCTCAATTTTACCACCATTCTCATATTCAAAAATAGATTCCAATATTTCTTTCCCAACGATTTCCATAACTCGATATAAATTCACATCATAAATCTATATTTCCAAATTATCCACTGACCATCATTTTCCTTATTTATAAACATCGTTTATAAATTTATAAACTCTTTTGAGTTTTACTTAGTTATAAAACAAATCTTATTTATACAATTCCATTATATAAATTCATTTCCTATAAATTTCATTTATACTTCCAATCTATTTTTATCATTGATTTTAACTCCTTTTCATATTCCCATATATCATTTATAAATTCTTTTATATAAGTCATTTTTTTAAAATCTCCATTTAAAAATTCTCGATAGTTAAGTATACTCAAAAATCAATTATATTTTCTAATTCAATTTCTTTAAAATAACTCCAATTCCAATATATATATATTTTTATATCAAATTTCCTTTAATTCCATAAATTTTAAAAATATATTCATAGTTTAAAATTATAAAAATTCAGGCTAGTGCTACAATAGCATCCAATAATTCCAATCACTACAATAATCTATAATAGTTTATTCTACACAAATCATATATCACTATATATGAAAAATAAACAATGTATTTGAGGAATCCAGTTGGATCCCTCCAACCTGTTTCCCTGCGTCCACAGATGTTAATACAACATAAAATAATACCAATCCCACTTCGAGGGGGATATCGCGGTATATAGGGTCATCCGCTATTATGCGGGGCGCATAGGGTCTCATCCACTATAATGTGCGGGAATATCACTCCAAATACTAGTATATATATATACTACTATATATAATATATCATTCAACAGATAATATAGTTCATAAAATCCACAAAACAACCAATAACTTAAATTCAACATTTTTAAATTATTCTAGCGATCCAAATGAGTGAGATTTTACTCACCTTGATTTTTATTTTTCTGAACATCCAGATTTAAACCAAATCGAACAACGTTCGATTTAATTTAAAATTCCAACTAACTCTGATCTACTCCAAATTGATTCCAGATGTCATATTCATCGATATGATCCCATCACGTCTTTCTTTGTTAAATTTTGATCTTATTTGACCATGTTACGAATTTTATTAGCATATGATTTTAAATAATACTTAATCTAAACCATTAAATTTTCAAATACTAAAACAATCTCACCTTTCCCAAATCTCGTTTGCAGCCAAACAACCCAAGCTAAACCCTAACCGATCCCTCCCTAGATTTTGCACGTATGAGAAGTGTTGAAACTCCGTTCACCATCGCCGTGCCTCCTCCCAAGCTAACCCCTAAACTGCTCAACACTCTGGCCAACGCGACCATCCAGTCTTCACGCGCGAACCATCGAGGAACCCTACCCTCTTCGATCGTGAAGCCAAACCCAGCCTATCTCCATGTTTACTTCACCAACCATGAATGCGACTGAGAATTGCCTGCCGCACGCTCTTTAATCCACTACTACCTTGCCACGCCTTCCCAAGACCATCACCGGTTCGCCATACTCCACACCACCACACGATCACATCCCGATCTCGCCTCTACGTGCGTATGCCTCCACCCTAAATCGCGACTCACCTTCCTCTGCCACGACAAAGTATGACTGCAGCCTCGCCTTCGAGAACGAGGTCGACCCCGAGAAATCACAGTGGCAAACGCGATTCCCCTTTTATTTGCGAACGAAGCTTTTGATGCTGCACGATTTAATTCGATCGCTGCCCTCTCTTCAGATTGACATATTTATTTGGTGAATTGAATTGTTGACTGAGGGAGAGGCTCGCGTTTTATATCGTTCTCTTGTTATATATATATATATATATATATGAATTCGATTAGGTTCTGTTGGGAGAAAGGACGGGTACGAGTGTTTAAATTGAAGGGGTGGCATGAAGAAGGAGAGCAGTGTAAGATCACTTCAGATGGGATAAAATACGGCTACTGACTGAAAGGATGGAATTGCAGCTGAAAAGAAGTGCTGACAAGACAATATATTTATTAAAAACTTCAAATTATCTTGATTACACAACTAAAAATCTCGAACCCCTATCAAGGTGTGCCGCTAGGCATTTGTAATGTTATACCCTTATTCCGAACACAATGGAAAAGGTTTCGAGTCCTAATTCGATCGTATGGAGAAGATGGCTTTTTGAACCCAATTATTATATTGAATTTCGATATAAATTTCAGCGCGTTTATATTCCGTACGATCAAACGATAACTCCAAACGCTACAAAATTTGAAATCCGATAATAATACACTATTATGGATCCAATGGAACTGGTTCCGTCGAATTCCAAGATTGTACGATGAAGGCTATTTTTAAATGTCAATTTAAACAAGCTATTTTTAGAATTGAACATATCACTTTTAAATTCAATTTTAAACTTTTATTGTCTTCATTATTATTAATATAAATTTTATAAGCCTTTAAATTATTTTTATTGAGCTTAAAACTTAAGATACAATAATTTACCCAATATTCAATTATAAAATTCAATAATTAAATTATCTAATAAATCGCTATATTCAAATTTTGAATTTATTTTATAAATAAAAAGCAAATTTTTATATTCAAAATCAATCTATAGTTCTAATTAAATATTTAAAACCATTTAAATATTCAAAATCGAACAACAAAATATTTGGGTCGTTACATTCCTTCTCCTAAAAAGAATTTCGTCCCCGAAAATGCTATGGCAGGAAAAACGCTCCAAACCCATTACTTATTAAAACCCTACTTATTTAAAACTCGATATTCCACTTCTCAAATCTTTTTGTTCCAACCAAAACAATTAGTTTTCAATTCTAATCCCAAAATCCTTTATTTCGATTTTAAATTCGAAATCAATTCGTCGTTAACAAAAATTTTCCAAAAATTTTCTAACACCCTAAATTTCCGAAATTTTTTGGCAGAGTTTCCTTGTACGGAGAGGCTTTTGCAATATGACAAGAGAAATAAATATATATACATCGACCCACACGGTCGGAAAACAAAAAATATATATCAATATTTATATTTCGCGGTATTTAATCTGAAAACGTACCTTATTTTAGCATTTTAAAGCAAGCGGCTTATTTTATTTTGGAATTCGCGCAATCAAAGTCAAGCAAAACAGCTCCAGGTACATGCACTTACTCAATTTAAACACGTAAGTACCAAATATATGAAATTCCAAGACTTTTCATTTATTTAACTAGTGTAAACACATAAGTTTCATAAACTAGCATGCTAAACATATATCATAAGCAATTTATAAGGTACGGATACTAATTTGATTACTTTCAATCAATCCATATACTATTTCATTCAATCTGAAATGATTTACAAACCAATTTGCTGACATTCAATTCTCATTTGTACTAACAAATTAATATTCATTCCAAATTGATTAAAAATCAATTTATTCACTTTCCACTCATTCGCAGAATTTAATTTATTTTCGTTTACGTCAAACGACTAATTTTTTCTATGCAAATTCAGAGATATTCACTTTATAAAATATCCACTTTAGTTTATAACTAATTTAAATTGATTCCAAATCAATTTTTATTCAATTCAGTTCTATTTCAATTTTATTCTCAATCAATTTAGTTGCCTCCCATTCATATCCACATCACATTCAAATCCACCCTACTTAGCTTGAAATCATTCCATGCTAATCTATTAAATAGCCATTTCATAAATTTAATTAAGCCAAGCTTTTATTCAATATATTTACTTAAGTTAATTTATTTACTTCAAATTATTTCAACTCCGTAACTTAAGTTTATTTTTTTCTGGTAAACAATTTCCAATTCAAATTACTGATTTGATTTTTATTCAATCAAATTTCATCCCGTTTACTAATTAATTTAATTAGTTCATTCACCTCATCCATTTCAATTTTGATTCACATATTCGAATTCATTCTCGAGTTTATTAAAATAATATCCAAGGCCATATTTAATTCATTCATATTCAAATTGGATTTATTTTCAACTCAACCCATTTCTATTTCCATTCAATTCCATTTTATTCGACACGTTTTCCAATTGTATTTAATTCACTTACAATCTAAGTTGAATTTTATTTATACTCAAG